>JAOTON010001227.1:0-736316 GCA_034440635.1 Lepas anatifera
GTCGCCAATGACAAACATGTCAGGGGCCTGTGAATATTCGGCCTCCTACTCACAAACCTCTTTCCCCTCTAGAAATAATTATCAGATTTGGTCTCCTCGTGACCTCTCCACGTATGTACATGCATACCTACTGGTGAAAAGCTTTCCTTTGTTCGCAATGTGGCTCAAATCAGGTTAATTTAGGATGGAGATTTTCAGGCGAAATCCCTCTCCCGGCACGTATGGCGTCGTACCACCACCACCATGGCGGTGTTCTGGCAAGAAACAGTGGCCATCATTACGTAGTGCAACCTGCTCCAGTCCACAGACATCAAATCAAGTCTCTCGGTCAAAAGGATGTTAATTACATAAAGGGCGTTTTCATTTATTAACGGCATGGCCGATCAGGGATGCTTGACCTCATCCTCCCCCGTCAATGCTTGCACCCTGAAAGGGGGTAAGGGGGCGGGGAAGTAGTGCAGGCGCAGCATGGGGCGCTTCGAGTTCTCGATCAGGAGGAGGGTGCCTGACCCTCTTGCCTGCCTCTCGGATCTACTCTACGCCTCGGTCTGCCAGATCTATAACCCAGAATTGACTAACCCCATCCCACTTGTAAGAAAGAACTAGACGTGGTGAGCAAAATCTCCAGCAGGGGATAAAACTATGTTCTAAAAGGAAAGCTAAGATAGATACGAGTTAGAGAAAAGCCAATCCATGTGGCTGTGTTTGAGTGTGTCCAAACTAAGTGCAGTTGGATTGGGTTCTGTCTTTGGTTACGTGAACAATCACCACCTACTGACACGGTCAGGGGTGTAATTTGCCCTACATATCCTCTTGGGGGGTGCCCGAGTACCCTCAATCATGTGCTGAGCACCCCCATTACGTGTGCCGCCCCTGGCTCATCACACTACCCTGAAGAGTGTCACCCTGTCTCATCACTGCCACCCTGATTCGTGCCGCCCCACAGTGTTCTAAGGGAGGCCAAAATGGGGAGCATTATTCGAATTTTGACTATTTATAAAACTGATTTTGATGTTTACATCCTGAGCTAGCAAAATGATCAGAGTGTCAGAAGATGTCAAACAAAAAAATGTAGGCCTTTGAGTCGACGCAACAAGGCATCAAACTGTTGCCTTTGAATCTCTCGCCACACAACATGACAAAGGCCCAAGAGCAATCCTCACTTTCGGTGCCTTTTGTAGGCTAAGAAAACATACAAGATGAGACACACCAGGTTTCATTCGAAAGCTTAAAGCATGAAAAATTCGATTTTGCAAACAGTGTTCTCCAGTGATCAATAAAATTATATTTGAAGAGCAAAATATTTGGCTATATACATTTCACATACATTTTGAGACTATGTCAATTGTCGATAAGCATACAAAAAATTGCGTCGCCTGCCCCACCCTGAGACTACTTTTTTAAAGTACGGAAAGATGTTTTTCACTTGCCCTGCAAGTTTCAGCTGCGCTCACGCTGCGGCAGTGGTGGTGGCGACATATTTATCACAATGGCATGTCGCGCGCGCTGTTGGTCGGGGCGGGCGGCCGTCGGGGAGACCTATGCCTGGAGGCTTGGAGGGGGCAGGGACACGGCGAAAGTGCAATGAATTGGTTGGCGCAATGAGTTAAATGAGCACTTATTGTTGAAATCGCTTGTCGCCTGGACTTTTTAGCATACTGTCGTTGACGTCTTCACCCCAATAATTGTGAAAAGTGCAATGGTTACAGTATGGGAAAACCAAGCTTTCAATTGGTTTCTCAGGACACTAGCATGCCTTCAGTGACCATTCGTAGAATCGCAGCTAGTACTTTGCACAGGCCATTGTCCAACCTCACGATGGGGTGAGAAAACTGATATAAACAAATTAACCCTTCCTCGTTTGCAAAGATCACTTGAAATAACATCCGGGAATAGAGTCTCACAGCACGCACGCACACTTGTCGCATGTCTCTTTTATTTGTCGCATGTTCTTCTATCGTCACTTGAGATCTCGAACTGGAATGCTGTATACTATGGAGGTGCGAATTAAGTGTAGAAACGCGGGTAAAACTGCTTATAGCTGATACGGCATTTGGAGTTGGGAATTTCCCATTGAAAAGCAGAACGAGCAGCTCACTGATATTTACCAAGCAATACACACAGAGTGACATAAAACGTGAAGCAGGTTCATTGGAAAAATAGTTCTGTGTCGATCGATGCAACGTCAATTCCGAAAAATTGGTTTTAGTCATGGACCAAAGCCTACGATTGCGTATTTATTCTGTAGGAATCTGATACATAGGCGGATCCAGGGGGCAAAGGGCGGGCACGTGCCCCTCCCCGATCGACCCTCGGCGCCCCTGAAAGGTCGATGGCGCCCCCTGAAATGTCGCTTCCCACCCCCCCCAGGATACGAAAGTCGGCGCCCACCGATAGGATTTGGTGCCCACCTGATAGGTTTTGCCGGTCATAAGTGGCGCTCCCCTGGTCCGGATGGCGCCCCCCGGAAGGTGCCCGGCCTCCGATCGGCAATCCTGGATCCGCCTATGATCTGATACTTCATTTTGCTGGTGTATGAACAAACATATCACCGTTGAATGTGATCAATTTCGTCTTCAGGGTTACATGCAGTAGCGCACCCAAGGGGAGAGGGGGTGGTTATTTACAATATAACCGGAACTATAGCAGACCTTTGGGTGGAAATGAGGCTTTGACATTGAAAAATAACTTTGAACTTGACCTGTGACCCTGAGCACTGAGTACCCTTAGCAATAAAGTCATTGCATAACACACGTCATACTGAGCATAATGTCTGACCGGAATACTGCGGTCACAATGACGCCCGACATGGGACCTTTGACCTTGACCTTGACTTCCATGCGGGTTAATATTGACATATAACCTGACTATATGACGTTATGACGTCACCACTCGGTCCACAGTGCAGGCGAACTGGTGCGACCGCCCGAGTGCGACGGTCCTCAAAATATAGGTCTGACTGCGAAGGCCTATATGTAAAAAAATACTGACCGATTTTCAAAATTTCTTAATTTATCGGACGCGCTCATGAATGGCTCTCAAATGTGGCCGAGTAGCGTTTTCCAGCAGCGAACAGTTCTCTGGCTACTTTGGAAAAATAGGTGGGGGGGCACTTTAGGGCCCCCCTCCACAGCGTGTGTTAAGCGAGGGTCAAATAACGTCTTCATTGTCAAGCACATCGCGCGTATACACTTAAAGTGACTTTGGAAATCAACTAGACCATCCATGTAAAGCCCCCTTATTATCATATATAAATATGGTTATTTTTTTGTTAATGACTTAGGGTCAAATACTTGAAAGCCATGCCCGCTGTGGTCAGGTCTTGACCTTCATATATTGTCCACATAATCTGCGGGAAAAAGAGCTTTCGATTGATATCAAAATGATTGATCTGGGGGTTCATACTTTCTGAGTTATTGAATTATGTCCCCACTTTCGGCTCCGTTAGAACACTGTGCGCCTCTGTCAAGTTTTTCCCGTCCCGGGTTCATTGCTTCCACTCTGATTGGTTCCACCTCTAGCTAATCAATGTCACCTGACTTATCCTTTCCCCCGGATTTGTGATGACACATCACTACCGCCCCCGCCTGATCACTTTCGCCTACAATTAATCACTGCTGCCCCCTCCCCGTCCGGATGATTACTGCCGCCTTTTGTTCATCACTGATCAGCTGGCTGATCACTGTCTCCCCTGGTTCATAACCGCCGCCCAGATTAAGCATTGCTGCCTTAATTCACGCCGCCCCTGGCTGATCAAAGCTGTCCCTGTTTTTTATCAACCCATGTATGAGCGGCCTCTGGTTAGACACTTCCTCCCTCGAATCTTCACTGCCGCCCCCGTCTGATCACTGCCGCCCCTGGTTTATCACTGCCGAGGAGACCAGTCCAGCCATAGCCCGCAAAACCAGACCCTGCTGTCCGCAAAGTTTTGTCAGGAGGAATCTCTAGCACCCTTCCAGAAAGCAAACAGCAGCCCACAATCGTCTTATCGTTATTTGTTTGTCTATTAGAGGAATTCTCTGAGCCGAGTAAATGGTAGACTGCTGCTGCCGTGCTTTTACTCTTTTAGCGTCAGTCAGGGTGAAATTTGTGATCTCTTTGGGGTGTGCGAGTACCCCTACTCACAATGAGAGCACCCCCAATACACGTGTCGCCCCCCCGGCTCAGCATTTCTGCCCTGATTCATGCCGCCTCCGTCTTACCACTGTGATCATGCCGCCCTCGGTTCATCACTACCACCCTGGTTTATGCCGCCATGGTTTATCACTGACGCCTCCTACCTATCACTGCCACCCTGATTCTTGCCAACCCTAACTTATCCCTGCCGCTCTGATTCAAACAGCACCCCGCTCATCACTGCTGCCAGTGGCTCACCAGTGCTATCCCCAGCTTATCACTGCCACCCTGTTTCATGCTGCCCCCAGCTCAGCACTACCGCCTCGGCTAATGAATGCCGCCCCTGACTTATTACGCTCTAATTCGTGCCACCCCGGGCTCATGACTGCCGCCCCCCGCTCGGGGACGGCGGATTCCATTTTCGGGCGGTTGTACAAGATTTTCGGGAGGAAGCGCCTTCCTTCTCAGGGGGAAGGGTGCGCCTCCATCCCCAGGGCGGTACCTTTGGCTCCCTAGGGGCGCCCACTCAGGGGAGGGGGGCGCCGACATCTTTATGCGTTGAGTCGATAAATTGGGTCTATTTGCTCTCCATGGGATGGCTTTGATGAAAGGGGGCACCATTCATATCTGAAACTATTTTTTATTTCGCCCAGAAGGCCCTTCCTCTTCAGGTAGGCGGTGTTTAGGTATGATGTTTTCTTGGCCGGCCGGGGGCGCCGCCCAAATCAGGGGGCGCTTCCCCGGACGAAGCCAAAACCAGGTGTGCAAAAATATACTTTTGCACACCCTCATTTTTTCAAGGTGTGCAATTGCTCACCCCCCCCGAAGTCCGCCGTTCCTGACCCAGCTTATCTCTTCCGCACTGATTCGTGCCACCCGTTATAGATTATAACTTCTACCCACGGCTCACCATTCGCGTCCTCGGCTTATGCCCTTTGCTTTGATGCGTGCCACCCCCGGCTAATCAATGCTACCCCCTCCCCAGCTTATCAATTCCGCCCTGATTTGTGCCGCCCCTAGTTTATAACTCCCCCCGAATTTTCACTGCCGCCCTCTCCTTATCACTTCCGCTCTGGTCTGCGCCGCTCCTAGTTCATAGCTATTGGCCCTGGCTCTTCACTGCCGCCTTCGACTTATAATTTTGCTCTGTTTCTTGCCGCCCCAGCCAATCACTGTCGCCCCCAGCTTATCAGTTCCATCCTAATTTGCGCCGTTCTTAGTCCATAACTGCCGCCCTGGGCTCATCACTGCAGCACTGATGCTTACCTCCCCTGTGTTGCCATATTTCTTTATAGTTACAGAACAATACACGCATTGTTTGGAGCACTGTCGGTGTTTTTACTTTTTCCACGTAGTGATTAAGGGAATGTGGCACCTTTATGACGTGTTTTTAACTTTGAGATAGCCAAGTTGTAAAGCATGACGGGAAAACCTGGTACTCTCTATATCATTTGTCTTGAACCTCAAACTTTCCGAAGAAAAAAGCTAAAAACAACCTGCAATGTACCCCTCATGTGCCCTTAGCAGCAGGCTTCAGTTGACAGCCATGTTGGTGTGACGACATATGCCGACGTCACAGAGTATCAGCCAATCGAATCCCTTGAAGCCTCTTGAATATGGCAGTGGTTGCCAGATCAGGACATCATCCATAGTCAGATATTTATTTATTTCCCTAGAGGAGCATTATTTTAAAAATCAAAATATTTAGCTTACTGTACATTTGTCAGAGAAGTACCTAATGGACGGTTCCATGATTTTCGGCTAAAAGTACCCCTAACTACAATAAATTCCAGGATTCGACCAAGGTGCCACATTCCCTTTAAAGGGAATGTGGCATCTTGGTTGAACCCTGAAATTTAGAGTAATTAGGGGAACGTTTTGCCGAAAATTATGAAAGCGTCCATTATTTCCCCTGAAAAATGTGCAATAACCTCAATGTGTTGATTTTTTAAACGCTCCTCTAGGAAATAAATAAATATCTGCCTGCGGATGATATCATGATCTGGCAACCACTACCATATTCAATACTTCAAGGGCTTCAATTCGCTAATACCGTGACGTCAGCATATGTCGTCGCACCAACATCTGACAACAGTGGCCTGCTGCTAAGGGTACATGTGGGGAACATTTCAGGTTGTTTTTAGCTTTTCTCTACGGAAATTTTGAGTTTCAAAACAAATGATATAGAGAGTACCGGTTTTCCGGCATGCTATACAACTTGGCTAGCTCAGTTAAAATCACGTTATAAAGGTGCCACATTCCCATTAAGTCCTTTGCTTTCATTCCAATCTCCATCCACTCTGCCATACTGAGAGTAAAATTTAATTCCAAAAAACTGATACACTTCAATCGTGGACAGGGGCGCAGCCAGGGGGGCACGTGCCCCCCCATCGGTCCCGGAGTGCCCTTTGATCGCTAGGAGGTGTACCCCGTTTGGGCTATGCCGCTCGAAATTTATTGCCCTACGCCGTCGACCCTAGATGCAATTAGATCACATTTAGCGATTAAGACTATCGTTTTAGTGCCAATTTTGTGCTTTTTGGTCAGCTAGGGCATTTTGTCGCCTTTCGAAACACCCGGGAGAGTATGGGTACGTAATCCGTGACCAGCTAAATCCTCATCGTCACTAATAATTGTACCGGGAGATCTAATCTGGTGCCTCCTGAGCTAACATTTTTCCTCCTGAGCCCATCTCTTGCCCGCTGAGCTCGTCTAGTGCCCCTGAGCTAGTTTGGTGCCCCTGAGCCTATATAGTGCCTTTTAAGCTGATGTGGGCCTCCTGAGTTGATTAAGTGGGGTTAAGGGCGCGTCGACGGCGACGGTCATTTTGCCCTGAGTTGATTAAGTCATTTCCTCAGCAGCTCTGGGGCCCTGAGCTGAGTTGTGCCAACTGAGGCTGATGAAGGCCCCTGAGCTGGTATGGGACTCCTGGACTGATTATTTGTCTCCTGACTTGATCTAGTACCTTCAAGTGTATCTGTGCCTCGAGCTGATCGAGGACCACTGAGCTGATCCCTTGCCCCCTCTCTCTCTCTCGCTGAGCTGATTTGGTGCTCCCTGAGCTGATCTAGATCCCTGCTCTGGTCTGGGGACTATGAGCTTATCTGGACCCCCCGAGCTGATCAATCTGGTGCCCCCTGAGCAGGTATATTGTCCCAGAGCTAAACTAATGCCCCCTGAGTTGATCTGGTGCCTCACATGTCATCATTGTGCCTCCCGAACCCATCTGATGCCCTCTGAGCTAGTCTGGTGCCCCCTGAGCTAATATGGTGCAAGGCCCTATGAGCCTATCTGCGGCCCATTGAGCTAGTCTGATGACCCCCCATCTTTGGGGCCACTGAGCTATTCTAGTCCTGGGCCAAGCATGAGCTGCTCTGGGGGCTCTGATCCACACCAGGAGCCCCTGAGCTGGTCTTGAATAGACAGAGAATAAGAACACAAGGCCAACTCCCATCACCTCGGGGGTCATGGGGCTAGTCTAATCCCAGGGGGCACAAATGGAGGAATGAGGGGCAGCTGCTATGGAGGACTCTGATCCACACTAGGGCAGGGCATTTTTTAAGGAAAAGTCAGTGGGGGGGGAATTTCTTGTGCTGGCCATTATAGTGTCTTCAAGGGGTCAAGACTCCATTTTGAGGGTGTTTAATAAAACTTAGACGCATTAGTGCCAATAAAAAGTTTCTCAATCTTTTAGTTATTCCAAGTCGAGAGATTATAGATGCTGCCCAGGGCTTCCAGGTTTTTTTCAGCTGAAAAGGTCAAACCGAGTTAGAAAAAGGGCCAAAGAGGGGAAAATTTTATTTCCATTAACATAGCCAAAAAAACACCACAAAAGCTGATTTGAGGCTAAAATGACCCTTAGCGGTAGTCATAAATCCACAGAAAAACAACTTGTATCACTGTTTCAAACTAATTGTTGACAGTTTGATATTGACTGACGCAATATTTTTAGCACACTACCCATCTAATAGGAAGCCAGGGGTGCCGTTCCAACCCCACGTGGCCATCCAATGATTTTATCCACACAACCAGAAAATGTTTTGGGATCATCAATCAGCCCCCCAACCAACCACCTTTTGACTAACAATTTCCTGATCTCAGTCAAAATTGGAGTAAACCGGAAATTTGTATAACCAGCCGCTGCGGAAGGCAACGAGGAGCCCAAATTCGAAAAGTTTTTAGCACTAACGTGGAAAGTTTCCTGTCAGCATCAGGTTGAAGTTTGGCTGGCCCCCTCACTTTTTTGCCGGTGGCGACGCTTATGTATGCTTCCACCACAATAATAAATAAAAAGACTAAGCACTTCATACTGCCACACCAGCAACCAGTCTTACGCACTTTGACTACACCGTGTCCCGTCTAATCCACGAACGAGTTCTTAGCGCAGACAACTGACTACGTGTGAAATGAGAGCATCATGCAATGTCACGGTACTGGCTGGGATGTGGGCTCCCGGTCGGATAGAACAGGATGTTTGATTGGTTGTAAGCTAGCGTTCTTCTCCAGTGTTGTGATTAGTTGATGCTGAGGCTGCTTTGCCGGGATTTCCCGTAACTACGCGCTTTGTTTCGTCTTCGCACGATGGAGTAGACAGCCACGGGTGGAAATTATTCAACACCATTCTCATGGATTGCCAATTTGGGACCAGAAAAAGAACGAAGTTATAATTATCGGGTGGTGTTCTGTCTTATTTTCGTTAGGAGAGTCTGCATTTGGTCAATTTTAAGTCATCTGTCTATTTCACTGGGGGCCAATTTCTGGGCACTGGGGGGCATTTCCGACGACTGGGAGGGGGGGCAAATGGCCCTCCAGTTAACATGTTATAAAATAGCCTGCACTAGGGGGCCCCTAAGCTGGTCTTGAATAGATGGGAACTAAGGACACAGTGCAAACTCCCCTTGTAAAATGGAGCTAACGAGGAATGAACCGTCATCGCTAAAACGGCTTGTGATGCCTAGGCACCCCGGGTTATATAAATTGTTTATTATGCTGGTGGATTCTGGGCAGGGGTGATAAAAAGGCATGTGTCCCTGAGTTCAGAGCATAGTCCCCTGAACCAGGATTTCTTCTAATTAATTTTCAATGAATGAAGAACTAGTTTTTAAAATTTTCAGCCCTGTCACATCATTACCATCCAAACTACCAGCCTGTGTACTTTTTCTTTACTCTAAACTGGACCGATCCTTGAAAATTTAGAACTTTTAAACGCGTTAAAAGGTATCTCCCAAATTATTCCGGCAACAAAAATTGTATTCGTCGAATGTCATTATGCCACCCCTCCTCCCACGGCCCTTGTGGGAGCCCGGGAACTTAACACGCGTTCAACAAGGACTCACTCGTCCTTAAATTTGTCCTTAAATCTATCCCAAAAAGTCGTGTTCTCGCTATTTTCATGAATTTCGTTGACACTTTTATTTTTTCCGGTTTCAATTCAGTTTTCCTTCTCCGTCAATGCCTGATTTGCATCTTTCTTTGACCAAAGGTACCCAAAAATTGATATTAAGTAAGATATAGTAAGTTTTTTTAGGTTATGTTAAAAGTGCCTTTTTCTTTCTCGGGGTGCCCCTCAAAGGTGGTGTGCCCCCATACCAAAGCTCTGGCTGCGCCCCTGATCGTGAAAAGATTTAAAGTTCAGGTTGGATTATTTCAAGGCGTGTATGTATCTTTGGGATGTCACGTGAAAAGCAAACACGTTTGGCAAAAGCTGTAGAATACCTGCCCAACATTAAAATGCTCCCTGTGCTATAAAAGGCGCAAAAAGCGATAAATAACAGATTTGGTGCAATGGAGGGGTGCCGCCCCCCCAACGCCGCCGCCCCTATGGGGTGCCGCCCCCCACCGGCTGAGCACCCCCAAAGGTTTAGGCAAAATTACACCCCTGGACACGGTCCTGGACACACCCCTGGACACGGTCCTGGACACACCCTGGTCACGGTCCTGGACACACCCCTGGTCACGGTCCTGGACACACCCCTGGTCACGGTCCTGGACACACCCCTGGTCACGGTCCTGGACACACCCCTGGTCACGGTCCTGGACACACCCCTGGTCACGGTCCTGGACACACCCCTGGTCACGGTCCTGGACACACCCCGGTCACGGTCCTGGACACACCCCTGACACACTCCTGGCCACGGTCCTGGACACACCCCTGGGCACGGTCCTGGACACACCCCTGGCCACGGCCGGCTCCGGGCTGCGCTTTCTGAGGCTCTATTCTACTACCCGGTGCTGCTCAAAAGACCACTGCTGGTCCTGCATGTCGTGCAGCAGTCCCATCCTGTTGTCCAAGACCAGCAGCAATAAAAACATCGGCACCAAATCTGCGGACCGTTTGAGGTGATTACAGAGCGGCTACGGAGACCGTATAGCCGTCGGAAATGAGACGGCCGGCTGTCTAGGAGATGGACCGTTATTACGGGGACCGGGCCGGAGCCCGACCGCCGGGCCCGCTGTTTGTCACAAGTATTGCATTCCATTTGGAAGCTGGGGAGAGGGTGGGCCGGCCGGCGGCTGACAGCTTGGTGCTGCGACAGCGGAATATCGCCGTCCGTTTCATAATGTGATTGGGCTGGTCACAAACGTCGCCACTGGCAACAAAGTGTCAGCCACTTCCCAACCTGCGGCGGATAAAAACTGTCACCTCCCGGACAAATGCTCGTCGGAATTACCCGCACATGCAGGCTACCGATATTTCCGATTTTTCCTAATTTGAGACTCACCGATATATTTTCTTTTGATAAAAAAGCAGGGACAGGCCCTTCTCCCCCCCATCCTGACGAATGTGCGTGACCATACATGGTGGTGCGTTCCGCCGGAGTAACCGAGGCATAGTGCCCGGGTGGCATAGAGAGGCATAAAGTGCCGAGAAGAACCAGTCGTCGGGCTAATTTCTCAGACGCTCTCGGCGTATACATCCCGACTTATTTCGGAATGGTGAGACAATACTTCCCCCGCTGCTGAGGATTAAACACCGTCGGTCTGCGGAGATGGCATCCCCATCGTGCCAGAAATACCCGCCAGAGGCGGATCTAGACAAGACCTTGGGAGGGCCAGGGGCAGCCCGGTGGAAATCATGAGCATTATTATTTACGAAGAAAGTTGGTCAAAACCGGCTAGAAGGGAGTAAAACTTGGCATGTTTGGAAGGGGCTTGGCTCTATTACCAGCCTGGATCCTCTGGCCGGCCTCTCCCTCTGCCTCTCCTCTCTCCCCAGCCTGGACCCGCCTCTGAATACTCTGCACCTTCACTCGACAGGCAATCCGCATCGACATCAATCTCTGCTGTCGCTCCTCCAGCCGGCATCATATTGGCATCGCAAAGCTATGACATGGCTCAAAATCGCCATGAAATATACCGCCCAACTTTGTGAACAGCGCTGACACCGAGTCGGACGGCTCGGAGCGGCCCACCACGCTGTAGTAACTCATCCAAAGGATGAAATGATGCTATCAACGCAGAAAATGCATGCCTCTGATGGCAGATATTGAACGGCGGGAGTGGTGGTGGTAGGTGGTAAAGTCACGTGAGACATAAGAGCTGTGGTCAGGGTTTTCGTCACTTCAGACATTTGTACCGGCAGCGAGGAAGCAGCAGGCCTTCAGCAGGAGTCCCCGAGTGATGAGAGGGAGGACCCAGCACCCTCTGTCGGGTACAACCGCTGTGACTCTTTCCGGGGCAGACCGCATTAAAGCGACGTCAACGGGACACGCTTCTCTCTCTATCTCTCTCTCTCTCTCTCTCTCTCTCTCTCTCTCTCTCTCTCTCTCTCTCTCTCTCTCTCTCTCTCTCTCTCTCTCTTGCATAGTACTTCAGCTTAGCCATATTAATGTGCACACCGTAGAAGACAAAAGTTCAGAAATATGAAGGTACGAATGCAGCGTTGCCAGCTGCTCACCTGACGAAGCTTCTGCGGGAGGTAAGGGAGGAGCGGAACAGCCAGATGAGGAGACTGTAAACGGTCAGCGGCAGCAGCGCCGCGACGTAGAACCAGAGCACGCCGAATATCTTCTCGTTGAAGAGGTTTATAGGGAGTACACACTGACAGGTGTAGAGCTCCAGCGCGCCCTGGTTGGCAGCAGACACCTGAAACATCGGACATTGGAGAGACGGTTACATATATATACAGAGAGAGAGAGAGAGAGAGAGAGAGAGAGAGAGAGAGAGAGAGAGCGAGAGCGAGAGCGAGAGCGAGAGCGAGAGCGAGAGAAAGAGAGAGAGAGAGGAGAGAGAGAGAGGGAGAGAGAGAGAGGGAGAATCAATGGGACAGATTGCTGCGAAGACGCTCAAATAGGAAAGTGAGAAATGCTGACAAAATACTTTTCTCTTTATCAAAACTTCACTTCTTAGCGGCTTCTCTTCATAGCTGTCTCTCTTAAAAAAGACACCTGAACCTTTCCCAGTTTTAGTGAGTTCACGTGATAGGGCCTTGTGGCATGTTCGAGGTGACTCAGACCTGCACTTTTGGTGACGGTTCCAAAGATCATGAAAGACCAGCCGAATTACGTCCATCCGCGCTGGACGGCGCCGTCCCAGGTAGTATAACGGGGTTTTCTCTGGTCCCCACTAGGCAAAGGCCGTACCATGTTGAAAGCACCAGATCCCGTCTGAGTGATGGCAACTCCAGGGGGCAGGCGGTCACGCTGCCCCGATAGACCCAACGGGCGTTCCCTGAAATGTCGCTTTCCACCTCTTCCTAAGATGCAGGCATTGACATCCCGCGGTGCAATTTGGTACCCCTCTGGTAGATCAAGCCAAGAGAAACACAAATCAAGGGACAGAGGGGAACACTAATCAATATACAGCAGGGGACACTAATCAATGGACGGAAGGAAACACTTATCAATGAACAGAGGGGAACACTAATCAATATATAGCAGGGGACACTAATCAATTGATAGAAGGAAACACTAATCAATATACAGCAGGAAACACTAATCAATTTACAGCAGGAAACACTAACCAATGGACGGAAGGAGACACTTATCAATATACAGCAGGGGACACTAATCGATAGAGAGAGGGAAACACAAATCAAGGGACAGAAGGAAACACTAATCAATATACAGCAGGGGACACTAATCAATGGACGAAAGGAAACACTTATCAATGGACAGAGGGGAACACTAATCAATGGATAGAAGGAAACACTAATCAATATACAGCAGGGGACACTAATCAATGGACGGAAGGAAACACTTATCAATATACAGCAGGGGACACTAATCGATAGAGATAATTATTGGGGCTTATCGACGCACCAACTGCCAGGGTCATATGGCGTCGCCAACTCTTTCCCTGTTGGAAGGGTTTCTCGGGAGCCAGCTTGCTCCTTGTTCAGGGAAGCCGCCGGGCCTTGAACCCGGGTCGGCTGCGTGGCAGACAGCTACGCTGACCACTCCACTACCGCGCCCCTAATCGATAGAGAGAGGGAAACACAAATCAAGGGATAAAAGGAAACACTAATCAATATACAGCAGGGGACACTAATCAATGGACGGAAGGAAACACTTATCAATATACAGCAGGGGACACTAATCGATAGAGAGAGAGAAACACAAATCAAGGGACAGAGGGGAACACTAATCAATATACAGCGGGGGACACTAATCAATGGACGGAAGGAAACACTTATCAATGAACAGAGGGGAACACTAATCAATATACAGCAGGGGACACTAATCAATGGATAGGAGGAAACACTAATCAATATACAGCAGGAAACACTAATCAATTTACAGCAGGAAACACTAACCAATGGACGGAAGGAGACACTTATCAATATACAGCAGGGGACACTAATCGATAGAGAGAGGGAAACACAAATCAAGGGACAGAAGGAAACACTAATCAATATACAGCAGGGGACACTAATCAATGGACGGAAGGAAACACTTATCAATGAACAGAGGGAACACTAATCAATATACAGCAAGGGACACTAATCAATGGATAGAAGGAAATACTAATCAATATACAACAGGAAACACTAATCAATATACAGCAGGAAACACTAACCAATGGACGGAAGGAAACACTTATCAATATACAGCAGGGGACACTAATTGATAGAGAGAGGGAAACACAAAACAAGGGACAGAAGGAAACACTAATCAATATTCAGCAGGGGACACTAATCAATGGATAGAAGGAAACACTAATCAATATACAGCAGGAAACACTAATCAATATACAGCAGGAAACACTAACCAATAGACGGAAGGAAACACTTATCAATATACAGCAAGGGACAATAATCGATAGGGAGAGGGAAACACAAATCAATGGACAGAAGGAAACACTAATCAATATACAGCAGGGGACACTAATCAATGGACGGAAAGAAACACTTATCAATGGACAAAGGGGAATACTAATCAATAGAGAGCTGGGGTCTCAAATCCAAAATATCATAGAATCATCTTCTGAACATTTTTATCCTATTAGTAAACCTATGCAAAAACGTCAGAGCGTCCCGAATATTAGGGAGAGGTTAACACGCGTCCACCGGGTCCGGTGCCACCTTCGCCCCACCGGGGGCTATCGATGGCCCCATCTAACTCCTAAATACGAGAGTTAGTGCAAACCTGCAGTGTATTGAAAAGTTCGTAAGAATTCAGTATGGTTTAAGCTTGCATTTTTTTAACGTTCATGCCAATGGTTTGACCTCCAGAGGTTAAGTCGGGTCACGATGGCCTATTTCCACTAAAATATGTAATGCCTAAGAAAGCTGACCAAAGCTCTCATGCCATTATATATATATATATATATATATATATATATATATATATATATATTAGGGTGGAGTGAAAAATCGAAATTATTTGGATCGTTCATTAACATTGTTTTTCTATTGCGCTAGGCCTTATGAAACTCAGAAGTGAAAGAATTTTGGAAATCGGACCACGGGAACATGAGCAATATCGAGCATTTATACATGGATGTTTGAGAAACTTTTGGCGTTGCAGTCTCCATCACGAATCTTTGGTGCTACCGTACGGTGGTTTACGGGCTGGTTGTTAGAGCAGATTACGTGCGTTTTGAAGCGTGGGAATCACCCTAAACACATGCAAGAGGTGAAAATAGATCCCAGCTAGTGGATAGGTATATTTCAGCTGCAGTGGCGGATGCAAGAGGGGGGCAGGGGACTCAAACCCCCTCCCCGAAATATCTCAATGCCTATACTAAATACAGAGCTGGAGGCTGCCCGAGGTAGTGACGGGAGCGGCCCGAGCCCCTAGCCCCCCCAATATGGTCCTGGATCTACCACTTTTCTGTTGTGTATTAGACATGTGCGAGACTCACCAACGAATCTCTTTTAAGGCGAGTGCCATTGGCAACTGTAGTTGCCGGAGGCTAAGTTGCCGGAAGCTGGCATGAATTGCCACGGCATACCACATCGGCACTGTAGTTAAAGGGAATGTGGTACCTTTATAACGTGATTTTAACTGAGATAGCTAATTTGTAATGGATGCCGGAAAACCCGGTACTCCATATATAATTTGTCTTGAAACTCAAAGTTTCCGTGGATAAAAGCTAAAAACCTACTTGAAATGTACCTCAAATATACCCCAGCCAGGCGGACACAGTTGTCAGCTGTTGGTGTGACGATAGCGCTGTCGTCACGGTTAGTAATCAGCCAATTGAAGCCCTTGAAGTCTATTGGAGATGTTAGTAGTTGCCATATCATGACGTCATTCGCAGGCAGAGGTTTATGTTTCACCCCAGAGGAGCATTTTAAAATCAAAATATTGAGCTCATTATACATTTTTGCAGAGAAATCAAGGACGTTTTTATGATTTTCGGCTAAAAATGCCCCTATAAACACTAAATTCGTGGAACCAAGGTGCCACATTCTCTTTAAACTAGTGACCGAGGCGTTACGTTCTGTGCTAGGGTTTGAGAGGCGCGACGGGTACATTAAGGCGGGGATCAAGTTTCACGAACTGATGCCAACATCTTATACGAAGCATTACATGAACCTATCCATGAAAAAATCGGTCGAGTGATTCCTGTGTCTTGTAATCGTACTGGATTCCCCGTCAATCCGTCACTACCTCGGAAAGCCTCCAGCCATGCATTTACTATAGGCACTCAGACATTTCGGGGAAGGGGTTTGAGCCCCTGCCTCCGTTCCTCTTACATCCGCCACTGCAACTAAAACATACCAGTCCACTAGTTGGGATCTATATTCCACCTCCAACATGTGTTTGGGGTGATCCCCACGCTTCAAACGGCACGTGATCTGCTCCAACAGCTAACGCTTAAGCCACCGTACGCTAGCACCAAAGATTTCCAATGGAAACTGCAACGCCAAAAGTTTTTGAAACATCCATACATAAATGCTCGATATTGCTCATGTTCCCGTGGTCCGATTTCCAAAAATCTTTCACTTCTGAGTTTCATAACGCCTAGCACAATATAAAAACAATGTTAAGGAACGATCCATATAGTTTGAATTTTTCACTCCACCCTAATCTATATATATATATATATATATATATATATATATATATATATATATATATATATATATATATATATATATATATATATATATATATATATATTGTTAAAAGTCACAGCAGCTTTTGCGTTGATAAGCTTTCTTGAGAGTTTTTCGATGTTTCTTGTTTGTTTCCTTGCCTCTGGATGAAGATTATTAAGGACCGATCCGAAAGACATAAGTAAGGTAAAAATAAGGTATTTCATGGTTCCATTTCGTTTATATTTATATAGCGCGACGTTTCAAAAGTTACACACTTTTATCCTCAGGCATTTAAGTGTAGTCTATGGTTTGGTGAAAAGGTGAAGAATGAATCATATTATGATCTCTTCCAAGTTTGAAAATGATTCCTTCAAAATGTTAACATGTTTTCCGCACGGCACTTTCAGTTGTAGCAGATCGCAAATATTAGTTTTGAATAAGGTTCAAACTAACAACTAACACAATAGGTATTTACACGAATCATGAACTAACACATATCACGAATTACACTCTCAATCTGCTACCTTCATATAATGTGAGTATACCTCGTGCGTGTGTCTGAAGGTTTATTGATGGTTGTTTTTGTCTAATCAGAATGGTTTCTAAAACTTCAAGTCTGCGTGGGTTATGTTCTTTTGCGAGGATGGTCGTGTTGTTTACTAGTGTTCTTCGTGTGAGTGGTTCGTCGTGAAATTTATCGGTGTGCGTTAGTGGCCCCCCTGATTGTAAATGCATTGTTAGTCGTCTGCTGAGTGTGGTGGTTGTTTTCCCAATGTATCCACTACTTGGCTGGAGCGCACAGTCTCCTATGTTGCATTTATAGTAGTAGATGACATTGGTCTGTTTGATTGGTGTCTGGTCTTGTGTTGGGTTGTTTCTCATGATGAGAGATGATGTTTTTGGTGATTTGTAGTAGATGTTAAGCGATATGGTGTCATTGAGGTGTCTGGGTTTGCAGTTTCTGTGGATGATTGTTTTGAGTGCCTTTTCGTCAGCCTTGTATCCTGGTGACATGGTGTTTTTATAGAACAGGTTATGTTTAGTGCCATTATTTTCTGTGGTCTCTGCTGTCTGGTTGTTATTATCATTCATTTCTGGTGTGCCATTTTTATCTGTGGTTTCTGCTGTGGGTGTGCTCGGTCTTTCTTTCATGTATTTAGCTAGCGTGTGTTTGGTTATGGTGTCGATAAGTGATAGTGAAAAACAATTATTAACAAGCATTTGCTTCACTCGCTTTAGCTCTTGATTTACAAGGCTCCATGAAGAGCAGTTTTTCAGTGCTCTGTGTACGTAAGCTCTGTGTACGTAGGCTTACGTACACAGAGCACTGAAAAACTGCTCTTCATGGAGCCTTGTAAATCAAGAGCTAAAGCGAGTGAAGCAAATGCTTGTTAATAATTGTTTTTCACTATCACTTATCGACACCATAACCAAACACACGCTAGCTAAATACATGAAAGAAAGACCGAGCACACCCACAGCAGAAACCACAGATAAAAATGGCACACCAGAAATGAATGATAATAACAACCAGACAGCAGAGACCACAGAAAATAATGGCACTAAACATAACCTGTTCTATAAAAAACACCATGTCACCAGGATACAAGGCTGACGAAAAGGCACTCAAAACAATCATCCACAGAAACTGCAAACCCAGACACCTCAATGACACCATATCGCTTAACATCTACTACAAATCACCAAAAACATCATCTCTCATCATGAGAAACAACCCAACACAAGACCAGACACCAATCAAACAGACCAATGTCATCTACTACTATAAATGCAACATAGGAGACTGTGCGCTCCAGCCAAGTAGTGGATACATTGGGAAAACAACCACCACACTCAGCAGACGACTAACAATGCATTTACAATCAGGGGGCCACTAACGCACACCGATAAATTTCACGACGAACCACTCACACGAAGAACACTAGTAAACAACACGACCATCCTCGCAAAAGAACATAACCCACGCAGACTTGAAGTTTTAGAAACCATTCTGATTAGACAAAAACAACCATCAATAAACCTTCAGACACACGCACGAGGTATACTCACATTATATGAAGGTAGCAGATTGAGAGTGTGATTCGTGATATGTGTTAGTTCATGATTCGTGTAAATACCTATTGTGTTAGTTGTTAGTTTGAACCTTATTCAAAACTAATATTTGCGATCTGCTACAACTGAAAGTGCCGTGTGGAAAACATGTTAACATTTTGAAGGAATCATTTTCAAACTTGGAAGAGATCATAATATGATTCATTCTTCACCTTTTCACCAAACCATAGACTACATTTAAATGCCTGAGGATAAAAGTGTGTAACTTTTGAAACGTCGCGCTATATAAATATAAACGAAATGGAACCATGAAATACCTTATTTTTACCTTACTTATGTCTTCCGGATCGGTCCTTAATAATCTTCATCCAGAGGCAAGGAAACAAACAAGAAACATCGAAAAACTCTCAAGAAAGCTCATCAACGCAAAAGCTGCTGTGACTTTTAACAATATATGTTTAGAAAATAACTTGCTTCCTAACTATTCAAATATATATATATATATATATATATATATATATATATATATATATTTGTGAAGGCTGGCAGTAAGTTATTAAGTATACAGGTATGATTGAATATGACCGCGTTTTTGGACTTAACAAGTCTTTTGTTAACTTTTTCTAAGCCTCTAAATGTTTTTTAGGTATTTCTGAAAGTTTTTCAAGTATATCTCCAATTCTAGTCATTGTTATGAAAGTAAAAAACATCCATTATGCGACCGGTTTCGTAAATTCAATAAACGTTTTCAAGCAAGTGGACATTTTAAACATGACAATACCATTCAAAAATCCAAAAGTATCACACAACAATAATCACGGCAATATATCAGGCATCTTCCATCTGTGAAGAATATTTAAACTGTTAAAAGATGGGCCCGCTGCTAAACTATCTTTGGTATTTGTCTTCTTAGGAGTCTTCTGTTTTAACCTCCACCATAGGAGCTGATGTGGCAGAGGGTGAATATTCCAACGTAATCTCTCTGGGTGCTGAGGGTTGGGGACTTCTCCTTAATGAGGACGGCTTCAAGTATTCGTAGTCTGCGCCGGTCCCGCTCGCGCTCGATGATCTTGAGGTTGTTGGTGAGGATTTTCCTGGTGATAGGTTGCTGGTGGACGTCTCGCCAGTGCTCGAACGGGGGATGGGCGTGCAGGTTCATCGTTTGCCGTCTGGACAGTGTGGTGACCGTCTGTCCTATGTAGTCGACTCGACGAAGCTTACAGTCTTCGTGTGGACACGTCCAGTGATAAACTACACAGGTCTTCTGGAGATCACACTCCCCAGCGGCGCTGTTCTTCATGATGAGATTTGAGGCTGTTTTGCTCTTATAGTAAATCCGAAGATTTATATTTCTGCTGCCGTCTGTTGCCTTCACGTTCCTTTTGATAATTTCCTGCAGGGCCTTTTCATCTTCCTTGTACTCTCAAAACCGCTCAGGAGAACTTTGCCACAAATTTCTCCCATTAGAAGCCAGTGGTGTCTCCCTGTTCTATCCCAATACCTCATTTAGTTCTTTGCATTTTGGCGGGAAAGTGTAAGAAGCCCCACGTATCTTTCGGATGAGAACCCATTGGGACCGTTCTCATGCAAGAGAACAGGCGAGCACCGGCACTCAAATACATCGATTTTAGTTTCTTCGTAAAGAACGCAAAGAAGGGATAGCGTTCTCGAACTACTTCTCGGGAATGGTCTCAGCTGATTGTGCGCGTGCGTGACGCTGCTGGGCTGCGTCGCCTTGGCAACACAACGACGCGACAGCGGATGGTTCATTTGCAGCGGGAAGCTTCGGGAGTTGAGAAGTGGAGCATCTGGCGCCTGTTTTGTTAAGGTAAGTGTGACGGCACTTTGTTAATTGGTAACAACTGTCGTGTATGGTAACTAAATGTGGCTACTGGCCCATGGAAAATTTGCATCTTTGTACAAAACTGTGGTACCACCGACCCTTTGTGGCAGACCTGGAAAAACGTTTGGATGGGGCCAGCCCAGGAAAAAATTCAAAAACGTAGTGTTTCTGAACAACAAAAAACAAAACGCTTTGCGCTTTGAAGAAGGGTCACGGGATCCACTGGCGATGTGCAGTTAGGTTGACTTTACCGTCTTCCTGAGAGAGGCTGGGTTTGGGAAGGAGGGGGAGGGTTGGTTTTGTCCATCCGTCTATAGGCAGATCTTGAATTGCCGATCAGGGGAGAGACACATGTTCAGGGCGTCATCCAGACCTGGGGGACGCCAATGCCAGGGGCGACACAAATTTATCCGTTGGGGCCAAATCCGATCGCAATAGCGCTTATTCTTGCTTCCTGGGAAGGAAGCGACATTTATGGGGGCCCCCATTGACCGTTCAGAAAGTGTCATTGATCTCTCAGGGGGCATCGATAGTCGGTTGGGCGAAGTGGTGGCAAAAGTCTTTAAAAGGTCTCTTTGTCCCATAGATCGGTCTATGCATCCCTCATATTTCTCTGATATATCTTTAAAATAAAGCTGGTAAAATATAGCTTATGAACCGGCATCTTAACCCGCGCCCCACCGGGGTCCGGCGCCACCTTCGCCCCACCGGGGGGCCATCGATGCCCCCCTCTAACTCCGAAAATATGGGCGTTAGCGCAAATCTGCAAAGTGCAAGAGAAAGCTCGCGTGAATTCAGTAAGAAATTACTTCACATGTTTTAGTGCTCAGGTCAATGGTTTGACCTCCAGAGGTCAAATTAGGTCAAGATCGGCTATTTTCACTCAAATATGCGCGTTAGGCGACGAGCCCCGTTGTTAAGCGGACACGGATTATTTCATGTTCCTGGATGGAGTTTTCACGGTTCTTGATCGCTCAGGAACCTTGTTTAATGGAATGGGTTCACAGGTGCGAAAGATCTTTGCGTGCTTTATACTTTTATGAACACTAATAGGTCTTAAATTCCGGAAAAATACAAGGAGAATTGTTTTCACAAAGTAAATGTCCCAGTTTTGTTCCAAGACTGTTAGGCTTTTCAACTATCTTGAAAAAACGGCTCAGCCCCTTATCCCAAGAAGTGGAAATATCCCATATCTTGGGAAATTTGACCCATAGTCCAGCCAGTAACTTTGAAGGTACACATTCCAGGATATTTTTAACTTGCCCCTCTCCCTCCTCTCGTGAAACAGCGCTGGTCTGCTTCAGAGGTGAACATGAACGCTGCGTCTCAATTAACAAGTCCTAATTTTAATTCGCAGTGGGTGAAGTTAAGTGTGGTAAAATGGTAAATATATTTAATTTTTTATTTTCACAGACCTTGGCCTCCCAGTAGTGTTACTGGAATTGATTTGGAAGTGCTTAAATCAGTCCAATGGCACCTCTAGATGACCCCTGTGGGATGAAGACGGTGGTCTCCGCGGCCGCGCGGCGAGGGTTCGCGGGCCCGCCCGGGCCTGAACAATGCATGTTTGTGACACCGCTGAAATTCCTGGAAAGGGCGCCAGACGGCCCGGCGCAGACTGACCACCGCCACAGACGGAGTGTCTGAGCCTCTGAGATTATTCTTGCCTATGGTCGAAACGCATGAGGTACTGATACCACTGACTAGTGTCTCTCAACACACTAACAAGTTTTGTTTAAAGGCTGAGTATTGGTGGCAGTTTTTTTCTGGAATAGGGGAAAGATACATAATGGACCGAATACTTAGAAATCTAACCAAGTATGCACCTGTATTTTCCAGATTCAATGATGACAATTGCGTCAATAGTACGAATTTCCCGTCAAATTAGTGAACTGTTGTGAACTTCGGATGACCGTTGACAATATTTCATTTAAGATCTTGTTTGTGGTCTTCACATTCAAACGTTCATCTCATAATTTTCCAGTTTTGTGAAATCGAGTTTATGTATCCTGAGCGACAGTTCACAGTTCAAAGCTCCGACGGGTGTTCTGAAAATTATAATCAGATAAAAAACTGCCAACAACATGAAGTTCGTGACGAAGAAGTCAGTTTGCGGCGTCATCATCAGTGGAGTACACAACAGACCTCAAGATATAAGTGATTGAATAAACAGCCTCCGCCCAGGGGAGACTGGGGTCAATTGTACAATGTTTTACATTTCTGCTTCAGAAACGGCCATGATTTCAGCTAGATTATTTTCCCTTAAAATTTTAGCAAGTTTGTATGTATCTATTTATGTATGACAAATTATTGAGGTCTCCATAAGATATGGCTTTTCAACCCTCAATTACAAGCACACTTTTGCGCCCATCCTATATGCCATAATGCCCTGTCCTTATTTTGTATGTGAACCAATAAACTAACCAAGACTGCACACATAGGAGTACACACTTTCGCAAACAGACAAAACTTTACACAACATGACCGTTGTAGATAGTAATTTTAAAGAAATGCTCTAGTTCATTTGGCCTTTCCTCCTTCCTAAATGTCTACTATACATAAAGTTAAATCTCTCTCATTCTACTGTTCCATGCTTCTACACCCCCCCCTGAAACGAAAACTGTGTTCGGCTTGCTCCGTTCGCACCCTTGGGAGTTCTAGCATATCGCGGTCAGTCCCGCGTGTGCTCCGGCTTCGGAGCGACTTCCGAGCGACACGAAACTGACCGCGACAGTGCACTTCCAGAGTCGTCGATCAATCTTTTAATAATTTGTATTTCCCGTTTCTTTAGCAAATCGGGAAACGTTGGCCAGTCCAGGGATTGCAGGGCTGAGGTCACGTGCTCCCGCCTGCTCAGTCCCTTCACGATGCGTTCGCCAAAATTTAAAGCTTTCGGGATACGATATTTTTGAGTGGCGTTGCAACCTCCCCATACAGTCATACAATACTGTGTATGTGAGAACACAAGGGCCTGAACGAGAAGTTTTCTGGTCTCTGGTGGGATTTTGCAGTTTAACACGCGCTTTGACGGGGGAGTGGGTACTCGCCCCCTCGTGTTTTTCGGAGCAGGGTGAACTTATCCGATTGAAATGCATATCACATAATGGGCCCACCGAGTTCTTTAAAATATGTTCCGGTATTTTTATATCGATGACCAAAGGTCAGGTACGAGGCATGACCTCTCCATTGGAAATACATCGGAAAAATGTTTTTTACTGAATAACTCAGTAACGGATGGTGATAGAGCGTTTATTTTAGCTGCATTAAACTCGCCTTGTCTTTGCAGTTCTAATGATATGCATTTTATATAATTTGACCTTGATCTGACCTCAGGTCAGGTCAAATCTTTTATTTGGCCTAGCAAGGTCAAATTATATATCATTCGACTCGGCTTGCTGCGAGGATTCATGAATTTCAAGTCGTTTTGCTCTATCTTTACTTGTTCAGATGTAATGACTGAAAACCTTAATTTACATGTTATCCATATGACGTCATGCTTTGACCTCTCGTGACCTTAAATGTGACCTGAGAAAAACTGTTAAAATATTTTCGATGGAGAAGTGGATGGGCTACCCAACGCCGTTTACCGTTTTTCGCTACCTACCATGGTTCTCGAGATCTTAGGGGGCGGGTACCCGCCCCCGTCAAAGCGAATGTGGCTCAGACACCCGTCAATGCGCGTGTTAAACGACATAATTCAATGAGGATGCCGTAGCAGCGACGAGTTTGTACTTGTGACACTTGTTTTTCCCAGGTCAGGGCTGAGTCGACGTAGACAATGAGTATATTAGCATATGATGTGCGTTTTTTTCCCGATGATGAGTGGCGTGAGTTTAAACTGATTTTTATCTGTGAGCTTGACATTGTTGCTCCTTATCGGCGTGTATGCGCCCGTGATCATAAAACGCCTCCATTATCGGCTAGCACCCGGGACCTGCTGCAGCGCCGCCGCGCGGCTCTATCTGTAAACGACCGAGATGAATACGCGCGTGTTAACCGACTGTGTAGATCTGCCATCCGCCGTGACAATGTTAGGCTTTACAGTAGGGAGATAGCCCAGGGACGCCGTGGTGGACTCTGGCGGGTCCTGCGGCCTGTAGTTGGCCAAAAGAAGCAGTCGTGCTCCATACCCGACATCACACCAGACGCGCTGAATGATTATTATGCCTCATTAGGGACCCAATACGGCGCGGAGTGTACCCCTTCCTTCGGCTGAAGTAACCACACTCTTGCCTCGGGTCTCAACAACCTCCTTTAAAGTACATCCAATTGATATCAACACTCTTTGCATCACTTTAGGTACCATGCGATCCTCAAAATCAACAGGCTTAGATGGAATTAGTGTCGAAATGTTGCAAACATTTTTCTTTGGTGTACGCTTCGCGCTGTTGGATATTATCAATTCCAGTCTTGTTAGTGGCCATGTACCTAGCACCTGGAAGCATGCTTTAGTTACGCCCATCCCAAAGAGCAAGGTAGTTGCGGTACCAGCTGATACCCGCCCTATCTCTATTCTTCCGGCCATAACTAAAATCGTCGAACGTGTTGTGCAAAAACAGCTCACTCAGTACTTGGAAGACAATTTCTTATTTTCGGACGCGCAACACGGATATAGAAAACTTCATTCTACTGAGACAGCGCTTCATGTCATTACCGATACAGCTTTGCGGGCCATGGACCTGGGCGAAATTGCGATTCTAGTACTTTTGGATCTTTCAAAGTGTTTTGACGTGGTCCCGCATACCAAATTACTTGAAAAACTGGCTCTCTATGGAATTGACACTGCCTGGTTCCGCAGCTACCTTGAGGGCCATACACAGCAGGTGCAGCTGCGTGGAAACGTGACCGGCGCCGATAGCGGAGCGGGAGGCAACTGCCGAGTAGGGGGTGCCTGTCCAACCAGCTGCGTCTGCAGAACTGGGGGTCAAAATTTGTCTAAAACACGGGATATTAAAACTGGTATTTTTCAAGGAGGAGCGCTTAGTTGTATTTTGTACGCGCTTTTTGCGAACGACATGAGCTTGTGTATAGGTGAGGGAGTAACGACGGTCTGTTATGCAGACGACACGAGTATCATGGTTTGTGGTAAAAAACAAGATTTGCATTTGGTTATAACCCGCTTGGAATCTGCCCTCAGTTCTGCCTTCAATTGGTTCTGCCATAATGGCATGAAAGTCAACACCCAGAAGACGCAGATGGTTGTGATAGGTACCCGGGCCATGCTCCGCGGTCTGCCTCCGGTCACCCTAAATTTTTGTGGGAATACCATTCATGACTCACGTGTTGTTAAAAGTCTCGGAATCGTTATTGATAGACACCTTTCTTATCAGTCTCATGTTGATTCAATCACAAAAAAGTGCACAGGCATTCTCATGGCTCTAAATCATGCGCGACATGTGATCCCCACCTCGGCTTTAAAATTAGTTGTTGAATCTTTAGCCATTTCAATCGTCCGGTACTGCATTTCTGTGTATGGTTCCTGTGGTGCAACTCAGGTGCACCGTATTCAAAAATTCTAAATTTCTGTGCGCGTGTGGTGTCGGGCCGACGTCGATATGACCACATTTCAGACGTTATGGAGCTGCTGCAATGGCCTTCTGCCCGCCAGCTGATCACTTATCACTCTGTGAGCGCTGTTGAGAGGATTGTTAGCTCGGGACGACCCTCTTGTGTTGCGGCAACTATAGGAGAGCCAGCCCATCGTGTACACAACCACGACACTCGCAACGCCGGGCAGCGCATACTCCCTCGGATCCGCACAGAGGCAGGCCGGCGCCGACTCTGTTACCGCGGTGTTAGCGCACTCAACAGCCTCCAGCTGGTACCTGGCACCTCTAATTTTAAGGCCATCTTAAAATCTCTTTTATCACGGGCGCCGGATGTAGCGTAGATGTCTAGTCATTGTGTTATGCTTTTACGTGTTATGTTTGTGTGTGCCAGAGTGTGTGTCTCTTATCTGTGATTATTTTATTCCTTTTAGTAACCCTACTGTTTTATATTCTTGACGTGATTGTGCGAAAATCCCCCTCGCTGCCGTGGACCACAATTGAATATATTTGAGTCTTGAGTCTTGAGTCTTTGATAAGGATGTTACCGAAAAACCTTACTTATGAAAAATTTACTTCAGATGCCATCTGCGGCTGCATTTCACCCCATGCAAGGGCATTGGGTGAAATGCCTTGCCCTTTACATTTACATTGAAACAAATGTAAATGTAAATTGTCAATTGTAACATATTAAAGCCACAGCAGTTTTCATAGACTTATTTCTAGGAACGAACCCCAGAGAAACATCACAATCTGAACACACCCCAGGGAAACATTCAAACTGAACCCATATGTTTGTTCGCATCTGGCTTGTTCCGCTCAGTCGTAATCCAAGTCACAGGTCTCACAGACAAGCGTCTGATTCTTTTTGATCACGTTGCATACCTCGTGCGCCCACAAAGAACATGATGGTCACTTGACACATGCTTTTTCATGCTGTTTTGGAAGTTCTCAACGCAAACGAAACAGAAGACAACCTCTGCTTCTGCTTTTGCCGAGTGTTCTCTTAGCCTTTTTGTTTCTGGCATTCTTCCTTTTTTGTCATCTTCCTTGCGTAGGCCGGGCTTTCTCGGCATCCTTTTCTGTTTCTTACGCCCGTTTTCCACCTCCAGCGCTCTCTTTTCGGGCGTGCCGGTTAGAATTGTCGTTTTTCGGGTCCTCCCGTCCACATTGGTCTGCTTCCACGGTCCGGCCTCTGGCGAAGGCCGAACGACCTCAGGGGTGATCGGCCCCTGACCAGTCCCCGATGGGGCGGGTTTGTTCAGCATCCAGATGGCCAGAACAGCCCATGGGCCTAACTACTGCATTAGTGCTATAAAGTATCAGTTTAATAGCTGATAAGGTTATGAGGTCAGTTGTAACAATGTTTCATTTGACCCCACGGAAGGTGTTACAATTGTCCCCGTCGCACCGTGCCATCTTCGAAACAAAACTTCCGCTTAAAGATTTGGTGCACGTGGCAGCTACTGTGCTCATTTTGTAGGTAATGTAGTCCTCTTAATGCGCTGAAGCCGTCCGGGCTGTAGCTTATAACATCCGTCAATAAGCTATATATCTTTCAAATTTAAAAAGGTCAAAAACACCCTTAAAAACACATAGTTGCAAAAAACGCCCGAATTGCTAACCGCACCGTGTTGAAACTTGGGTAGAAGAGGTATCAGCTGACTGCGTATTTCCAGTGTTGCTACTGGGGACATGCATCGATTATTTAGAAATTATGGCCACTGTTACAATTCCCCGTGTTACATTTTACACCAGTCTCCCCTATATAACCTGCGTAATTCAATGGAGGGAATCGAACCATTCTTTCAGGGTGGGGGACAATAATCGTGAAATTTTAAAAACAAAATCGGGAAACAGCGGGGTAGGAGTGTGGATGCTATTTCCAGCACCTTGTGTCCACTATACTATAGCTGTGTACCATCCAATTAGCAGCATGAAACTAACGGATCAAAAGAGAATGTAAATTATTCTCAAAGTCCTATATGTGCGTATGTGAGCTTTACCAGGACATTTTTACCTGTCTGGCTAATTTAATTCACTTGCTTGGGCGTGCAGTGCAGCGATTACATTTTTCTAAGACCTGTACTCGACGTGCTGTCCATATCAATGTGCAGTACAAACGCTGCATTCGATGTCCCCAATTACCTAGCCAATTGGAGTACTCATGTAGCTACCACCCACAGCTCAGCACCTCGAGGCTATCGCACGATAAAATATCTAGCATTATGATTTTCGAAGTCCATTTAATTCCTTAAATTTTCAGATACCCGGGAGTGCTTACCGTCACAGCTGAAGCAAGGCAGAAGCGGTTTTGAATTTCGCTGTTGAGGGACTGTTCAGTTATGACTTCTGAAATTTCCGTGTCCGGACCCCACCCAAAATTTTCAGCAATTTCAAGACCACTCTGTCGCCTAAAAAAATCCTATCTCAGAAACAAGAAATAGAGATGTGAAAGGTGCAACAAGCAAAAGGTAAAACAAGCTCGCGAAAATTTCAATTCCACCATTTTCGCATTTAATTTCTTTCTGTGACACATTCAGGCACAGATCCAGGGAGATAGGATAACAAATATTTGCCCCGAAGCCCCCGATTTCCATCGGTATTCTTAAAAAGTAAGTGGCTTCGACGACTTTAAGCTGGCTGCCCCTCCCCTTAACCAGCGGTCTAAATCCGGCACTGCATACATTGGGGCTATAGTGGCCTAATGGGCTATGTCTGGAGATCGAGAAAAATAGTTATCGTCTGCACCAAAAGGCAACATGGTGATTTTACTAAATTTTAACACGGATTAAAGGGACATGTTGTTTTCTACAAACTGACTATCAGTGACAGATTCGGGGGGAAGGAATTTGCCCCCAAACATAAAAAAATCGGGGAAAACTATGTTTTTGCCCCCCCAACCCCAAAGCGTTCGACCTCCTTTTGAGTTTATAAGCAAGATTTTAGTGCTGTAACTCTCAACTTGAAACAGAACCAGTTAGGCAGAGGTCAAGAATCTCGCCAACTCGCCCACGCTCGTGGGTAGCCAAATGAGGTTCAAGGAACAGAACTTAGGTAGCCAATCACGGAGATTTGACAGAGATCAAGAATTGCACTTACCAGCACAAAACAAGTATTTCCACGATCTTACCGCCACGTAAAAAGAACTATCCATAATATGCAATGCTACCTTGACTGATATTAGGTAACATTATAACTTTAGTGACAGACGATACAAATTAGTGACAAATAATATATCCTTACTCACTCGCGTTATTTTACAGCTAAGTTAGAGATGGGTAGGTAACCACATCGGCAACGAAATTGACCCATATAAAGCCATGAGAAAAAGGTACTCTAAATTGCGATGAAATGAAAACAGTAATATTCATTATTTTATATGAATTTGACCATTTATTTTGAATAAAAGAGAAAAATTTAAAATCTATATCAGGATTTATAGTGAAATTACTCTGCATAGGATAGTAAACCCACTGCTTACGTTGTACTTGAGGACTCGTTTTGCGGAATTAGAGACGGTCTGGTAGCCAGGCCGCCAACAAAAATTACGATTAGGGACCACCAGGTAGCCACTTGGGTAACCACAAAGTTTTGCGTTTCTGGTGCGGGAGTAGCGAGAAGAAAGCAGTCAGATATACGTGTTGTTGAAGCTGCTGTTTGGTTATCTTACTATGAGGCTGTAGATTTTGACTTAAATCAAAATAGGAGGTTTTGTTGCTAGTGGTAAACCCACTACCAATTCTTATATATTATGCCGCAGCCAGAGAAACGCAGGGCAAAGTGAACTCTGTCAGATCTCAAAAGCCCAGGAGAGTAGTGTGATTTGAGGGTGTCAATAAGAGCACACATTTTAATCATGTGCATGCGAGATATCAAAACTGTAGACCTGTGGAGATGAGAGTTGCAAGTTTTGGCTTTGCACCTAGAAAATTAGATGCTGTTTGGTGCCCATGAAGTCAGGTGAACTGCAGGTAGGTTTCTTTGGTGCCTACCTGCAGTTTTGGTGTCAATTTTATCAAATCAAACTTAACAAAATTGTAATGATTCCACAAAAGTTTCCATTCAGCAGGTGAATGTGGTGCTGCTTATTGATCTGCTTCAATATTTCTAGAATTTGCTGGATGATGGTTGTGGTATTAGGAGTTACTTGTCCTCTGGCTGAGTACCTATATTTGGTTGCATGCATTGGAGATATTTAAATTATATGTATTCTTTTAACAGAGTGTTAATTGAATGTATCCTTCAAGTAGCGTAAGTCTCAGCATGGTGACTGCTACAGCCAAATAGTGGTTGTCTGCTATCTTAGCAATGATGATCTAAGCAATGATTGATCATAGCAAGCAGTTGCAGTAAAGGTACTAGACTCTGACGGCACATATTATTTTTCATGTAATTTTGAGTTAGGTACTTGATAACATTTTTGACTGATTAATATGCTCAGCTAATGGGTGCATGCTTGTATTACAGCACACACAACTTGTAATCACTGCATATATACTTAACCTTTTGCTGTTTGGTACTAAGAGTATGCTACGTGTAATTCATTAGTCTCCAAATCACTGTAAATTTAATTACTTTCATAATTCCACTTTTTGAGAATACTTCTTCACTTACTAAGACAGTTATTCTGGGGGCCATTTAAAGCCTCAGTTCATGCAAAAGTTAATTTCGCTTCAGGTAGCCATGTTGGTCGCATCAAGGGATGTGGGTAGCCAACCTGACATGTTCTTGACCTCTGCAGTTAGGCTCAGTGTAAATATTGCGCCTTGGATGGAAAAGAAGTAAGTATCTTTAGCCCATATTTTTTCACCCCGTGATTTTTTTGTTTTGTTTTTCGCCTCAAATATCCCGATTCTACTGTCACGTCATATTTTAGAACACTTTTTCACTGCGTGACTTTTTTTGCCTTTCGACTTTAGTTTCCCCCAAACCGACCGGCTAGATACACCACTGCTGAGTAAATGAGGTGGTCCACCTATCTATGATCTTCTATGTAATGAAGAGGTCCACCTAAAGATAGAGCAAAACGACTCAAGCTGTATGAATGCTCGCAGCAAGCCGAATCGAATGATAAATAATATGACCTTGCTAGGTCAAATCAAGGATTTGACCTGAACTGAGGTCATGCCAAGGTCAAATTAGGTAAAATGTATAGTATTAGAGCCACAACGACAAGGCAAATATAATGCAGTTAAAATAAACGCTCTATCACCCTCCGTTACTAAGTTATTCAATTGAAACCATTTTCCCATGTATTTCCAACGGAGAGGTCATGGCTCGTACCTGACCTTAGGTTATTGATATCAAAAATACCAGAATATATTCTAGAGAACTCGGTGGGCCCATTACGTGATATGAGTTTCAATCGGATAAGTTCACCCTGTTCCGACTTATGCTATCTTAAACTTTTTTGAGGTCAGGTCACTTGACCTGGACTGGTGACCTGACCTGAGATGACCTAACCTTAAAATTTTCACAAACGTTGTTTGAGAGAAGAGATATGCCAAGTACGGCGGCGCTACCTGCTGCGTTTTTATATTATTTCCGAAAAACCGCCCCCCGTTATTGAGCGTGTTAAGGTGGCATAAGTAAAACATGGGAGAATCTATAGGATTGAAACTTATACCACATAATGTGCCTGCTGAGTGCCAGAACATATGTTCCGGGATTTTTCATATTGATGACCTAAGGTCAAGTAGGTACGGGCCATGACCTCTCCATTGGAAATATATTTGAAAAACAGAAACTGGGCTGTATATGTGTAGATACAGATGAGATTGCCTTCATATTCTCCGAATCTTAATATCCTGGGCCCCTTTTCAGGCTCATGTTGCAATTTTTACCTATGAACTCTGAGAGGTCATATGGAGCTATTTTAGCAGTTTTCAGACTTAAGTCAATAACTTTGCATGAAATGGTGATAAAGCTTTTATTTCAATATAACTGCGTTTGGATTGCTATTGCGAGTCGATTGATATGCATATTTACTATGATAGGGTAAAAGTGACCTTGACCTGACCTGAGGTCAGGCCATTTTTGTGTTTTGACCTAGTATCATACATCATTCAATATGCCGCGAAAAGAGGAAGCAAATGGTGCAAAACAAATTCTGACTCCATTCTGTCAGACGGTAGAGCCCAAAAACTCTACTCAAAATCCCACTTTCTTTGACCTGTCATGACCTCAATATTGACTTGAGCCAAAAGTGATACACATATAGTTTTTCATGAATTTGTATGAGCTATCCACCAGCTTTCGCATTTTTCCGCATAGGGGCCGAGTTCGAAGGGGGATTTCAAACACCCCCACCAGGGCGAAGGTGGCTCGGAGGCCTACCAGGGCGCAGGTTAATAGTTCTTGGACCTGCAGGATTTTGGGCGGGTTCACAAAATAAAAGGGCCTGGCGAAACATCGCACGGGCCCTTATATCTTTGAGCCCTATTAATGTCGCTGAATGTCCAAAACTCTGAGAGGTCATATGGAGCTATTTTAGCAGTTTTCAGACTTAAGTCAATAACTTTGCATGAAATGGTGATAAAGCTTTTATTTCAATATAACTGCGTTTGGATTGCTATTGCGAGTCGATTGATATGCATATTTACTATGCTAGGTTAAAAAGTGACCTTGACCTGACCTGAGGTCAGGCCATTTTTGTGTTTTGACCTAGTATCATACATCATTCAATATGCCGCGAAAAGAGGAAGCAAATGGTGCAAAACAAATTCTGACTCCATTCTGTCAGACGGTAGAGCCCAAAAACTCTACTCAAAATCCCACTTTCTTTGACCTGTCATGACCTCAATATTGACTTGAGCCAAAAAGTGATACACATATAGTTTTTCATGAATTTGTATGAGCTATCCACCAGCTTTCGCATTTTTCCGCATAGGGGCCGAGTTCGAGGGGGGGGATTTCAAACACCCCCCACCAGGGCGAAGGTGGCTCGGAGGCCTACCAGGGCGCGGGTTAATAGTTCTTGGACCTGCAGGATTTTGGAGCGGGTTCACAAAATAAAAGGGCCTGGCGAAACATCGCACGGGCCCTTACATCTTTCAGCCTTATTAATGTCGCAGTGAATGTCCAAAACTCCCAGGGCCAGACAAACTTCGCATGATTCCAGTGCCATCATGGTACTTACACTGGGACACTGGAATGAAAGTAAAATCTCCATTAGGTAGTCCGGCCCACAGAAACCTATTCCACTGGCTCAGACGGGTGGCAGAGCATGACTTTGCGGTGCAGAAGTTCTGCCCACGTTATTCCATGTTATTCCCAATTCGAACAACCGTGGTAAACTCACCACCCACGAATGAATCGTGGATATGAGTACGTGGTAGACCTATGAACTCAGTCTACAGGCCTCGCTTACCATATGTCCCCTCATTCATGTCATGGTCGCCTGCCCACCGGCCAGTCCCGCCACAGTAGGCGGAAGAGATGCGCCACTTCGCAGCGCCGGGGAGGGGGAGGAGACAATACCCTCAGCACCCCCCTCAGGACACCCGCAGGTGACGTGGCGGCAGGCCGGTCCCGGTAGCAGCAAGCGCCCGACCACCGGCTCCACTCCAGGTCTCCAACGCGCCACGCCGACCCTTAGGGTGCGTGAGGCCGTCAAGCACACTGTTTCATAAACAAATCAAGAGGCCACCGGACTGGCTTGCTCAGCTTGTTTTAATAATTCATTAACGCTCCACACGTAGGCATATAAAATGCGATCACCCAAAACTTGAGCAGGACAGCACCGTGACCATTTCTGGGGGTGCTAAGGGTCGATGGAGGGGGATGGCAAGTGTGCCACTTGCCCCCATCCCTGGATTTTGCGTGGCTCACACTTTTCTTATATGTGCTACCTTAAACATTTTTGAAGGTGAGGTCACTTGACCTGCACTAGTGACCTGACTTGAGATGACTCAACCTTACAATTTTGGGGACAGTTGCGGAATTGATCCGGGATAGTGCGTGCTAAGTATGGCGGTGCCTCACGCCGCCGTTTTTCGTACCGCCGGAAACCCTTAGGGGATGTTCAAACACCCCCCCTCCCCCCAGCGGGGCGAGTCTTAAGAGTTGGCACATGGGCTCCTTAGCTCATGTTGGGCCCCTTATCTGGTCCGGGGCCTCTGAACTTTTATACCAGGTGGTCCCTGAACCAGGTGGTCTTCGTTTCATACGCGGTTCCAGGGGGCAAGGAGCCAGGTGGCCCCCTCCCCCGATCCACCCTCGGCGCTGCCTGAAATGGTCGCGGCGCCCCCTGAAAAGGCGATGGCGCCCCCCTGAAATGTCCCCTTCCCCCACCTCCAGGATGCGAAAATCGGCGCCCACCCATAGGATTTTGCGCCCACCTGATCGGTTTTGTCGGTTAAAAGTGGCGCCACCCCCTGGTCCGGATGGCGCCCCCTCTCCCTCCGATTGGCAATTTTGAATCCGGATCCGCCTATGTTTCGGGGCTATGAGCTGATTTCCACCCCTGAGTTGGTTCTGTGTTTCCTGAGATCAGAGTTTCGCAAAGGGCTCTTGGACTGTCCTGGGGGCCGCTTATCTTGAGACCCATGAGCTGATCTAGACCCCTGATTTGGCTCTGGGACTTCTGAGCTCTTTGGGGGCCCTTTATCTTATCTGAGCCTTCCGAATTGGTGCGAAGCCTTCATCAGATGCAGAGGCGATGCCACAGAATTTTCACGAGGGGGACGGACCAGGGCGGGTGCTGACCTGAGGAAGCAAATTTTTAGCATATTCGGCACCTGACAGCATTAATGACGCTGGACCAAACATTTTTGGGGGAACGTCCCCCCTGGTTGGCCAACAGGGGGAAGCGTCCCCCCGTCCCCCCCCTCCGTTTCGGTGGCCCTGATAGTTTCGGGACCCCTGATATATTCTGGGTCCCTCAGTTGATTTTGGTCCTACTTAGAGGGAGTTTTACTACGGGCCCTGAGCTGTTCCGGGGCCCCTGAGAGATTTTTTTACAGGAGGTTCCAGACTTGGGCTTGGGGTCCCCATCCAGTACCGTCCCTGGAGTTTTTCTGGACCTCCCGAGAGGCTTTGGGGTCCCTCAGCAGGCCTGGCCCCTGAGTTGATATTGAGTCCCCTCAGCTGATCTGGGCCCCTTTAGATAACCAGGCCTCACCGTGATCTTGAAACCGATGTGCTGGCACTAGAGTCCCCTGAGCTTGTTGAGGCCCCTTCTCTGGTATGGGGCTCTCTCATCTGATCTTGAACCCCCTGAGTTGATTGTGAGCCTCCTGGGAATGAGTTTTAGAGCTAGGCCCTCGGGCCAATAGCAGCGCAGGAAATTATGATAATGCTTTTATTTTGATACAATTACATTTTGATTTTCATTGCGAGTTGATTGATATGGATATTAACTATGCTAGGTTAGATGGTGACCGTGACCTAACCATAGGCCACGTCATTTATGTTTTGACCTAGTGTATTCGTATCCAGTGGCGGATCTAGCCGGTTGGTTTGGGAGGGGCAAACCAAAGTCGAAAAGCAAAAAAAACGTCACGCAGTGAACAGTTGCGTTACAATATGCCTTTTCGGTAGGATTTTGCGAACTAGAGACGAAAAGCAAAAAAAAACCACGGGGTGAAAAATATGGGCTCAAGATACTTTTTTTCCTATCCAAGCCCCAATATTTACACTGAACTTCACTAATTCTGTTTGAAGTTGAGAGTTGAGAGTTGAAGCACCAAAATCTTGCTTACAAGCTAAAAAGGAGTCGGGGGAAAAAGGAGGTCGATCGCTTTGGGGGGGGCAAAAACATAGTTTTGCCCCGAGCTTTTCCGTTTGGGGGGGCAATTGCTTTTTTGCCCCCCCTGGATCCGCCACTGTTCATATCAGACATCATTCGATTTGCCGCAGCGAGAGGAAGTGAATGGTGCTTAAAATGATTCTAACTCAACTCTACCAGACACTAGCACTCAGAATCCCTCTCTAACATGCCACCTTCTTTGACCTGTCATGACCTCAATATTGACCTGAGCCAAAACGTGACCGATGAAGTCTCGGCATGAATTTGTATCGGCTATTCACCAGTCTTCGTGTTTTTCGCTATCTCGCATAGGAGCCGAGTTCGAGGATGGGTGGTGTTTGAACCCCCCCCCTCCTTCCACTAGGGCGAAGGTGGCTCGGAGGCCCACCGAGGTGCGTGTTAATGAGTCCCCTCGATCCCTGCCTCCTCGATTCCTGGATGCAGAATGGAGCTAATGCATTGATATGATATTTTCAGGCAGAGTTTTTCGTCAGAATCATTATAATACAATAGGAAAAAACACAAATTCCTGGCCAGTGTGGCAAGAGCTCAAATTATACATCCTACCAACCTGATAATTTTCAGCTTTGTAAAACAAGCAAAACTGAAATCATGTGGATGTTCATACGTCTCCCATTTGTTTCCGCCAGTAGTTGCGCTGCTGTAGCAAGTACGAATCAGATACAAAAACTGGCTATGCCAAAGTATCAAGTATGAATCAATGTTTAGCATTGTTAAAGGGAATGTGGCACCTTTATAACGTGATTTTAATTGAGATAGCCAAGCTGTAAAGCATGCCGGAAAAGCCGGTACTCAATACACCTCTTGTCTTGAAACTAAAAATTTCCGTACAGAAAAGCTAAATCCTGTCTGAAACGTACCCCAGCATTCCGGCCATAGTTCTCAGCTGTTGGCGTGACGACATGACTGACGTCACGGTGAGTAGTCAACCAATTGAAGCCCTTGAAGCCTGATAAATATGATATTAATTGTCAGATCATGACGTGATCCACGGGCAGAGGTTTATTTATTACCCTAGATTACCATTTGAAAAATTGAAATATTGAACTTATTGTACATTTGTCAGAGAAATAATCGAAGTTGTCATGATTTTCGGCAAAAAATACCCCTAAATACTTTAAATTCTGGGATTCGACCAAGGTGCCACTTTCCCTTTAAGCCAATTCATATATTATGTCGATTTGGCTGCACATACATCTAATCTCCGCAAGTAATTAGTCTGCAGCGTCTTTGTTAGCAGATATATCAACTTAAAATTTTGTTTAAAAACAGAGTTCACAAATTCGACAAGTTCAGAATTATTTTCTGTATAGGTATGTGTCAATTATTCAAACATATTTCCAGAATTAGGGTATCTACATGAAACGATACATTTTTACCTACCGTGCTCTTTCGTAAAAAAAAACTTCAGGAGTGAGACCGATCACCATTTCTGGGACATGACAGCTAGGTTTTTCGCTATCCCGCGTATAAGCCGAGTTCGAGGGGCGAGGAGTTGTTTAAACATCCCCCTCCCCCCAGGCGAAGATGGCTCGGAGGCCCACCGGGGTGGGTGTTAAAACATCCCCCACCCATCAGCCTGCCATCCCCTTCGTCAGCCGGTGCGATACGTAGATATCCGCATACGAAGTTTTGCGATAGGAAGGTTTACGTATACGATGTTTAGCGGATACGAAGAAATGCGAGACGAATATTTGCGGATACGAATAAATGCGACACGAAGGAACGCAGATACGAAGAGTTGCGGACACAGATATGCGTTACGACGAAATGTCGTACGAAGAAATGTCTGGGAACCCTGCTCCTCGTAGTCCAACAGACTGTGCGAAGCTTGTGCCAGCTGAGCGGGCCTTTATGTGGAAATTTCCACTTCGTCAGTCTACCCAGACTTTGCATGACCCCTAGGAGGTCTGGGTGAATAGTTATCCCGCGTGTGAGGGTTCCCTGGCCCGCCCGGCCAACAATGGCTGTCTTGTGACGCTAAATTTCGTGGAATAAGGGCTCGTAGACGGCCCGGCGGAGCCTGACCGCTGCGACGGAGAGTGCCCCAGTCTCTTAGTTCCCTGCACAGACCATCTATTCATGTATCCTAAGTAGCGGTTTCATAATGTGAAAATATTTACCCCTCACCTTAACCCGGGCATTGACGGGGGTCTGAGACACATTCGCTTTGACGGGGAGGGGGCAAGTACACATCCCCCCAATACCTGAAGAAATTCGCTTGATAACGAAAAACGGAAAAAGGGGACTGTGTTTGACAGCCCATTTCAATCTTCTAAGAAAAACACTTCAAAAATGTTTTCTTTAGGTTTCGTTTAAGATCAAGGTCTAGAGGTCAAGGTATGTGACTATAGGGATAGCATGTAAATGAAGGGTTTTCAGTCATTACATTGGAACTAGTAGAGATAGAGCACAACAATCTAAGAAATTGAAATCCTCGCAGTAACCCAAATCAAGTGATATGCAGGGGCGGATCAAGAATCGAGTGGGGGTCAAACCCATGTCTGCCTCTCCGGGGGGGGGTTGGGACGTGCGATTTGGGTGCTCGACAGACCTAGTATAAGCTACCTCTCTAAGCACATGATAGCTCCTCTGGGGGAGGGGGAGCGAAGATTTTATTGCTCGGCAGACCTAGTGTAAACATCTTTTTTCCAAAAATTATCCGGCCTCTGGGGGGGCAAAAGACAGTTTGCCCACTCCTTCCAGCGCTTTGAGGGGGGCGTGGCCGGAATGGCCCCCTGCGTCCGCCAATGGTGATATGTACCATGACATTGCTAGGTCAAATCTCTTATTTTAACTGACTTGAGGTCAGTTCAAGGTCGATTGTTGTCTTCATATCATTAGGGCTGAAAGGATAAGACGAACTGAATGCTGTTGAAATAAAAGCTGTACTGTCATTCATTACTAAGTTATTCAGTTCAAACCATTTTTCCCATGGATCTCCAAATGAGAGTTCATGGCTCGTACCAGTAACGGCGGAACGTCCAAATTTAAGGGAACACCATGGGCTTTTCACATGGACTTTGGAACAATATTTAAGTTGCGGGGGGTGGGGAGAGGAACATGGGGCGAATCCCGCCGCTTGGTTGGGGGAAACAATATCGGCAAGTAAAAAAAGCTGGCCGGTGAATGCGACTGCCGGCATGGTTTAACTGGTGTTGTGAATAAATTTTCCACTTTCAAAGATATAAGTAGCTTGCGAACGGACAAAAACACCGAGAAATATTTTTTACTGAGGACACGTCCTCTCCATTCGATAATAAATGAAACATTTGATTGTTTTAGGGGACGAGGTTTTGGGCTCCCTATATTTCGTTTTTTGAGTATGATGAAATTGCTCCCTGGATCCGCCTCTGGGTAGGGGTTGCGATTATGATTTCCTCGTACCATGATTATTTCCACCCACCCCGAAATCTGTCACTTTCATAATCCATAAATTTGACAAACAGTACCTAAGGACACACTACAACGTGTACACAGCTTTTTGCATATTTCGTTCAGAATTATTGGCTAAAGCATAAGAACCTGCATAAGTGACCTAAGCCTACCTCTCAGGGGTCATATGTCCATTGTTTATGTGCCCTTGACCCTCAGGTTTGTTCTGAGAACACTGGGTGCACGGACTAAGATGCACGTTTTGATGTTTTATTCTACCCAACCTTAAAATTTTCCCAGAATTGATCCATGCATCATAATGAAGAGGCCATGGTGCTGACATAGCACTAGTTCATCGATATAAAATCCTTTACCACAAACAGCCTCATTTGATGACCTTACTATTTGATATTAATTGCAAGTCAACAACTGAAACCTTCCTTGACTGCAGACTGGTTGAACATATTGTAGGTGAGGTCACTTGACCTTGTCTAGTAACCTGACCGAAGACGACCTAAACATAGCTGTAAAGCTGCCTATACCTGTACCTGCCTGGATCTAGTTTTAAAGCTCAGCGAAGCTGCGAAATTAATCCGGAATAAATTGTGTGAAGTACGAAAACTGTGTTTCACCCTTTTTCGACTCAGAAAATTCCGAGTGCTAATCTCACTCACTCGCACGAGATATGTGAATAGAACGCCAAGGCATGCCTCAGGATCAAATGGTTTACGCCCTTCTTACCGAAGCACGGCTGTGGATCGGAGATGATACTGTGAGAGCACAGTCATGATCGTTCATAGCCAGATCGTCGCAATCGTCATGGAAGGAAATGGACGCAGTTTGGAACTTCATCAGATAACTTAAATAATGAAATTAGTGAGATTCAACTTAGTGCCACTAAGCCGAGAACATTTGCAATCATTAACTGATACCGCAAATTGTATTGTGTATGCCTAAAAATCAGCAGCGAGTGAATCGCCCATTTAAGGATGAAGTCAGTTATACAAAACTACAAGTTATATATACATGACTTAATACTAGGTGAAAATGCTATAAGCCAGCTCACATCACATGAGCCTAAAAATTCATAACTTTTCATGGATTGGTCCTGGCAAACAACTTCAATGCACACAATCAGAGAAATATTTTGCATTATTATCCAGACTGCATTAAATGAATTGAATTGGTAAATGGGGCACGATCATCCCACTCAAATCAGTTTAGAGAGAAAAGTGCAAGCGGAATAAAAATATAAATAATTTCAAAACTATTTCCGTCTCCTTTCAGCGTAGCGTTAAACTCGGTGAGTATTCTGGTGGTCGTTAAACTGGGTCCGTATTCTAGTGGCCAATTGAATTCGGTCAGCATCCTGGTAGTGGTCAGTAGATGATGGGACTCTGTAATAAATGTAGAAACAGCTCTTAGCTAAACATGGTATGGACCGGCAAGGATTAAAAGCTATCAGCCTCATGGGATGACCGGTCGTTGGATTACCTGATGATCATTGTCTAATCTAGGGAGGGCGATGGGGTCATAGGAGGATAGGGGAAGGGGGCGCAAAGGGGGACAGGTGCCCCCTCTCGACTGACCCTCGGCGCCCCCTGAAATGATAATGGTGCCACCCTGAAAGGTCGATGGCACTCACCCTGAAATGTGGCTTCTCACTCCCCCTTCCCCCACGGGCACCAGCGTTTTGCCGTTCAATTCTGAGATAGTGTGGGCTTCGAGATAACGCGTAACACCAACGTAATACGGGCCCCACACAAACCTGACATATAAATATAAAGACATATAAATATAAAGAAATATAATTATGAACTTCGTGAGGGCCTTCCGATTTCTGTGATATGTGTTTCACTTTGAAACTGCACAGTTCTTCAGAATCTAGCGGGTCCTGGCGGGACATGGGCCCTATTTTATGTGTTGTGAGCCCTAGAGTTGTCTATATCCACTCTGGTTTCTTGCTGGCTCCCAAGAGTTTACAGCCTCCAGCTGAATTTGCGCGAGCCCTGGATTTGCCCTGGAGTTGTGATATTTTTGTTTACTTAAAAAAAAACAAGTTGAAAAATTGTTTTGGGACCTACGGTGACACTCGTCAATCAAAAGTTTTGCGGGTCCCTGGAGTTAAGGACATATATTCTAACGTTAAGCGGGCCCCAGCCTGGGCCTTATTTGCAGTTTTGCGAGCCCCTAGAAATTTGCGACACAGCTCATAAATAATACGGGCCCCTTAGCAGCTTTGGGCCCCGCCCAAACATTCTTGAGTCTTTTGAATCTTGTGAGACGTTTGTAGCTCATAAGTTGCACAGCCCCCCCCCAAGGGGCCCGCCTAAGGACTCTGCAAGTTGCCCTGAAAACCGCGTAAGATGGTGCGGGCCCTGGGAGGGATGAGACCCTGTCTGAAGTTTTCAGGGTTCTTGAAGCTTTCCATACCTATTCTGGCTTTTTTGGCCCCCTAAATTTTACGGGCTCCACCCCAACTTCTGCGAGCCCCTTGAGTTTTGGAGATTCGCTCATAAGTCTTACAGGCCTTCCAAACTGTAGGGACTCACGCGGAATACAGCGAAAGGTAGCATGGGTTCTCAGGGGACACGGACCCCATCTAACCACCAGACCCCACACACCACAGTTGTGTGGGGCCTGGTGCCCTTTCCCCCTCGAGGCTTCGTCCCCCTTAGCAAAATCCTGGATCCGTCCCTGGGTTGCTTGGACTGGTGCACCAGTATAAGCATAAGCAGCCATGGCTGCTTATGATTTGATTATATCAAGTGCCAACTAGTGTTATTTCGAGCTTCAGTCGGAAAATTCAGACGTGGAGACCAAAATGAAGCACTCAAACAGATTTGGAAGACACAAAGGTTGTCAAATCAAGTCGGGTTAATTAGTTCAAAAATACTCGTGAGCTTTAAAAGCCGTGGCGATATTAACGCGCTGCCGATCTATGTGTATACTGCACACGCGAGTGTAGACATGAAGCAAACAGCGTGAACTGTTTCTGTCGACACGCACCGCCCAGCAGATGAAGACTTCCTCCAAAATGAATAATGATGTATTAACCAAAATGAATGTTGCATAGAACAGGTTGGGTAAAACGCAGCTGAGAAAATGCATCAGCTTGAATAGAATGTCAAATAAACTTCCTGGAGTTACTGCTCTTTTCCGTGTTACTTTCCCTCTCATGACTGTATCAGCTTTCAATTCCTCAGACTATAAACTATAAAAACTTATCGCCGACATCTCAGTATTTCTAGCCTGGTATCCTGAGCCTTGTTCTGTCGTCTCCGATCAAGAGCTTCCCGCTGTAGGCGGAATGATAAGAGGCGAATATAAGAAACAGACCAGATGTATTAACAAACGTCTCTCCAACGAACACTTATTTACAATGATCTGCGCAGAGGTCAGAAAAACATGCTTAGTGATGGTGGAGAACAAGTCTTTCCTATTAAGTGGCAATTTCTGAAAAAAATCTGAAAATTTTACATGCGTGTTCCAAGCACGGCTTTTTATAAGCATACAGGCGAACCAAACTTCGTTTACTATTTTCTGTCTATATTGCTGTACCTGCGTCCGTGGTTGTTTCTTACAAATCAGTTTGACTTACGGTTATTTGAAAAGAGCCGAGCTTCATGTATTATATATTTGATTTTTGTAACTGCTTTAAGCGCATAAGCCACTCTATCCTGAAAGTTTTTTCCTCAACGGAGAATAATTTTTGCTCCGAGATGAGGATGTTGGCCCGAACAGAAATGACATTTTGCAAATTAAGAGAGAGAAAATGATTAGCCATTACGTACATATTTGATATCTTAGGTACCTGATTGTCACACCATAATCTAATGAAGTAATTATTTGCACCTCCACTGATGCCGGTATCAGATTTGAAAATGTTCAATACTCTTGCTCCCCAATGTTTTCTGTAACTACGCAGCTTTTTCTGACCTCAGGATCTGCGAATAGTCGAAACAAGGAAAGCACAGTGAGCACAGAAAAATGAATGAAGAACAGTGATTACACATTGTCGAAGTTTTGAAGCAGGCGACGTCCGTGCTGCTGCATCACCTGCTGAACACCACCCTTAAAGTTCGTTGTTGAGAAGAAACTAACTGTTGCATTATGATTCAGTTTTTCTACGTGTTGCTGAGTAAACCCATTCATGCAACCTACCCGAGAAACAATCTCATGGCCGTGAAACACCATGAGATGTATGTAGGGTGTAACATGGCCGGACTGAAACACACGTAAAAACATTGCCATGAAGACATTACACTCTTGCTTTAAAAGTAAAGGGTCATTACTTGAGCGGAACAGGTCCAATACCTTAACCAGTTTAGCTAATAACACACGGATCTTCAACCCCTCCGGTTTCCCCAAGAATTTGACTAGAACATCAGAACGTATGAAAAAGTTCAAGAGTCGTTCACGGTTAGAAGAGTCCAAACTTTGAAATTCTACTTTGCCATCATGCACCGTGAGCTTGCCTCTACATGGAATCTGCATCTTCAGCAGTTCTACAAAGGCATTGGCACGACTGTCAGGCACGCTTCTCCGGATAAGAAGGAACAGCTTGTCAGTTGTGCGCAGAAACATGTGAAGTACATCAATAATAATCCTCTCCACTGGAATGGAGGGAAGTAAGCATTGTTTTATTACACCTGGCTGCCCGATATTAAAACGATCTCTTCTTTGCGCACCATACTTACAGTACTCAGCTTTGCAAGCTAAACAAAATAAACATGCATTGTTACTATTGGCACTTTTCATCCCACACACTGTCAGCAAAAACTTATAATCGGCACACAAAAAGAATGCAAAGCTAACACGCTGATCATCAATAAACAGACCGTTCTCCTGTATACAATTTACTTCTCGGTTTATTTCTCCAAGAATATCCGCAAGTGCGGAGTATTCTTCTTTATCTGTGCTCATCGCGATGAGCTGTGGAGCTCGTCGATGTGGTGTCCGCTCATCGGGGAGACTGATAGATATGTTCAGGAAGTTTTTGTACTTCCCAGCGGGAGCACCGTCACCTGAGAAGGAGATAGCACGTGAGGCAAGCATGTGACTAACTCCGTCAACCAAAATCTCACGAGCAAAATCGCTGAAGCCGTCGACGCACCCAAAAACACCACCACCACCAGAATCTCATGACATTAAATATATGCTGTGACACTAGGCTGTCAGCCCATTTAGATGGGGAGGTGTTTGAAGCTCCTTGCCTATTCAATATCGAATTAAAAAGTGAAAACAAATGTCATTACACCAACAGAAAACGTTCGGCAGGATGATCATATCAAGGCGAATACACTCAGCAAGGTCAAAATTGAGGCTACCAGTGGTAAAAGGTAAAAAGCACTGAGCTGACCTAACATTACGGTGCTGACATCACCGTGTAAGTTCTAATCCAGGTTGTTTGCGAAATATTTTCTGGGTTATAGAGGACGTATCTGGTGACCGGATATAGCTACAACAATGCTCATGTCGCACCTTAAAAAAGCAAGTGAATATACAGAAACTATTCTGCAGGACCACAATGGAAGCCTCCTTTAACGCATTCTTATAACGATTAAAATCAAACCAAGATGGTGTTCACGTCCCTTGACCAAAATAATACTCGGAAAATCGTATCGGCTAAACGTCGGGTAGAGGATGACATATCACTCAAATTTCTTACAAACTCGTCATAGCATACAAGTTTCCGACTTGAGACGTACACTTGTACAGCGGTACAAATACTCGCCACTAGTGCTTATACAACAGCGATTGTACAAAGTTTGGGGGATTTAGCACAGAGGACAGAAAGCATGGACGTAATAGTAATAACTAGCGACCAATGTTTATTTATTTTCCGTGGGGCTATTGACCAGGTTTATGTGTTGAAACGGAGTTAAAATATTGCGAATAGAAATAAACAGAAACGAAAAAAGGCACCAAGAAAGTTGGCTTATCGAGCATACTAACGACCGTAACAAGCTGGACGCAGTGTGGAGGGCATTCCTCCGAAGAAAACAATGGTGTGAAACTATAAAAACTGTTAACAGTTCAATGCTTACTGCAGCCGTAAGATGCCTACCTGAGATCTTCACCCGCACTGAGCAGTTCGGCCCTATCTTGTTTGAGGGCCTGATGACATGAAGAACGTCTGCTATTTTTCGTCGAGCACCATGATTTTCCTTTTCCTCCAGGTGGATGTGGTTGTTCAGTCTGAGGAGTGATTACAAAAGATATTCAAGTCTATAGAACATAACAAATCACCTTACAAAAATCGGTACATTATCGTCGCATACGCACCACGGGGGCTTACTTTTTAATGAATATTATGCCACAAAATGTGTCTATTATTTCAATCTAGGCTACTTAAACATATCCTAATATTGTACTTTCGCAGCGCCTATATCTCGAAGCTAAGTTTATATGATAAAGGGTGTGCGTAGCCGCGCTAGATTATAAACGAATTGGGGCATGCTTTTGCGCGAGCATTCTCTCAGAGGTTACGTTTCAATATTGGCTTTGACGTCAACTATTTTACCGTTCAATCTGGAAAGGCTGAAGTTCCTTTAGAAATATGTTTTTCTCTGTAGAGACTTTTAGATAATACATATCTAACAGTATTTTTCCGAATTTTACACCGCAATAACCAGAATGAATTTAGAATTCAATATTTTATGGTACCTTGCAAAAGAGATACGAGTTGAAATTGAAAGATATACTAGCTGTATTATTCACACATTGCAATTTTTACAACAATATTCATACGTTTCATTTATCTATAGAGGCAAGCAAATAAGGGGTAGTGTGGTATCTCGGGATATTCGGCTTCCTTTCTTTATATTGAGTACCTCTGAGGAAAGGCCACTCAGGACTTTTTTAACTTATTAATGAGCCTGAGAACAGTGCTGTTATTGACTTTAATTATATTAAGCTACATGTATTCGAGTTCATTGGAGATCCTAAAGCCGCGATCCCCGCGTCCAGTGTTGCTGAAAACCAGAAACCAGAAGAAAACCGAGAAATAATATACCAGAAATAACGAGGATTGTGAAAATCAGTACTATCAGTGAAATGCTCACCTTTTCCGCTCCTCGAGAATGGCATGACATGAAGGAAGCTGCGGTGTTATCTTTGCCAGTTTTCGATATTTGGCTAGAGATATGCTTGAGTTGTCGAGAACTTTGAGCACTTCAGTGGGTGACGGTCCCTGTAAATTTTGCGATGAAAATAGACATTCCAAAGGTCGCTGCGAGAGCTTCAACATACTTTCGTTTACGCCGCAAATGCCTCTCAGAGTAGTGCCTAGGAGACAGGTTAGGTGTCCTTGGAGAATGAGTCACTCTTGCTGTACTTATCCCAGCTCGAGAATCAGGATTCGCACTTGGTGCACCTTCACTGCTAACAAACCCTGAGAGAAGACGGTTCTCGTCTGTGCTCGACGATGGTCGCACAGTTTCTGAGAGGGATGCTACGGATGAACTGGGTGTTTCAACATGATTGGACGTCTGTCCAACACCTTCAGAACTGGAGAGAGCTGATGAAGAGACGTTTAAATTGTCATCGGCGTGGGTCAATTCTGGCTCCCCTGCAGGGATGAAGCGTTCTTGCTCTTGCGCACGCTCAGAGTGGCTGATTTCTGATGCTGGGATGGGGTCACTGGTGTGGGATTGTTCTATTTCACCATAAGGGCTATCGTGTTTCAGAGTCTCATGGCTCTCTCTAGCGCTTGGATTCTAAATCTTGGTCATGTGGCAGTTTCGGAACAGCAATACTTGTGGTACGCGATGGGAGACATCCACGCTGCTTAAGTTTTTGTTGCTACAATAAAGTCTTACGCTCCCCTGTGCTGAAACATTTTTTGTTTTAAGGGATGTTTCTTCCCTAGTTGAGCCAGAGCTGTTCAGTGGACTTCTCGCGCCATTTCTTACTAAAAGCATTTCCGGAATGTAAATAGATATACGAGCGTTTCGTTTGCTTGCATCGCTAGACGAGAGCTGTCGTCTGGTGGAAATTTGGGATTTTGGGCAATGCGTGGAGCCGGAAGTCCTAGCAGCGTTCCTAGAAGCTAGGGTGTCTACGATGTTGGGTCCCCCCTCCCCTGGTTGGGGAGGACCGGCGACAGTGTCGTTGGTCTTTGTACCTTCTTCTGTACCATCACAGTCAGCAACTTCTTGGGGGAGGTGTTTTTTTACGCCACTGATCGCGGCAGTCCCAGAACCGGGTTCGTGCGGAGCACTTGATGCGCTGCTGTGAAACGCTGGCGTTGAACGAGCGGTGGCATCAGTGCCGGGCTGTTCTGGCCCATCCGAGGCGCTGCATGTGGCTGCACTATGTAATACAATGTTTGTGGTGCGAATATGTACAAACTGCTCCTTCGCACGGTTCAAGAATACTGTCTTGCTCTTCCCGCCCCGTTGAGCACATCTTTGATATAGTAACTTTATTTTACTAATCTGCCGCCTTAGAGAGTCTGTATCTTCACTGGTAAATGTGCAAATGGCAGTGTCACAAACTAAATCAGCGATGGCTTTGGAAACCTTTGACGTCTCAAAGTTAACATCAGCCGCAATGTCTATAAGCAACGTTTTACTTATCTTCACAATGTTGTTCTGGATTAAATAATTGCGATTGCATGACATACAATAAGTCAAATACTACACTGATGAATATTTACAGGTTCTAGTCTTGTGTCCAGTTTAGATACCAGCTTCGTTTAAAACGAATATGCAGCACAGCCCACGTGCCGCTTCCGCACCACTGTTACTACCATCTCGTAGCCGCAGCGTTTTTCTGAGGCTTGCCACAGACTCGTGGAGGGGTCTTGGCGACTGAAGAAACGCTGTGAGCGAATTCTTCGGACCTTGGAGTCCGCGCTAGCGAAGGAGTTGAAATCTCCACAGTGGAACACATAGCGTCGTCTCCAGTTGGCGTCGAACAATGTGGCGAAGGGCACATGGAGAAGTTCTTCAACGGAGGATGCTTCTATTATGCGACGATCTCCTGCTAGTATTTGCAGACGCAGGACTTTTCTGGCACTCTCCCGCACCGGGAACTGCAGGCTTTTGAAGAGCTGCCACTGGAGTTGGTCAGCTAAGAGCTGCAATGATGTTCTCTTTGGTGCTCTGGGGGCGTGTTGAGAATAAAATCTCTGGACAGGGATCCCCTCCATCTGTAAAAAGAGAAGAAATATGGTATCATAGTCATGAAGTTGTCTCGTAGGGGAAAATGCAGGCTTCTGTTCATTTGGACCACTTGCCCAATAGTTTCTGGTATTGTTCCTACCTTTACTCTTGTCGTTAGAGTTGCAGAAGTTTAGTTTCCAGAGCTATACAAACTGCTAACCTACGAAATATCAAATTAAGATAAATAAAAACATTTACAACCCAATTTTGAGTAGATGTTTTTCAGTGGTGAATTTATTTTGACACGCTTGGGGGGGCGAAATTCGCCCCTATCCTGGTTTTTCTCAGATAGCTAAAAAACGAAGAAACCGCAGAACAACGAAACTTACGGTACCTTATCCCTAATAAATTTTACACACTTGACCAAATTTGTGAGTTAAGGTCATGTCAGGTCAAGGAGCTATTTAGGGTCGTGACCCGACCTCAAAACCTAAAATTACGAGTTTGAAGCAGCGCCCAGGGGAACATTAGCAAACCGATCGGTTTGAAACTTCCACAATATAATAAGTTCATTGGGGTCTACAAAGGGGATGAGGTGGCTTAGTGGATAGCACCCTTGTCTTCTAAGCCACCGGTCCCGGGTTCAAGTCCCGGCGGAGCCTCTGAATAAGTCGATCTGATCCCCAAAATCCCTTCCAACAGGGTGAGAGTTGGCGACGCCGTATGACCCTGGCAGTTGGTGCGTCGTTAAACCCCAACAATTATAGGGGTCTACAAATCTGCTATCTCGGAATTTTGATATTGGTGACCTAAGGTGGGGTCAATTTTTGGTCACCCCATTATAAGTCCATGGTGAAAAATAGAATGGACTCGTTTTCAGGAAATACTGGATAGATAAGGCTGTAAATCCTCAAACTGTCTATTCTTACCACGATCTTGACCATAAATTTGAGTTTTAGGCATCTGACCTCTCAAATGGCATATCAGGTCACGGGAGCAGAGTGATTGTTTTGCCAATAACTCCTCACTGAATTAAGATAAAGCTCCTATTTTGCTTGCATTGTGCTTATATTGTCACGGGGAGTCGATTGATATGCAACATGACCATACCAGTTCACTCTGTAACCCTGACCTAGGTCGAGGTCAGGTCATTTTGACTATTTGACCTAGCAAGCTCATATTATACATCATTCGATTTGCCGCGATGAGAGGAATCGAATGATGCATAAAGATTTGCTCTAGCTCCCCTGAGGGCAGATCTAGAGCGGGAAACGTACACTGTTCTGTTGTAAGCCTATGGAGCATTCTTTGACCTATGCTGACCTCAATATTGACCTGACATAAAAATTATTCATATAAATTATCTTCGTCTTGTCAAAAGCCTTCGAACGGTGCCCGTAATTTCCTTTAGCTTTCGTGGGGAACGAGATAGGGGGGGGCGAAAAACTGCCCCCAGCGGGGCGCGTGTTAATAATGCAGATCACCCAGTGCCAAAAGAAATACTCACCAAAGCAATATTGTGCACTGGTGTAACTAGGCATGCAAATATTATATCAAAGAATGTGACGAAAAGGGGCTGATATTTATAGGACAATTTACTAATCCAGTGTATGGTAATATGCCGACTCAAATAGAAATTAAGCACAATTACCGAATATTAATGACATTTTTGTGTGAAAAAGAATCGACTAAAGGGGTACCAATTAATTGAGAAACTCTTGACGCAAATAATATTCCACAGACCAAATATCCCACAACGACTAAACAATTTTACGCAGCAACATGATTTGAACCGCTACTGCTATAAACAGATTATGGTCTTTGAATGTGCAAAAAATAACGATGGTTTGATTAAACAAAAATGTTGGAATTATATTTGGACCTATAAGTCTGGAACATCTCCAGAACTAAAACAGGCGACGAAAGGACCGTACTTGTTATATATCCACTATAGAATAACACATAGAATAATCACAGCTAGCCGATGCTTGTATATAACAGGTTTCTCCACGATATATTCCTGCACCCTCTGTTCTAATGACATCGAAACAATAACACGATGTTTTGGAATTGTCGAATCGTTCAGCAGCTTACTCAAGATATTAAAACCAGGCTGAAACACAGTTTTCACATGACACCTCCAATAACTGAGCAATCCTTTTTTGCAACGACTAAATCCGATACAAAAATTAATCGTAACATAAAACATTCCGTCAGATATAAAACTCGTAAAATCAGAATTAAATCTGAACTTTATAAACCTTCTGAAAATTGAGAGAAAACGTAAAAAATATCAGGAAGTGACAAACACCTCGGATGTGTTACTTCAGAAATTGACTGGCCTTAGTGGGATAATAAATAACCAGGAAACTCGTAACCAGTCTCTTTTAAGTGCATACAAATTCATAAAGCACATATATATCCACATGCTACGAATTTCACCCATAATACCCTTCGCCCTGGTGGGAGGTGTTTGAAGATCCTCCCCCTCGAACTCGGCCCCTATGTGGGATAGCGAAAAAATGCGAACGCTGGTGGATAGCTCAGAAAAATTCGTGAGGAAACTATATGAATCTTCTTTGGCTCAGGTCAATGTTGAGGTCATGACAGGTGAAAAAAGATGACATTTTGAGCAGAGTTTTTGGGCTCTAGCATCTGACAGAGTTGAGTTAGAATCGTTTTTAGGCACCATTCGCTTTCTCTCGTCACGGTGAATGGAATGATGTATAATATGACTATATTAGGTCAAAGCACAAAAATGATCTGACCTCAGGTCAGGTCAAGGTCACTTTTAACCTAGCATAGTCAATATGCATATCAATCGACTTGCAATAACACACACACACACACACACACACACATATATATATATATATATATATATATATATATATATATATATATATCAAAACGCAATGGTATCAAAATAAAAGCTGTATCATCATTTCATGCCAAGTTATTGACCTATGTATGAAAACTGCTTAAAGGGAATGCGGCACCTTGGTCGAATTCTGGAATTTAGCACAGTTAGGCGTACTTTTAGCCGAAAATAATGAAACCACTCATGATTTCTCTGAACATTTTATAATAAGCTTAATATTTTGATTTTTAAAACACTCCTCTAGAAAAAAGAAATAAATGTCAGCCTGTGGACGATGTCACAATCTGGCAACCACTACCATACTTGAAAGGCTTCAAGGGCTTCGATTGGCTGATGCTCATCGTGACGTCAGCATATGTCGTCACACCAGCAGCTCACAACAATGGCCGCCCGGCGAGGGGCTGATGAGGTTGTTGGTGTCCGGTAGGTTTTATTATTCTACGGAAATATCGAGTTCCAAGACAAATGATATATGGAGTACCGAGTTTACCGACTTGCTTTAAAACTTGGCTATCTCAGTTAAAATCACGTTATGAAGGTGCCACACTCCCTTTAAGTTGCCCCAGATGACCTCTCAGAGGTCACGGGTAAAATATTGCGAAATGAGTCTGGAAAAGGGCTCAGGATACTATGAATTGGAGAATATGAAGGCTTCTCAGCTGTATTTACACAAATTCAGTCCAATTTCTGTTTTCCCATGTATTAGTAATGGCGAAGTCATGGTCCGTACTTGACCTTAGGTAATTGATATGAAAAATCCTGGAATATATTTTGTAGCACTCGGTAGGCCCATTATGTGGTATAAGTTTCAATCCGATAGATTACCCATTTCTTACTTATGCCACCTTAAACATTTTTAGAGGTGAGGTTACTTGACTGCATTTGTGACCTGACCTGAGATGACCCAACCTTAAAACTTTGGAGAAGTTAGGAATTGATCAAGGATAAGGAGCAGCAAATACGACGGTTTTTCGCGCCACCGTTTTTTGTGCCGCCGGAGAAACCCGACGGGGGTGTTCAAACACCCCCACCGGGGCGAGGATTAAGCTGTTTCTCCATTGCGCGGATTTCGCAAATATAACAACTACGCATAATACGTAACATATGCCGATCCAAGATGTTCCATCGAAGTAGGGGCAGATGGTCGGAAAGTTGAGAGCCAGAACTATCAGAGGGGCACCAAATTTTATCGCGGGGTTGCCGATGCAGCATCTTGAGGGGGATTGGGATGCACTGGGACGTAATATTTCAGGGAAAACTAAGATCTTTCAGAGGGAAGTCCGATCGGGGGGGAGTACCAACCATTGCCCGCACCCTGGGTCTACCTTTGACACGGAATCGAGCATATCAATAATTCAGGAATGCATCGAAATCAGACACGCTCACAACACTCACAGAAAATATCTTACCTCAAAACCTGCCCATCTCCAGCGTCTTCTTCAACCAAAAACACCAAGAAGGCCGCGCGAGTGCCGAAGACCCTTTCCCCACCGCGTCCCTCGCAGTACTGATTGAATGGGGCGGCGAGGCCGACGGTCCCTACAGGTCCCTTTGTCCCCGAGCACGCTGCCACTGGGGTCATATTTCCCAAGATTCACATTTCCCGGGATAGGCGCACGCTAAACCCAAGATTGAATGGGACAGTCTAAATTCTACCCCCTAAGTCCGGTTTCAGGACATAGCTTTGGGCAAAGAAATTGGGTTCAAAATATTGAGAGAATAATAAAGATTCATTTGCTGGGTAGGCATCTTTCAGAGGGTGATGCATTTTTAAGATATTCTGGAGAGAATCATAAAGGTAATGGCGTTAAACGCAAACAGTAAGCCTCTACTCTCTAAGTCCGCCTTCAGAACATATTCAATTGAGACAAATTTAGGCTCGCAATGATAAAGAGAGTGGGATAGTTATTTCAAGCGGTGGGCACGCCCAAAATAATCACTATTTTTGTCTCTATCCTGTGGAGAATGCTCTGAGTCGTGGGTGTAAATCAGGGAGAGGAGGACGTGAACCCCCCAAGTCCGGTCTCAATACTAGGTTTATATGGGCAAAATTAGGCTTAACTTAACCACAAAAATGCAACTATTTTCATCTGGGGTGGGCATCCTGTCTTTGTTATCTCTATGCTACGAATTTAAAGCATGACCAGCTCAGAGAGCCGACTTAAGTGTGTAGTTCCCTCAGTGTCCGCTAGGAGCGCTGACGGCGCCTTAGCGGCTGATGTCCGCTCCCGTTGCCTAACGTAAACTTTTTTGAGGTCAGGTCACTTGACCTGTACTGGTGACCTGACCTGAGATGATCTAACCTTAGAATTTTAACAGAAGTTGTACAAATGGAGAGGGAAAAGGTATGCCAAGTACGGCGGCCTTACGCGCCGCCGTTTTACTGCTATCTCCGAAAAACCCGAGGGGGGCGGTACCCGTCCCCCGTCAATGCGCGTGTTAAACCAGTATGCACCCGGTTGGTTCCACTACAGGACCCATTGGCGTATAACAGACGGCGCCCCAAACCTTATGTACCTTATCGAGCTATCCAGAAGACTGCCAAAGGAGGACCGTTCCATCGTCCAATCGGTACTACAAACGAAGGGAATACTGGGCTCATCCCGAAAACGTACTGCTTGCAATGCTAGCTGATGACCGTCCAAAGGTCAGAGAAGAGGCAGTGTACAAGATTGAGGAGACCCGCTCGAGGTGCTCTGAGTCTGGAGTGGTGCGAGAGTTTAGAGTACCAAACATTCACTTCCACGCAAAAGACTACGATCATCTGGTCGACTGGAAGAAGACGCCGCCGGCCCAGCCAGCAATTTGCACGGGCTGAGCTCTGGCTACGTCTGGCGGACCGCATTAGCCCATGCTGAGCCAGAGTTACGGGGAAATAATCACGAAATCAATAGTTCCACTTTGTTTGGGCTAAGACGGACTTTACTACGGCAGTTATCAACCTCTGGCTAAGCCATGACTGACTTGGGCTAGCTCAGCCCAGAAAGTCTGGAAAACTTGGGCTTACCTTTGGCTAATTAGGGCTGATATTAGCTAGGGCTTATGCACGGGCCGATTTGGGCTAGCTCAGGATTGGTCTTGCCGTCCAATATTTCTTTGGCTGGAGGACCATCTGATCTGCACATGCGCGAGAAGAATACGTACACGCGCAAGAAAAAATGGCTGTAGATTTTCGCGTCATCTCTTCAGTTGTGTGAACCTGTCTCCAAAGTTTAAAGGCGAGCATTTAGACTTCGACCAAAATCGTTATAGTAATTTTTTTCCTGCTCTGCCAGATCTGGGAATGTTTTTGCATGTAATTTTGCATATACCTATTATATTCTTGGAATACTTTCGATGGAATCTGCTCCAACTGAATAGGCCGTTTTTCTTTACAGGTTCGCTCTAAGGATCCAGATCCGGCTGGAAACTCCTGAAGAGGTAAGCAATGCCGTTGATAATTGTTTCAATTGTTATAAGCTATGCTGCTAGTTAATGCTTAGACGATGTCCGAGAGGAGGCTCAACCCTCTAGCCCAAGGCAATAGAGTGTTCTAGCCCCAGCGAAAGATTATCATGAATCTGCCACTGATGCATACACACATAAACACATAAATAGCTGTCCAAACCGTAGAATACATTCGAATTAATGTTTTCACAGGTTGAATATCTCGGTGGGTGGTGCGACCCGGCGGCCACCATCCAGCAGAACGTCCTCTATCTATAAAAACAGCTCTTCGGGCCCGTACTGGCGAGCCGTCTCTCTTTAAAAGGCCGCAACGGGAAGGACAGCCTTGAAAGTTCCCGGCTCTTTGCCGTCATTCTCGGTAAGTAAAAGCGAGATTGAAACACTGCATGCATCATACAAAGCGATTACCTGCTACGTGCTTCAGATAAACACTGGAATTTTTAGAGACTAGACAGTATTTTCACATAGAAATCATTGATGTGAGCTTGCATAATCGAAACCAGGAATGATATTGGCGTTGTGTCAAAATGAGCTCGACAAACTCGAGAAGTGTCGATAAACTCCATGTTATCAGAGCTGGCGTAATGAAAGTGACCAGCCTCAAGTCGTAGATATATGGTTTAGCTGAGCCTTTTTCTTTTGTTTATTTATGTAATGAGCAATTAGTGCGGGTCATGTATCATTTATTTAATCATTTATTTGTAATTTATGTAATCATCCGAAACAAGTTTATATTAGCTTCATTCCCATCCTGGGGAGTGAAACTCAGATAAACTGGCAGCGAAACTAAGATCTGATCCGTTTGAATAGCTGGAGTCCTACAGGTAAAATGATTTTACACTACTTACGTGGATGTCCCTTAAAGGCATCAATCAAAGTTTCCGGATGGCTAGCAATTGGTAAACCCAGGACTTCCGACATGGGGGTTTCCACGCTAGCGGAAGGGGAAAGGGGACGAGTGCTTGGACCAGATGGGCGCCAATTTTTGACGGTGCAACTAATCAATTGGTAGAAGTATATCAGGTTGGATATCTTATCGCCATTGCGCCGCTACTCGAATTCTTGGAGGGGCTGCACCCCTTCAGGGAGAGCCAAGAACGTTTCAGGATGCAGAGGCTATTCATGGTGTGCCATTTGCGGCAGTAGCGGGAGTGCTACCCTCTGCTAAAGACTGCGTATGTATGAGTTTCACCTTTAGCCCCAAGATGACACTGCTATTCAAAGATGGGATGTTTTTGCCCCAGCTGGTGATGGGCCGCAGGGGCGCGCTCAGAATCATCAATTTAGGGGGCCGTTTGATGTACAGGTTAAGGAAGAAACTTTGGCATAAAACTGATACTTGCAACAGAAAAATGGCTGCACACCCGTCACAGGATTGTGTAATTCTGTTACCAATCGAGATTATATAGCCATAAAGATTAGGACACCGCATTTCACCATTCGGCGTGTCCGTCCCATTACGGACGGTCCGAGCAGATTTGAACAAACACCGATGCCCCTGTTGACATACCACAGGAGTCGCGGCTTAGGGTCTCGGTCAGGCCGGAGGACGTGAGGCGTGTGGGTGAAGGGGAAGAGGGGGGGAGGAGCTGGGAGGGGATTTGAGCCGCTGAGTGCAAGCCGAAATAATTTCAAAAGAAAATTACGGGCAAGTCATCCTCTCTGAACGGCGGGCAGGACATTCAGCCTTTTACGATTAAGAGAAGTCCCAGCAAGAGCCTACACTTAACGCTCGCCCCGGCAGGTCTCCGAGCCACCTTCGCCCCGGTGGGGATGGGGGATGAAACCTCCCCTCCCTCGAATTCGGCTCCAATGCGGGATAGCGAAAAATGCAAAAGCTGGTGGATAACTCACAAAAAATTCAAGAAGCAACAACATGAGCTATTTTTGCCTAAGTTCAATACTTAGGTCATGACAGGCCAAAAAAGGTGACATGTTATTGAAGAGTTTAGGGCTCTGACGTCCGACGGAGTTGAGCTAGAATCAATTTTTAGGCACCATTCGCTTCCTCTCGTTACAGCAAATCGAATAATGTATGATAGGACTATACGAGATCAAAGCAAAAACGACCTGGCCAAAGGTCAGGTCAATGCCATCATTTGGCATAGCATAGTCAATATGCATATATCAATCGACTCGCAAATACAATACAAACGTAATCGTATCAAGATGAAAGTTTTATAACATTCTCTTACAAATGTATCGACCCAAGTCTGAAAACCTGCTTTAGTAGCCCCAGATGACCTCTCAGAGGTCACAGGCCTAAAATTGCAGCGTGAACCTGAGAAGGAGCCCGAGATACTACGATTTGAATAATGTGAAGGTATTCGGAGTTGCGTCTACATAAAGTGAGCCATTTTTCGCCAAATTCCCGTTTTTTTCAATGCATTTTCAATGGAGAGGCTATGGTCCGTATCTGGCTCTAAGTCATCAATATAAAAATATCGGAATGTTGTTTGTAGTGCTCGGATGACCCATCACGTGATGAGTTTCAATTGGATATACTAATCCTATTCTTGCTTATGATATCCCAAACTTTTTTGGAGGTTAGGTCACTTGACCTTCACTGGTGAACTGACCTGAGATGACCCGACCTGAAATTTTTGGGAAAAGTTGCCGAATTGATCAAGGATAACGTGTGCCAAGTACGGCGGCGCTTCGCACCGCCTTTTTGGTGCCGCCGGAAAACCCCAGGTGATGCCTATGTATGGTTCTTGTTTTAGTTTGCTGATTCAACCAGTAACTCATTACGATCCCAAAATGAATAAAACGTTGCGTAGGCACTCTTACCAGAGTGGTTCGGTAAGAGTACACAAAAGAGGAGATTAGAGTAGGTACGCATCGGTACCTGGATCCCTAGGAACCGTTCCAACAGGGAAATATTTGGCGATGCTATATGACCCTGGCAATTGTTGTGTCGATGAGCCCCAAAGATTATTAATACTGCAATGTTTATCTTCCCAAATATTAATTATGCACTCTGTCCCGAGCGAAAATAAGTGCCTTTATCTCCTAAGCGTGCCTTCTCTTGCACGACGGCCTACTGCGTAATCTTACCAAACATGCACCTTTTGGAAGCAAGTCCTCATGCAAATTTTGGCATGCATTTATCGTGGGCCCCAGTCCTGGGACACAGTTCTAGTTCAGCTTTCTTACTGATTACAGAACTTAGGGGAGGGTGGGGTGGGTTGTATCAGTTTTTATTTCAGGTCCATTAATTTCGTAACTACTTGGGATGGCCTCGTAATTTTAATACCATCTTGTAGCTGCAGCCTTTGGCTTCCTTTTACCAATTAATTGTTTTCCTAATATTTACTGGTTTGCCTCCAACTGCCCGGCGAATGGACCTTTTCACTTGATACAACTTACCCCACCGGTTGAGTGAGTAGTATCACATGGTGGGTTAAGTGACACATCAGACGTTAAGTGACACCGAAACGCGACACATCAGTGTGTCACGTTTCGGAGACTGTGGCTGCTACCGATCATGGCCGTGAGAACAGCCTTCAACGAATTTAAAATATAATTATAAACATGTATTTTATTGCACAAAACTATGGTTAATGCAATACGAAAATCATGGCAACGAAAAACGCAAACGAAACATCAACTGTCCAAGTGTAAAATTGACCCGTTTGGAACAAAGAAGCCAACACAATGTGTCGAAAGGGGCAAATTCTTGACTAAGTACCAGCAGACTTTAGTCAGGGCTAAAGTCTGTTAAATCTGCAACTGTTCAATCTGAAAAGCCTAAACGTATTAGTTATGGACTAAGTAATCCTCTCACAATAGTTACGGGAAGGGTTGCATCAGGGATACGGATTAATTGCATGGACGTGGGAAGTAGGAGGCGGGGGGCGAGCAGGGGTGTCTCTCGAATTTGTGAAGTGCAGGCAGGGATGTGGCCATAACTTCTCGGGACTTGTTAGACTTAAATTTTTTCTTTTGCTTTCATTCCATCAACGCGGCCTGTCTTGCACTTATCCTGGCCCACAATTTTGACAGCAAAAATTTTTTTACCTAATTTTTCGTCGTGGCTAAATGTGATAATATAGTGTTTTTGGAAAAAATGAGTCTGTGGCGACACCCCTAATAAGCTGTATAGGCAGCGTAGGCAGTGTGGGGTGCCTACCCATTTAAACAGGTCCTAAATAAGCTCAGGGGCCAAAAATTGGCCCAGGGGGCCAACCTTCAACTCATGGGGCCTAGACACGCTGAGGGGCCCCCAAGCAGCTCAGGAGGCCCATACAAGCTAAGATGGCCAGACAAGCTGGGTGTCTCGACGATCTCATGGGGCCCAGATACGCACAACGGGCCCCAAACAAGCTAAAGGGGCCTATATCAGTTAAACAAACACGATACCAGCCCAAGGGGCCCTTGCCAGCTCAAGGGACACTAATCCAACTAGGGGCCCTACGACCAAACCAGAGGCCTCTTAAGTAAATCCTCTCACGGGACCTAGACCAGCTCATGGCTGCCACAATAATTTCACCTATAGGGTTATTTTTAGCTTAGAGGGCCCCAAAGCAGCGAAGGATCTAAGGCCAAGCCAGTAAGCTCCTGTACAATACTCTTTTACGGTCCCAGAACAGCCCAGGGGCCCCGAAAAGCTCAGAAGGCTCCAGTGGCGACACATTCAAGTTCAGTGTGAGGGCCTGGTTATCTAAAGCGGTCCCAGATCAGCTGAGGGGACTCAATATTAGCTCAGGGTAGCCACCAAAAACTCAGGGGCCCAGGCTCGCAGAGGCTATTCGGCCTCTAATGCTTAGGTTAGCGTCAATCGGGGATTTCAGTAGGGACCCAGCGTTAGTCAAGACAACTGCGATATGTGGAGGTGGTCGACACGACACCTTAGTTTTCGCCATGACTTAAGTTCACAAAAGTTCACTGTATTCATTGTTAATTGCGCTTAGTGTAGCGTCAATCAGGGTTTCTGTAGGGACCCAGCGTTAGCCAAGACAACTATGATATGTGGATGTGGTCGATACGACACCTCAGTTTTCTTCAAGACCGAAGTTAGCTGTATTCTTTGCTCATCGTGCTTCAGTTAGTATCAGTGGGGGCGTCCAGCATTTTCTACCAATGTACCAGTCATTACGTTCTGGGCGAAACCTTGCCGGCCCGAAATATGTTTGATGGTAAACGTGAATATGTCTCACTGAAAAGTAGCTTTCATGAAAATAAGCATTTACAAATACGTTTTTAAACGCGGTTTTTCCTCGACACTAGCCGACTATTGGGTGGTAAATTGGTGCCCCTCAGATTCGGCACCCGTCTCCCGAGCCTGCTCCCTAACGAAATCCTAGATTCGTCACCGGACTTGTTAGACTTTAATTTTTGCTTTTGCTTTCATTCCATCAGTGCGGCCTGTCTTGCACGTATCCTGACCCGCACTTATTGCAGCAAAAATATTTTTACCTATTTTTTCGCTGTGGCTACTTGTCATAATAATATAGTATTTTTGAGAAAAAAACGAATCTTCGGCGACACCCCTAATGAGCTGACTGTACATTGGGGTGAGTTGTATCACTGTTACAACATACCCCACCTGGCCCTGATACAACATGTACCACCCTCCCATATTGGAAATAAACGTCCTCGTGCTCAACAACCAGTGGCCAGCCCAGAAAATTCTTCTCACGCACGACACCTTAGAATCTACCCTTACCACTGCTACAGCGATCCTTCCGATTCGTGATCATCTGAATGACAAAAACACACATTTTCTTACGACGAAATTTTACAGAATGACACCCCGAAAACACATTTTCTGCACTCAACGCGAAACGTGCCAAGCCAAGCAGACGACAGTATGAGGAAAGCTGCCGGACCGCATGCCGCATCATCTGGTCGTGTCGGAAGCTCCATCTCTTGGATAGTTTTGGGAAAAATCGCTCTGATACAACTTGTCCATGATACCACTCTCCCTGTTCTTCCCTAAGCAGAAACTCTTGATACTAGGAGCAGGGTATACAAGTTTCCCTGGTCTCTTGATATAATATCAAGGGTACCAAATAACCGAATTTGCTATGTGCCCTCGCGGAAAGAACAAAGGCATCTCCAAATTTTTTTTAGCAGCCAAGCCACTGGTTTAGCTATCTTATACTTAGGCCTCCACCACCTCAGTGTTTGCTAAGTAACCAAAATATCTGCTTGCTCTCATCTCTTGCGTACTCTTATTCGCCCTCGCTCTAGCTTCCTTTTATCATACAGTTAATGCTGAACACTGTTGTAACGTAAATGGAGCCCCAGGTAAATTTGAAAAATTGTTTAACCACATATAGCCTCTGCAACTGCAGTGCTCTAAGACTCAAGAAAATATGTTAACGAATAACATACTCCCCTTTATTCCTCTGTCCACGGTGTCCCCTTAGGCGGATGCATGATTTTTTATCAGGATGGGCACATGGTCGAGAGGTGCCATTCGAACCAGGTGGGATGAGCACTTTTTGGGCGGAAAAATTTATCAGATGGGTGCCAAATCCTATTGCAGAGGCGCCGATACTCGCATCCTGAGGGGAAGTGAAATTTTAGGGGGCGTCATCGACCTTTCACTGGGGCGCTGAGGATCGATCAGGGGAAAGTGTCCCCCTTGACCCTTGGATCTACCTATGGTATCAGCTACCTACCTACCATTCCAGCTTGAGTTGGGTGCAATCCACGAACCAGGGGCGCGGATTCTTGATAATGATTGGGGGTACTCAAATTTGAAACAATGTCAATGACTACCATAATAAAATGTGATAGCATAATTCAAAGTGAGTTTTAGGTTTCTCACATGCCTGTTGATGAGCAAAACCCATTCAAAATCATTGAAATGAAGAATACGAAAAAATTAAGTACCTATATTTCAACAACACTAGAACGTTTCAATGGGGTTGTCCAAGCACCCACAGAAATATGAATCCTTCCACCAATCGTGTTTTGGACATAGGGCTAGGAATATATTTAGCTTTTTTGTTTGGCGAACACTGATTTCAACATGCTAGAAACGTATTTTCGTGACTCACACGAATAATTTATATATATATATATATATATATATATATTTATATATATATATATATATATATATATATATATAAACTGAGTGTGGATTTATAGAAAACAGTTAACAAAAATTATAAGTCACCAAACCTGGGGGGTGCCACTGCCCACATCCACCCATTGACGACCAGATACAGTGCTCATCCACCAACAATGCATTCACCATATAATCTGATGGGCACGAAATAGTCATCGCAATGAACGCGTGAAAACCCCCCAAGAACGAAGTCACACAGCTTTTGCCATTGGCAACCATAATTTCGTTTTCATAATTTAGGATTTTTTTGTTCCGAGAGAGGAGTTCATAGGTAACTTTCCAGCGGTGAAGCAATTTGGGTAATTGTTGGGGTGTACCAAAATAGCCGAGGTCAAGCGACGTACCCAGGTCATCCCTCGCCTTTTGGCAGGGTTTTGGGGATCAGATTGCGACTGCTTTCATGTAATTCGCTATGTCCAACACACATTGGCTCTCTAAGTCATATTTAAAATTTCCTTGGGGTGAGATATTAGCGAACACCGACAAAGTATTCTAATCACATATTGTCAGGCCGTGTTGCAAAACGGCGCTCGACCTCAGACTGTTCTTTTTAGATATTTAATTTTGCAGCAATAAGCAGTAAAGCTGGTGCCACCCGATCTTCTGAAAACCAGTAAAAAATTGTCATTCAAAATGGAGCACTTACCTGGGTGAATTTTTGTTACCAATGTACCATAAAAACACTTCCCAAAACATAAACTTTCTTAAGGTTAAGCACATATATAGCGCTTATGTTGAAGTGGCACAATGATGAAAATACCAATTGCTCCATTAAATCACCAATAAAAAGACATCAGTAAGGTCATCCACATAATCACCAATAAAGCCATTCATACAAAAATTCAATCTGTCAAAAATTATCTAAAAGGATGATAGGCTATCACCCCTCTTCCCTCTCTAGGCTCACGATGGCGAATCCTCCTTATATCCTCTTGCAGCACCGAAGGGGCCCGACGTGCATACAATCATAATGTTATATAACCTAAGGAGATTTGTGCGCACATTCTCATACAATCATTCTCAAATTCATTGACCGCGAGTGTTTTTGGTCAAATAGAATTACTAAGCATGATGCATTTTATGCAATGACTTCTCAGGCAAGGATACCCAATGTCGAAGTCAAGGTCGCATGTCAAGTTCAAAATGTCCTTTTTCAAGTTCGAACCCTCATTTCCCGGCCAAGGGTTGCTATACTGTTTGTCATATTGTACATTACTGGGAATATGTCACATGGTTACGTCATCGGTCAGTGACCCTGAATGACCTTGACCTTAAACTGCAGAGGATATTGTTTTGAATTTTCTATCTATGAAATTAGTTCGCTTTCAGTGTATTTCCACTCACATTCCGTTATTGTATGTATATCTACCGGCCTTTGAGCCATTCCCGAGTTAACACAAAACCCGCAGGAGATTTCTTAGGCCATCCAAGTGAACGCGACAGTTAAAAACAAATCATTGGATAGGGACAGAGTTTTCATTTCGATGTCATTAGCCTCTGGGAGAATGTGTTGAGGCACTGAGCATGGTGAAATACGTATTTGTACAAGCTGTAGGATACGAAAAGCACGGCTGGGTACCATTCGACCCTTTTACAAGAGAGGGAGGCCTCAGACTGTCAAATCCTTGACTGATGACACTATTTTGGCGACTCGCTTTCAGTTGACTACAATGGCCACGCACCTGCACCTGTGAGTGGGTTCGATCCCACCCAGACAACCTCACAGGGGATCGCGGCAGGAGCGGCGAGACGACGGGGACGAGCTTGTTTTCTTCCCGCCACGACTTTTTAGTCACCCTGACACTTCTCGGAATCAGGAGTGGTAGAAATAACACCTTACATAGTTCAATCAAATAGGCTAAGCTGATTTGTTCAGGACCATGTGGTACAAAACAAAGTGTGACGATAGACTGGCAAACTCAGGGGCAGATCCAGGGGTCCAGCCTGGCCATGCCCCAGCAACAACAACGTTTATTTTGTTATCAGAGTATTTCAAACGTGAAACAAACGTCTCGATCGGTGAAAAAGCGCATCAACGCTCTTAACTATCCAGCCCCTCACGAATTTTTGTACCATTAATATCCGTCAATATACCGCCGCCCCAAACCCATGGCACCCACTACGGCTGAGGCCACTGTCCCACCGCGCCGAAGATGTACAACTTCGTCTGAATTTGTTATAAATGAACGTTCATTTAGTTCAAATATCTTGCTATTGATTATGAATTCAATGGTTTTGCGTGCTACTGCATTACCCTTCTCATTACTTAGTGAATTTCCGTGAAGTAGGATATCTAGCTCTTGTCTATTGTTCAGGGCTGTAAAACTTGTACCGATAATTTGACCAATGCTATGTTCTACTAAACTTCGATGATTTGCTTTTCTTAGGCAGCACAAAAAGTAGTATTTGGTCTCTTCGTTGTTATAGCCACAAAGGCAGAAGGGCGATGCAAATAATTGAACTTGATTTGCCTGGGCGTTCAGTTTTGACATGCCGTCTCTTAAATCTCAATGACATCAAGAGGGAGCTTAGAATTTTGAGCCATATTCATAATACTTGGGTGGTTGCCTACTTCGCAAATATTCTCCCACTTATTTTTTTCGAAGGGTTTATTTGATACGCTTATCCTGATTTGTTCTGGTAGTTCGTTGAAAATTTTAGTTGTGACTGGCAGAAAATATATTTTGGAGTTTGTTGTTCCTTGCACTAATTCAGTTCTTTGGTGCGCGTTTCGGAGTGATCTGTCCGTATTGTTCTTCCTCCAATTATGTAAAATACTTTGGATATAGTTGCACAAATTTCCACGAGTGAGGTTGTGGAAGAACTTCAGTTTGTGGATTTTGCGTCTTGTCTTGAGTGATGTCCAGTCGAGAGCAGCCTAGCCGAATCCCCTCCCCTCCTTTCTCGCCAACAGCCAGATCTTATCAACCCTGTCTGATTTTGGCCTTTCCTAAAAAGAAAATCACGATTTTACCCAGACAGTCTCCCCAACTTTTTGATTAAATCCGTTACTGGACAAGTGAACGTTGGATCCTCGGCAGTTCATCATGGATACAGGTTTTACACTTTGTCAGAGTCAAAGCTGTTTTATCCTAACATATGCACTCTATTTAAGACTTCTGAGTGAAAAAACGTTATTGTTTTGCTAATCATCTTTAAGATGATGAATTTCACTACATCGATTCGTAATTTAAACATACGATTTTGACAATACTTTAAGACCGGCGACTACACTGCCTTCTGCTAGAACCAGTCGGAAGATCGATGGTACTACGTTAACGATACCTCGCTCAAGGAAGTGCCGGCAATAGAAGCGAGAAAGGCATCAGCGTACATGCTCTGTTACACCACGAGAAGTGGTTCATAATCGTGGAATAATTGTGAAGTGATAGTATTCATGGAAAGAGTGTCATATTGTTATTGGATATATTCTCACGGAATTTGTCAACCATGCACGCTGGCATGCAATAACATGGACGTTAACATAACAAAAAATAAGGCGCATACCCTTGATGACTAAATGCGATGACACTTCTTTTTAATACGGACCAAAACCATGATGTCTATTCCCGTGCATCATCCGCATCCTTTCTTTTATTGCTTTCTAATATTTGTATATCGATGCATTCGGTTAAACACACCATTGGGGGTAAACTTGTTCAGTACGCGCCATGACTCAGGATATGTTTCACCAAGGTAACCTGGGTATAATACCTGCCAAACAGTTCGTAAAATGCCTGCATACATGCTTCTGAGAGCATGGATTTGGAGAATTATATGTTTTAGGGTGCGGGCAACCACCCCCTCTTTAAAGGGAATGTGGCTCCTCTATAACGTGATTTTAAATGAGATAGCCAAGTTGTAAAGCATGCCGGAAAACCCGGTACTCAATATATCACATGTATTGAAACTAAAAATTTCCGCAGAGAAAAGCTAAAAACCTGCCTGAAATTTACGCAAGCGGCCGGCCACAGTTGTCAGCTGTTGGCATGACGATATTATGACGTCACGGTGAGTAGTCAGCCAATTGAAACCCTTGAAGTCTATTGAATATGGCAGAAGTTGCCAGATCATGACGTCATCCACAGGCAGAGGTTTGTTTTTTTCCTTGAGGAGCATGTTAGCAAATAAAAATATTGAGTTTGTTGTACCTACATTTTTCAAAGAAATCTTGGACGTTTTCAGGATTTTTGGCTAAAAATATCTCTAATTACACTAAAGTCCGGGATGCGCCCAAGGTGTCACATTCCCTTTAATGAAATGTCAAAACAGTGTTAAACTGTCCTTAAAGGGAATGTGGCACCTTGGTCGAATCCCGGAATTTAGTGTAATTAGGCGTACTTTTTGGCCGAAAATAATGAAACCGCTCATGATTTCACTGACAAAAATACAATAACTTCGATATTTGGATTTTTAAAATGCTCCTTTAGGAAAAGAAATAAATATCCGCCTGTGAATGATGTCATGATCTGGCAACCACTACCATACTCGAAACGCTTCAAGGGCTTCGATTGGCTGATGCTCATCGTGACGTCAGCATATGTCGTCACACCAGTAGCTCACAACAATGGCCGCCTGGCGAGAAATACATGAGAGATTCATTTCGGGTAGGTTTTAGCTTTCTTCTACGGAAATATCGAGTTCCAAGACAAATGATATATAGAATACCGGGTTTTCCGACTTGCTTTACAACTTGGCTATCAGAGTTAAAATCACGCTATAAAGGTGCCACATTCCCTTTAATTATCAGAGCCGCATGACAAAATCCATGGAGCGAAGCGGATTAAGATTTCTCAAGCGGCTCTATACTGGTCGCTCGGCGAGTCTCGTCGTGGTCAGAAGCCGGTGACGAACGAAGTGAGAAACGGCTTCTATTCTAATAGTTTTTCCGGTCTCGTCTCGTCGTCGTCGCTGTTGTCAGAAGCCGGTGACGAAAGAAGTGAAAAATGGCTTCTTTACTAAAATGGGGGGGGTGCGGCTCAAATGTAATTGGAATGTGAATAGACTGCTCGCAAGACAGCTGGTAGGAACAAAAGTAGCCATACTATACTCCCAACCCTTTGCTTTATTACTTTAGAGGCGGGCAAAGGTGCTTTGCACAGTACGCCTTATAAAAAGCCCGTAACTAACTAACCTTTGTTTTATTATGATAATTTGCTATAGGCGTGCTCAGGTTTTATGATTAAGGGAGTTTCGCGTTTATGCTAGCGTATTTGATAATACCAAGTACAATACATGGGGAAAGCATCTAAGACCGAACAGAGAAAAACATCATTCACAGGCAGATCAAAGTGAAAATATTCAGAGTCCCCGCCAGGGCTTGTTAAAGGTTGGACAATATCACAAGTATGAATAGCCCTTTAAGACATTAGAAATATACTTCTTATGATACATAAATGATTACTTTCCAAAATTATGTCAATTTTCCTACGCCTGCTGTATCCCTAAAGTGCAGGCATCATGACACATTTCCAGGTCGGGTACATGGTGCCTGTTAATGAATTGGCTGCTATAGGAATGCTATATTTTTGTTCAACTTCAGTGGTTGAAAAATAATGGGAATAAAGATTATCCTTATAAATTATTTACCCCTGTGCGGACTCCAAAATCCAGTTAGACGGGGAACAGTACCATAAAACATTCAATTTTGTTCATGCCTTCTGAATTCGTGTAATTATGGTTCTGAAACCTGTTTCCCAGCAGCCTCGGCCCCACGTAACCGTCCGCCGTTAAAAATAGTCGCCGAGCCGGCGGTCCCGCTCGGGAAACTGTGAACAAACACCTGAGCGACCCGCACGAGATGGAATACGCACCCACCCTTTCATGACAATAGATGCCCGCAGTGCCCTCCCGGAATTACGCAGCTGAGTCTGCCAGTGTCAAAAGTCAACACTGTTGGACATCTAGTGAGCGTTTCTGAAGCTGGGGAGATGACCAGTCACGCACACGATTTCTCACTCTGCGGGATTTAAAGTCCCTCAGCGCAGCTAAAACATTTGCTGGCGTTCAGCAGAATTCCACGCAATAGAGTAGTTTTTAGCATTTTACAAGCCAATGACAGGAGGCTAAGCGCACCATATGCATACTTTTTTCGAGTAATGAATGATGCGGCGTGTAAAATGTCACGCCAAAATTATACCACTTCAAGTGACCACCAAGACGGCCGCAAAAATAGCCTGATTTCAACTTAAAAAGGCGGCTGCCAGAAATAAATAATGGTGAACATGTACTCAAAATGTTTTAATCTCACAATCTGGTAATAAAAAGGTGCCGCTATCTATTACACCATCCGAATGGTTTGGCTGAATTCCCGCAGAGAAGCAAATGGAGACACCAAATACCGCATCAGGCCCATGTTAAAAGGGCTCTGCAATGTCTCACAGGAATCCAATCGGCGGGTAGTTCGGCTAATTTAACATAATGAAACAGGATCTTTCTAAATAACGATGAACTATTTGTTATAACATGCTAGCTGGATATACCCGAAATTTTGCCATTTTCTCATCATTATGATCTTTCCCCAAAAATCGACCGTTTTCCCTATGACGGGGCGTCCTCAGCGCCGCTGCGCGCCGTCCCCGCTAATGCCGCAAATGGCACACCATGTTCAGGGGAGCCGAGTCGGAACGGGAAGGCAAGTGGTCCTATGCCCCTCCTCGGACCCAATGGTGGTGGAGGGTCCGTATCTGAGGGCGAGACATTGTATTTTGTTGCAGTCAACGCCACAGGGCCAGTAACCTTCGCCTTTGGCAGCTTGTCTCCCTGTCCCTCTCCCGGTGGCACGGCCCATGTCGTAGATCATGCCATCCCATCCCTGTATTACAAAGTTAAATCTCCCAAAATTAAAGTTTTTTTCTATCTGCCCTCCACAGAGACCCTGAAGCGAAACGGAGCCGACCCTTCGCGCTCCGGAGTCTGCAAAGCAGTATCAAGATGGCTCTCGGGAAGCCGGGACCGGAACGGAGGACGCGCACGGCGCATGAGGAACCGTGCGCCAGAGGACTGGTCTGACAGGCAGACCATGCCGATAGCAGACCATGCCGACGTGCAAGAACCCAACGAGGTGTGCCAACTGCAGTACACGCAGTTGTGAGTTATGGGTGATGTGTTGGCTTAGTTTGCCGAATCCCAGGTTTTTCCATGGTTAATACATGCACATGTACCATGATGTTTTTGATAATGGTTTTAACGTAGATGAGACCAAAACTCTACCGATGCATGACAATACTTTGTTCAAAAGTATGAAAAAATCAACCATCATCGCTTGAGCTTTTACACGTCAAAATGAATCTTGCACCAGTGCTGGTCACAATATGTTAACCAGTTTCTCCTAAACAAGGAGCACAAATTCCTTTTAATTTTAGACGGGACATTTTCTGCTGGACAGCAGGCTGCAGATTTACTGGGCCCTCACGTTTATGTCGAAGGTGATAGATACTTATGCTTTAACCGAGACTCGAGGCTACTGTGGAGGACGGACACTTAAGATGCTACTTTAAAAACTGAACAATTTTTTAGTTTTGACGTGTATTCTATGTACCATGTATCTCATGCTTCTAATTGACGATAACCTATATCTCGGCCCCACAGCCGCAATGAAATCTTCTAGGAAAAAACCATACTGAACCTTCGACCCGAGGTGGGCGTGCGTGGTGTTTAGATTTATCACAGTACAAGGTAATTGAAAATAATGCATACTTATTTTACGTCCGTATTATTCTCAGTGATCCCGTAATCTGCTACATTAAACGCGTAAGTCTTAAGTATTTGAAGTGTTGTCTTGAGCGTGATAGTCATGATGAATATGCTATATAAAATTAACCGGCAATCGCTCGTAATATAATGTAATTGAAAACGCCAAAGAGTATATTAGTCTTTGGCGTTTTCAATTACATTATATTACGAGCGATTGCCGCTTAATTTTATATAGCATAATCATCATTAAACGCGTAGTGGAACAACTGCATTTCGCTGGGTAGAGGCCAAAGTACGCCCATGCTATGCCAGATCGGGGCCATACAATTTCAACACAGAAATTAAGTACGTTGATCTTGGGCTAGCTCCGAAACGCTACACTTTTGACGGGGCTCGCCAGAGTAAGCCACAGCTTTTGCCAGAGCCAGCCCGTATTACGCGTGCACTGGGCCCTAGTAATTCAGCATTGATATTGCTTTGGCTGAGCTATGGCTAACACGGTGATCTCCGCGTAGTTTGGGCTAATACGGGCAAAATCTGCCGCGCCACTGCTCTGGCCCAGTACGGGCCCAGACCTGGCCGCACTACGGGCCGTTGTGTCAACTCCCAAGCAAGAATATAGAAAATCCGTGCTTTGTCGGGGCAGTTTTGCCAGAGTAAGCCAGACTGCACCCTGGTCTGGGCCAGAGCAAAATTGCTGGCTGGGGGTGAGAGAGCCACCGTTCACGAGCAAAATGACCCAGAAGGATCTGGAGATGGTGAAGATGGTCCCTATTGATTCACCTGATCTGCCGTGCCACTCTCAGGGGGTGGAGCGTTGGGTTTCGGAGGTCACGCATGCTTCTGCCAAAAAGCAGGACACGACGGTCGCCATCGGTTTATATTGTCACGCTCTGCCTCTCGGAGATGTCTACCGAGAGTTGAGCAGAAGGGCGACTTTTTAAATGGGCCTCATCTGAATGAAATGATTGCACTTTGGTGGATGTCAGATGGCTTTTGCTTTCCGTGAATAAAAACGTTCAAAAACAAGTGTTTTCATCCAGATTTACGTGAAAAGTATCGTATTGAGGGCAACAATTAACGAGACATAAAAGCTTGATGTTAATCTTCTATTTGAATCCTGAAATGTATGGTGACTTCAACGCTTACCGTAACTGAAAAGGTAAGTAGAAAAGGTAAAATAGGAGGTGGAAGATGATATTTTATGTTTTTTTCTTGTCTCAAGCTTCTGTACCTTTGCCCGGGTATTACGGGGATTAAAGGAGCGATCCTGAACGAAAATATTATTTTCGGCCCGGACTAATGTTCATGGTACTTGGTCCCAGGTGTTCTGCGGAATCGGCCACGGGGTTAAAACATTTTATGGATTTTGTGGATCACATTCATTTGGCTCACTCCCAGCCAGCACAATCCTCATTTGCAAGGAGCTTTTATAGGGAAATGGAGAGAAAGCTCTCCTGTTCTCAAAATTTTGATTCCTGCACCGGCAAGTTGGATTGGCCCCGGTGCCATCAACCTTCGTCTCGGCAGTGGTCCTAAAGAAAAATACATATTTAAGCGAGCACAGATTGTATGCTGGATTGAGAGGGCGTCTGAATGGCGCCAGGTGAGGGTCTAAAAAGTATGAAGATTCATTTGATTGTCTTGTAAACAATTTTGAAGCCGAGACCTGGTGTGTTTCTTCGCTGGTTCATTTTCATTATTGTCGAAATGACTGGATTTCCAAGCTAATAGTTGAAGTGCCTTCGTTCTGTTTTATTGACATCGTTTTTATGTACATATATTTTTGGAATAAAACAGATACTCTTTAATGAGGTATAAGGCTAAACCACCATTCTCACATCATCATATCCACGTAGGTCCCATCATACCTACTAAGCTTATCTCAGCAAAGTCCCGGCCGAGACTAGTATCGGATCCAACAGTACCGGGATATCGAGACCGGGACTGTAGTACCGGGATATCGGGATTTGAATCCCCTTCCCAGGGGGCACTTCCCCCCCATCGGTGCCGGAGCGCTCTTTGATTGCCAGGCCTTATATCCCGATTGGGCTGTGCCACTCGAAACTTAGTGTTCTGTGCCTTTGAACCTAGATGCAACTATAGTTGGACTGCATGAAGTGATTTTAACTATTGCTTGACAATGTAGTATCTGTTTTGGTCAGCTAAGGCATTCTGTCGCATTTCCAAGCACCCGGGAAGAGCATGGGCACCTAATCGGTGTGCACCTAATGCCTCATCGTCGCCAAAAACCGAATGGGCGAAGTTTATCTGGTGCCTCATGAGCTCATCTGGTGCCCCCTGGGCGCTGGTCTTGGCCCTTGGAGCTGACCACGTGCCCTCTGAGCTGATCTGGTGCCCTCTTAGTCAATCTGGTGCCCCCCTGAGAAGATTATTGTGCCTCCTGAACCTATATAATGTTATCTGAGTTAATATGATGCCTCCGAGCTTGCCGGGTGCCCTATTAGCTGTTTTAGTGTATGTACCTTGAGCTGATCCGGGGCCCCTGAGCTGATCTATTGCTTCCTGGAGTTGATCGAATGTCCCCTGAGCCAGCATAGTACCTCTTGAGCTGAGCAGGTGCCCCTTGAGCTGGTTATTGATGTCTCCTTAGAAGGTCTGGTGCCCATTTAACTGGTCTGGTGAGCTCTGAGCCGATCTTGTGTTCCCTGAGCTGATATGTTGCTCCTTGAGCTGATCTAGGCCCCTGCTCTTGTTTGGGGGGTAGGAGCTGGTCTGGCCCCCGAGCTGATTGATCTGGTGCCTCTCTGAGCAGGTATGTTGCCCTAAGTTGAACTAATGCCCCCTGAGTCGATCTGGTGTCTCCTGAGCCATCATTATGCCTTGAGCCCATCTGATGTCCTTTGAGCCAGTCTGGTGCCCCCCTGAGCTGGTCTAATTCACTGTAACCTGATCTGGGCCTCCTAAGTTGATTATGAAATTGCCTGAGCAGCTCTGGGGCCCTGAGCTGAGCTGGGCCCATCGAGGCTAATGAGGGCCTCTGAGCTGGTATGGGGCTTCTGAGCTAATTAAGTGCCTCATGACTTGGTCTAGTATCTCCGAGCTGAACTGGGCCCCGAGCTGGTCATGGAGCACTGAGCTGATCCCTTGTCCCCTAAGCTGATCTGGTGCTCTAGGGGTCGTTCTGATGTGCCCTGGGCAGCTCTAGGGCTCCCGAACTGATTGAGCCCCAAGTTGGTGATGGAAATCTGAGCTGATAAAGGACTCTTGAGCTGATTCAGTGTCCCTGACTTGATCTGGCCCCGGGCCCCTGAGCTGATCTGGGACTGAAGAGCTGATCTGGGGCCCAAGAGCGGATCTGGGCCCTGGGGGGAGGGGGGGCACCCTGACTTGGTATGGGCCCTGGGGACACCTTGGGCTCTTCTATGCGCTGAGCTTATGAGAGCTCCTTATGTTGGCTTGAGGCCCCCCAAGGTGACTTGGCGCCTTAAATTGGTCTAGGGCTCCTTTAGCTGGTTCAAAAACCTATGAGCCATCTGGGACCTATTGACCTATTCTGATTACCCCATCTCTGGGGGAAACTGAGCTAGTCTAGTCCCTGGGTGAAACATGAGCTGCTCTGGGGGGTGGGGGGGAGGGCTGTGATCCCCATCAGGGGTCCCCTGAGTTAGTCTTGAATAGACAGAGAATAAAAAACGAGGCCAACTCCCATCATCTCGGGGTGGGGGACACTGAGCTAGTCTAGTCCCTGGGGACACAACTGGGCGAAGGGGGGCAGCTTTTCTGGAGAGCTCTGATCCTCAAGAGGGGGCTCCTATCGAGATGATATGTAGATATGTAGGGGATATGATTTCTGAGATGATATGAGGTGATATGTGGGGGGCCCCTATTGATATGTAGATGGGGAATAATAACGCAATGGAAACTCCCCTTGTAAAATGGAGCTAACGAGGAATGAGTCATCGCTAAAACTGCTTGTGATGCTTATGCACCCCTGATTATATGAATTGCCTGTTTTTCAGCTGGATTCTGGGGAGGGTGACAGAAAGGTACGGGCCCCTAAGCTCAGAGCATAGTCCCCTAAACCAGGATTCATACTAATTCATATAAATGAATAACTAGTTTCTCAAAATTTTCAGCCCTGTCTACCTGTTTACCGTTTTTACTCTTACTGAGACCGAACGATCCTTGAAAATATGGAGCTTTATAAACGCGCTGAAATATATATATCCCAAAATATTCCGGAAGCAAAAATTTTACTCTTTCAATGTCACGAGGACACTCCTTTCATGGCTCTTGTGGTAGCCGCGGAGCTTAATCCGCGTTCGACCAGAGCTCACTCGTCATGACAAAACTAGTGGTCACCATAAATGAATTTTCAATTCAATTCATAAAAAACAACTATTGGAGCTTATATAAATAAAAACTGGTTTTTAAACTATTTTCAGCCCAGTCACACCCTCCCCATCCGAACCGTGCGCCTGCTTACCTTTCATTTGCCCCTTCGTTAAGCGATCGTTGAAAATATTGAACTTTATAGACGCGCTAAAAATAGGCATCTCCCCATTCTTCTCTCTCAATGACACGATGTCACTCTTCCTCCTCCCAAGTCCTTGTGAGAGGTGCAGCACTTAATTTGCATTCAACCAGGCTTCACTCGGCATTAAATTGAATGTGGCACCTTGGTCGAATCCAGGAACTTAGTGGAATTAGGGGTATATTTAGCCGAAAATTATGGAACGTCCATGATTTCTCTGAAAAAATGTTAAAAATGTAGTTCAAGACAAATGACATTTTGAGTACCGGGTTTACGGCATGCTTTACAATTTGGCTATCCCAATTAAAATCACGTTATAAAGGTGCCACATTCCTGTTAAGAATTTATGGTAAATTGTACGAGCAAAACCAGTGGGCATAACAAATGAATCTTCGACCCCAATATGTCTTAGTTTGCGCATAGTGACAAATATCACTGGATCCCCTGATTTCTATGATGTTAAGTACTTCATGAGATGGCTGACTTGTCCTTAACACGCGCATTGACGGGGGTCTGAGCCACCTTCGCTTTGACGAGGGGGGACGGGTACCCGCCCCCCTAAAATCTCGAGAACCACGGTAGGTAGCGAAAAACGGTAAATGGTAAACGTTGGGTAGCCCATCCACTTCTCCATCGAAAATATTTGGACCATTTTTTGTCGGGTCATATTTAAGGTCACGAGAGGTCAAAGCATGCCGTAATAGGGATAACATGTAAATTAAGTTTTTGGTCATTACATCTGAACAAGTAAAGATAGAGCAAAACGACTTAAACTGTATGAATCCTCGCAGCAAGCCGAATCGAATGATATATAATTTGACCTTGCTAGGTCAAATCAAGGATTTGACCTGACCTGAGGTCAGGTCAGGATCAAATTATATAAATTTCATATCATTAGAACCGCGAAGCCCAGGCGAGTCTAATGCAGCTAAAATAAACGCTCTATCACTATCCGTTACTCAGTTATGCAGTAAAAACATTTTTTCCCATGTATTTCCAAGGGAGAGGTCATGCCTCATACCTGACCTTAGGTCATCGATATCAAAAATACCGGAACATATTTTAGAGAACTCGGTGGGCCCAATATGTGATATAAGTTTCAATAGGATAAGTTCACCCTGCTCCGACTTATGCTATCTTAAACTTTTTGAGGTCAGGTCACTTGACCTGTACTAGTGACCTGACCTGAGATGACCTAACCCTAGAATTTTCACAAAAGTTGTAAAAATAATGAGGAAAAGGGTATGCCAAGTACGGCGGCGCTACGCGCCGCCATTTTTCTGCTGTCTCCGGAAAACCCGAGGGGGGCGGGTACCCACCCCCTTCAATGCGCGTGTTAAATCTACCCAAAACATTTGTGTTTGGCTACTTCCATATGATTTTGGTGGTATTAATTACCTTTTTCCGATTGTAGCCGAGTTTTCTTTCTCCATCAATGCTTGATTTGCATTTTTCTTGGACCAAATGTGCCCAAAAATTGATATAAACTAAGATATCGTAAGTAGCGTTAAAAAGGTGTCCTTTTTCTCTCAGGGTGCCCCTTAAAGGTAGTGTGTCCCCCCATACCAAAGCTCTGGCTGCGCCCCTGCCCCCCCTTCCAACGCCCCTGGTCCCTTCCCAGTACAAAATTGGTGGCGGCGCTCCTGGCTTTACCTATATAGCAAAACCAAGGGAGCACAGTACAGGTGAAGACCGGCTATGAGTCATAGCTTTAGACGGTCATAGCCTATGACCATCTAAAGCTGGATGCAGTTGCCAAGATAAAATATACGTTCTAAAGTTTAAGCTAAAATATGCATTCTAAAGCTTAAGCTAAAATGAATAGGCTTTAAATCTAAATCTTAACACGCGCATTGACGGGGGGGCGGGTACCCGCCCCCCTCGGGTTTTTCGGAGATAGCAGAAAAACGGCGGCGCGTAGCGCCGCCGTACTTGGTGTACCTTTTCCCTCATCATTTTTACAACTTCTGTGAAAATTTTAAGGTTAGGTCATCTCAGGTCAGGTCACCAGTACAGGTCAAGTGACCCGACCTCAAAAAAAGTTTAAGATAGCATAAGTCGAAGCAGGGTGAACTTATCCGATTGAAACTCACATCACATAATGGCCCCACCGAGTTCTCTAAAATATGTTCCGGTATTTTTGATATCGATGACCTAAGGTCAGGTACGAGGCATGACCTCTCCATTGGAAATACATGGGAAAAATGGTTTTTACGGAATAACTCAGTAACGGATGGTGATAGAGCATTTATTTTAGCTGCATTAGACTCGCCTGGGCTTTGCGGTTCTAATTATATGCATTTTATATAATTTGACCCTGACCTGACCTCAGGTCAGGTCAAATCCTTGATTTGACCTAGCAAGGTCAAATTATATATCATTCGATTCGGCTTGCTAAGAGGATTCATATAGTTCAAATCGTTTTGCTCTATCTTTACTTGTTCAGATTTCATGGCCGAAAAACTGAATTTTACATGTTATCCCTATGACGGGCATGTTTTGACCTCTCGTGACCTTAAATGTGACCTGACAAAAAAATGGTTCAAATGTTTTCGATGGAGAAGTGGATGGGCAGCCCAACGCCGTTTACCGTTTTTCGCTACCTACCGTGGTTCTCGAGATCTTAGGGGGGGCGGGTACCCGCCCCCCGTCAATGCGAAGGTGGCTCAGACCCCCGTCAATGCGCGTGTTAAAAAACTCGTATAACACAAAAGGGGAAGCACCCCCACAGTAAACGCATTTTTTGCAACTTTAAGTATATGGAGGGGGCACACATGGAGGCACACTTTGCCAACCTGCTCCTCCCTCCCTAAATTCAAATCCTGGTTACGCCACTGGCTGATATGCAAGAAACTGCCGCGCTGAAGCGCGCGCATCAGCCAATTTCTGCATCTGCGGTTGGAAAAATAGCAGTCTGGGCATTCAGCTGAATTCGCCGGCACGCAGTTGCATCCCCCTCATTCTTCCGGGCGATCGCCGAGACGCTGGGCTGGCACGTCTGCGGTCGAAAGAGTCAACACTGACCCCTCTCCTACCCCGGCCTCCAGGTAGCGCAAACACGCGATGTGAGTGAATCGCACCTTCCAGACGGGTGTCCCCACGACCAGGTACGGGTCTCCTTTGTGTTTCTTGGCGCCATTTCACCCATGGAAGCATGTTTCCACTGCCCGGCCCGCTCATACCTGTTCCGTTTGGTGGCGCGCGACCCTGGGAAGTCGCGCATCAGAGCTAATGCGACGCGTTGGGAGTTTGAAAAGGACAAGGAAGATTCGACTTGTCTTTGCATTTCCAACTTCGTTGATTCCTATTGCCTTAGATCACTGTGTTAACGCGCTCTCGAGCTTAGCAGTTTTCAGAAACAGGGTTTTATTTGGCTTCGTGGGGCATACCACAATAAGACGACCGAAAAGTGAATGCATCATGTACAACCGATCATTCTTGGTACCTTTCGTTTTTGGTTAGCAAGAGGTTTCAAGAACGCTGAATAAATTTAGAAGGTACTCAAAATTCCCAACAATTTTTCTCTAAAAATATGGCCGCAGGAAGTTTTCATAAGTCACCTTGTATGTGTCACTTTCCGCCATGAGGATTGTAGGCCTCATGAAGACTACATTGGTGCCACGACAACAACACTATCACGACGCCTTACCATGCACATGCAAAAATAAACTGGCCCAGCAGAACACTGGTTACCCAAACACAAGTCAAAACCCCCACACAAACTTTTGAAAGAAAACACCAACATCAACCACGCAAGCACAAACCACTACCGACTTTTCATAAAAGAAGCACTTCACATCAACAGATAAAAGCCGCCACTAAACATCCAGAAATACACTAACATTTCCCTGGCACTCTGGGTGTAAGAGAATATGTGTTTATTGCTACACTGAAAAAATATGTCAGAAATAGGATTTTTCTAAGGTGCCAAAATCTACTCTTATTTCCGTGAGTATTTTACACCCGATATTTTTAGATTGAGCAGCGTAAAATGTCATGAACCAGGAATAATACGACCACAACCTGTGGCTTGTGAAAATATCAACTACGAAAAAGTAAACCATTATGATTCTTTCTACGGTACTAAATCTCTTTATAGGTACGGTACCAAACTCCTGTTTCCGGCATTATTCCACAACCCATTTTACACCTGTTTAATGCAAAAATGAATGTGTCTTGAGGGATCATTTTTATACCACTGGAGTAAAAAGATTTTCAGCTTAACCGGAACAATGTAGGGTAAGGGCGGGTAAGAGTACGCATGAGATAAGAGTACGCAGCAGCTGTTTTGGTTCCTTAGCAACCACTGAGATAGTGGATACCCTGGTATAAACAAGCAAGGTTAGTGCCTAGGTTGCACAAAAAATTAAAGTGTTCCTGTTCTTTCCGCGGGAGTACAGAGCAAAATAAGGTTCTGGGCACCCTTGATGTAATATTTCTTAACTAGGTAAACTTGCAGACCATGGTTCTATTATCGAAAGTATTCTATTACGGTCTGTCATCAGTAAGAAAGCTGAGCTGTAGGACCGAACTGACGCTAAAACGCCTGCCAGCATGTTTATGAAGACTTTCTTCCCAAGGGAGCATGTCCGGCAAGAGTACGCAGTAGACCGTTGTGCAAGAGTGTGCATGCTTAAGAGATAGGACAATTTAAATTTTGCTCGGGACAGAGTTCGTAATTCATTTTTGGAAAACCAAACGTTGCAACATAGCTCTTGTATATTCAGAACGATATAAAATCATACAATCGCTTAGTTTTGCGACCAAAAAAATCGCGCTATGGCCTATGCACCTAAAGCACAGCGGGGCATTAATGCGTACTCCAGCCCCCTCTTTTGCGTACTCTTACCGACCCACTCCGGCAAGAGTACGCACGTGACTTTTATTTTTGATGGGCTCGTGGCGAGTTCCTTCCAGAGCCATCGAGTTAAAACATGGACCATACATAGACAATTCTTCAGGCTAAACAACCATATACAAATTTTAGCTGTTAGACATACAGGAGAAAGGTGGAAGCCTTCAGAAAGTTAAGTGCGTACTCTTGCACGGACTTCCCCTAAACTGGAAGTGAGGGAGTATAAATATATTGTAATGTGAAATTACTGGCGTAGAAAAATATTTGCAAGGTGCAAAATGAACCCGCGCTCAATATTCCATTGCTCCTGAAGAGACCCCAATTAAAAAAACGACCCAGTTTATTCTCATCGAGCGACTGAGGTCAGTTTATTCTGATGATGCTGATTAATAGGTATACGCTCTGATAAACTTACACTGCAACGGAGAGTTTAAATCACTTGTTTTCATAATCACTTCTTATCATCTTAATACTTCTAATATGCCTTATCATCTTGAAAAATATTCAAATCGACCTTCAATCGCTACAATAATTTTGTTCCTCTTTGCACAAACATCGCTAGGTTTATGGTTTTTGCCTAAGGCTTCCCTGTTTTACATTTCCAATCTTTTCCTGTTTCATATCCGCTTACCACTGCATCATCACCACTCATCACCGCAGATCACCTCTTTAAGGCGCTTCACAACTTTTTTGACACGTGCACTGGAGGGGGTCTTGCAGGCCAGTCCCCACCTATTTTTCCGAGATGACCGGAGAACCGCTCATGGTCCAAAAACGATACTTTCCCTAGGTGATGACCTCTGTGACCTGTTACTAAATCTGATTTACACAAAGGTCGCCCACTATTGGTTAGCTTATACCCTGAGGCAGGCCATATTTTAACATGTTAACTGGGGGGGGCATTTGCCCCCTAGTCGGCCGAAATGCTCCCCCAGTGCCTAGAAATTGGCCCCCAGTGAAATAGACAGATGACTTAAAATTGACCAAACGCAGACTCACCTAACGAAAATAAGACAGAACACACCCGGATAATTATTACTTTGTTCCATTTCTGGTTCAAAATTGGCAATCCACAACAATTGTGTTATACAATTTTCACCCGTGGCTGTCTACTCCATCGTGCGAAGACGAAACAAAGCGCTTAGTTACGGGAAATCCCGGCAAAACAGCCTCAGTATCCACTAGTCACAACGCTGGAGAAGAACGCTGGCCTACAACCAATCAAACATCCTGCTCTATCCGACCGGAAGCCCACATCCCAGCCAGTACCGTGACATTGCATGATGCTCTCATTTCACAAGCAGGCACTCGTCAGCGCTGAGAGCTCGTTCGTGGATTAGACAGGACACGGTGTAGTCAAAGTGCGTAAGACTGGTTGCTCGTGTGGCGGTATGAAGTGCTTAGCCTTTTTATTTATTACTGTGGTGGTAGCATACATAAGCGTCGCCACCGGCAAAAAAGTGAGGGGGCCAGGTAAACTTTAACCTGATGCTGACAGCAAACTTTCCACGTTAGTACCAACAACTTTTAGAATTTGGGCTTCTCGTTTCCTTCCGCGGCGGCTGGTTATACAAATTTTCGGTTTACTCCCATTTTGACTAAGATCATGAAATTGTTGTTTAAAAAGTGGGTGAGGGGAGATTGATGATCCCAAACAAATGTTCTGGTTATGTGGATAAAATCATTTTGTGTTTATTTGCTATTTTGGTGAAAATGATATAATTGCCCCTCTTTGGCCCTTTGTCTAACTCGGTTTGACCTTTTCTGTTGAAAAAAACTGTCAGCCCTGGGCAGCATCTATAATCTCTAGACACGAAATAGCACAAAAATTGAGAAACATTTAACACTATCGCGTCTAAACTTTATTAAACCCCCTCAAAATAGGTCTTGCTCCCCTGAAGACACCATAATGGCCAGCACCAGAAATGCCCCCCCCACTGACTTTTCCTTTAAAAGATGCCCTGGCCTAAGGAGCACCCAGTGAAAAATGAGAATATGTTTTTTAATTATGAATTTAAAGAAGGGGTCACAAGGTCACGAGGTCAAAACCTGACCTGATGTCAAAGCTTTATTTTTATATGAACTGTTGTATCTTGTATCCAGCGATATCCATTCAAACTAATTTAGATCAGCCACTTTTAAGATAGAAAATTATTCCTGCTTCAATGTTTGTGTTAGCCCCGAAACTTTCATGGCCTCTATCTAGCGACCTCGTTGACCTGTGGACCTAAAAATGGTTCTGACATAATTATAATTTCGAGAACCAAACAGGAACTAATATTGTTGGTCATAATTGGTCACGGACCAATATTTTATGTACCGTGAGTGTTGGTTTATCCAGGGGACATTCAGGGAAAGGGAATGTTCCCCTCCCCCGTCAACACTTGGCGCCCATGGAATGACCGCAGTATTGCCTTAAAAGGTCGATAATGCCCCCTGAAGTGTCGCTTCCACCCATTCCCCAGGATTCAAATTTTGGCGCCCCCGCGATATGTTTTGCTGCCGCCCAAAAGTGGCACACCCCCATATGTCGTGGTCCAGGTCGAAAATGCGCTGAATATAAACTTTCATCCGCCTATGCAATGAAAATAAACTTAGCTATTAAGTTCTATGATTTTTGTAACATCATCAATAGCGTCTGAATTCGAAACCTTTAAAACGCAATATCATCAATTCGGCTTATAAAATCAACGGAAAAATTTTGGAGAACGTTTCTTTCATAAAAGATTTGGGAATCATTCTTGACTAAAAGCTTACCTTTTCCGACCATATCAACTCGATGGTTTCCAAAGCAAACAGATCACTCGGTTTATTAATCAGAACCTTCCAGACGGCCTCCGCTAGATGTAAGCTGAATTAGAAGGCCGCCGTGGCGGCTTTTTATGCTATTTCCGGTCAGTATTAGAGTATTGTTCATTGGTTGGGGCTGGAGCCGCAAAATGTCATCTGGACCGTGTAGAAAAAATCCAGCACAAGTTTTTGCTGTGGCTTGCGAACCATGTTGCCCCACCCAGCCCACCATTAGATTACGAGGAATTGACGAGGTTTTGTGATGTTCGTACTTTACTGGCAAGGCGTGTACAACATGACATCTTATTCACAAGCAAGGTTTTTCAAGGTCTCACCGCATCATCTCATCTTTTGGAATGTTTCTCCTTTCATATACCATTAGGGTCGTTAAAAAAAACTCTTTTTACTCTTCAGACTCGAACCCACTTTTTTACCATTATATATTCAATTATGATTTCAATGAGCCATATTCCAAGCATCTACAACAGGAAAGGTCGCCTCAAAACGGTTAAACATTTCATGTTTTCAGCGCGATTGGTCTCCCGGCGTTGCAGTCTCCCCTTGTTTAATTGGCATGAAAGGGGTGCATAACCTACCAGTAAAGACAGCGTGACATGTGCGTGCGTATAAGAGCGGTAGATGGGATTTAACATGCAGGCATTTACTCGTCAGATGTATTTGCAGCGCAATACAAGCACACGTTATTCCACAAAAGACCTGAAATTAAATTGTTCAGCACCCTAGTACTCTAAATCCCGACAGAACAGGAATGCCTTCCGGAGGCGAACCTTTGTCTGCCAACATTCTTTGGAGAACGTCGTTGGGGCAGGTGCTTCTCCCTATTCTCCTGCAAACTATTTAAGAGCTCTGATACTGCTAGAAGAAGACCCTGCTGCATATTTTTTACCCTTTTGATGGCTCACGAAATCTTTGACTAGCTTCACACAATGCTGTGGGATCGTTCACGACAGTAAGTTCTGGAATACCCTGAAACAGGGGAAGCTATAGCAGTCACCAGCTTCTCAACGGAGCCATTTCATGTTAGAATCTTTCAGATTTAGGCGCTCGAATACCAGCCAGCTTTCAGGAATGAAAAATCGGCAGAGGCTTGGTACCGAGCCGAGCTCTTCATAGCCTCTGTCGGAAACTTTAGCCTACCCAACTAAAAGGTGGATGGTTTTGCTGTTTAGGCCAGACGCTGTGTCACTGCCTTTTTACCTCCAGCATTGTGATTATTATTTGCGAGGCAGATTATAACTTTCTGGTCACAGATAACAGATGCGTTTGCACATTGACTTCAGCGCCTCTACATAATACCGGAGCATTTTTATTGGAAGACCTATCATGGAACGTTCCTGATCATCAGGCCCGACTAGTGCTTTGGTTCTGGAAAACATGCCAGCTCTGTTTTCCCTGAGAAGATAATCACGAATTGCACAAGCTGGTTTACGTGTGGCTGTCAGGAGAGGTAGCCTCCAACAAATGGCTGTTTGGAAGACCCGGAGCCTACCAGCGAGCCATATTCATGGAATATAGGACATTTATGGCACAAAGTGCGTGCTATTACTGAGTCAGATTCCGTTCATCCTTCCAGAAGATACTTAAAGACTGAATAGTATAATTTTTGGGGTTAAACAACGCATCAACTGTTCAGGTCATATGGTATCAGAGGCGAGAGGGAGAGAATCAACCTGGGCTAGAGCAGGGCGCCAGATTCTGCCTCTGCGTGGGCTCGAACCCACGACATCCAGCACATAATTAATGCCATTGGCCGAGCCGGGCGGGAGCGCTAACCGATTGAGCCACTCAGACCCCGAAAGAGTTAGCGGCTTTCCTTGTAAGTGGTTCTAAACCATGTATTTGGGTTCCTCCGTCGCGGATAGTCAGCTTTATAGCCTTGTATGAGCCTCAAAGCTATACATAAAATGCAGTGTAGTACTTTCATTAAGTTAATATAGAAATCACCCTGAATGTGCTAAAGTCAATTTTCCATCAGTTGTGGTATCTGTGCACAGAAATTTATATTCTGTCCCGCTGGTGAGAACACCCATCTTGGAGGTAAGGAGCCAGTCGCACAACAATTGGCCAAAACAGCAAACAATTCACATTTGCATACGCGTCGGAAAAGGGGGGCCAGGGGGCCTGGCCCCCCACTTTTTGGCCAAAAATTTCCCGATCTCAGTCAAAATGAGAGAAAACCGGACATTCTTATATCCAGCCGCTGCGGGAGGCAGCGAAGAGCCCAAATTCGAACAGTTTTTGGTCCTGACGTTGAAAGTTTTCTGTCAGCATCAGGTTGAAGTTTGGCTGGCCCCCCCACTTTTTTGCCGGTGGCGACACTTATGCACATTTGACTAGCGTAAGCTTAAGATAGAGGAGGCCGATAGAGGCTATGAAGAGCTCGGTGAATGCTCGGTACTAATCCTCAGCCAGTTTGTCACCCGTGACAGCTGGCCATGGTATTCGAGAGCCTTAATCTGAAAGATTCTAACATGAAATGGCTCCGTTGAGAAGCTGGTGGCTGGTATAGCCCAGTTTCAAGGTATTCCAGAACTTACTGTCGTGAACGGTCGCACAGAACGTGGTGTAAAGCTGGTGGAAGATTTCGTAAGCCATCCAAAGGGTAAAAGATATGCAGCAGGGTCTTCTTCTAGCAGTATCAGAGCTCTTAAATAGTTCGCAGGAGAATAGGGAGAAGCGCCTGCCCCAACGACCTTCACCAACGAATGTTGCCAGAGAAAGGTTCGCTTCCGGAAGGCATTCCTGTGCTGTCGGGATTTAGAGTACTAGGGTGCTGAACAAATTAATTTCAGGTCTTTTGTGGAATAACATGTATTTGTATTGCGCTGCAAATACAGCTGACAAGTAAATTCCTGCATGTTAAATCTCATCTACCGCTCTTATACGCACGCACATGCCACGCTGTCTTTACTGGTAGGTTATGCACCCTTTCATCACAATTCAACAGGGGGAGACTGCAACGCCGGGCGGCCAATCGCGCCTAAAACATGAAATCTTTAACCGTTTTGAGGTGATGTTTCCCGTTGTCGTAGAAGCTTGGAATGTGGCTCATTGAAATCAAAATTGAATATATGATGGGAAAAAATGGGTTCGAGTATGAAAAGTAAAAAAATGTTTTTTTAACCGACCCTAATGTACCATCTATAACTTTCAGGAATGCTAGTGCAACTTTCTTAGATGTGCCTTTTGGTCGAGTGAACACGGTACAATCGTGTGTGTTTGTGCGGGCTCCTCGTGTTGTAAACAATTGTTTAGCTTTCTCACCAACTTGTGATATTTTTACGGATCCTATTGGACGACTTAAGAAGTGTATCGCCTCTTTTACGACACCTAAAGCAGCTATTATAGGTCAGTGACCAGGTCGATTGTCTGCGCTTGTTGTGTTTTTGAAATGTTTTTTAGCGCGTTTTAGGAGCAGACTGTTAGTAATTATGCGTTTTATCCTCCATTGACTTCACCTATAATTGGGTATGTGCCTGTTGGTGATTAATACATACACAGATACAGAACCGACGGGTACCATGCACACAACGAAAGTATGAGCTCCGTCTCAGCAAGCATGAGTTTGCACTCAATTCATACTTTGTCGAAGAAGCGAATCGCTATGTGAGCAGGTAAGAGAGCTCGCGGTTACGCGCTGCCTCGCAGCGTTTCCACCCCTCTCGCGTCACGAACCGGAGGCGCGCTGCCGGGGCCAGCGCCTCCCCTCCGCGCTCGACCGCGCCTCGGGCGTTTGGGCGGGGGACGGACCCGACCTTTTGTATGGCCGCATTCCATTAGCGTTAGCCAAGGCCCGTGTTTGCGAGGCAGTCAGTGGCAAGTAGAAACTGGTTGAGGTGGAACTGTGGTAAGGAGCCCGTGAATTTGAAAATATGTTCTGCCGGTTGCATAGCTAAAACCTGTCCGAGGCCGAAATTGGATTATTGACAGTGTAAGGTAGGACTTAAGACAACATATAGTGCAGACATGCCACGAGAAGTTGCCACCCTCGTCAAACATCGAGCTCTTCTGGTGCACGGCACCTCCGGTGTGAGTGAGTACCTATTCGAGTGTCATTCAAATAAATCATCCAGTGTTCCTTGATTTGACTGGTTGATTTTATTACAGAATTTGTGTTTGCTTGCAGTGGATTTGAACAGTGTGAAATGTGCATTTGAAAACTATGCATTGTGTTTATTAGGCCGTCGTAACCCCCTCCCCTCCTTATCCCTCTATAACTGCAAATGGGGCCAAACCTTAACACGCCATTCGAAAGTATCCCAGGGGTGTAATAATCTCTCTCCTCTCTCTCTCTCTCTCTCTCTCTCTCTCTCCTCTCTCTCCCTCTCTCTCTCTCTCCGAGCACTCCAATCCTAATTTGAGCACCCCAATCCTAATTTGAGCACCCCAATCCTAATTTGAGCACCCCAATCCTGTTTTGAGCACCCCCAATATACGTGTCACCCCCCGACTGAGCATTGCTGCCTTGATTCATGCCGCCCCTTTTACAACGGTGGCGCTGATTCATGCCGCCCCCGGAGAATTTCACCTTCTTTCACGTCACCTTTACAGCATTTTCACGTCACCTTTACACTGATTTTTACCGCCTATAGTACATAGCTATTGTCTCCCGGCTCATCACTGCCGCCCTCAACTTATGAACATGGGTGGAAATCCCGGGGGGTTGGGGGTTCAGGACCCACTGGATTTTGGGTCTCCCATTGGCTTTGTATAGGGCTTGCATTGCCGTCCCAGCGCTAACCCACCCAGGACCCCCCCTGGATCGAGAAGAGATCCCCAGCCATGCTTATGACATTTGTTTTGTTTCCTGTCGCCGGGGCCAATCACTGTCGCGCCCAGCTTATCACCTCCACCCTATGGTTTGTGCCGTCCCTAGTCTGTAACTATCGCCCCCGGCTCATCACTGCCGTCCTCGACTTATTACTTTGTCCTGATTCGTGTCGCTCCTGACTCATCACTTCCACCTTGATTCTTGCCACCCCTGTGTGTTAGGGAAAGAAGGGTGTTCGCGCACAAATACAGGACATGTACAGGTACGATGAAGTTGTGATATTCATTCATGTTTACAGAAAAAAACACACGTTACTTGTAAAGCTCGCGGTGAGTTTTCCCATAGCTTTTGGGTTCCGTTTCACTTTCCATGCACTCTGCCATTCCGAAGGTAAAATTTAACCCCCAGAAAACTGATATGCTTCAATCGTGGATGAATTTGCAACTCGAACTGGATTCATTTAAGACCTTTATGCAGCTTTAGGATCACGCCTAAAAAGAAAAAAGGCTTGGCAAAGCTGTAGAATAGCTGCCCACCATGCAATTAAAATGTTCTCTGTGCGGTAAACGGCCCAAAATTGATTCATAGCAGATTTGGCGCAACGAAGAGTGCCGCTCCCGCAGCTCTGCCATCCCTATGGGTTGCCGCCTCCCACGGGCTGAGCACCCCTAAATATATTGGAAAATCACAGTCCTGAGAGTTACTGCGTCTACATGGTGTGCCATTTGCGGCAGTAGCGGGGACGACGCGCAGCGGCGCTGAGGACGCCCCGTCATAGGGAAAACGGTCGATTTTTGGGGAAAGATCATCATGATGAGAAAATGACAAAATTTCAGGTATATCCAGCTAGCATGTTATAAGAAACAGTTCATCGTTATTTAAAAAGATCCCGTTTTATTATGTTATGTTAGCCGAACTGCCCGCCGATTGGATTCCCGTGAGACAATGCAGACTCCTTTTAACATGGGCCTGAAGCGGTATTTGGTGTCCCCATTTGCTTCTCGGTGGGAATTCAGCAAAATCATTCGGATGGTGTAATATATAGCGGCACCTTTTTCTTACCAGATTGTGAGACTAAAACATTTTGAGTACATGTTCACCATTATTTATTTCTGGCAGCCGCCTTTTTAAGCTGAAATCAGGCTAGTTTTGCGGCCGTCTTGGTGGTCACTTGAAGTGGTTTAATTTTGGCGTGACATTTTACACACCGCATCATGCATGACTCGAAAAAATTATGCATATGGTGCGCTTAGCCTCCTGTCTTTAGCTCGTAAAATGCTTAAAACTACCTGATTGCGTGGAATCCTGCTGAACGCCAGCAAATGTTTTAGCTGCGCTGAGGGACTTTAAATCCCGCAGAGTGAGAAATCGTGTGCGGGACTAATCATCTCCCCAGCTTCAAAAACGCTCACTAGATGTCCAACAGTGTTGACTTATGACACTGGCAGACTCAGCTGCGTAATTCCGGGAGGGCACTGTGGATACCTATTGTCATGAAAGGGTGGGTAGCATTCCATCTCGCGCGGGTCGCTCAGGTGTTTGTTCACAGTTCCCCGAGCGGGACCGCCGGCTCGGCGACTATTTTTAACTGCGGACGGTTTCGAAGGGGCCGGGGCTGCTGGCAAACAGGTTTCAGAGCCACAATGCACTTCCTTACGTCTAACTGGATTTTGGAGTCCGCACTGGGGTGAATAAATTATACGGATAATAATTATTCCCGTTATTTTTCAACCACTGAAGTTGAACAACAATATAGCATTCCTATAGCAGCCAATTCATTAGCAGGCGCCATGTACCGACCTGGAAATGTGTCATGATGCTGTATCCCCCAATTCAGCGGGCGTAGAAAACTTGACAGAATTCTGGAAAGTAGTCACTTATATATCATAGAAAGCATATTTCCAATGTCTAAAAGGGCTATTCATACTTGTGATATTGTCCAACCTTAAACAAGCCGGGGGGACTCTGAATATATTTTCACTTTGATCTTCCTGTGAATGATGTTTTTCTCTGTTCGGTCTTAGATGCTTTCCCCATGCATTGTACTTAGTATATCAAAATACGTTGGCATAACCGCAAAACTCCCTTAATCACAAAACCTGAGCACGCCTATAGCAACTTATCATATAAAAAAGGTTAGGTAGTTACGGGCTTTTTATAGCGCCTTCTTTGCAAGGCATTGGGAGTATAGTATAACTACTTTTGTTCTTACCAGCTTTCTTCGAGCAGTCTATTCACATTCGAATTACATTTGAGCCGCACCCCCCCCCATTTTAGTATTGAAGCCATTTCTCTCTTCGTTCGTTACCGGCTTCCGGCAACAACAACAGACCACGATGAGACCGGAAAAACTGTTAGAATAGAAGCCGTTTCTGACTACGTTCGTCACCGGCTTCTGACAACAACGATGACGACGAGACAAGACCGGAAAAACTATTAGAATAGAAGCCGATTCTCACTTCGTTCGTCACCGGCTTCTGACCACGACTAGACTCGCCGAGCGGCCAGTATGGAGCTGCTTGAGAAATCTCAATCCGCTTTGCTCCATGGATTTCATAATGCAGCTCTGATAATAAAGGGAATGTGGCACCTTTATAACCTGATTTTAACTGAGATAGCCAAGTTGTAAAGCAAGTCGGAAAACCCGGTACTGTATATATCATTTGTCTTGGAACTCGATATTTCCATAGAAAAAGCTGAAACATACCCGAAATGTACTTCTCATGTATTTCTCGCCAGGCGGCCATTGTTGTGAGCTTCTGGTGTGACAACATATGCTGACGTCACAATGAGCATCAGCCAATCGAAGCCCTTGAAGCGTTTCGAGTATGGTAGTGGTTACCAGATCATGACATCATCCACAGGCGGATATTTATTTCTTTTCCTAGAGGGGCATTTTGAAAATCAAACTCCCGAGGTTATTGTAATTTTTTCAGAAAAATAATGAGTGATTTCATTATTTTCGGGCAAAAGTACGCCTAATTACACAAATTTCCAGGTTTCGACCAAGGTGCCACATTCCCTTTAAGGACAGTTTAATACTGTTTTGACGTTTCATTAAAGGGAATGTGACACCTTGGGCGAATCCCGGAATTTAGTGTAATTAGAGGTATTTTTCGTAAAAAATCATGAAAACGTCCAAGATTTCTTTCAAAAATGTACAACAAACTCAATATTTTTATTTTCTTACCTGCTCCTGAAGGGGAAAAACAAACCTCTGCCTGTGGATGACGTTATGATCTAGCAACTTCTTCCATATTCAATAAGGCTTCAAGGGTTTCAATTGGCTGACTACTCACCGTGACGTCATAATGTCGTCATGCCAACAACTGGGAACTCTGTCCGGCCCATTTAACATCTGAAGGCCTTGGTCCGACCGCTTGGGTACATTTCAGGTAGGTTTTTAGCTTTTCTCTGCGGAAATTTTTAGTTACAATCCATGTGATATATTGAGTACCGGGTTTTCCGACATGCTTTATAACTTGGCTATCTCATTCAAAATTACGTTATAAAGGAGCCACATTCCCTTTAGGGAGGGGGTGGCTGCCCGGTACACTAAAACATATAATTCTGCAAATCATGCTCTCAGAATGCATGTATGCAAGCATTTTACAGACTGTTTGGCAGGTATTATACCCAGGCTGCCTTGGAGAAACATATCCTAAGTCATGGCGCGTACTGAACCGGCTTACCCCCAATGGTGTATTTTAACCGAATGCATTGATATACAAATATTACAAAACAATCAAAGAAATGATGCGGATGGTGCACTGGAATAGACGTCATGGCTTTGGTCCGTATTAAAAAAGTGTCATCGCATTTAATCATCAAAGGTATGCGCTTAATTGTTTTATATTAACGTCCATGTTATTGCATGCCAGCGTGCATGGTTGAAAAATTCCGTGAGAATGTATCCAATAACAATATGGCACTTTTTCCATGAATACTACCACTTCACAATTATTCCACGATTATGAACAAATTTTTGTGGTGTAACAGAGCATGTAAATATGCTGATGCCTCTCTCGCTTCTATTGCTGGCACTTCCTTGAGCAAGGTGTCGTTAACGTAGTACCATCGATCTTCCGACTGGTTCTAGCAGAAGGCAGTGTAGTCGCCGGTCTTAGAATATTGTCAAAATAGTATGTTTAAATTACGAATCAGTGTAGTGAATGTCATCATCTTAAAGATGATTAGCAAAACAATTACGTTTTTTTCATTCACAAGTCTTAAACAGAGTGCATATGTTAGGATAAAACATAGGTCCTCTTGAGACCTGAGCCCAAAGTATTTGATGTAAGTGCAAAACTTTTTTGATTTTTGGTGTTTTGGACACAAGGAACTCAATAATGAACAAAAATCAGAATTCCAAGATTTTTAAATATGATTTATTGGGCTTATAAAATCTTATATATAGCATCCTCGAAGGAGATTGTTCAGCAACCACAAATGCTAAAAACACCGGACGAAAACTGATAAATTTCCAATAATTTAAGCTTCCTGTTCATACACTTATCAAAACTAGGTTCTTCAGTAACATTCTTTGAACTACCGACCTTCCTCGGAGTAGCCGCGAAACCGTCCGGCGCCCGCGTCTATCGTCAAACAAAGAAAATTTGGACTCACTTACCCTTGGGTTTAGTTTATGGCTTTGACACCACACGAAGGCTAAAATTTCAAACTTTGTATATATAATGGCTTTAAAAGGCTACGACATTGGTAAGAGGTGGTAGAGCCATTCAAACCTGCGTATAGATACCTATACGTGGGGACTCAGGAGGTTTAACTCTGACAAAGTGTAAAAACTATATCCATGATGAACTGCCGAGGATCCAACGTTCACTTGCCCAGTAACGGATCTAAAAAAAGTTGAGGAGACTGGGTAGAATCGTGATTTTCTTTTTAGAAACGACCAAAATCAGACAGGGTGGATAAGATCTGGCTGTTGGCGAGAAAGGAGGGGAGGGGACTCGGCTAGGCTGATCTCGACTGGACATCACTCAAGACAAGACGCGAAATCCACAAACTGCAGTTCCTCCACAACCTCACCCGTAGACATTTGCGCAGCTATATCCAAAGCGTTTTACATAATTGGAGGCAGAACAATACGGACAGATCACTCCGAAACGCGCACCAAAGAACTGAATTAATGCAAGGAACAACAGACTCCAAAATATATTTTCTGCCAGTCACAACTAAAATTTTCAACATCAGAACAAATCAGGATAAGCGCACCAAATCAACCCTTCGAAAAACAAGTGGGGGAACATTTGCGAAGTAGGCAACCACCCAAGTATTCTGGATATGGCTCAAATTTCTAAGCTCCCTGTTGATGTCATTGATATTTAAGAGACGGCATGTCAAAACTGAACACCCAGGCAAATCAAGTTCAAATATTTGCATCGCCTTTCTGCATTTGTGGCTATAACAACGAAGAGACCAAATACTAATTGTTGTGCTGCCCAAGAAATGCAAATCATCGAAGTTTAGTAGAACAAAGCATTGGTCAAATTGTCGGCACAAGTTTTACAGCCCTGAAAAATAGACAACAGCCCCGTAAATATCCTACTTTACGAATTCACCAAGTGATGAGGATGGTCATGCACTATAGCACGCAAAACCATTGAATTCATAATCAATAGCAAGATATTTGAACTAAATAAATGTTCATTTATAATAAATTAAAACTAAGTTGTACATCTTTGCAGCGGCGGGACAGTGACCTCAGCCGTAGTGGGTGGCCATGGGTTTGAGGCGGCGGTATATTGACGGATATTAATCGTACAAAATTCGTGAGGGGCTGGATAGTTAAGAGCGTTGATGCGCTTTTGCATCGATCGAGACTTATGTTTGACGTTTGAAATACTCGGGTAACAAAATAAACGTTGTTGTTGTTGGCACATAGCCAGGCTCGACCCCTGGATCTGCACCTGAGTTTGCCAGTCTATCGTCACAATTTGTTTTGTACCACTTGGTCCTGAACAAATCAGCTTAGCCCATTTGATTGAACTATGTAAGGTGTTATGTGTACCACTCCTGATTCCGAGAAGTGTCAGGGTGACTAAAAAGTCGTGGCGGGAAGAAAACAAGCTCGTCCCCGTCGTCTCGCCGCTCCTGCCGCGATCCCCTGTGGGGTTGTCTGGGTGGGATCGAACCCACGCACAGGTGCAGGTGCGTGGCCATTGTAGTCAACTGAAAGCGAGTCGCCAAAATAGTGTCGTCAGTCAAGGATATGACAGTCTGAGGCCTCCCTCTTTTGTAAAAGGGTCGAATGATACCCAGCCGTGTTTTTCGTATCCCACAGCTTGTATAAATGCGTGTTTCACCATGCTCAGTACTTCAACACATGCTCCCACAGGCTAATGACATCGAAATGAAAACTCTGTCCCTATCCAATGATTTGTTATTAACTGTCGCATTCACTTAGATGGCCTAGGAAATCTCCTGCGGGTTTTATGTTAACTCGGGAATGGCTCAAAGGCCGGTAGATGTATGTACATACATACAATAACGGAATGTGAGTAGAAATACACTGAAAGCAAACTAAATTCATAGATAGAAAGTTCAAAACAATATCCTCTGCAGTTTGAGGTCAAAGGTCATTCGGGGTCACTGACCGATTACGTAACCATGTGATATATTCCCGATAGTGTACAATATTACCAGCAGTATAGCAATCCTTGGCCGGGAAAGCAATCCTTGGCCGGAGGGTTTGAACTTGAAAAAGAACATTTTGAACTTGACATGTGACCTTGACTTTGACATTGGGTATCCTTGACTATGAAGTCATTGCATAAAATGTGTCATTCTTAGTAATTCTATTTGACCGAAACACTCGCGGTCAATGAATTTGAGAATGATTGCATGAGAATATGCGCACAAATCTCCTTAGGTTATATAACAGTATGATTGTATGCTCGTCGGGCCCCCTTCGGCGCTGCAAGAGGATATAAGGAGGATTCGCCATCGTGAATCTAGAGAGGGAAGAGGGTGATAAGTCTATCATCCCTTAAGACAATTCTTGACAGATTGAATTTTTTATGAATGGCTTTATCGGTGATTACTTGAATGACCTTACTGATGTATTTTTATTGGTGATTTAATGGAGCAATTGGTATTCTCATCAACGCTTCACTTCAACGTCAGCACTATATATGTGCTTAACCTTAAGAAAGTTTATGTTTTGAGAAGTTTTTTTATGGTATATTGGTACAAAATTCACCCAGGCAAGTGTTCCATTTTGAATGAAAATTTCTTGCTGGTTTTCAGAAGATTTAGCGGCACCAGCTTTAGGTACTGCTTATTGCTGAAAAATTAAACATCTAAAACGAACGGTCTGAGGTCGAGCGCTGTTTTGGAACACGGCCGGACAATATGTGATTAGAATGCCTTGTCTGTGTTCGCTAATATCTCACCCCAAGGAAATTTTAAATATGACTTAGAGAGTCAATGTGTGTTGGACATAGAGAATTACATGAAAGCTCGCAGTCTGATCCCCAAAACCCTGCCAAAAGGCGAGGGATGACCTGGGTACGTCGCTTGACCTCGGCTATTTTGGTACACCCTCATCAATTACCCAAATTGCTTAACCACTGGAAAGTTACCTATGAACTCTTCTATCGAAAAAAATCCTTCATGAAAACTAAATTATGGTTGTCAATGACAAAAGCTGTGTGACTTCGTTCTTGGGGGGTTTTTACGCGTTCATTGCGATGACTATTTCGTGCCCATCCGATTATATGGTGAACGCATTGTTGGTGGATGAGCACTGTATCTGGTCGTCAATGGGTGGATGTGGGCATTGGGCACCCCCAAATTTGGTGACTTATAATTTTGATTAGCTGTTTTCTATAAATCTACACGCACTATATATATATATATATATATATTATTTATTTATTTATTTATATATTTAGATAAATTCTTCGTGTGAGTCATGAAAATACGTTTCTAGCTTGTTTAAATTAGTGTTCGCCGAGCAAAATAGCTGAATCTATTCTTGACATGATGTCGAAAACACGATTGGCAGAATTATTCATACATCTGTGGGTGCTTGGACAACCCCATTGAAACGTTCAAGTGGTGAAATATAGGTACTTAATTTTGTCGTGTTCTTCATTTCAATAATTTTGAATGGGTTTTTGCTCATCAACAGGCATGTGAGAAGCCTAAAGCACACTTTGAATTATATTATCACATTTTATCATGGTAGTCATTGACATAGTTTCAAATTGGAGTACCCCCAATCATTATCAAGAATCCGCGCCCTGATTCGCGGATTACACCCAACCCAGGCTGGAATGGTAGGTAGGTAGCTGATACCATAGGCAGATCCAAGGGTCAAAGGGGACACTTTCTCCTGATCGATCCTCAGCGCCCCAGTGAAAGGTCGATGACGCCCCCTAAAATTGCACTTTCCCCCAGAATGCGAGTATCGGCGCCTCTGCGATAGGATTTGGCACCCATCTGATAAATTTTTCCACCCAGAAGTGCTCATCCCCCCTGGTTCGGATGGCACTTCTCGACAAAGTGCCCATCCTGATAAAAAATCCTGCATCCGCCTTTGGGGACATCGTGAGCAGAGGAACAAAGGGGGTATGTTATTCGTTAACCAATTTTCTTGAGTCTTAGAGCACTGCAGTTGCAGAGGCTATATGTGGTTAGCCAATTTTTCAAATTTACCTGGGGCTCCATTTACGTTACAACAGTGTTCAGCATGTATGATAAAAGAAGGCTAGAGCGAGGGCGAATAAGAGTAGGTACGCAAGAGATGAGAGCAAGCAGATATTTTGGTTACTTAGCAAACACTGAGGTGGTGGAGGCCTAAGTATAAGATAGTGAAACCAGTGGCTCGGCTGCTAAAAAATATTTGGAGATGCCTTTGTTCTTTCCGCGAGGGCACAGAGCAAATTTGGTTCTTTGGTACCTTTGATATTATATCAAGAGACCAGGGAAACTTTTATACCCTGCTCCTAGTATTAAGAGTTTCTGCTTAGGGGAGAGCGGGGAGAGTTGTTTCATGGACAAGTTGTATCAGAGCGATTTTTCCAAAACTATCCGAGAGATGGAGCCCCCGACACAACCAGATGATGCGGCATGCGGTCCGGCAGCTTTCCTCATACTGCTGTCTGCTTGGCTTGGCGCGTTTCGCGGTGAATGCAGAAAATGTGTTTTCGGGATGTCATTCTGTAAAATTTCGTCGTAAGAAAATGTGTAATTGTCATTCAGATGATCACGAATCGGAAAGATCGCTGTAGCAGTGGTAAGGGTAGATTCTAAGGTTTCGTGCATGGGAAGGATTTTCCCGGCTGGCCGCTGATTTTTCGGCATGAGGACGTTTTTTTCCAATATGGGAGGGTGGTATATGTTGTATCAGGCATACGCGTCGGAAAAAGGAAGGGGGGCCAGGGGGCCTGGCCCCCACTTTTTGGCCAAAAATTTCCTGATCTCAGTCAAAATGAGAGAAAGCCGGACATTCTTATATCCAGCCGCTGCGGAAGGCAACGAGGAGCCCAAATTCGAACTGTTTTTGGTCCTGATGTTGAAAGTTTTTTTGTCAGCATCAGGTTGAAGCTTGGCTGCCCCCCCCACTTTTTGCCGGTGGCGACACTTATGGTATCAGGGCCAGGTGGGGTATGTTGTAACAGTGATACAACTCACCCCAAAGTACCAGCAGCTTATTAAGGGTGCCGCCACAGATTCTTTTTGCCAAAAACACTATATACTTATGACATGTAGCCACAACGAAAAATTAGGTAAAAATATTTTTGCTGCAATAAGTGCGGGTCAGGATAAGTGCAAGACAGGCCGCGCTGATGGAATAAAAGCAGAAGAAAAAAATTAAAGTCTAACAAGTCCAGTGACGAATCTAGGATTTCGCTAGGGGGCAGGCTTGGGAGAGGGGCGCCGAACCTGGGGGGCGCCGAATCTGAGAGGCACCAATTTACCACCCAATAGGCGGCCAGTGTCGAAGAAAAAACGTGTTTAAAAAGCGTATTTGTAAATGTTTATTTTCATGAAGCTACCTTTCAGTGAGACATGTTCACGTTTACCATCAAGCATATTTCGGGCCGGCAAGGTTTCGCCCAGAACGTAATGACTGGTACATTGGTAAAAAATGCTGGACGCCCCCACTGATGCTAACTGAAGCACGATGAGCAAAGAATACAGCTAACTTCGGTCTTGAAGAAAACTGAGGTGTCGCATCGACCACATCCACATATCATAGTTGTCTTGGCTAACGCTGAGTCCCTACAGAAACCCTGATTGGCACTGCACTAAGCGCAATTAACAATGAATACAGTGAACTTTGGTGAACTTAAGTCATGGCGCAAATGAAGGTGTCGTGTCGACCACCTCCACATATCGCAGTTGTCTTGACTAACGCTGGGTCCCTACTGAAATTCCCGATTGACGCTAACTTAAGCATCAGAGGCCGCAGAGTCTCTACGGGCCTGAGCCCCCTGACTTTTTGGTGGCTACCCTGAACTGATATTGAGTCCCCTCAGCTGATCTGGGACCGCTTTAGATAACCAGGCCCTCACACTGAACTTGAATGTGTCGCCACTGGAGCCTTCTGAGCTTTTCGGCGCCCTGGGCTGTTCTGGGACCATGAAAGAGTATTGTACAGGAGCTTACTGGCTTGGCCTTAGATCCTTCGCTGTTTGGCCCCCCCTAAGCTAAAAATAACCTTATAGGTGAAATTATTGTGGCAGCCATGAGCTGGTCTAGGTCCCGTGAGAGGACTTACATAAGAGGCCTCTGGTTTGATCGTAAGGGGCCCTGGCTGTCCCTTGAGCTGACAAGGGGCCCCTGGGCTGGTATCGTGTTCGTTTAACTGATATAGGCCCCTTCAGCTTGTTTGGGACCGGTTGTGCAGATCTGGGCCCCATGAGTTCGTCGAGACGCCCAGCTAGTCTGGCCATCTTAGTTTGTATGGGCCTCCTGAGCTGCTTGGTGCCTCCCTCAGCGTGTCGAGTCTCCATGAGTTGAAGACTGGCCCCCTGGGATAGTTTTGGGCCCCTGAGCTTATTTAGGACCTTTTTAAATTGGTAGGCACCCCACACTGCCTACGCTGCCTATACAACTCATTAGGTGTGTCGCCAAACTAATTTGTTCCAAAAACACTATATTATCACATATAGCCACGACGAAAAATTAGGTAAAATTGTTTTGCTGTAAAAATTGCGGGCCAGGATAAGTGCAAGAGAGGCCGCGCTGATGAAATGAAAGCAAAAGCAAAAATTAAAGTCTAACAAGTCCCGAGAAGAGTGGCCATAACGGCCACATCCCCGCCTGAGCTTCACAGATTCGAGGGATACCCCTGCTCGCTCCCCACCTCCTACTTCCCACGTCCATGCAATTCATCCGTATCCCTGATACAACCCTTCCCGTATCTATTGTGAGATGATTACTTAGTCCATAACTAAAACGTTAAGGCTTTTCAGTTAACAGACTTTAGCCCCGACTAAAGTCTGCTGGTACCTAGTCAAGAATTTACCCGTTTCGACACATTGTGTTGGCTTCTTTGTTCCAAACGGATCACTTCCCCCTCAGTATCTCATTCCCCACGAAAGTCAAAGGAAAAGTACGGGCGGCGCTCGAAAGCTCTTGACAAGACGAAGATATTTAATACGAATAATTTTTCATTTCAGGTCAATATTGAGGTCAGAATGGGTCAAAGAAGGTTCCATTGGCCTACAACAGAGCAGTGTATGTTTCTCTCTAGATCTTCTCTCAGGGGAGCTAGCGCAAATATTTATGCATCATTACCCCACCCTCCCCTAAGGTCTGTAATCAGTAAGACAGCTGAACTAGAACTGTGTCCCCGGACTGGGGCCCACGATAAATGCATGCCAAAATTTGTATGAGGACTTGCTTCCAAAAGGTGCATGTTCGGTAAGAGTACGCAGTAGACCATCGTGCAAGAGTAGGCACGCTTAGGAGATAAAGGCACTTATTTTTGATCGGGACAAAGTACATAATTCATATTTGGGAAGCTAAACATTGCAGCATTAATAGTTTTTGCAGCTCATGGACGCAACAACTTCCAGGGTCATATAGCGTCGCCAAATATTTCCCTGTTTGGAACGGTTCCCAGGGAGCCAGATATTTATGCGTACCTATTCTAATATCTTCTTTTGTGTACTCTTACCGAACCACTCTGGAAAGAGTGCCTATGTAACTTTTTATTCATTTTGGGATCGTGTTGACTTACTGGTTGAATCAGCCAACTAAAACAATAACCATACATAAACATCACGTCGGGGTTTTTCCGGCGGCACCAAAAAAGGCGGTGCGAAGCGCCGCCGTACTTGGCACACGTTATCCTTGATCAATTCGGCAAAATTTCCCAAAAATTTAAGGTCGGGTCATCTCAGGTTAGTTCACCAGTGAAGGTCAAGTGACCTAACATCCCAAAAAGTTTGGGATATCATAAGCAAGAATAAGATTAGTATATCCGATTGAAACTCATATCACATTATGGGCCATTCGAGCGCTACACAAACAAAATTCCGATATTTTTTATATCGCTGACCTAGGTCCAGATACAGACCATGACCTCTCCATTGAAAATGCATGGGAAAAAAACGGGAATTTGGCGAAAAATGGCTCACTTTATGTAGACACAGCTCATAAAATACCTTCATATTATTCAAATCGTAATATCTCAGACTCCTTCTCAGGTTCATGCTGCAATTTTGGGCCTGTGACCTCTGAGAGTTCATCTGGGGCTACCAAAGCAGGTTTTCAGACTTGGGTCAATATATTTGTAAGATGATGTGATAAATCTTTTATCTTGATACGATTACGTTTGTATTGTAATTGCGAGTCGATTGATATATGCATATTGACTATGCTATGCCAAATGATGACATTGACCTGATTTTTGGTCAGGTCGTTTTTGCTTTGATCTCGTATACTTCTATCATACATTATTCGATTTGCTGTAACGAGAGGAAGCAAATGGTACCTAAAAATTGATTCTAGCTCAACTCTGTCAGACGTCAGAGCCCATAAATTCTTCAAGAACATGTCACCTTCTTTGGCCTGCTATGACCTAATTATTGAACTGAGGCAAAAATGGCTGATGTAGTTGCGTCTTGATTTTTTTCTGAGTTTTCCACCAGCTTTGGCATTTTTCGCTATCCCGCATAGGAGCCGAGTTCGGGGAGGGGAGGTTTCACCCACCCTCCCCCCACACCAGGGCGAAGGTGGCTCGGAGTCCTGCCGGGGCGTGCATTAAGTGTAGACACTTGCTAGGACTTCTCTTAATCGTAAAAGATCGAGGAGGTCAACGCCAAATTCCTGGACAAGATCGTGCAGGAGCTTTTCGGAGCAGACTTACGCTGCCGTGTTATTCTACACATTTTACGAATAAACGTTTGAATAATAAATTGTTGCCTCAGGAAAAGGCTAAATGACCTGCCCGCCGTTCAGAGAGGATGACTTGCCCCCGATACTCTTTTGAATTATTTCGGCTTGCACTCAGCGGCTCAAACCCTCCCAGCTCCTCCTCCCCTCTTCCCTTCACCCCTACGCCTCACGTCCTCCGGCCTGACCGAGACCCTAAGCCGCGACTCCTGTGGTATGTCAACAGAGGCATCGGTGTTTGTTCAAATCTGCTCGGACCGTCTGTAATGGGACGGACACGCCGAATGGTGAAATGCGGTGTCTTAATCTGTATGGCTATATAATCTCGATTGGTAACAGAATTACACAATCCTGTGACGGGTGTGCAGCCATTTTTCTGTTGCAAGTATCGGTTTTGTGCCAAAGTTTTCGCCATAACCTGTAAATCAAACGGCCCCCTAAATTGATGACTCTGAGCGCGACCTTGCGGCCCATCACCAGCTGGGGCAAAAACATCCCATCTTTGAATAGCAGTGTCATCTTGGGGCTAAAGGTAAAACTCATACATGCGCCAGTCTTTAGCAGAGGGTAGCACTCCCGCTACTGCCGCAAATGGCACACCATGATTAGAAGCCACCACGCTGGTACGAATACTAAAGCACAGTTATATCACATACACTCGGGGCTTTCCAGAACCACTTGGTAGTGCATGTATGTACGTGTCAAATTTAATACGGTGATTCGTAACTTTGCGAAAAATCAGAAAAATTCTACACTTCATTTCACTGAATACCCTCCCCAGTGGGCCTCCTAGCCACCTTCGCCCTGGTGGGGGTTCAAACATGCCCCTCGAACTAGGCTCATATGCGGAATAGCGAAAAAACGCGACGCTGTTGGGTAGCTCATACAAATTATTGAAGAAACCACATCGATCACTTTTTGGCTCAGGTCAATATTGAGGCTATGACAGGTGAAAAAAGGTGGAATTTTGAGCCGAGTTTTTCGGCTCTAGCGTCTGACAGAGTTGAGCTGGAACCATTTTTAGGCACCATTCGCTTCCTCGTGTCATGGAGAATCGAATGATGTACAATATGACTCTGCTAGGACAAAACACATAAATGACGCGACCTCACGTCAGGTCAAGGTTAATTTCCATTTTAAAATAGTCAATATGCATATTAATCGACTCGCAATAGCAATCCAAATGCAATGGTATCAAAATATAAGCTGTGTCATCATTTCCTGCAAATTTATTGACTCAAGCCTGAAAACTGCTTAAATAGCTCCAGGTGATCCCTCAGAGGTTACAAGTCCAAAATTGCAGCATGAGCCTGGAAAGGGGCCCAGGATACTACGATTTGGAGAATGCGAAGGTATTCTCAGCTGTATCTACACAAATACAGCAATTTCCAGTTTTCCCACGTATTTCCAATGGAGATATCATGATCCGTACCTGACCCTAAGTCATCGATATGAAAAGTCCCGGAGTATATGTTGTAGAACTCGGTGGGCCTATTATGTGGTAAAAGTATCAATTCGATATATTCACCCATTTCTTACTTATGCCACCTTAAAAAAATTTGGAGGTGAGGTCACTTGACCTGCACTGGTGACCTGACCTGAGCTTATTCAACCTTAAAATTTTTGGGAAAGTTGCGGCATTGATCAAGGATAAGGTGCGCCAAGTACGGTGGCGCTTCGCACCGCCGTTTATTTCGTCCCGCCGGAGAAACCCAAGGGGATGTTTAAGCACCCTCACGGGGGGCGATGGTTAAGGCCAATGATTGCAACTCCCATAGCATGTATGTAAAGTCATTTGAACTGATAATTATGAATTAAAACAACGTATTATTCTAGTTTACTGAAAATTAACCCCACTAAAGCGGTTGTATAGGGATGCCTTAATAAAAAAGTTGTGTTGTTTTACCACAGTTGCTCTCATGCAGTTTCCGGTGGACATGGCAGCCCTAAATTAAGTGCTAACAGTATGATTGTCGGGAAATTGTGACCGAGGTGGTAGGGCTGAGCGCCTGGGGTGCAGAAGTACGCTTATTTTGAGGTGTTCATTTTTACATACGCAAACAAAGGTAAACATCCATAATCCATAATATTTATTTCATGGTTCAGAAAAAATACACAAAGGCTGCTACGAGGAACGCAAAAGCGCCGAAGCGCTTAAATCTAGGTGTCCCACGCAAACACAATCATGGTGCCATCTCAGCGCCGCCAGAGGCCACCGCACCGCCGCGACACTCGCCATCGAAAGTACGGCTCACTACACCACATCGAGCACTGACTATAAATGATTAAATGAATGTCTATGGTTAAATAACGAACCTCTTTGTGCCATGAACAAATTGAAAAACAGCGTGAGCTACTGCCCTGTCCTCGCCTGGAGGGAGATTTCTACCATGGATTAATATGTCAATCTTGTTTTTACGATGCATGTTTCTGAAAGAATAATTTAATATCGTATATATGCTGTTTTCCATAAGAGTTCTTTGAGGATCAAAACGGGGACATTGCAGAAAATAATGTTCTGTATTTTCATTTTGATATCCGCACAAGCAGGAGGGGGGAGTCCGAATTTTGAATTTGGTAGGCGTGAGCATTTAGTTTCGAAATCCCAAATCTTAATTGTGTTAAGCAAGAGTCCTGAATTTTGGATCCTAATGAATAATATAACGGTGGTTGGTTAACTTTGAAGTGATCTCTTAGGTGTTTCAAGAAGACCCTAGTAGAGTTGATTTCTTTCATTCGATTCGGGAGCTTGTTAAATGATTTGATTGCGCTTGGTAGGAATGAGTGGCTAAAGTTTACCGTTCGAAAAGGAATCTCCGTTCTTTGGCGCGATGTACTAAATATTCTGTTTACTGTGTTGTCCCTAGTGTTTGGTAATATTGCGCTTATGTAAGTGGGAGTGTTGTCTGAGTAAAGTTGATGAAAAAATTTAATTTTATGCAATTATCTTCTAGATTTCAAAGAATTCAAGCCCAAATCCTGCATCAGCTTCCCGGTAGGCGTTCTGGAGGGAGTGGATGTTATTAGTCGTGCTGATCTGTTTTGTAGTCTCTCGGGTCTCTGGCTGTCATGTAAAGTCAATAGTCCGTCATAAATAATGTCTGCGTAGTCAAAGTAGGGCATTACGTAGGTAAGGTAAATCTGTTGTAGGGTTGACTGGGACAAGTAGGGGGCAACTGGGTACAGTGGGCCAAGCGTCATATTGACTTTTTTAACTATATCGTTAACATGGTCATGGAATCTCAAATCATTGGAAAATGTCATTCCCAGATGCTTGTTTTTAGCGGCGACCGGAATGACTAGACTGTCAAAAAATAGTTTTGGAATGGTTTTTTGTCTCGGGTAGGAAAATGCTTGTTGTATTGTTTTTGAGCCGTTGAACGTGATAAGCCAATCCTGACCGTATTGTTGAATTATATTTAGGTCGTTTTGGAGAGATTCTTGCCTAATGTGAAAATTTTCCATGTTGTGGCTGCCAAAAAGACAGGTGTCGTCTGCAAAAAACATCATTTGATTGTTGTTTTTCCCGATAAGCCATTTAAGTATAATACGCGAGCAGGGGGCCCAGCACAGAACCCTGTGGACATCCGCCGTTTAAAGATGACAGTGAGGATTTAGAATCATTAATGAATACACACTGTTTTCGATCAGTCAGAGAGGAACGTAACCATGGTAAAAGATCAGTCAGTCCAAATTCTCGTTCACATTTGAATAATAGTCCCTTGTGCCAAATTTTCTCAAAATAGCGTGATATGTCTAAATACAGTATTGTTTGGTCTTGTGCTTTGTCCAACGTGTCGTACCAGGTGTGGGTAAGGTAAAATAGTTAAAGGTGTGTGCTGTGTCCTGGTCTGTACCCGCTCTGTCTTTCCGTCAACACGTCATGCTGTGTTAAATGGCCGTAGATTTTCTTGAAAATTATTTTTCAAAAACTTTCGATAAAGAGCAAAGCAAACTAATTGGTCTATAATTGGCTGCATCGGCTAAACATGCTAAAACCCTGTTGTGGGAATTTTGGTATTGAATGCGTTTCAAATGGAAATTTCACCAGCATGTTTACTGTCCAAGTGCATGGTAAAATGATTAAATTGTATGTATTTGTAGTCCTTTCCCGCAATGATAACTATTTTTTAAAAATTATTTCATAGAATTTCAAACTATATAATGAGTTGACTTATTTAGCTTAACTCACAGTTTCGGTTATTAACCATGATCACAGTGAGGTGTAACGAGTAATCATACGACATACAGTGGCCGATTTTGTATTTTAATTCTCATTCGTTTCGATACAGCGTGTATCGGTCGACATGTCTTTGGCTGAATTCAGCATTCCCCAGAATGATTGATGAGTGTTAATCTCGGGTTTTTCATCCCATATTTCCAAGGAATCGGGTAATTTCTCCCATATGTCATTAAATGTATTTCTTGATGCTGATGTTTTCTGGTTTGGGATGAGTGTTGTGGTGATGTGTTTTCCAATATTTGCCGCAGGCGGTCTTTTTTTCTCATATCTTGCGTCGGCAAGGTGCTCATTCCTCATTACACCGATTGAGACCGCCTGCGGTATTCCAAGACCGCCTGCGGCAAATATTGGAACATACACCACCACAACACTCATACCAAACCAGAAAACACCAGCATCAAGAAATACAATTAATGGCATATGTTGTCAGCGGTACAATGCTTGCAGAACCAGTCATTGATGACTCCCGAAGAGTGACATAGTCCCGTCATACCCGCCTTGCAGGAAGTGCAAGCGCGCCGGCCAGCAGAGCATGTGGGTGGTTTGAGTGCAGAACGAACCAGCTTTTGCTTGACGGTATTCGGATTCGTCCAGGCAGCCCGTACACCCAGGCCGCTCTTCTTCAGGTTACTGTTGATGGTGTACGTCTGTCAGCCATATATGAAAGGCAGTTGTATTCTTTTAAAGCTTGTTTTTTCCCGATGTGCTCCTGGTCATGGTGCTGCTTTTGTTGGGGTTCGGTTCCTTGGTCTAAAAGACGACAAGTACAGCACTAACCTTCATGCAAAACCGACGTCATCAGGAGTCCCTTTTCACTTTACTTCAGCCCAGCCGATGCAAACAAAAAAGGCAGTGCTAACCTAACAGTTCCAACGTGCGACCCGCCTTTCAAGTGACGACAAAAGCAAAAACACGCAGTATTCAAAGACTAACCACGATCTTCAAAAGTAATGGATACCAATATTCGATGATAACAGAGCTATTAGCAGCTCTGCTATCAACCGCAACCAGACACAACAGCAAGACCAAGGCCAAGAAAACATCATGAAAAAACAGCGTAAGAAGAATACGACTGCCTTTCATAGATGACAGCCTGACGCACACCATCAACAGCATCCTGAAGAATGGCTGCCTGGACGAATCCAAATACTGTCAAGTGAGAGCTAGTTTGTTCTGCACTCAAACCAGCCAAATGTCCTGCTGGCCGGCGCGATTCCAATACCTGCAAGGCGGGTCAGACAGGACTATGTCACTCTTCCGGAGTCATCTATAAAATGTGCTCCAACCTTTGTACTGCTGACAACCTATACATGGGAGAGGCGGGGAGAGAGCTCAGAATTCGGTATTATGAGCACCTTGCCGACGCAAGATATGAGAGTTAAGAGACCGCCTGGGGCAAACATTGAAAGTACACCACCACAGCACTAATCCCAAGCCAAAAAACATCGGCATGAAGATCCTGAGAAATCAAATACATGACGTCCGGAAGTGAAAGATCTACGAGTCCTTGGAAATACGGGATAAAAAATCGGGATTAACATTCAACAATAATCCTGGTGAATGCTGAATTGAACCAAGGACATGCCGACCGCAAGACGCTCTGTAACGAAACGAATGACACGAGAAGTAGCAAAAATAAAAATCATATTCTGTATGTCGTGTGATTACTCGTTGTTGCATGCCACTGTGATAATGGTTTATCAACGAAACTGTCAGGTCAAGTAAATAAGTGGACTCATTCAATGATTTGTAATTCTAGAAATGATAAAAAATCTTTACCATTGAGACAAAGAGCCATAAGTAGGTACAAACAATTTAAAATCAATGTCGCAACTGCAGGAATCCTTCCGCCATATTTCCACTTTAGTATTTCCTAATGTAGCTATTCACGTTGCCTGCATATTTCTATCAAGTTGTGAGGTACAGAGAGAAAATAAAAATAGGTTGAATATGTGCAGACCTGTTATATCTAAAATATTATAATGATATTCTGATGGGAGCGGTAATTGCGATTAAAAAAGATCATGCTTATGCTCATGCTTAGACAGTCAATAAATTTTAATTTCAGCTGCTGCTTTAGGACACGTGCAGCTATTAAAAATACATTTTGGCGCATCAGTACCCCGTGAAGAGTTCTAATACATACTTATAGATACGTATCAAAATACCTTATGACCGCAGGAGCTTGTGGAGCTTCATGACAAGACTGTTTAAAACAGTGGAGGAGGTAGCCGGAACACATCAAGAGAATCTCCGCCTCTCAAAGCATCGCCATCAACAGGATAGCACGCAACGCAGAAGGCAGGTCATCTGTTCCCCGTGAGCAGCGACCGGGTGTTGCAGGATTCCTGGTTTCCGGCAAGCACTATGAAGGAGTTCCGCCTGCCTGGTGAGCGCCTCTCCACCGACGGCACCTTCATGTCATCATTGGTAAGTATGTGAAGACATTTCCAGCTGCGATCCTAATGGTTAGTCTGTTTAATGGTCGGGTTTTATCCGCAGTTAGTATTTTTCTCTTGTTCGATTTTTCATTGTTTTATCAGATTGCTTTGTTTTTGTTGGTTGTGCCTGCATAGCTACTCTGCAGAGTGTTTCAGAATGAATGTTCTTAAGTGATACACTGGAAAAAATGAACACAAGGAGGATGTGTTTTCCGTTGAGCAGTTTTATGAAGTATATACTCAACACAGGTTTGAGTTGTAGATTTAATGGAACTACAACATGGCTGTGCTCTTCAAGAATGGTACCAAATTAAAATACCGGTCAGATGTGTAAAGTCTCAACCAACATAGCAATATGGTGTCAGATATCTGAATTCTGTTTGTTGATGGTGCACATGTATATTTTGAAAATTGGACAAGCTTGCTTAGCCATTGGTATTGAACTTAAGTTTGAAAGTAAATATCACCTGGTAAAATGGTAATGACAACTTTTTTTACCCTAAAACTGACACAAAATTGCCGTTTTATCTTCTGACATCTTCACTGGAAACAAGTGTGAGACGGAAATACTGACACACGCGGGGAGTTTAAACGTGTTGCATTGACACTCCTACGTACTTCTTTCCAAAGTTTAATGCTAGGATATGTGTAAGAGATGTGTGCTACACAACATGAATGTTCATCAAATAATGCGTAAGTAAAGTAAAGTAAAGTGCAGCAAGATATTTTGAATTTTTTCGACTATGTCACACATTATTGTTATCGTTACCATTATTGTCTCGCATTACCGTCTCTGGCTATCAGTGTCACCCCCGGCTCATCACTGTCACTGCCGGTTTATCACTTCTACGTTGATTCGGACCGCTCCTGGCTCAGGACTACCGCACCTGTCTTGAAGTTTAAAGTTTTATTCGAAAGAGATCCACATACATGACAGGGCTTTTCACTCATCTATGAATATTGCAGGAGACACATTGACTTTGAAACGTTGCATTTGGTGAGCCCAATTTTTTATTGAGTTTAAATTTTTTCTAACAAAATGCACAGATACAGGGTGAGGTAGCAAGGGGCGTGCCCCAGAGGCATTAAAAAACCATGTCTTAACCCTCGCCCCACCGGGGGCCATCGATGGCCCCCTAAGGTTTTTTCGAGATAGCAGAAAAACGACGAAACGCAGCACCGCGTTTGAGGGCTCTATCTCTCACCGCATCATTTTCCCACCATCCCTTAAAATTTTTCTCCGGGTCACTAAAGGTCAGGTCACCAGGCGAGGTCAACCAAGGTCACCTCACTTCAACTTTGAAGCTCTATAAAAGCTACATTTCTTAGTCGATCAATTTGAAACTTGCTACACTTCATGACCCTTCCAGGGTCTACAAGGTGTATATCCGGGATTTTTCGATTTGGTGACCTGAGGTCAGGTCACGAGGCGACCTCTCCCGTTGGAAAAGCATGGGGAAAAGCTGTCTTATGATCTAAAAGCCGCAAAAATGATTGCAGATACTCAGACTGCTCAGAACAGCGTTTTCGGACACCCTTTCACGGATCCCATGCTTCATATTTGCTCTTTGACTTTTCCAAGGTCATCCAAGGTCACCAGGGGTCAAAAACAGTATTTTGACAATAACTTTTTGCCTAATTAAGATAGAGCGCTGAAACAAACACCATCGTGTTTGCCTTGTCACTGGCTTTCATTTGATATACGGCAAGGTTACTTTCTGACCTTTCGTGACCTCAGATCACATTAGGTCACGAGGTGACCTCTGGAGGTCAAACCACTGGCGGAAGGTCTTTACGTTCCGCATAGCGGAAAAGGGACTGCCACTTTCCTATAAAATGTACTTAACCAGATCTCAATAGATCTAATGGCATTGGAGTTATGCCCAGTTTTCTTAAGCATTGCATATTTGAGTGAAAATATCCTATCGTGACCTTTCTTGACCTCTGGAGGTCAAACCATTGACCTGAGCGTTTAAACATGCGAAGCAATTTCTTACTGAATTCACGCGAGCTTTCTAATGCACTTAGCAGATTTGCGCTAACCCCCATATTCTCGGAGTTAGAGGGGGCATCGATGGCCCCCGTGGGGCGAAGGTGGCGCCTGACCCCCGGTGGGGCGCGGGTTTCGTATTTTTTCAAGAATCTTTGAAATGATTGTTCGGGATCCACTCATGGCCTCCCAGTGAACGAATGCCGCATACAGAATGCTAATATTTTTAACAATTAATTATCTTTAAGCTATTTATTGGTTCTCATATACGGGGATCAAAACCTCCTTTCTTGCTATTCCCGGCTGGGATTTGAAACTGGGTTAGTGGCGTGAGAGCCGAGTGCCCTACAGCGCCTCTGCGTCCATACACTGAGCTGATTTTTGTTTTGTTCCGTCAACCCGATGCTCTCAATTTAATCAAAACTATGCTAACAAATTTTCGCTCGTACATTCGTAAAACAGTCCATTTTCACAGGATCTGTAAAGCAGAAGCCCGGCCTCAGGAGCACCGAGGGAGTTGTCGACAAGTTGGTAACCGTCTGGCTCACTAACTACCGCGACCAAGACGGTTAGCGCAACAACCGCAGCCACGGTGGAAGCAGCGACAACGGCGGCCGGCGCCAAAGAATCGACGGTGGTGCCACCAGTGACCGGGATCGGAGTACCGACGGTGGCGCCACCAGTGATCGCAGTGGTAGCTTCGATGGTAATGCCACCAGCGACCACAGTGGCAGCATCGATAGTGACGCCATCAGTGGTTACAGTCGGGCTATTGCCTGCTCTGTATCTCAATCCAGTGGGGAGAACACGTATAATTGTGGAGATGCAGAATCCCGGATTGCTGGGAGGTCAGGACCCCTGAAGTTCTGGTCTTACACTTTTTTGTATTTGAATTGCATCGCAGTGCCAGCGTTAACCCATCCAGAACCCCCTGAATCAAGAAGGGATCTCCAGCTTTGCCTCCATAAACTATGCAGCGTACATTTTGTGTTTTATCCCCCTCTCTTCCCAGGCTCTTTGTCACCCATCGGTCATATGTTAAGCTTGATGACATTGTGTGTGGATCCCACCGTCCTTTGTGTCACTTAATTTATAGATAGCCCTTTTATCCTTCATCCAAGAGGAATTTTGATACTTTCATGCAGCACCGGTTGTTCTCTGTTTTGAGCTATCCATGTTTTATTGTGTGATAGTTTTACTTGTTGGCATCTTTGTGCATGTTTGCTTAGAACGTTGATGTTTGGAAGTGCCTAGGAGATAAAAGTACAGAAAGCTCTGAAATAAATGCTTAGCAGTATTTTTACTGTTTTAGTTGCTATAAGTGAGGGTAAAAATAACAAAATGGAAAAATGTTTGAATTTTGTCGCGTATCTCCCTTTAACGACTTGCCACTGAATGTAATGAGCTGGAACGTTCACAAAATGTGTGCAGGGCAAAAACACTGATCCATGAGTTGTACATGATCTAAATATTGGTCAAATGTAGTTAGGGTGCATTTAGCTTTTGTCGTGAAACTCTGATTTAAGGTGTTCATGCGACATGTTTGCCTTTTTGGTGCATCTAAGTATGGGGCTTCATAATGGGAGAGGAATCATGACGGAATTCATATGGGAAGCATATGGGATGCATATGTACAAACCCACATCAGCACCACCCGGAAACCAAATGACATGCATATGTACGGATCTACATCGATACCACATGGAAACCATATTGCCAGCATTTGGGAGGAGGGGTTCACACAGATACCACCTAGAAACCATATGGAAAGTATCTGTATTGGCCCGCATCGGCACCACATAGAAACCATATACTCTCTACCGCTGTGAACCCACCTGCATACCATCAGGAGCCCATTTCATTCCCATCTTCCAAGGCCCTTATGGAACCCATCTGGAACCCGCGGCCACTTCCATATGATCCCCACATGGTCGACCCATGTAGGGCCCACATAGAACAAGTGGGCAGCCCACCCGCACTACGCATATTTCCCACATGGGCATGTTTGCTGGACTGGCTCTGAAGGACCCTGCTCGCTGACTTTGACTGCCAATAGGGGCCTCTGTTTCTGGGTGCACTGCCCCTGGGGCCAAATTCCACTAGGGGCTTCTTCCCGTGGGCCCCTGCTTCTGAAATACCAGAAGGTCCCTTGGCCCCAGGGCCGATTGTAGCTAGATGGCCCTTGCCTGTGTGGTCGCCTGCCTCCGGGGCCCGCAGTCCCTGAAAACTGCTCTAAGCGGGTCTCTACTCCAAGGGGCTTCCTGATCCTTGGGCTCCTTGCACGTGGGTCCCCTCCCCAGCTCGCCGGGACCCCAGCACCTGAGGCCGATTGCAGCTAGAGGTCTGTTCATTTATTCTTACTGCCAATAGGGGCCGCTGTTTCTGGGCCCACTGCCCCTGGGGCCGACTTCCATTAGGGGGTTCTTCCCCTGTGGGCCCCTGCTTCTGAAACCGGCTGCCATCAGAAGGTCTCCTGACCAAAGGGCCGATTGTAATTAGATGTGTGGCCGCCAGCCTCTGGTCCCCCTGCCCCTGAAGGCTGCTACAGGGGGCGCCTACGTTGCGGGGCTTCCTGCTCCTGACGATCCCTGCTCGTGGGGGTCCCTGCACACGGGGGCCCTGACGTTTAGGGCCGACTACATCTAGGGAGCTCACCAAAAAAGGGGACAAGATATCCTAGGGACCCCAGCTGATGGGCCCCCGCTCGTGTGGGCCTCTTGCTTGTAGGGCCCCTTCTCACAGGGCCCCAACATCTGGGGACGACTGCATCTAGAGGACCCACCGCCAATAGGGGTCAACCTCCTCTAGGGACCCCAGCTGGGGACCCCCTGCCCGTAGGGGTCCCTGCACACGGAGCCCTAACGTCTGGGGCTGCCTACATCTAGGGGCCCACTGCCAACGGGTCCACTTTCACTAGGGACCCAGCTGATGGAGCCCCTGCTCGCGAGCACCCTGCTAACGAGAGTCTCAACGTTTGAAGCTGATTGCATCTAGGGGGCCACTGCCAATTGGGGTTTACTTTTTCCTTCTGGGTCCCCTGCTCACGGAGTCCCCAAGGTCTGGCATCGACTGCATCTAGGGGCCCACCGCCAATGGGAGTCCATTTTCTATGGGACCCCAGCTGCTTGGGCCTCCTGCTCTTGGGGCCCCTTTGTAGAGTGATGTTATGAGAAGTGGTGAATACATTTAAGTTAAGCCGGTGTCTCAGCAACATTTTTGTTTCTCCGGTTTTAAGGGTGATTCAACCGCAGTATTTTGGTTTAGGTGAAAACGGTCGGTGTGCAGCGAGGACATGGCGAAGGTGGGCGTATAGCCCAACTTGATAAATGATGTTATCACATTATTTTGCCATATATGCGAAACAAGTGTTACATCGCGGCTCTTTATAGCCCCACTGATTCCCATCAAGGTCATCGCCACAGGAGAACGAGACTACGGGTGGATCAATGATTGTTCTTATGGGTGGGATAAAGCTGCCCTGTATTCAGCCCGGTGTTAACTGTTCCTATTTTCATTCTAAAAGTTAAACGGCTTTAATCCGCGCCCCACCGGGGGTCCGGCGCCACCTTCGTCCCACCGGGGGCATCGATGGGCCCATGTAACTCCGAAAATATGGTGGTTAGCGCAAATCTGCAAAGTGCATTAAAAAGCTCGCGTGAATTCAGTAAGAAATTAATGTGCATGTTTAAGCGCTCAGGTCAATGGTTTGACCTCCAGAGGTAAAGAAAGGTCACGATAGACTATTTTCACTCAAATATGCAATGCTGAAGAAAACTGGGCATAACTCCTATGCCATTAGAGCTATTGAGATCTGGTTAGGTACATTTGATAGGAAATTGCCAGACTTTTCCGCTATGGGGGAACGTAAAGACCTCCCGCCAGCGGTTTAACCTCCAGAGATCACCTCGTGACCTAATAGGACCTGAGGTCACGAAAGGCCAGAAAGTGACCTTGCCGTATATCAAATGAAAGCCAGTGACACGACAAACACGATGGTGTTTGGTTCAGCGCTCTAGCTTAATTAGGTCAAAAGGTATTGTCAAAATACTGTTTTGACCCCTGGTGACCTTGGATGACCTTGGAAAAGTCAAAGGGCAGATATGACCCCTGGGATCCGTGAAAGGGTGTCCAAAAACGCTGTTCTGAGCAGTCTGAGTATTTGCAATAATTTTTGTGACTTTTAAATCATGAGACAGCTTTTCCCTATGCTTTTCCAATGGGAGAGGTCGCCTCGTGACCTGACCTCAGGTCACGAAATCGAAAAATCCCGGATATACACGTTGTAGGCCCTGGAAGGGTCTACAACGTGTATATCGTGTACAACGTGTACACGTGTGTGTGGGTGAAGTGTAGCAAGTTTCAAATCGATCGACTTAGAAATGTAGCTCTTATAGAGCTTCAAAGTTGAAGTGAGGTGGCCTTGGTTGACCTCGCCTGGTGACCTGACCTTGGGTGACCCGGGATAAAAATTTTCAGGTATGGTGAGAAAATGATGAGGTGAGAGATAGCGCGCTCAACCGCGGTGCTGCGTTTCGTCGTTTTTCTGCTATCTCGAAAAAAACCTTAGGGGGCCATCGATGTACCCCGGTGGGGCGAGGGTTAATCACGCTGTCTTGACCACGGGGTTGGTGGTCGTTCATCCCACTGTGCTGTAATACCCAGATGGACCACTGGCCTGCCCATCGGTCCCAGAAGTGAATGACTGGTGCTTTGGGTGAAGTTCATTTTGTCCAGCGTCTAGCGAAGGAAAATGTACTTTCGGCGAAGTAGATGAAGACAGTTTCTGTACAAAACCAGAACTCAGATCAGGTATTAAACGGTGGAAAGCTATCGAACTACGCATACAGCGTAAAACTATTTAAGGATGGATGTATTCAGCTTTGTCTTTCGGAAGAGGCAGGCTACTGCCTACTACGGTGTCAAGAGGCGGCTGACCTAGTCTTTATATTTGTATCAGCACGATTCGCACGTTCCTTGCGAGCTCTCAATGTCAAAAAATGCTCGTAAAATAGTTTCGTGCTGTTCATAGCATGTTCCTCACATATTTCCGCGCTTGAGCTGCAAACCATCGACGTAAGACACACTGCAATAACGATTCAGTGTATTGTTATTCGGGTGGAATATGGAAAATTATCATGTGTAGTAAAGTCGCATCACCAAGCGTCTCTTTATGCAGTGCACAGCACGGAGCAGAAGTGTGCTGGAATCAACTGAATTATACCGAGGACTTCACATGCTCATTTGTGAGCTAATACAATTTGAAATTATTGTTTTGGGATAACACTCAGCGTAATTTGTTGACGCCTCATAGATGCTGTGTCTGTTCCGAGGCACAATAAGATGGCTGTTCTCAGTGGAATACCTGGTCATTTTAGCATCTTCATATCATGCTGAGTTTGACACCCGTAGATGTTTTCCCAGAAGACGTGTCCCGCACAGGCACGGGTCACGCAGCAGCACGTGCGTCTGAGTGCCCACTTTTCCCTACACATCAGGCAGATGGCCACGAAGCAGGCCTCGCTGCAGCAGTGGGAGCAGGTAGGTGTCGGTCGGTGTCTCATCCGTTCGAGGCACTGCTCCAAGCCTGTCCAGCGCCCGGTTTGGAGCTGGCGCACCGTGACCGCGGCGTCACGATTGTACCGACCGATGGGTGACAGCGCGTGGTGCCGCATGTTATTGCGGTGCTAGCCATTAGGCCAGTGTTGTTTCGCCGACCTGGAAACTGTTCTCGCAGGTGTTGGGGTCGACTCCGTCGTCATCTTGTGGTAGGACTCAAGCTTTTCTGACAGTGTGTCCACCAGTACGAGCGTGCACTTGGGCGGTGTTCTGGGGCAGGTCAGAGACCTCTGTCGCCACTGTGTCCACCCTCTTATTTCCCGGCAGGCCGCAGTGAGCCGGGACCCACTGCAGGCAGACTTCCTGTGGGCGATTCGCGATGGCAGTGAGCATCTCCTATATGGCCGCTCCCAGAGGTGCCCTCTGTGCCGCGGCGCCCCAAGCGAGCAGAGAGAGGGCGACGTGGGAGTCTGTGCAAACGATGACCGGGGCCGTGGCTGGTTCTAACTCTAGACGTCTGAAGTCAAGCAGTGCGGCTCGCAGGGCACAAGCTCCGCTCGAGTGCTGGAGCACAGTGCACCAGCTGGTGCACGCACCTCTCGGATCTACCTGGACGGCAGGATGATGTGGATGCCTCCGCCTCCAAGCGTCGTGCCTGCGGTGGCGGATCCATCTGGCCCGGGTAGGTAGGTAAGTCAAGTGTTGTTCAGCGGTTGTACGTCAGACGGAGTCGGGAGCAGAGCGATGGCTACCCGGTCCTTCATCCAGATCGAAGCGAACAGACTCCCGAGTCAGCCGCGGCGGGGCAGTGACTCCCAACCGCTCCTTCACAGCGGTCTCAGCCAGGCCGGCCATGTTCCGGACCTCTTGGCCTCACCAACGCCACCCCGATGTACAGAACGGGGGTGTCGGGGCTGTCGTCTCCACCGTGACCCGCAGCGGGTCTTCTGCGGGGAACAATTCCGCCCAGCAGATCATGCGGGCGACCAGGATGCAATGGAAAGAGTGGACCATCGATAGGCCCACTTTCGCCATGAGTAGAGCCACAGGGTTCGACTGCGGGCAATCTGTGACCACTCTGGCTGAGGCACGGAGCTCCATATCAATCAGCTTGACGTGGGAGGGAGACACGGCGAGCAGCTATGCGCCGTTGACGAATTCCAGGGCACCTCGCACATAGCCGTTAGCAACGGTCCTGAGTTGCTGCTCACGCAGACCCCACGAACGCGCTGTGAGTTGGCGCAGCTGTACGAGGCGTGACTTAGTGTTCTTCCCATGACAGGTGGCGACGGCCAGCGGCGAGTAGCAATACAGCAGTGGCGTATTCGAGGGTGCCCAGACATATCCGCCGATTGCTCCTCTGTGACAGGCGTCTGCTTGAGAGCACTTCCCTGAAAAAAAAGCGTTAGCAATTGACAAATCATGCCAAAGGATGGACAACTAAAAACACGGGTTTGTGTCAGAAAAGCGCATGATCACGGGTCTGAGCCACCTTCACGGGGGCGGGGAGATACGCCCAAGATCTCAGAAATCACACAAATGAATGGAAAGTGGTAAACGTTGTTGGGCACCACGACGTAATGTATAAAAATTATGGTGTTGATTTTTATCAGCTTAAATACAACGTCACCAGAGGCCAAACTAAGTCACCATACAGATATAAGGAGGATGAAGATTTTTGTCACAGCATCTGACGTACAAAAGCCACAACACAACTATTTAAGCATTTGTAATCTTCTCAGCAAGTTCCACCGAATGATATATGGTACAATCTTGCTAGGTGACATCTAGGTATCAGGTCAGGATCAAATTGGGTCACAAAGCATATTATTACAATCGCAGTGATTAGAAAAATTCAGTCACGCCAACTGTATCTCCGTTCCAGACGAAGTTACTTAGCTTAAATCATATTACCCATGAATTTTCACAAGAGAGGTCATGGCTCAAACCCAACCCTGGGTTATCAAAATAAAAATCCCAATTACCATCTCGTAGGAGCCGACGACTCCATGTATTGAGATACATTTCAGATAGATCGATTCCCCGTATTTACTCATGCTGTTACATTATTTTTGGAGGTGGTCACTTAACCTGCACTGCTGAGATGACCCGAACTGTACCTAAAATTTTGACACAACTTGCAAAAATGATCAGGAGAAAATGCATACCGAACCATTTACAGGCCTTCTGCAAAGACCCAAAGGGAAGGCGGCCCCATCAGTGCAAGTGTAACGTTTTGACAGGGGCAGATGCCGGGCTTCATGTATTTATTATAAGCTCATCTACGGAAACGCAGTAGGCGTTTCGGTTGGGATGAAAATAACAGGATACTGTTTTTACCACAGAAATCCGTAAAAAAGGACATATATTAGCATTCATCATTGTCTGCCCCACCAGCACAATACATGAAGAATCCAGAGGTTTTGAACATTTTTACTTTTGAGACTTCCATTCAATTAGCCTCCAAATAAAGATACCTGGTAGATTGTGTTGCACTGAGGATATCATAGATGCCGCAGCATGATACTATGGCATGCCGAAATTGACCAGTCACGTTGTCTTCAGCAGCGTTTCACGGGCCATTCCCAGTTGATCGTGGAGTAGCGCGCCCATTGAAACACAACTCAGTACAGGTGAAGCTCTGTTTAGAGCTGACCTCCACCGAAGGTTGCATCAGCACCACCACCACGCTGAGGAGAAGAGAGGTACGGCGGTGTTACGTATGCACCATAAAAGAGAAAAGACGACAGGTCGCTGGTTGGCAATAGACAGGGCAAAGAAAACAACCCACCACACAGTAGATTAAACAAAAATTACATACATATAGTACTATACATTGTGCTCCCCATGGGGGTCTTAATATAGTATCTTACATATAGTACTACGCCTGCAGGATTTTGAAGCGACAGAGAAACAGAGAGACAGACAGAAACACACGAACATATAAAAAGAGACAGACATTGGAATTTTAGGACATGTAGGCCGCTAAGCCTATATGTAGGCCAGCCAGCCAGCCAGACAGACAGAGACATACAGACAGAGAAAGAAAGACTTCCGGACAGCCAGGGATAGACAAAAACACAGATAAACAGTGAGAGTACAAGACAGACAGAAACATATAAAAGAAGACAGACCGACATAGACAGAAATAAACAAAGACATACAGCCCCACAGACATTGCCAGATATTTAGAGGAAGGCAGATCTACATACATAGAGACAGACGGAACAGACAGATACAAACATATAGAGACAGCCAGACAGACATACAGAGACAGTCAGATTTCCATACAGAAAAATACAGAGACATCCAGGCAGACAGACATACAGAGAATACAAAGGCAGACAGACACACAGGCAGGCAGACAGAGGAAGCCAAGTCCACATACATACAGACAGGCAGAACAGCCAGAGAGACATACATACAGAAAAATACAGAGGCATGCAGGCAGGCAGGCAATGCAGGCAAGGCAGCCAGCCACAGCCAGCCAGCCAACTTCAGCCAGCTAGCCACAGCTACAGCCAGCCACAGCCACAGTCATTCAGCCACAGCCATTCAGCCACAACCAGTCAGCCACAGCCAGCCAGTCACAGCCACAGCCAGCCAACCACAGCCAAAGCCAAAGCAAGCCAACCACAGTCACAGCCACAGCCAGTCACAGCCACAGTAAAAGCCAGCCAGCCATAGCCAGTCACAGCCACAGCAGCCAGCCACAGCCAGCCAGTAACAGCCAACCAGCCATAGCCAGTCACAGCCAGTCAGCCACAGTCACAGCCAGTCAGCCACAGTCACAGCCAGCATGCCACAGCCACAGCCAGCCAGCCAGCCAGCCACAGCCAAAGCCAGCCACAGTCATCACCAGCCACAGCCACAGTCAGCCACAGCCACTGTTTTTAGCATAGAAATCCGTAAAAAAAGGACACCCAGAAATAAAGCCACAGTCACAGCCCGTCAGCCTCAGTCACAGCCAGTCAGCCACAGTCACAGCCAGTCAGCCAAAGTCACAGCCACAGCCAGTCACAGCCACAGCCAGCCACAGCCAGTCAGCCACAGCCACAATCAGCCAGAGCCAGCCAGCCACAGCCAACGCCAGGCACGATCATTGCCAGCCACAGCCAGCCACAGCCAGCCAGCCACAGCCAGCTACAGCCAGAGGCCACAGCCAATCAGCCACAGTCACAGCCAGTCAGCCACAGTCACAGCCACAGCCAGTCAGCCAAAGTCACAGCCAGTCAGCCACAGTCACAGCCACTGCCATCCAGCCACAGCCAGCCAGCCACAGTCACAGACAGTCACAGCCAGCCAGCCACAATCACAGCCACAGCCAGTCTGCCACAGTCACAGCCAGTCAGCCACAGTCACAGCCAGCCAGCCACAGCCAAAGCCAGCCACAGTCATAACCAGCCACAGCCACAGTTACAGTCAGCCACAGCCACTGTTTTTAGCATAGAAATCCGTAAAAAAGGACACCCAGAAATCAAGCCAAAGCCACAGTCACAGCCCACAGCTACAGTCACAGCCAGTCAGCCACAGTCACAGCCAGTCAGCCACAGACACAGTCAGCATGCCACAGCCGCAATCAGCCAGAGCCAGCCAGCCACAGCCAGTCAGCCACAGCCAACGCCAGGCACAATCATTGCCAGCCACAGCCACAGCCAGCCACAGCCAGCCAGCCACATAGCCAGTCAGACACAGTCACAGCCAGTCAGCCACAGTTACAACCAGTCAGCCACAGTCACAGCCAGCTAGCCACAATCACAGCCACAGTCAGTCTGCCACAGTCACAGCCAGTCAGCCACAGTCACAGCCAGTCAGCCACAGTCACAGCCAGTCAGCCACAGCCAGTCAGCCACAGGCACAGCCATAGCCAGCCAGCCAGTCACAGCCACAGCCAGCCAACCACAGCCACAGCCAAAGCAAGCCAACCCCAGTCACAGCCACAGTAAAAGCCAGCCAGCCATAGCCAGTAACAGCCACAGCCAGCCACAGCCAGCCAGTCACAGCCATAGCCACAGCCAGCCAGCCATAGTCAGCCATAGCCAGCCACAGTTACAGTCATGGCCACAGCCAGCCATTCACAGTCAGCCAGCCAAAGTCACAGCTTCAAACACAGTCACAGCCAGCCAGAGCCAGTCAGCCACAGTCACAGCCAGCCAGCTACAGTCACAGCCAGCCAGCCACAGCCAGCCAGCCACAGTCACAGCCAGTCAGCCACAGTCACAACCAGTCAGTCACAGTCACAGCCAGCCAGCCACAACCACAGTCACAGCCAGTCAGCCACAGTCACAGCCAGCATGCCATAGCCAGCCAGCCAGCCACAGCCAAAGCCAGCCACAGTCATAGCCAGCCACAGTCACAGCCAGCCACAGCCACTGCTTTTAACACAGAAATCCGTAAAAAGGACAGCCAGAAATAAAGCCACAGCCACAGTCACAGCCAGTCAGCCACAGTCACAGCCACACCCAGTCAGCTACAGTCACAGCCAGTCAGCCACAGTCACAGTCAGCGACAGCCAGCCACAGCCACAGCCAGCATGCCACAGCCAGCCAGGCACAGTCATAACCAGCCACAGCCACAGTCACAGCCACAACCAGTCACAACCACAGCCAGCTACAGCCAGCCAGCCACAGCCATCCAGCCACAATCACAGTCACAGCAAGTCAGCCACAGTCACAGCCAGTCAGTCACAGCCACATCCAGTCAGCCACAGTCACAGCCACAGCCAGCCACAGTCAGTCAGCCACAGCCACAGCCAGCATGCCACAGCCAGCCAGCCGCAGCCAGCCAGCCACAGCCAAAGCCAGCCACAGTCATAGCCAGCCACAGCCAGTCACAACCAGCCACAATCACAGCCAGCCAGACAGCCACAGCCACAGCCACAGTCACAGCCTCAGCCAGTCAGCCACAGCCACACAGCCAGCCAGCCACAACCAGCCACAGTCACAGCCATAGCCAGCCACAGCCACACAGCCAGCATGCCACAGCCAGTCAGCCACTGCTACAGCCAGCCACTGCCACAGCCAGCCACAGTCACAGCCAGCCAGCCATAGTCAGTCACAGTCACAGCCAGTCAGCCACAGTCACAGCCAGTCAGTCAGTCATTGCCACAGCAATAGCCACAGCCACCCAGCCACAGTCAGCCAGTCAGCCAGCCAGCCAGCCATAGCCAGCCACAGTCACAGCCATAGCCAGAGCCAGCCAGCCACAGCCAGCCATTCACAGTCAGCCACAGCCACAGCAGGCAGGCAGGCACAGATAGATAGTGACATACATCCAGACAGGACATACAAAACCACACAGACAGAAACACAAAAACATGGACATATACAAACATGCACAGACAGAGAAAGACATACAGAGACAAGAAGAGAGAAACAGACAGATATTTCAGATTTAGGATGGGTCAGCTGTTAACACGCGCACTGGAGGGGGGCCTCGGAGGCCCCCCCCCTGTTTTTCCGAGGTGGCCGGAGAACCACTCGTAGCCGAAACACGATACTTTGTGACATTAAACAGAATTTAATAGCGCGTCGATTGGTGAATATTTTTTAAATCGGTCACAAATTTTGTGACTTATAGGCTTTTAAAATCAGACCTGCATTTTGAGATCGCCGTAATCGCGCGGTCGGACCAGTTAGCTTGCATTGGAGACCGAGTGGTGAAGTCATAACACCATATAATCTGGATTATGTGTCAAGGTCACCTCACATGAAGGTCAAGGTCAAGGTCAAAGGTCACAGATCAAGGTCATATCTGTACTTTCAAGGTCACTGACCACAGTGCTTCCGGTCAAATGACGTTACCCGGTCTAACGTACATTATGCTATGACGTCATCGATAAGGTACCCCAATACCAAGGTCAAGGTCAAAGGGCAAGGCAAAGGTAATTTACAAAGGTCAATCCTCATTTCCCGCCAAACAGTGGCTATAGTGTTAGTCAAAGTGTACATTATAAGTAGTATACTATATTGCGACCTTACAGGTCAATGACCTTGAATGACCTTGACCCCAAAATGGGAGGAAGGCTCTTTGAGACCTTCTCTATATGACCCTGGTCCAGCTTTAACTGATTCCCGCCATTTTCCCGCATAATCACGGCATTTACCAGTCGGTCCCCAGCATGGCCAAGTTTTGACCCTTATGACCTCGTTTGACCTTGAAGATATTGACCTAGGTCAATAAAAATTGGTCATGATGTAGATCACCATAACCCCCACCCATCTCTCAAATTTCGTTTTTCTATGCCTCTTATTTTCCGAGATCTTAGGGGGGCCAACCAGGCCCCCCTCCAGTGTGCGTTAGTGCCAGACCCCCTCCAGTGCGGGTGTTAAGGCAATGCATGGGGCAGAAGGCAGACATATAGACAGCCAGAGACAGACATACAGACAGTCAGCCAGACAGAGATAGACAGACAAACACAGACAGATATCCAGAAAAAGACAGACAGACATACAGACAGACATACAGACAGACAAACAGACAGACAGAGATAGGCAGACAGACAGATACAGGTAGACAGGTAGACAGACAGACAGACAGCAAGAGACAGCAAGCCAGACAGAGACAGACACACAGAGAGAAAACCAGACAGACAGAAATGGACAGTGAGCCAGACAGACAGCCAGACAGGGACAAACGGTCAGACAGAGACAGACAGCAAGACAAACAGACATACATACAGACAGACAGACAGACAGACAGAGAGACAGACATCCAGGCATCCAGACACACAGACAGACAGAACAAGGCAGAGATGGAAAGTGAGCCAGACAGAGACAGACAGCCAGACAGAGACAGATGGTCAGACAGAGACAGACACCCACAAAGACAGACAGACAGCTAGACAGACTGGGACATCCAGACATCCATCCAGAAAGACAGAGACTGTCAGACAGAGACAGACGGTCTGACAGAGACAGACAGCAAGACAGGCAGACATACAGACACAGATAGACAGACAAAAACAAACAGCCAGCAAGGACTGTCAGACAGCCAGAGGCAGACAACCTGAGACAGACAGCCAGCCAGCCAGTCAGAGATAGTCAGACAGAAACAGGAAACAGACAGACAGGCAGCCAGCCATAAAGTGCAAGCTGTCTGGCAGCCCTTCCCATTTGGTACAATACACATCTATTTTGTCCACAAACTGAAGTGAAATTCTAAAGATCTCTGATATTATTAGGTTAGAACCAACCCAGTCAGAAGAATTTGACACACCCATGAATAAGGTGTCTGAGGCAGCTGAAATCATACCCCAGTCATATAATAATTGTTGGGGTTTAACGACGCACCAACTGCCAGGGTCATACGGCGTCGCCAACTCTCACCCTGTTGGAAGGGATTTTGGGGATCAGATCGACTTATTCAGAGGCTCCGCCGGGACTTGAACCCGGGACCGGTGGCTTAGAAGACAAGCGCGCTATCCACTAAGTATACATTTGGTAGATGGGGGACTTTCCCTGCACTGGTGCTTAAAATGTTCATTTTACACCAGTTTACAAAGTATGAAATTTTTGACCAGATCTCCCCAGTGTGAGTGCCCTTGGAGACAGAAGCGAGTGGTGCAAATTGTGTCAACCTGGTGCCAATTTGTGAGACTGGTGCGAGGAAGGTGACAATTACACCAAACAAATAATGGATAAATGGTTATTAAAACAGAGGAGGGGGCTTGAGAAAATTCCTTCACTAATAACAGAGGTCGCAGTGCTTTGTGTGGATAGGAATAGGTTTGTTTTTCTCCCTGGTATGTGACATATTGGAGCAAATTTTTTAAAGGCTGGTGGTGCGAGAATTTTAGATGGCTGGCGCGACTCATCTGGCCTGCTGCCATACTTTGTAGCCCGGATTTTACACAACAGGAGAGTGACTGAAAAACAAAAATTGCATGCTGTGTCCTCTTCAGTGTCATTTTCTGCCACAAAGTTTTCTTACCTGTCCCAAAAAGGGGCAAAAGCAGCCCCAAACTGGTAGGATGGCCTGTCCCAAGGCCGCCCCAACAGGACATCAAAACTCCTGCAAGCTGGGAACCAACTTCAAGCCCTTAAGCCTTATAAAGTTCACAACCCAATAAAGTACCTAAAGACTTGGTCCTCAACTCAGTGTTCCCCACCTGCTTAAAGACATTGGCATATACTGGGCACAGATATTGTACAAAATCTTGACTTAGTCTGGTGATGGCTCATTATGAGCTCAATGACAGTGCAAATGAAAGGCACCAGGGACAGGGGGCGGACATGAGATACTTCTCTAGAATTCTGGGGGGTTTTGAAGGTTCCATTTCTGGTTCTAACAGTTTTTTGGCAGCAAAATTTAACATGTAATTCCAATGGGACTGTTTGGAGGGGTTTGGGGCACGGGCCAGTGGGAAAATGTAAGTGGTGCTTAAGGGTATATTTTTTATTTTTGGTATGTAAAATTGATCAGGCTATCTTCTGGGTGCCGTTTTTAGTCTCTAAAGCGCTTTTATAACAAGGAAAATCCACAATGAACTTCATGCTAATTCCTTCAGAATTCTGTTTCAAACGTTTCAATTACCCAATCAAAACGCTGCATTCTACCTTATGCTAGCAAAATCAAAGTTATCTTGAACAAAACCCTTCAAAATACTACCATATCCTCAACGTGCTGCCAAATCAGGCAGTCAGCTGGCTGTCATGTCCGAACCGTATCTATAGGAACCGTGACCAGGGATACCTTAAAAAGACCTGTACACCTAGGGTAACCCAAGGTATCCCAAGGTGCATGAGCTATAGGAACCGTGACCAGGGATACCTTAAAAAGACCTGTACACCTAGGGTAACCCAACGTATCCCAAGGTGCATGAGCTATTGCATGATGTGGGGGCATGCGGAAAGAAATTGAATGCTGCCCATCTGGGCTCTGCATACGAAGGATGGAGCCGACTCAACAAGTACATCAGTTAGTAACAAGGTAATCAAGTGGGACTTGTCTGGCATGCAATTCCCTTGGCAGAGCAAAACGTGTATAGGTACCTTCCGTTCTGACCTCCAAATCTAGGTATCAGGCAGGGTAAAATAGAAAATACAATGTTACATACTTAGGCTATGCTTTAAATAATCGCCTACTGCTTGTATTGAAATCCATAATGATCCCTCCTAATAAATTGCAAAAGACAGGCCGAAGCAATCCTAACAGGCAATCCCTGGTGCTCACCTATATCAATATCGCCATGCTTACAATATGGCGTATCCAAAGCCGTAGACTTGCTGAAAACTTCCTTTCTTTCAGTGCACCTCTTTTCTGAAACACATTTCCGCTCCAGCAACTCTATAAACACTTGCAGTATTTATGTCCTATTCTTCATATAAACGGCGGTGTTTATGACGCATCCGTCCTAAACACAGCATCCTCTCATATGACCTAGGGTGCGTTCTTTGAAATATTCCAGCCTGGAATTCCAGGGACAGTGACGTCACAGCCGTTCTTTGAAACTTTTCCCGGGATTCCACGTGGAATATTCCCGCCATTCCGCGCGGAACGGTGGGAATGAAAAGCAGTCCCGCTCAAGATGGCGGCGCCCATGCCTGAATTTCGTAACAGTAAGTTCGTGGACTCTGATATTTATCTGCTTGAAAGGTCCATTATATGTTTTTGCAGGATAATCGGAACCTTATAATAACAGCTAAATGAAGGTAAATGAAGATTTGCACGTGCACAGTGAAATAAATAATAAGACTGTCGCCCTCGCTTTACGCCGCATTCCGGCCTCTGTCAGAACGTTCCCGCTGGAATCCGCGGAATTCGACGTCACAACCCCTGGAATTCCACCCGGAATAATTCAAAGAACGCAGCCCTATTCGTCATAAATACCGCGATGTTTGTGTTGGCTGTGATGTGCAGGACCATAGTCATTTGTCTCTATTGCCTATTGTGATATCCATGGATGCAATGGACAGATTGGAAGTAAGTCCCACAAGATATGTCAGTGGGAGCAAGGCCCTAGAATCCCAGGTTGGTTCAAGTTTTCTACTAGTAAAATTTTGGTTGTTTGTTTGGTATCCACTAAGAAAGGAAACAGCTCCTTATTTTGAGGGCTTGAATTTAAGCTTTTTGGATAAATTGAGTTTAAATATTTAGGAAAAGAGCCATGGAATACTCTTTTTGCACTTTAATGTCTGTGAAGTGAAATGTGTTGACAAATCTGGTAGCCTTGGTATGTTATACTAAAAAGTATGCTAGTCTGGCCAGCCCCCTCCAAAGTTTTCTACTACAATTCTACTACTGGGCGTACAAATTGATCGCCGTCATTGACTTTGCAAGTAAAATTGCCTATTTTTGGCGGGCTCTCACCGGTAAACCAACAGGGGCTCCCTCACAAAAATGGTATCATCGGAACAATCGTTCTGTCCAATTTCCATTTCTGGGGTCCGATAAGCGGAGCCCATGGAAAATTTTGAGGAATAATGCAAAAACTGGAGCCATGTTTGCCGGTCTCCCACAAAGCTTGGGTTCGAATCCAGGTCGAAGCCAAAGTTTTTCGCCGAATACGATCTGCAAGTTCGCCACGATGGTTGCAGGCCCTCGTTTTTCTCCTGAAATGGAAGTGTTAGACGAGCACAGATAGAACAAGTAAGGATGTAAGGACGAGTCAGGATAACAGTTATATGCCTACGAATGTTTTACTAAGTTCCGCATATAACCGAAAGCAGCATTTTCTGGTTATCGGAAAGCGGCCGCGCTCCTGTAATATCACATACGTGGACCCAGGGGGAAAAGGGAGGCATGTGCCCCCCATCAACCCTCGGCGCTCCCTCAAATGGTCACGCTGCCCTCTTGAAAAGTCGATGGCGCCCCATGAAATGTCACTTCCCACCCCCCACCCCCCCCAAGATACGAAAATCGGCGCCCACCGATAGGATTTTGCGCCCACCTGATAGGTTTTTCCGGTCAAAAGTGGCGCCCCCCCGGAAGGTACCCCCCCCATTGGAAATCCTTGATCCGCCTATGGGATATCATATAAATATTACAACAGAACAATAACGGCAATACTCAATAACTATGTCGAGTTCGAGAGGGAGGCCATATTACCGACTTTTCAAATTGTTCGCTCAGAGCCTGCTCATGCCCCCTCCCCAGGGTGTCCAAATTGTATAATCGAGAGGTTAGATTATAAAACAACGCATAGAAAACACCCCAAATAGCTAATCATATTGGCGTTTATTAGCCAGGGAACCACGTCCTGTCTGGATTATCCCCAGAACTGAAATATGATTTGGCGTGGGCAAAGCTGAACGTGTGCATGTATTCTTACTTTCCATCCAGGACAATTCAATAAGACAAATGTGCCGAGTTTATCATGAAGTTTTCATGACAGGAATGCTGATTTTGATCCCATATGATGGTTGTCCAGTGTGCAAAGTATGGCATTTTCGACGAGAACTCGTTGGTGCGAGTGCCCTTGGAGACAGGAACGAGTGGTGCGAATTTTACCAACCTGGTGCGAATTTGTGAGACTGGTGCGAGTAAGGTGACACTGAAAACCAAACAAATAATGGCTATATGGTTATAAAGATACAGGAGGGGACTTTATGAAAAGTCCTCAACTAACTAACTAACAAGAGAGGTAGCATTGCATCTTGTGGGTAGGAATGGGTGCGTTTTTTCTCCCTGGTATAGGGAAGATTGGTGCGAATTTTTGGTGGCTGGCGGTGCGAGAATTTTAGATGGCTGGTGCGACTCGTCTGGACTGCTGCCATACTTTGCAGACTTGATGGTTGTTTAATTATCAACATTTATCAAATGAACTCCTCTATGAAATTTGCCACTCCCATTAACTAATTGCAGACAATACAATAGGAAATACCTCAAGAAAGGCAATACAAACATGAATGTTGCGCTACTTATTGCCAGAGAGAAAAAGATAAAGGTACAACCGAAAGTAGTCTAGTTTGATCCACTTTTTAACAAACTACCAACCGAAGTTTAAACCAATGTTCATAAAAGAAAAACTGCAATGTTAACTTCAGAATATTAAACAAGCATTAAACTCAGCAGTCAAGGCCTCAGATAACAATATATGGAGGTGGATGCAAGGAGTTGGGGCTAGGAGATTTAAGTTTTCCCCCAATACGTTGGAGCATCTATACAAAATGCTTAGATGGAGGTTGTTTCCATGGTGATCTGGGGTGTTTGAGAATGTAAATGTGTTTATACCTACATGATTATTTACCTGAAATGTATTCTCCATACTAGAAGTTTTAAAAAGAGTCAGCAACACAAAAATGCAAGAAATAATTATTTTAAATGCAATAAAGTGGAGAAAGAGAAAAAGTAAAAAAAGGACCTAAAAGTACGAGAAAGAGAAAGTGAAGACTCAGGATGAATTGAGCTTGTCAGAGAATGGAACCAACAAACCACAAGCACCTCCAAAATTAACTTGATAATTGTAGGTAAGGTAAGGTAAATGACCTTACAAATCAGCAATTACAGCACCCAACATAATTTTTGTACCCTAGACAGCAATTACCTAAAATAAAATTGGCATGTGCCAGCAAAATGAACCTTGAATGAATATCAGAGAATCTTTAGACAAAATACCAAACTAATTGCAATATACCAAAATACCAAACTACTGTGCCTTGCCAGACTGGTCTGGTGCGCCTTGCCAGATCACTGCTTGTACTGATTGACCTTCTCCGCAGCCCTCAGCTAAGCAACATACTGGCGAGCAGCATTGAGGCTGTTTGGCCTCACCATGGTATAGCTGAAATCGATGTCTTCCTGAGGCTTGGATGGACAGCAGGAGACTTATCTTCCAGCACTGCCATGAAGTCATTCACCAGGCTTTAATTTCAATTTCACTTCAACAGTGAGGGTCTGAAGTACCTTTCGAGCTTCGTTCTAAATTGTTCTAAATATCAGAATATTTTAAACCCTCATTTTTAGATTGTTTTGTGGCAAGCTTAAATGAAAATGGGCAGATATTGGCAATACCCTCCATTATACTACAACCCAACCACAGCCAGATACTGCCCGTAAAAAGGCGCCTGCATTAGCATTCTGATTCCACTGACTGTAGGAAATACCAGTGCACACTGACCACAAGAAATTGGTTCCACGTTTTTTCTTTTGTGCTATAAACAAGGAGAGACAAGAAATAACTCTTGCCTTCTCTTAAAGCACCGTGGAAGTTAAATAACGGTACCCTCCAGGCATGTGACGTCATCAAAAAAAGCCTATCGCTCCGAATTAGCTAGCCGAGATGGCGATGAGCTTTTGAAAACCTCGGCGAGAATGGCGCTCGTATTTCAATCATTGAAGGGACACTACCCACGGTAAAGAAGGAATTTGCAGAGCACAGTGGATAATAATAATGGTAAGTGAAAAAGGGAAGTTCTCGTGGTTGCGTACATAACTCAGCATATTATTTATTTTTTATTATTACTGTCTTCTCATAGTATTCATACCTAATTATAGCTATTATAGTTTCTGTCCACGTGTCTTCATATAGGGTATGAAATAAAATGAAGGTCAGGCTTTTTTTGTTGTTGCCTATGCCTGTTGTCAAACATTGCCGGATCTGAAAGTCAATATATTATTTCAGATGTCAAAAATATAATTGTCCTTTTTCTGTTCACTGTGTCAGACTGTGTCAGATGTGCCAATTGTTTTTTGAAATGTACTTGTATTTTAAACAAAATATTTATTTCCACTGTCAATTTTCTAGAAGTACTCATGAATGTGCTAATGTTATGATATTTTCACTTTTCAGGTCATATCAGATTTATATAATGCGGAATGTTCCTGTATAAGGGGGTAGAGCGGGTTAGCTAGCTGCTCACAGAGTATTGAGTGAAATTCTACACAATCAAGTTACAGACTAAAATCCCAGTATTTGTATTCAAGCAAGGTAAGGTTTTGAATAAGCCACTTATTAAATAAGTTATTTAACAAGAAGCCAATTGGAAGTTGTGAGATACATTATGTTTTGATTCACAATAAAAACCTGTGTACGACTTCCAGCATGAATTTAGGTACATTCATCTTCTAGGTACTTCATCAAGTAAATAGGTGAACATTGTGTTCTGTTCTTTCAGTTGTTGATTATGAGGAACCAACTTGATTTTTAAACCTTTAGATCTTGTATATCTGGTACAGACCCACAATTTCTGTTCACGTGGGTGAGTTGGAATCTTCATTTTATGTTGTGCACCCATGCTTCTATGGTTTACCAGAATGCCTGCCACATCAATTAGTTATTCTGCTGCATATATTAGTCAAACAGTAATTTTTAAGTATTTTTATGTTTGAACCATTTTGCCTTAATTGATAGCTGTTGGTACTGGAGGATACTTCTAGTGGGGCCTTGGGACTTAATAATAGAACCCAGCAAGTGGTTTTTCAATGATTGTGGTACCTCTTTTCCTTAAGAAATCGGTATATTTTTGCTTGCAGTATATGTTTGAGACTAAGAGCCAAAAAATATAATCTTCTCTGGCTAAGTAAATTGTATATTTGGCTGAAGCTGGTGAATATTATTCGAGGTTTGTATGATGCTGTTTATAAAAGGAATTTCTTTGCTTTTATTTCAGACTTTTTCATCGGGAATAGTTTGCTGGAGAAGTAAACAACATCTAGCTTCTGACTGCATTGATCGTCTCATCCCAGATGGCAGTGTGCAAAACAGCCTTGGCTAGGGTCTCTTCATCGACGCACACATGCTCCTGAGGCAAGCTAGACACATCCGTGGCAGGATGTCGGCTCGTTCATTCCTGGAATGGCTGCAGTGTCCAGGGTTTCATTGTATGAAGATTTTCATCTGGTCTATAGTCGGCAGCAGCAGCAGCAGCTTGAGCTCCACCTCCAGACGAAGGCGTGAGCGGCAGAGCCACTCGCCAGCAGGTACAGCGTAGCCAGAGGGCCGGCGCATGCAACCATAGACTCAACACAGGTGACTTCTGCCGAATTTCGGATTACCTGTAAGGCTGCGTGCGGGGCGGAGAGCTCGGCTCGGCTGCTTGAGCAGATCTGACCGGCTGCTGCCTTCAGTTCACGTCCATCGCCGTTTTGAAACGTGCTCGGGGCACCACCATCTCCTCGCAAGACTCCGACCTTCATGGAGAATCATTTAACCACACTTATTCGTAATTCGTGTTGGTAGTGACATTAGGTGTGCCTCCTCTGCGGTGTTCTGGACAGATTCGAGGGCGTTATGTCGTTACGTCCTCAGGCCTACATCAAAGTTGAAGTGGACGCCGGCGCTTGCTCTCCAGAGTGGAAGGTGGCGGGGAGGTTCGTCTCCAGGAGGATAGTATCGAACCTGGAAAGCGTGAGCGTCTCTTCACGGGTGCTGCGCCAGCTGGTGACGGTGGTGGCCAGCAGAGCGAAACTTTGCGAAAGTTTGAATGGGTCGTCGGGAATTTGACTCGAATCCTGCGGTTGCGATAGAATCAGAGTACGAAGCCGCGTTGCGTCATAGAGGTTAAGCGCAAGAAATCGGCAAAAGTACATTGGCTATTCTTGTGGAATTCGGTGCTGTTACTTAGCAGATTGTCGGTTCTGCAGATGAACTCTTTTCCGGAAAAATATGTGTATTTTTGTGGCAGGAAGGCACGGAGCCGACGACGCAGTGGTTTTTGCGGGTACATGTATCATGCAGCAGCTTTTGCTATTCATTTTTACCAGCATCCAGGGCAGCGCCAGGACACATGTGAAGAGTGGAGCGACTGCGTTGCTGGCATGGACATTTGGGAACTGACCTCTATGTAATCCATCCTGACGGGTGGTAACTGCTTAGGAGCTAACAAAGACGTCACGATGAAGACCTTGTCAAATTGAGCCTCCTCCTCCTACGTGTGTTTTGCAAGCAGCTTTTTATCGCTTGATTGTGTGTAGCGTTCCGCCTGCGGTAGAGTTAGTCATTGCCAAGAAAATTCACATCTAATCATACCATTCATTCCATACCCGAAGTTGTCGGGAAAATTCGAAACAAATCCATTTGAAAACCACGATTACTAATCTACCTAAGTCCTATTCACAAACGAAAAAAGTGAATAATTCTATTGATTCGACGAAAGAAAGGACGGCTCATACATATAGCCGAATTCGAAAGCAACCAGGGTCATTCTGATTCCATCATTCCATGGATCTCGTTAGACAGTATATCCCTTATCATTTCCTATCCATGACATGCTCTGCCATACAGGTCTGTCGTGAGCCATAATCAAATAAAGTGAGAAAGTGATAGAGAGCAAGTATAAACCAGTTAAAATGAGTCAAAAGCTGCTACCCTTGCAGACGACGCAGGGCAGCTTGAACCAACATTTCAAAGACAGATGTTTCCCGAGTTCGTCTTGTCTCTGAGTTAAGCTTGTTTTTAATATATATCGGTTCGAAACAAGAAATACCACGGTGATTTACAGGCGAATTAATTTGGGTGTTCAAGCGTAAACAGGTGTCGTAATCAGAAAAATGTAATGATTAAATTAGATGCTCCTGTCTTCGACGTATGGTGAGTAAAAGGGACGGGGAAAAGCTCACATGGGTTCATAAAGGGAGCGACAGGGCCGGTCTCAGGACCGGGTTGCTGATCGTTGCTGGCACGCCGATAAGTGCAAAACTATCGTTATGAACACACATGTACTGTTGATAATATAATGTAAACACTGCGTTTTGGCCGTTATTCAAGTTATAGGGTAAGGGTTTGTGGGGTGCCTCACATCTTCAAACATATTGGTCCGCCGGTTGTAGGTGGATCCAGGACTCGAGCTTTTTAGTGGGAGGGGGATATCTGACCCGCGATTCTAGCGAGTGCGGCGGGGTGGGGCGTGACGTCTATTCCTGAATGGATAATGCTCTTGACGGGGGGGGGCAAGTGAGGGTGAAAAGTGTGATCTTATAAATGAAAAGTGATGATATTCTTTTCAAATTCGCATGGTTTTCCAAGTTTCTAACCTATGTTTGTATGAAGTGGCATTGGCCCCATTGCCCGCCCAGATCCGCCGATACTCGGATTTTGACTTCTTATACCAAAGTTTGGAAACCATCGAAAACTACCATCAGATCGGATCATCGCCTTTCTGAGATTCGTCCCTGCCCTCTCCCCCGACGTTTGCGTCGACGCACCCGCACCAATAGCAGTGAGGCACGACCGTAGTGCCCCCACTGCAGTGCGATGTTACGCCAGCGCCCTCTCGGCCTCTAGGTGCGACACAAGCGCCCCGTCGGCGGATACCTCACCTTGGATTGCACATGTTTTTGAAGTGGCACCTTTACCCTGAGAAATGAGCGAGTTTGGTTTATAAAACTGAAACAATGGCCAATCAGCCACATAAAACATTTCTTGATCTATTTTATGGCCATTCATGCACGTTTGATATCGATTAAGGTTTCTTAAAAAATATTGAGTAAAAGATACAATGCAAGCAAATTCCAGGAACCCCTGGGCTATAAAACTGCGTCTTTGCGAAATGCACCCGCAGGGCACCATCGCTGTTCACTGCGCATGCGCGAGTTGTCTCGCTCTTAGATTGAGCACCCCTAATACATACAATCCTGCTTTCAAATAAATTATATATTGAGTTTTTACGAATAATTATAAATTATTAATCACAATTCTAGCAATAAATGAATTAAAAAGACTAGTTTTTAGTAAAATTACATTTCTTAAAGTTCTAGAAAACTCTGAATGCTAGTAGCTGGTTTGTGTTTGGGAGCATAGGCGGTCGCCGGAGGGTACCGTTATTTAATTTCCACGTGCAAATTCCTTCTTTAACGTGGGTAGTGTCCCTTCAATGATTGAAATACGAGCGCCATTCTCGCCGAGGTTTTCAAAAGCTCATCGCCATCTCGGCTAGCTAATTCGGAGCGATAGGCTTCTTTTGATGACGTCACATGCCTGGAGGGTACCGTTATTTAACTTCCACGCTATGGAGCAGTCGCATTTGTACGCCGTAACAGTATATTGCTGCCAACTAACTTTGGAGGGGGCTGGTGGCTTTCAGTCCTTCTTTTCCTATATGGAGTAATACACATTTGCTGTTTACCTGCAAATGAAAAGCCACAATAAATCACATATGCTGTCCCCAAATTCCCACAACCACCAACATACTTCACCCATGGACTACTGTACTGGACGGGCAACTCTCTCAAATCCCTATTGTTCTCGGCGACAGCGCCGCCGCCACTGCCACCTAGCGGCCGACCGGGTGGCAGATAGGACGGCGCGTCACCGACGCAGTGCCGGTAATAGGGAAGAAGCCCCACGTCGCTTCTTCCTATCATTTTGTGGCTATTTATAAAGGTCAGCGGGAGGATGGTGACAATTTAATGTTTCTGAAAATGATCACGGGCATATTGCTTCGTTAAATCGGAACGCAACCCGTAACACCTGCACTGTAGGAGGGGGGGTGGTAGGCATCCCCTATGACCTAGGAAACCAAGCTCAGGAAAGATCGCGTTGGGGGGGGACCATAATGTTCTAACCTTCATCCTATTTTCATTGACCTAGGTGATGATCTTCAAGGTCAAACGAGGTAATTTAAGACAGATCTTGACTGTGCTGGGTAGAACTTGGGGAATGCAATGATCATGTGCCAGGCGGGAATTGAGCAAGTGACCTGATGTCATGGACCGAATGTCCGAAGTATGTTCACTAAAACTTTTCGGTCAGGGTCATTAAAGTTCATTGACCTATGGCGTCACTATATTACGTATCTCCTGTCTACTACAACTTGCACTATATCAACCGTTTAACCCGCGCTCTGCCGGCACCTCGGGAATTACGCGCCCTGCCGGCATGGCTGAAAAAACCTCCTCTGGTTTACTGATAGAGAACTTGAATTGTAGGCGGTCGTATGTGCCTTACAGGGACTCAAAAGAACCCTCAATCATTTTTCACTTTGTTCGTATATGTTTCTCACATGAATTCCTATCAAATGTGCCTAAATTAGTCCTTTTAACCAAACCTTGCAGTATCATCCCGACCACAGCGGCCGCCATGCGCGGCGCGCTGCCGTTTCCCCCGTGTCCCGGGTACAGCCTCAGACAGACGGTTACGGCACCTGGCGCTGTGCCTGCCCGCGGAGTGTGGCGGCCGGGCCGACGGGCATGTGCATTCGCTGTGTGATGACGCCCCAACGGCGAAACAATTATATGGGACCATTTCCAGAGCGAAAAAGACACTTTTTGACGTTTGATATGCCATCTCCATAAACCACTAGGGACCTGTCGGATATATCCTAGGAAACAACTGTCGCAGTCCCCTCTACATTGTGCTTATACACATTGTGAACATATGGATTTTCGGGGAATTAATTTGACATATTTAGATTTTTCGTGCATAGTGTTGTCTTGGATACTGACGGAAAGATCGCACCTCCGTTCGCTAAACCTAGCCGTACTGACATGCGCTATACCCGGCTGTGATGAAAGAAAATGGCATCCATAGAAAAGGGATGTTTTCGGGGAATTCGGACACAAGTTTTCACAGAGTAACGTGGTGTCAGAAATAGCTAAATAAAAAGGAAATGTTATAATCTAGGCATGCATGGAGTGAGGGTGTGTATGTTTTTCGTCATTCAATTTTTTTTAATCACATGAGTATTCAATAAGATGTACAGGAAAATTCAAGGAACTAAAAGGCTAGGGATAATTGCACCATTACTACCCATGGATCTTTTTACATCCCCATCCGTTGACTACCCTTTTACACGGCAAATTGTCCCTTTGCCATCCAGCTGTGAACCTGGCACAATGTCAAGTTTGGCGTGGAAATCTCCCCTGGGTAGCCATGATACAAGGAGGGTGGCCTGAGACCACCCCTCTCACCCCATTAGGCCCTGCTGATGTTGTCAAGCCCCCTGGCGCTGTCGCCATGCCGTCTGGGGACGTTTTCCAGGAAACAAGCGTTAGAGATGCTGGCTGGGCCATTGTTCCGTATTTTCACGTGTGTCCTTATCGTCCCCTCGATCGCTATCAGCTGACCAAACCACGAAAATTGTCACCCTTCTACCTGCCGCCTGCGCTGACGAGCCCGGTGTGTGTCAGAGGCTGTCGCGGGCCCCAGCGGGCCGCGGCACGGGCCGCCACCGCCCGGCGTGAGTAAAAAAAGCGCGAACATCATCTCAATAACTTTCGCTTTATGCAAAAAGTTGAAAAGGTATCTACTTTCTGTTTGTCGGGAAAGATGCAGAATTGACATAGGAACAGCTACCCCGAGCATTATCATCGGGACGGTTAGTTGGGTGTAGATATTCGCATTGAAACGGCAAGAGGAGGAAAAAACAGCACCGCCGGCAGGGCGCGGGTTAATGGGAAATAGGGTTCCACCTTGACCCATGACCTTTTACCTTGATCTGTGACCTTCAAATCAACATTGAATGGCCTAGGCTGTGATGTCATAACATGCACCTTGGAAAGACAGGCGGGGTATCTCCGAGGCCCCTATAGTGAAGGTGTGAAAAACCGTGAGCGAACGACGGGAACGTAATGTTATGTTTGTTCCTACTGGCCAAGCAGTAGAGGTAGAAGAAATATACCAAGCAGGACCCGAGCAACGTAGAATTCCAGTAGAACACAACGTAAAGAGAAAATGGCCACTATATTGGTTTTGAAGTCAATCAATAATCAGGGATACACACTAACAACGAAAACAGTGAGAAACCACGGTGGGCAGGACTGGCCAGTGCAATGCTCGGAGAGCCCAAGGCAGGGGCGTAGCCAAGGAGGGGGGGGCGGCAGGGACAGCCGCCCCTCCCTGAGGGCCCGAAGGGCCCCCTTGAGGATACGAGCCGCGCGAAGCGCGGCTCGCCCGCACTATGCTCTGTGACCAAATTCATTTTATACCAGGCTCTTAAGCTCTTAAGCCCTCTTCAGCAATCTATTCTGTAACAAGCAGGGCCCTTTTTACCCATCAGGGCCCTTTTGACGCTGTCGCGGGGACCCTTTTCGGGGGTGCCACCCCTCCCTGAGCGAAATCCTGGCTACGCCCCTGGCAATACACAACAGTGTCCTTGGGCACAGCGCTCGGAGAGCCCAAGGCGGCGTGCGTATCTTCCCCCCGTCTGACACTCGGAGATCCCAGGGTAGCCAGCTAGAGAGAGAGAGAATGGAGGACTTACCCCGAGTAGTCTCAGACGACTACTGCCCACTCGTGGCTGCGCCCGACCTGAGGTCACCGCGCTTGGTGCGCATGCCACGTGACACCGACAGTTGCACCATCTAGCGCCGATACGGTCATCACAAAAAGTAGCGCCGAATACATATAATGTATTCTTCGTTCGTGATTATTGTGATCTGCGGTGATAGTGGTTAGTGTAATATTATTATTTGGGAACGAACAATTTTCCCTGTGGTGTGGTGCCTGTTTTTGTAGTAATTTTCATCTTGTCGTGTTTTTCGCCCCAGAGTCTCTTGATTTCCATGTCTTTATACCATTGCGCTATGTATAGATTGCAGCAATGCTACTCACGGGATCTGTGCCTGAAACATAGGTCGCTCAGCAAGAATACATTTCATATTCTCTATGTTAGATTTAGGCTAACGTTACACTTACAGTAACTAATCTCGTGAACCCATCCTATTCACCAATCCAAGATTTCAATTTGGGCACCTTTATAGTAGTAATGATTAGGAGTTAGGACTTTCCTTTTATTTTCCTATTTAAATGTTCTGTATGCATGTGTAGACTTTGTTACCTATGTATTTTATTTGGTCCACTAAAAGGCACACTTTCTCAACTGCAGGCGGTTGTGGTATTGCAAGGACTTTCCACTGGAGCAGGCAATACATGGAAATCAGGTTCCTGCATTGTTGAATAACATTGGCAGATCCAGGATTGCCAATTGGGGTGGGCACCTGACCAGGGGGACGCCATCCAGATCAGGAGGCGCTGCTCTTTGTCAGCAAAATATATCATGTGGGTGCCAAATCCTATTGGTGGGCACTGATTTTTGCATCCTGGGAGGGCGTGGGTGGGGAAGCGACATTTCAGGGAGCTCCATCAAGCTCCCAGGGGGACCTGTGACTATTTCAGGGGGTGTTGAGGTCAATTGGTGGTACACACCCTCCTTTGCCACTTAGACCTGTGTATGATTAACAAGCCCATGCTAATCCATGCAGTCCTAATCTGCAGGCAGGCAATTAAGCTACCTGGCCATTTTGCTTGTAGTATGATACATTTCTTTTGTGGGTGAACACCTCTGTTCTTTCTTTTTCATGCATTTAGCTCAATATGTGTTTGAAAACTGTCTTCTTTCAGGAGAAATGCTTCATTAAGCAGCAATGAATCCTTTCAAAACCAGAAACAAGAATAACAGTGCTTGGTGTGGAGCCATTGGATGCAGCAACTCCAAGCAGTCAGCACCTGAGCTATCATTTCATCGCTTCCCCCGGAGCCTGAAAGGTATCTTCTTGTTTCTCTCCAGATGTCTGAATGGAGAGCTGTTGACTTGCACTGGTTTGTCAAATTTTGCCTCCTGTAGAAGGGTTGTAACTGTTGGTCAGGTGCAATGTTAAGGATGTGACAATGAGCCATTGGAAAAAAACTTGATAGGAAAATTGTGGACTTCTGTAGCGATGACATTAATTATTTTACTAATTTTGATTAGTTTAGGTAACAAATATTATTTTCTTGAGTGTACCCATTATAACAAGGGTTGTTTTGCAGACATTGAAGGGAATGTGGATCCATTGTAACATGATTCTAACTCAGACAGCCAAGTTGTAAAGCATACCGGAAAACCTGTTACTCTATATATCATTTGTCTTAAAACCCAAAATTTCCATAGAGAAAAGCTAGAAACTACCTGAAATACACCCGTAACCTTAGCAGCAGGCCACAGTTGTCAGCTGTTGGTATGATGACATATGCTGATGTCACTGTGAGCATCACCCAATCAAAGCCCTTGAAGCCTATTGAATATGGTACTGGTTTCCAGATCATGGCATTATCCACAGGCAGATATATCTTTCCCTAGAAGATCATTAAAAAATCCAAAATATAGAGCTTATAGTACATTTTTCAGAGAAATTATGCACTTCCATGATTTTCAGCTAAAAGTTACCCTAATTACACTACATTCTAGGATTCAACCAAGGTGCCACATTCCCTTTAACTGAGAGTATATAGCACATTTGAAGTACCTGTGCTGGGACTTAATAAGTAATCATTGTGTTTTTCGGTTGAATTTCAGTATCGCTCCAAGTTTCCCAAATTGAAGATCAAGCCGAGTATGAAAAACCTCATTTTTCTGTTGCAACTGAGGTGCTTACAGCATACACCAGAATTTGATTAAATAACTTCGATAGTTGTGATGAATGGAAGGGATCAAACTGCCTTTATTGTATGAGTACTTGGAAATGAACAGGTTGGAGCAGTACCTATGTATCCTTCAAATGGCCATGTCATCATTCTGCATACATGAACTAAATTGGAAAAGAACTCTACAGCACAGCACCAGTCTGCCAAGTAAGGCAAGAGCCCAAACAAGTCACAATTATGGCATTCAAATAAGAACATATCTATCCTTGGTCCCACTACCCCGTGGCTTCAGCGCAATAGGGCATGGAGGAGGACCAGACATTCCCGTCAGTATATAGTTTAATGGCGATTCCCTGACCGAATTCACCCACCAAATTACTAAAACACGTTTCTTAAAATTACTACACGTATTCAATACATTCTAAATAGCCCAATATAACATAGCTATTCACGTTTTCAATACGAGACGCACACTCACCGTCAATAGTCCACACGTTAAAAATGGTGACGATTCGGCTGCTGTCCTATCTGCCACATTATCTGCCACCGTGGCGCTAGTGTCGCACACTCTATTTTGCCCTGGCCGCCGCTGTCGCCCGTGAGGGGCGAGTTGCCCGTCCAGTACAGTAGTCCATGCTTCACCTATCCACCATGTTAAAATATACATCTGGTGGTTTATCCCTGCTTGCCCCAGCACCACAAGTTTTGCCCCCAAGTATGTTTGTGTCCTGCAGTTTCTTTTGCTGACCCCAATCTGAAAAAAATTGGCAGACTGCTGAAATTTTACACTCATGGCACAAATATTTCCATGTACATACATACCCTCACCATGAAAATACCTCAAAAATCATTATTGTCACATTTAAATGATTTTATATTTGTGACACTTGCATGAGTTCGTGGTGGCGCTCACCATCCAGTGTGCTAGTGGTGCCTCACAGACAGAAAAAAACTCTCAAGATTGTAGGTCTGAATCCATATATGAACATCAATGCTTCACATGATTTATCATATATGCATGAGCTAAGCAGGTACTAAAACTGCTCACTATGTCCAACAACCACCCTGATAAGATGTTGAAACCTGACACAATCTGCTTACCTACTGTTCTTCCCCCACAGACTGCCCCACACTGGTCTTGACCCCCATCCCTACCAGTCATAGCCACCCCCAAAAGCTACCTCCTAAACAACTCAAACTACAAGTTCTTACTCTTGTCATTGTGCCATTCCACAACTTTTTGCGGACGAGAAGTGGGATGTTTTTCAGTTATTAAATCTAGATATTGATGCCCAACACACTCCAAAGATGAAACAAAAATATATTTTTGCTTAAAGTAGGCACTGCATGAGGCAGGCCTGGAGGTCTCTGTGAGTTGATACTGGCACAGCACTACAAGCCCTATAAAAAGTCTGCGGGAGACCCAAATTCAGGGGGTCCGAGAGTTGATCCAAGGGGGCCAAAGGGGCTGTTACCCCCAACAAAGCCCAAAATAGTGTCTTTTGCCTACCAAAAGATCCAAATTTAGGCCCTTTTCAAATACTTTATTTTCGGGATTTCTTGATGGAGCCCCCTCCAAACATTGATTTCGTTCCTCCAAAAATTGCTCCTAGTTCCGCCAATGAGGGGTCCGACCCCCAAGGATTTCCACGCACGGGGTTAGAGAGATAGGTATCTAGGTACCCAGTTACAAGTGCCCACTTGAGTCCCCGACTCGGCATACCAGTAAGCACAGTGGCAAAGTCTACCTTCACTGCAGAACTTACATATATTAGGTTTAAGCAGTATTTCTATATCATACTTAGTACCAACATACATGACTGATCAACACCTATACTCTCACCACCTTGCCACCACATGCGGAAGAAAGATAGCAACCGATATTTCCTTCCTCTTCCTTGCCTTTCCGCTCTATTTATTTTTCCAGCGCCTACCTAATTTATAAATAAATATCTACAGCACGCCTAATGTATCTACAGCGCGCCTAATGCGGCGGCTGGCGCAGTGCGGTGAAGGCCGAGCCGCTCAGCTGATTATAGCAGTGATGTGTTCGACCACGGAAGGAGAAGTGAATACGGCTGGTGACATAGCCTGGGGGCAATGGTGACAATGGCACTTTATCACCATTCGTGTCACCAGCCCATGCTGAGAGATAGGCGAGGGCCCGAACTTTTTCGAGCCTAGGATCGAATATGGTTCGAATAATTCACCGCATTTACTAAATATGGTTAGTCGAACACAGCTTATGGCGCAGACGGTTATAATGGGCCAACCAAATAGGAACCGTGCCAACCAGGTCAATCCAGATTTTGCAGTGTATGAGAATTAGAGGTGCCACTTTTGTGAATTGACTTGTGACTTTTGTCACCCGGTGGAACTCCAGCTGTCACCATTTAGAATGGCAAAATGGCAACTTTTTCGACCCCTGCTCTGAGGCTAAGCTCTTTCCCACAAAATCCTAGATCCGCCACTGTTCAAGAGAAAAAATGCATACTTGGAAAAGAGAGAAAACATTAACCTTCCGCATGACCCCCCTTTCGGGTTTACCCAAAGCAGCCAAAAAACGGCGGTGCGCAGCGCCGCCAAACTTACTCTAACTGTTCCTTCATCATTGTCAGTTAGAACTTAAATTAATATATCATGAACGCATTGACCAGGAAAACATGAATTTATACTTGAAGTTGTATTACAAAACGCGACAAGTTTCGGCTTCCGCCATCTTCTTGGAGTGATGGCGGAAGCCGAAAGAAGATGGCGGAAGCCGAAACTTGTCGGGGTTTGTAAAACAACTTGAAGTATAAATTAATTTTTTCCTGGTCAATGCGTTCATGATATATTAATTTAAGTTCTAACTCACAATGAAAAACCAGGAAATAAAGCGATTTTTCCATTACATGTTCCTTCATCATTTTTACATCTTTCCTGAACATTTTAGCTCAAGGACATATTAGTTCAGGTCACCAGGCCAGGTCACCAGGCCAGGTGAAGTGACCTCACTTCAAAAAATGTTTAGGACTGCATAACCAAAAGGAGTGTTAATCAATCAAGTCGAAACCCATACCACATATTGGGCCTACAAGGAGCTACAACATATGTTCCGGGATTTTTGTATGTTGGTGACATAAGGTCATATGCAGAGCATGACCTCCCCATTGTAAATACATGGGAAAAATACCGAAATGAGCTTTTCTCAGTAAGTATGAATGGCAATCCACAAACATTTTGTTTAAAAAATTCCATTTCCACAAACTTCAAACATCGGATAAGACTTCCTCGTAGCCCATTTCTGAAGTTGATACCAAACATTTTGACTTGTGACCTTTGAAAGGTAACCTTAAGTCAAATACTTATTTTTTGTGTTTTACTCTATACATTTTGAATAAACGAAGATATAACTTTTATTGTGTCACCGAAGTGTTTGTTTAGTCACTTCAAGTCAAATGATATACATCATGACCATATCAGGTCAAGGTGGGTCAGACCGTTGACCTGGGTCAGGTCAAATTTTTAAATTTGACCAGGCATAACAATATTATATATCATTCGATTCTTATTGACGAGAGGAATGTAATGGTGCATCAACTATGGCTGCATCTTGCTTGGTTTAGAAGTTATTAGCGAAAAAGGAAACGCTCTTATGCATGGGTGGCTATGGACATTCCCAAGAACATTCCCAATATTCAGTGACATACAGCTCCCTAGGCTTTGACCTAACCCGAAAATCATTGCCGCTCTAATGAAAGAGAAACTCAAGAGCTTTCGAATGGTGTTGTTTCTATGTTTCTATGTTACAATGTTTCTAGCTATCATAGTTTCTGAGATATATGAGGTTTTCTTAGTACACCTCATATTAGCGATTTTGACCTATTTTGACCTGTGGTGACCTTGATATTGACCTGATGAGGAAAATGACTAAAGTATTTTCGATATCATTTTTAAAGAGCTTTCCATTGCCGTTTTGCGCTGTTTCCTAGCTCTCTTAGTTTTTGAGATCGTGAGGTCTTTTTTAGCCCCCCGCCACCAGGGCGAAGGTGGTTCGTATCCGCCACCGGGGCAAGGGTTAAATGTTAGCGGGGAGTGGTGCGGCCAAGATGATAAATGATGCTAAAAATGATCTGGTTATGAGGATAAAATCATTTGGTATTCACGCGGGATTGGACGAGCACCCCTGGCTTAGTATCAAATGGGTAGTGTGCTAAAAAGAAGTATTGCGTCAAGTTAATATCAAATTGTCAACCAGAGCTGCAAAAAATCTCAAATCTGTCGGGCACTTTCGAAAAAACCTCCAAATCTGTCGGGTGGTTAGGATAGGACTATTAAAATTGTCTAAACCCCATTCAATTGGTAAAATGTTCCTACTCTTTTTCCACATTCTTAATAGATAATACTAAAATTAGCATAAAAAACTTCAAGTTTGGCACCAATGGATATCATTATCCTTATTTTTGTGCTCTGATCCTTATATGTGTGATATCCTTATTTTTCGTGCTCTGAAGCCGCCTATGGAAAATCTAAGTGGAATGACACAAGTCTATTAATTTTCAAAACTCTAGAACTGAGACTGTTCTTCGGGTTTTCAATTATCAGACACGCTCAGGAAATTAAGGTTATCGGCAGAAACCTATAACAAATTGAATACCGAACCACCAATTCTCATTTTCTGGAGTCACCATTGGTAAAGGAAATTTATTATTGGATGTAATTTGAGATTTGTGGACGTACAGCATACAAATAGTGTGTGTCAAAGTCAGCTCGACTGGTTCTTGAATAAGACTCGGTCTTGAATTCAGATGATTTAGGTCACAGGTGGAAATATACAATAACATGAAAAGCAGCCCCCTTTTTCAGTCCTCTGCAGCCGCCATTGACAAAAAATGCTGCACTAGAATGAGAATAAGTGATATTTTGTTATTATGTTACATAGTCCAGCCCAGAATACTTAAAAATATAGTTTGCAATGGAAGAAAGCTGACCTGGTTCCCATACCATGCGGTTACTTATGCCAGCTTCTGCAGATTTTCATGATTTCAGTTTTTTGGAGGTGGGAGGGGGTAATTTGGAAGGAACCCCCAAAATTTATATATGGATTTTGCTCTGATGGCCAGACAAACAAGATTGGAGGGGTACTTTTTTGATATTCGAAAGTGTTTTTTAAGGATCATGGCTACTTGTAGTTGAATACAAACATGTAATATTAGCTTTCCATGACTTTAAATGCATGTTTACATGAAAAATCCTAAATTTTGAAGCTGTTGGCTATCTCAAAGTTTTTCATGCATTGCCGTGCTCATTTCCATGAGGGTACGTGGTTTAGGATCTGAAGTTCATGAGGCTAATAAATAACCTTAAGTCAGTTAGATAGTAAATGTCAAATAAATATCATGTTTCCAAGGAAGTTAAGAGTAAAAGGAATGAGTAAAGGTTGCACTAGGCTGTGTTTTTGTTATATCTTTGTCCCCTTGACATAGATCATAGGCATATTTAGGTAAGTGAATAAAATGAAATAGGAGAAATAGTTTGGTACTTAAAACTCAAATTAATGTGGAAAGGTGAAGAGTTTTGTTTCTTTGGCATCTACAAATCCACTGATGAAGGTATGCAACTTTTGTGGTTAATTCTGGACAAACAGGCATTGGATTTAAAAGAAGACGGAAGGGAAAATCAAATGTTTTAGTCTAATTTGACCAGTCTGCTGGTAAAATTCATTTTTCCCTTATTAATATCATTTAAAATTATTGATCAACAGTGAGCATAACATACTGTGTGGAAATAAATGTAAGCTGCCGAAATTACAACGAACACCACATCACTTACTTGTTTGTTTTCTCCCCACACTGTTCTGATCTGCCCGCTGTTTGATCCATGCTTCAAAACGACCTCCTTGGCCAAAACCACTGTTCCTGAACTTGCAGGGCAGCCCAGAATGCTTGATTCGCTGATGCTCCTTAAAAAAACGTTTCTCGCCAAAATACCCACATCCCTCAAATCCACATTTAAGCTTGACACGGGACGGTGGAAGGGGCTTCAGCTTAATCGGAGCCATTTATCAGCCCTTCAACTATGGACGATGAAATCCAGGCTCAACCAGTTTACTCAAGATGTATACCAAAGTAATGCAAGAGAAAAATAATCAAAAACACAACCTTGCAACGTATTGCCTCCACCACACCACGGGATTCTAGGGCCTTGGCCTCCGCCATATCCACAAGGCAACACACCAAACCGCAGGTCTGCTTTCAAACCAAAGATACCTTTTACACTGGCTTTGCCGCAAGGGCGCTGTTCAAACAGCGCCCTTGCGGCAGCGTTGAGCGTACTTCCAAACGAAGGAAACGAAGGAAAAAAACTGTTTTGCCTGTCGCCTTTACCTTTACGGCGGCCTGTCGGGCCAAGCTGTCGCGTGCTATGGAATACAAATCGGGCCCGACAGGCCGGTGAAGGAATTTTTCCAGCAGAGGATTTTCTGGGTGACGTTTAAAAGGCCCTCTGTGCATAAGGCCCTCTATTCAAAGGTTCCTCGATTCATAAGTCCCTCGAAAAGACCCTCTGTGCATAAGGCCCTCTATTCAAAGGTCCCTCGATTCATAAGTCCCTCGATTTTCCATCGGTTCTTGCCGCACACTGGCTTGATATGGGAGAGGTGCAAATTCATGAAAAACTTGTTGAGTGAAAGAGGTGACAATTCTAATATTGAGTTTTTTTAGAACAAAAAATTTTTCTGCTTCCTTTCAAGATTTTTTTTCTCACAGATTGTAAGATCTGTCGCAAGACCATACCGTGCCCTAAAATCTGTCGGGCACTTTATGACCCGAGAGCCCGACTTTTTGCAGCTCTGTCAACAATCAGTTTTAAACAGTGATACAATTCGCCTTTTTCTGTGGGCTAATGACTACCGTTAGGGGTGATTTTAGCCTCAAATCCGGCTTTTGTGGTATTTATTTGGCTATTTTAGTGAAAATGAAATGTCGCCCCTTTTTATCCTTTTTCCAACTAGGTTTGACCTTTTCCGCCGAAAAACCTTGGCAGCCCTGGGCAGCATCTATAATCTGATATAACATGGAATAACACTAAAATTGAAAACATTTTATTAACACTAACGCGTCTAAGCTTTATTAAACCCCTCAAAATGGGGTCTTGATCCCTTGATGACACTTCTACGGCCAGCACAAGGAATGCCCCCCCACTGACTTTTCCTTAAAAAATGCCCTGGGTTCAACGGCGAAGGGCACTAAATTTCAAGCGGCACGACCCAAAAGGGGTACACAGCCTAGCAATCAAAGGACACTCCAGCACCGATGGGGGGCACGTGCCCCCTTTGCCCCCCCTGGTTGCACCCCTGTCCAGAGGTCAAGTTGGGTCACGATAGGCTATCCACTAAAATATGCAATGCTTAAGAAACCTGGGCACAGCTCTCATGCCACTAGAGCTATCGAGACCCGGTAAAGTACATTTGATAGGAAAATGACCGGGCTTTCTCCACTATATGGGACATAATGACAACGCGCCAGTGGTTTCATCTCTAGAGGGCACCTCTTGACCTAACATGACCTGAGGTCACGACAGATCAGAAAGTAACGTTGCCGTATATCAAATGAAAGCCAGTCATGACAAATACACAATGACGTTTAATTCAGCGCTCTACCTTAATTAGGTCAAATGTTATTGCCAAAATACTGTTTTGACCATGATGACCTGCGATGACCTCAGATGGGTCAAAGATCAAATATCGTCCCTGGATCTGTCAGGCGGTGGCCAGGAATGCTTTTGTGAGAAGCCTGAGCATTTTCGATCATTTTTGTGGCTATTAGATCATAAGAAAGTTTTCCCCATGTTTTTCCTTGCCTTTCCTATGGGAGAGGCCACCAAATAGAAAAGTCCCGGAATAATATTTTGTAGACCTTGGAGGAGTATCAAGTGTAGAAAGTTTCAAATCAATCGGCTTAGAAATGTAGCTATGGTAGCGCTCAAAAGTTAAAGTGAGGTGACCATGTTTGACCTCGCCTGGTGACCTGACCTAATGTGACTAGGGACCAAAAATTTCAGGGATAGTCGGGAAATGATGGGGTGAGAGGTAAACCCCTCAATGCGGTGCTGTGCTTCGTCGTTTTTGTGTTATTCCGAAAAAAGCCTTAGGGGACCATCGATGGCCTCCCAGTGGGGCGAGGGTTAGGGTACTGCAGGTCAAGACATGCCACCGATTGTATTACATGTAAATGATGATTTTTAGTCATTTCATCTGAAATAGTAAAGCTTGAACAAAACAATGTGTACCATTAGAATCCTCGCAGCAAGCTGAATCGAATTATATTTAATATGACCTTGTTGGGTTAAGTCAGGTCAAATATAGGATTTGACATGACTTGAGATAAGGCAAATCTAATGACATTTAAGTAAAAACTCTCGCACTACTTATTACTAAGTTATTTAGTTAAACCACTTTCCCCTGTGTTTCCATTGGATAAGTAATGGCTCGTACTGGTGACGGCGGAACGTCTGAATTTAAGGGGGGACACTGTGACCCGGCGACACCCCCAGTTCTCCCGTCAGTGGCTCGTTCTTCACCTTAGGTCATGGATATATCCATATATCCCCATATTCATTTTAGGTATAAAAAATACCGAAATATGTTTTGTAAAACTCGATGGGCCCATTATGTGATATGAGTTTCAATCAGGTAGGTTTACCCTGTTCTGACTTATGCTATCTTAAACGTTTTTTTAGATGTGGTCACTTGACCTACACTGCACAGTGGGATCTTTTCCACTTTCCACACTGCACAATGGGATCTTTTCCACTTTTAGCCTGATTTTATTCCTAACGACAGAATTCATGAGTGAATTCTATTAATTTCGCCGGGATCCAGTCGGCTAGTGATAAACTGACCACATTTCCCACCATATTCAAATTTAGACTTAACAAGCGAGAGGAGGGGGTCCTAAAGTGCCCTCAAAATCATTTTCAAAATTAGCCCTGGTAGCTAAAACGGGTCTCAATTAATACAAAAATAAGTTGTTACAATATATGAGTATCATTTCACATTTCACAGACTGACACTGAAACCTACGTTCCAATTAACATGAGCAGTGGAAAGGGGTCTGGCGTCAACGCACAGTTGAAGAGGTCCTAAAGTCCCTCTGAGATCTCGGAAACCAAGAGGTTTAGAAAAACGCCCGTTGGGGTGTGCGTGGGGGCAATAGTGATCAAAATTATGACCAAGTTTTATCGACCTAAGAATATCTTCAAGATCAACCGAGGTCGCTAGGGGACCTATTGGGAAATGGCGTAATTATGCGGAAATTAACCGGGAATACACCAAAATCGGATTAAAGTCATAAAGGAAAGGTAACACACAATGTTTTCTGTAATTTTCAGGTAAAGGTCATTCAAGGTCAATGACCGATGACGTAACAATACGCCATATTCACAGTAATGTACAATTTAACTAGCACTATATCAGCCTTTGGGCGGGAATCGATTATTTGACCTTGAAAAATGACCTCTGACCTTGACATGTGGCCTTGACCTTAACGTTGAATAGTCTTGACTATGAAATCATAGCATAATATACTTCATAATGAAAAATGTCATCTAACCGGAATACTGAGGTCAATGACCTTGACCTGTGACATTTGACCTTGACCCCCATGTGGGTTGAGCTTGGCGTATAACCTGATTATATGACGTTATGACGTCACCACTTGGTCTACAGTGCGGGTGAACTGGTGCGACCGCGTGGTTGCGACGGTCTCAAAATATAGGTGTGAATTTGAAACCCTATAAGTAGAAAAATTACTGAATGATTTTCAAAATCCCTTCACCAATCGACGCGCTCATAAATTTTCTCAAATTCGGCAGAGTAGCGTTTTCCGGTAGTGAAGGGTTCTTCGGCCAGCTTGGAAAAATAGTTGACGGGGTACTTTGTGATCCCCCTCCTCTGCGCGTGTTAACATTTTATTATCATATTATTTATTTTTTCCGGAAGAGCGACTTACGCCATCTCTGGTAAAAAACCGACAGAGGATCACACAAGTACTGGCGTGGTGCCGCACGTAAGCGTATTCAAGTGATTTGATCGGGAGCACTTGGTCGGGGGGGGGGCGGCATCCGGACCACGAAGCTGCCAATTTTCGGGGCGTAAAACTATCAGATGGAGCCCAAAGATTTTCAGGCGCGCGCAAAATATGATCGTAGAGGTCGATACCTTCGCCCCCATAGTCGTATCTTGAGGGGAAGGGGATGATAAGTGATATTTTAACCCTATTTCCGGCAGGGGGGCTAATATTGCCCCCCTTCAGGTTCTTCGATAATATCTCCGAAACGGCTTGCGATAGAACTTTGAAACTTCCTGACTTTTCCTAAAACTAGTACAGGCAGGTTTTCTGAAATTTTCAAGATTATATATTTACCAGGGGCGGAGCTATGGCTGGGTTTTTGGGGAGGTTCTATCCACAAACCAAGTATTATCGTATGCGATGGGTTCTTTGTAAAAGGGAGGCGTCTCTGCTGATCCTGATACCAGTTATATGGTTTTATTATATCATTTTTTATGTGAGGTGATAGTGCATTCACAATTGTCACTATTTGTATTCATCAGGGGCGGTTACAGCAGTTCAAAATTGGGGGAATGTTATCAAGAAGGACTAAACGTTAGTAAGTGAGAAGACTGCTTACAGCCGTGCCAGGGCGAATACAATTGGGTATATAAAAATTCAAAATAGTTATAACCCAATTCTAGATTACCAGAGGCGTGCCCAGTCACTACACATTTTCAAAATGTATATTCCCAGCCAGTATCACCGCCGCGACTCAATATCGTTGTATATTGAAAATGTGTTTCCAATCACCCCCACCCCCCACGACGAGAGTCCTTGATCCGCCTATGTCACCCCCTTTCCCAGAGCTGCCATGGGAGGGTAAAAATTATCAGAAATAAATTTCAACTTGTCGAGGGACTAATATACTCATGCATAGCACTCGCATATTGTTGGTATGTATTTTACCCCACTGTTTTACCTTACTGCATCCGCCCCTGATGAGTTTTCACTTTTTTCATTTATTTATGTGTCAAAGATGCTAAGCAGTATATGGCGGCTTTTAATCCGCGTAACAAAAACTTTTTAGATTGTATATATTTCCCCTCATAGTCCTGGTCCTGGAACTGCCATTGAATTTCGAATTTTTGCGTAACTCGAGTATATAAAAATTTTGGGTCAATTATTTGTAAATCTGAGCTAGTTTTGTGAAAATCGTACAACAGAGTCAAGGGTTATGGAAAATCTAAAAAATACACAAAAATTGTATATTTTGCACGACCTTCCCCTTAAAAATCTAAAGTTTGAAATTTTCTTTTTTTCAAAATAAAGTTTAGCGTCAGGGGAATCTATAGCACTTTGAATTTCCAAAATCGGCCGGTTAGATTACGAGATCTTAGGGGGGGGCCGATATTGCCCCCCTTGCCGGAAATAGGGGTAGCCGAGAGCCTGACGGAAATAGGGTTAAGGGGCGGCATCGGAGTTTCACGCGGCGACGAAGATCACTCGAAGGGGGAGTGCCCCAACTTGCTCCCTCCCCGTCCCTGAATCCGTCTGTGGTGACACCACCTAGCTTCAGCTGTAATTATTACTAACAAGTCCATAACTCTACAATCTCAGTGGCCTCTCTGTCATTGTGGCTGTATGGGCGCCGCGCCGGCCAGGCGCATTGCGGTAAAAATACAAACCTTTCTTCAAGAATCGCAAAAAGTCGCAGGAAATTGCTGTTGATTCGTGCCTAAAATTGTTTGTCGTTTCCCAATTTATACATTTCTGTGCGCCAATCGACGTCAGTAGTAGTTAAAACCTTGCACATTTCTTGGTGACCCGAAATTGAAAGTGGTTAGAAGCAAGCTTAAATATAATTTTATATAATTTTATTCCTATGCCATGTTTTACTAATCCGACGGTTAGTTTGAACATAAAAAGGGTCAAGCTTTCCAGAAATGCAGAATTTGGTACACATTCAACAATATCGGACGTCCCATTTTCGTTCGTATTTTTCCATCATTTTCTGGCCTTGAAACAGGTAGCAGTGGATGTTTAACTTTCCCCAACTTTTGAGACATTTTTCACCCACTTTAAAGAAAAGGAGACAAACATAATTTTCACCATAGTCAAATTGGACAATTTCCAACCAATTGAGAGCATATTTTGTCAACAAATCGAATTGTTAACTTTTGATTCAAGTCAGGCTAGAAGTGGAAAAGTTCCTACTGTGCACTGGTGACTTGACCTGAGATGATCCAACCTCAAGGCTTCGGGCAGAAAAATACACCAAGCACGGTGGCGCGTAGCAACGTCGTTTTCATTCTATCCCAAAAATGTGAAGGGAGGATGCATGCACCCCGTCAATGCGCGTGTTAAAATGTTGATTAATGACTCAGCTAGTTAAAATGTTTTATTTGCACAAAAACATTTATCCGGAGGCGATGTCCCTACTCAACGTACATACGTACATAGTCTCAACATTAAGGTGTGTCGTCCATCACAAATGCAGTTGATAATGTCTAATAATTTTGCGCAAGAGTCTAAAATGATGATCCCTGAATGAACTTTGCGTCAAAGTAAAAAATTCCGACATGCGCGAGACACTTTCCTGCAACCCACTATGCATTCCAGCTTTGTCGATTGAACCATGGACGGTGCTAACGGCGGAGCACTTGATGTGTAAACTCGGTGTCGAATCTTGCATATTTGAATGCTGTAAAGGTTTCTTTCAGCCCGATTTATCATTTCTTAGTCTCCCCGCAACCTAAACAGCAGAAAATATTAGTCTCCGCTTGCACCAGAAATGTAGTTGAGACAGATGTTCTTTAACACGCGCATTGACGGGGGTCTGAGCCACCTTCGGATTGACGAGGGGGCGGGTACCCGCCCCTAAGATCTCGAGAACCACGGTAGGTAGCAAAAAACAGTAAACGGCGTTGGGTAGCCCATCCGCTTCTCCATCGAAAATATTAGGACCATTTTTTTGTCAGGTCACATTTAAGGTCACCAGAGGTCAAAAACATGCCGTCACATGCCGTCATAGGGATAACATGTAACTTAAGTTTTTCGGCCATTACATCTGAACAAGTAAAGATAGAGCAAAACGACTTGAACCCTATGAATCCTCGCAGCAAGCCGAATCGAATGATATATGATTTGACCTTGCTAGGTCAAATCAAAGATTTGACCTCACCTGAGGTCAGGTCAGGGTCAAATTATACAAAATGCATATCATTAGAACCGCAAAGCCAAGGCAAGTCTAATGAAGCTAAAATAAACGCTCTATCACCATCTGTTACTGAGTTATTCAGTAAAAGCCATATTTCCCATGTATTACCAATGGAGAGGTCATGTTTCGTACCTGACCTTAGGTCATCGATATCAAAAATACCGGAACATATTTTAGAGAACTCAGTGAGCCCATTATGTGATATGAATTTCAATTGGATAAGTTTACCCTGCTCCGACTTATGCTATCTTAAACTTATTTTGAGGTCGGGTCACTTGACCTGTACTGGTGACCTGATCTGAGATGACCTATCCTGAAAATTTTCACAGAAGTTGCAAAAATGATGAGGGAAAAGGTATACCAAGTACGGCGGTGCTGCGCGCCGCCGTTTTTCTGCTGTCTCCGAAAAACCCGAGGGGGGGGCGGGTACCCACCCCCCGTCAATGCGCGTGTTAATACTATATTATCTTTAATCCTTTAATCATATTCTGGAGCGATGCTTGCAGAGGAGATTCGATTATTTCTGATTGGCTTGTTTGGTGTTCCATCAGTAATTGCCGAAGATTGTGTTTTCCATTTATTGCCACTAGTGGACGATATTCCTTCAGGACTGTTACTTATTGATGGATTGTATCTTTTGAAATTGTTTTATTGTACGCTGTGTGCGCTCAATTTCGTGGTACCGTTTTCGAACCATAATAGGGTGTGCCTGGTGTTTGTCATTTTATTTCAGAACAAAAGTGGCAAACGGCAGGGAAGGAACGTCCATCCAAACTGTGAACCGAAGTGGATCACTTTCATGCCCCAATATAATTTAACACTGTATTCTGGTACATTGATTCAGCCTCCTCTGTTGGTTATAAAGGTGAACCGAACCAAATACCACTAATATAATACACTACTGTCATAACGCAGCCGCTTAGCAATGAATTCATCTCCACCCAGGACCCGAACAAGATTTATTTCACTCTGCTTCAAAATAAACACTTTATAACTTACGTTGTTTACGGTACTTAATCTTAATGAAACTTAACTGAAACTGATGACAAAAGAGGAAAGGAAAAAGGCAAGCTTTTTTGCCAACGGTTCTCCCTAACATTAGGAAATTGACCAGGATTCCATGTGCTTCTGTAGCTGCATGTTTTCCCCAGCAATAAACTGTTAACCCATAGTCTCCGCTGAGCACCAAACGCGTGCGTGTCGTTGGTTGGCCAAAGTGTCAGTCGGCCATCGATGAGGCGCGCCGGGCGGCCCATTTTCGCCCGCATGGCGTCACTCTTTGACTGATTAGGCACCGACAAATTCAAGAACGCAAAATTTAGTTGATGTCATTAGAAAGCACAGACACAAGAAAATATTTTTGCTGTTTATCCTAAGATGAATCCTGGCAACACTCATAAAAATTTTTAAAAACTTGAACACAAATTTCCAAAACTTCAAAATGAGATGATTCTTTTTGAAAAACTTAATGCTCAAAGTTGGATAATAGGATGTTAAGTACTATCATATTCTAAATAAACATCAATAAAGAAGGATTACATAGAAAATAGTGATATGTAACATATGATAACAGATGTAACATGATATGTAACATCCAGGTGGTGCCTGGTCGATTTGTCCTGGAACGGCACAGGAATATGGAAGTGCACATGAGCTGATTAACACAAATCTCAAGATACGAGACAAAGTGGATTAGATCGTACAAATCCAGAGAACAGAAAGCAGCATATGACATCATCACTTGTTCCTACCAACTTCTCAAGTTTATATGTCCCGCACCCAACCTCTACCGTGAACAGCGCTCTTACCTAAGGAAGTCATATCGCGCTCCTTCCCCCAACCGGAGAGAATATCGGCCCAGTTCACCCCCCCCAACTCTAGTTTTGGATCCGCGAGTGGTTCAGAATCCATATTGACTAGTGTAAGACAATATGCAGTAGGTGCTCTGGTCTTCCGTTTAGAAAAACCGTTTCGCATCTGTTGAAAAACATCAGTGGACACCCCCGACCTGCCTAGAGCTTACAATGCTGCTGGTACATCAGCTATAACTCGCACGTGCAGCTGTCAATTAATACTGTTTTGATAATGCAAAGAACGGTGACATATTCAAAATTGAATTTGGATGAGCTCGAACCGTTTTTTTGCGGGGAGGATCCCGCGCTAGCAATTACGTTTCCAGGCCACCGAAGGCACGAGAACAAAAAAAGAGGTGAAAAATGTTGAATCTGTCCGTTTTGCTTCTGAAGATACAGGTTGTAAAGTTCATCAGGCTTCTCTGGCATACAATGTCAATCTATTTCACAAATATTAGTATTAAAAATAAGGTTTTGCGTCTCATGAATGTATTATTATTCAAGTGAAATATGTTTACTTAAATGTTCCATATCTTTTAGTCACATGATAAGTTAGATCGTGTAGCATCTTAGGATCAAGGCGTGATATGAATGCATAAGGATGAGTCATGAGTGAAAAGGCCAGGGATATTGAAACTTTGGGGGGGGCAGGGGTGAACCCGACTGCTTGGTTGGGAGGCCCGTATCGGCGAGGAAAAAAACTGAGCGGTGAATGCGACAGCCAGCAGGATCTAACTGGTGTGATGAATCAATTTCTCAACTAGAGAGAGAGAGAGAGAGAGAGAGAGAGAGAGAGAGAGAGAGAGAGAGAGAGAGAGAGAGAGAGAGAGAGAGAGAGAGAGAGAGAGAGAGAGAGAGAGAGAGAGAGAGAGAGAGAGAGAGAGGGAGAGGAGGGAGGGAGAGGAGGGAGAGAGAGAGAGAGGAGAGAGAGAGAGAGAGAGAGAGAGAGAGAGAGAGAGAGAGAGAGAGAGAGAGAGAGAGAGAGAGAGAGAGAGAGAGAGAGAGAGAGAGAGAGAGAGAGAGAGAGACAGAGAGACAGAGAGACAGAGAGACAGAGAGACAGAGAGACAGAGAGACAGAGAGACAGAGAGACAGAGAGACAGAGAGACAGAGAGACAGAGAGACAGAGAGACAGAGAGACAGAGAGACAGAGAGACAGAGAGACAGAGAGACAGAGAGACAGAGAGACAGAGAGACAGAGAGACAGAGAGACAGAGAGACAGAGAGACAGAGAGACAGAGAGACAGAGAGACAGAGAGACAGAGAGACAGAGAGACAGAGAGACAGAGAGACAGAGAGACAGAGAGACAGAGAGACAGAGAGACAGAGAGACAGAGAGACAGAGAGACAGAGAGACAGAGAGACAGAGAGACAGAGAGACAGAGAGACAGAGAGACAGAGAGACAGAGAGACAGAGAGACAGAGAGACAGAGAGACAGAGAGACAGAGAGACAGAGAGACAGAGAGACAGAGAGACAGAGAGACAGAGAGACAGAGAGACAGAGAGACAGAGAGACAGAGAGACAGAGAGACAGAGAGACAGAGAGACAGAGAGACAGAGAGACAGAGAGACAGAGAGACAGAGAGACAGAGAGACAGAGAGACAGAGAGACAGAGAGACAGAGAGAGAGAGAGAGAGAGAGAGAGAGAGAAAGAGAGATAAAAGAGAGAGAGAGAGAGAGAGAGAGAGAGAGAGAGAGAGAGAGCGAGACAGACCTTAACACGCGCCCCGCTGGGGTCTCCTGCATGACGCGCCCCGCTGGGGGCATTTTCGCCCCCCTCCGTATCTCGTTCTCCATGAAAGCTAAAGGAAAATTACGGGCGGCGTTCAAAAGCTCTTGACAAGACGAAGATAATTTATAAGAAGAAATTTTATGTCAGGTCAATATTGAGGTCAGCATAGGTCAAAGAAGGCTCCATAGGCTTACAACAGAGCAGTGTACGTTTCCCTCTCTAGATCTGCCCTCAGGGGAGCTAGAGCAAATCTTTATGCATCATTGGATTCCTCTCATCGTGGCAAATCGAATGATGTTGTATAATATGACATTGCTAAGTCAAATAGTCGAAATGACCTGACCTCGACCTAGGTCAGGGTCACAGAGTGACCTGGTATGGTCATGTTGCATATAAATCGACTCCCCGTGACAATATAAACACAATGCAATCAAAATGGGAGCTTTATCTCAATTCAGTGAGAAGTTATTGGCAAAACAATCACTCTCTGCTACCGTGACCTGATATGACCTTTGAGAGGTCAGATGCTCAAAAACTCAATTTTGTGATCAAGATCGTGATAAGAATAGACAGTTTGAGGATTTTGAGCCTTATCTATCCAGTGTTTACTGAAAACGAGTCCATTCTATTTTTCACCATTTACTTATAATGGGGTGACCAAAAATTGACCCCACCTTAGGTCACCAATATCAAAATTCTGAGATAGCAGATTTGTAGACCCTAATGACCTTATCATAATGTGGAAGTCTCAAACTGATCGGTTTGTTAATGTTCCCTGGGAGCTGCTTCAAACTCGTATTTTTAGGTTTTGAGGTCGGGTCACTTGACCCTGAAAAGTTCCTTGACCTGACATGACCTTAACTCAAAAATTTTGTCAGATGTGTAAAATTGATCAGGGATAAGGTACCGTAAGTTTCGTTGTTCTGCGTTTCTTCGTTTTTAAGCTATCTGGGAAAAACCAGGAGGGGGCGAATTTCGCCCCCCAGCGGGGCGCGTGTGAACAGTGGCAAGGGACACACTGTAAAGTTAACACAGCTCTTTGCAAATTTCGTGCAAAGTTATTGACTAAAGCATGAGAAATTGTTTACGTGACCTAAAATTACCTCTCAGTGGTCATATGTCTACTCTTTGCGAGATTTCGACCATCGGGTTTTTTTGGAGAATATGTTGTGCCTGGACTTAGGAGTACGTTTTGATGTTTTATTCTACCCTATCTTAATATTTATAAAAAAATACTCCTTTCATTGCAATAGAGAGGCCATGGACCTGACCTGGCAGTAGTTCATTTATATAAAACCCGTTACCACAAATTGCCATATTTGATGACCTTACCTTTTGAGATAAATAGCAGGTCAAGTGCGGAAGACTCTGACTGCAGACTGGTTGAACATGTCTTAGGTGAGTTCCCTTGATCTTGTCTAGTGGCCTGATCAAGAATGACCTAAACCTTTCTGTTAAGTTACCTGTACCTGTAGCTGCTTATATTTATCTGTAAAGCTCAGTAAAGCTACGAAATTAATCCGGAATAAATTATGCCAAGTATGAAAAATGTTTTTCGCCGTTCTTTACCCAGAAAACTTCGAGTTCTAACTCCATCCAAATACACGTGGTGTGTGAATGGAGCAGGCGGCTATGTCCCTAATAAGGCATGGCTGAAAATCAAGTGACTTAACTCCCACCTCGGTGGGGGTGTTTGAACACCCCCTCCGAGATGGAGTCACACATTTTACGAAGCTCGCTAGCAAATGTGAGAGAACTCAAGGGGTGCAATTGGGTCTCAAATGAAGAAAATTATTATGTTTTAAAATGGCTGTCTTTTTTGCAATTTCTAGATAGTATTGGTGCACTCATACTACAGCTTTAGAACAGTGGGAGTGTGACGTGACCCGGGCGTCGTGGAATCCCCTTGAACGCACTTTTAAATAAACAAATTTTATCTTGAACGGTCCGTAGAAGATCCTAAAAAAACTGGACCTCTTTCGAATTTTGTTTCCAGCGTTTTTTCTTCTTTAAAACTATGCCATCTAGCCTGAAGGTCTAGAAATCACAATAAGTCATTGTCCGATTTTTTTTATTTTGCTGATTCGCCAGTATTGACAATTGTGTCATTTTCTATTATTTGTATCGTTGTCCCCTTTGAACACCACTAAAAACAAGCTACCACTTGCATGATGCATATATTTAGTAGCCGGATTTTCCACACATGCAACATATCAACAATACAAAGCAATCGAAATAGCAGCTTTAACGCGGCTAAAAAAGGGCAATAGTAACAGTGAGAAGTAGACGGGTGCCTTACAGCACTTTGGTCTGCGGGCGGAGGGTCCAGAGCGCCAGTCCAACCACGCCAGTCCAGAAGGAGGTGGTCACGGAAGATGTCAACATCGGCCTGAAAATAACAGATATATACGTTTTTTTAGCCCGTAGCGTATCTACACTGGTTGTTTTGGGGGTGGGGAAGGGGCTAGATTAGTGAAAAGGATAGTGTTTGTGAAGAACATCGTGTAAAATTAGATGCTGGGGGGTAGTTGGGGAGAGCAAATTCATTGTTTTGCCCCTGGGATCCCTCACAGAAACAATTACACATGCACTCAGATTCAATGTTTATGCGCCATTTAAAAGCATTACCAAATAGTTAAAAACATATCCATGGTATGTTGGCAGAAATGCCCAGGTTTCGCTGCGATTACCCGGAAGAACTGCTAAGGCCTGCTATTTTGTGATGCAAAACCAGTTTACATGACGAGTGGATTCACTTACTTGGAGCTGATCGCCGGTATCTCTGCATACTTTGGCTTCTGTGACAGCTTTTTGACGCGTATCGCCTTCTGTAACAACAGCAAAGAGAGCATGGTCTCGAGAGATGCTAAGAATGCATTGGGACTCTGACCAGTCCATGTATTTTTAACACTGTTTGCAATTATTTTCCGATCTGAAGAGTGAGCGAGTTAAAAAGTGAAAACTTTTCTGGAAACCAATCACATTCTGTATGAATTCTCCCTGAAGTAATACATCTTGAAAAGATATACTGTGAAGAACGTAGGTATATACCAGGGCAGTTGAATAACGGGTACTTCAAAGTTTTGTACCCAAAGCATGGAATACAGATACCTGGAACGGAAGGCTCGTTGATTTCTGGGATGCTTTTGTGGGGCTCATTAAAAAGAATTGGGTAAATAGCCAAGAACATTAAAATATAGATGGCAGTAAAATATTCAACAAAAAACAGGCCTTTGCGCGTGCCTTACTTCAACCCAGAGGAAACAGCTACTACTGAGGTATTATTTATCCAATATAAACCTAAATATTTGCATAATAACCATAAAATATGAATGAAAAATCAGCGTGAGCCCGGATTCGAGCCCGGAACACTACGATTGCTAGACAAGCATGCTGCCAACTGCGCTATTGAGCGACGAAATTACCATTATGAAGATGAAAAATTCGACGCGATCTGAAGAGTGAGCGAGTTAAAAAGTGAAAACTTTTCTGGAAACCAATCACATTCTGTATGAATTCTCCCTGAAGTAATACATCTTGAAAAGATATACTGTGAAGAACGTAGGTATATACCAGGGCAGTTGAATAACGGGTACTTCAAAGTTTTGTACCCAAAGAAAATAATACTAGTTTAGTACATTGATATAAGGTAAACACAAACGGCTGCAGCTGGTGACTGTGGTATTTGTTTGTACCCAAAACAGGATGGAGAAGCAGTGCATCACATATGCTATTCGAATTATTTTTCGTGTAGTTTTGTCATGTCGGTATTGAGCAGAGGTGCGATGTCGGCCAGTAGCGTACGCGACCAGTGAATTAATACAACTACGTAGCGGGCATAAGCGGATCCAGGGTCGCAGATCGGAGGGGCATCTTACGGGGGGGGCGCCATCCATATCAAGGGGGCGGCACTTTTGGCCGACAAAACCTATCATGTGGATGTCAAATTCTATAGCGGCGCGCCGATTTTTGCATCGGGGGAGGGGGTGAGGTGACATTTCAGGGGGCACCATCGACCCTACGGAGCACCGCCATGAACATTTGAGAGGACGCCGAGGGTTGATTCATTGTCCCTTTTTATTAGGACAGGGGCGGATCTAGGCCATACGTTTGGGGAAGGCAATCTCAGGAAACATTGCGAACATGGTGTCGTTTCGATGACCATCGGCTGAAAGTGGGTACAATTCAGCCACTTTGGGGACCATGGCAGGGGCGGATGCAGAATTTTCACAAAAAGAGGCTCGGTTTTCAATCGTAGGAGCCCCCGCTCGTGGTTTCCATTTTTCATAAATTGAGCGTTAAAAGTGAATAAATCATCTGGGTGGTGTGTATTTAAACGTACTTATTAAATAAGGTTTGATACTTTTGGGGGACTACAGGCCAGCTATTGGGACCCCCGGGACCAGTATCCGTGGCGTTTGGGCTCCTTGAATTTACCTAAAAAACATCCACTGAACATAAAGGGAGCCCCCTGCTTCATAGGCGGATTCAGAATTGCCCATGGGGGGGCGCCATCCGTTCCGGGGGCGCCATTTTTGAACGGTAAAATCTATCAGGTGGGTGCAAAATTCTATCGGTAGGCGCTGATTTTCGCATCCTGGGGGGGATAGGAAGCGACATTTTAGGGGAGCGCCATCGACCTCTCAGGGGGGGCGCCGTGACCATTTCAGGGGGCGCTGAGGGTCGATCGGGGGGCACGTTTCCCCCTTGTCCCCCCTGGATCCGCCTATGCCCTGCGGAGGGCCTTTTGCCGTGCTCAAGGCCAGGCTAATGGTACGCGGTCGCCCTCATCACCTACCATCCCCTTAGATCAGCCCCTGGAACATGACGTATTTACTCCTGGATCCGCCTCTGCACTAGGCAAAAGCATCCCTTAGAGCTAAAAGCATGAAGGGCGCAAAGTTGCATGAATTTCAAGCGAATACATTGTGTTTTGCACATTCGGACTCTATGAAAAGTTTGGCCGCTTCTAGGATTCGAACCCACGCCTGAAAATGAAACCAAAACATGGGACCGGTTTTCGCCTTCTAGCTCGCTGGTTAATGTCACGGCTGGCGGTTTTGACCCCGGAAATGAAAATAAAAATGTCCTGGCGTTCATTTGAACTGCTTTTCGTGAACCTGCGCGTGGTTTAAGATACTCTCCCGAGGCTCTAGATTGCAAGCTTTTAACATGTGTTCCCTATGGACTAGTCGAAAATGCCAGCCGTTTAGTAGGAAAAACTTTGAGCCCCCCGGGTATATACTATTCAGCAAAACAGAACAAAACAAAAATTCTTACCGTTGTTTCTTCAATAGTCATGCCAAACGGAGCTTCGATCCTAGCCTTGTTCGAGACCTTGAAGAAGGAGAAGGCTGATGTGATGTATTGATATGTGCTCTCGCCATACTCTACTTCTTCTCGACGGTCATCTGTCTCCCATTCGATGATGTTTTGCTCTTCTAGCTTTCCGATGCTTTCTTCCAAACGTCTTGTCTGTGAGCTCCGTGATTCCACGCGAGCCTCAAAACGGCGGTGATTATCCCCACAAGAGAAGTGAACACGAGCGGCAGGATGATGGGCTTCCAAGAACTTCCTCTTGGAGAGATGTTCGGTGCGGCGGTTGTCCGAGCACCTGGTTTCGACGCCGGACATAGAAAGGGGTCTATCTAGGGTGCTTACTTCGACGCGAGTAGTAGAAGGATGGTTATTTGCTGTGTTTGCTTGTCTGCGTACACGAGAGCGACGGTCCTCCGTACGCCGTGCACTAGGCGGGCTCTCAGAGCGACGGCTATCAAGGCGTCTTGCCTCCATGTGTACATTAGAACGTCGGCTGTCAGCTTGTTCTGTCTCGGTGTGTACATTAGAACGTCGGCTGTGAGCTTGTTTTGCCTCGGTGCATACAGTAGAACGTCGGCTGTCAGCTTGCTTTGCCTCGGCGCGTACCTTAGAATCGCGGGTGTGACGGTTTTCTTCACTTACATACCTAGTACTCTTTGAGCGTCTGCCATCCATGCGTCTTGCCTCTGCGCGTGCATCAGAACGAGTCTTATCCGGCCTCCTGGACTCAGCACGAGCACTAGAACGCTGGCTGAGTACTTCCCTGGACTCGGTGCGAGCGTGGGTACGACGACTTTCTACCCTCCTCACATCTGCGGGATTTTCAAAGCGACGATTGTCCATTCGTCTTGCCTCTGTGCGTGCATCAGAACGAGTCTTATCCGGGCTTCGGGACTCAGTACGAGCACTAGAACGCCGGTTGAGTACTTCCCTGGACTCGGTGCGAGCGTGGGTACGACGACTTTCTACCCTCCTTGTATCTACGGGATTTTCAGAGCGACGATTGTCCATTCGTCTTGCCTCTGTGCGTGCATCAGAACGAGTCTTATCCGGGCTTCGGGACTCCGTACGAGCACTAGAACGCCGGTTGAGTACTTCCCTGGACTCGGTGCGAGCGTGGGTACGACGACTTTCTACCCTCCTTGTATCTACGGGATTTTCAGAGCGACGATTGTCCATTCGTCTTGCCTCTGTGCGTGCATCAGAACGAGTCTTATCCGGGCTTCGGGACTCAGTACGAGCACTAGAACGCCGGTTGAGTACTTCCCTGGACTCGGTGCGAGCGTGGGTACGACGACTTTCTACCCTCCTTGTATCTACGGGATTTTCAGAGCGACGATTGTCCATTCGTCTTGCCTCTGTGCGTGCATCAGAACGAGTCTTATCCGGGCTTCGGGACTCCGTACGAGCACTAGAACGCCGGTCGAGTACTTCCCTGAACTCGGTACGAGCGTGGCTAGGACGACTTTCTACCTTCCTTGTATCTGCGGAATTTTCAGAGCGACGATTGTCCAGGCGTCTTGCATTTGTGCGTGCCTCAAAACGATACTTATCCGAGCTCCTGGCATCGACACGGGCATTAGAGCGGCGCTTGTCAGCTTGCCTTGTTTCAGGTTGAGCGCGAGTGGGACGTTGGTTATCTACCCGATTCGGTTCAATGTGGCCAGGAAAGCGGCGGTTCACTATGCTTCTAACATCTCTGGGACTGTTTGAACGTCGACTGTCCAGGCGTCTTGCCTCGTTGCGTACTTCGGAATGGAAGCTGTCAGAACCGGACGTTTCAAGGTTTCGTGCCTCAGTGCGACGACTGCCTGCTTGCTTTGCCTCGGAGCGAGCATAAGAGCGGCGAGTTTCTAGGCTGCTTGTATGTGTGGGACTTTCGGACTTACGGCTGACCAAACATTTTTCTTCTCTGCGCACTTCAGTTAGGTAGTTTTCGTGAGGTCTGATTTGTCCACGAACCTCAGACTGACGGCTAGCTACAAGCTTTTCATTATAGCGAATGTCGCGGTGAGTAGCTTCGCTGCGGGTCTTAGAATGACGATTATTCGAAAGTTTTGCCTCAGCACGAATCTCAGAGCGGCGAATGTTCAGACGCCTTGCCTCGCTATGGGTATCGGATCGATGGTACTGGATACGTCTTCCCTCTTGATGAATCTGGGACCTGCGCTTGCCTAGACGTCTAGGCTCGTTTTGAGCCTCGAAAGACAACGTGTCTTCTCCCCTCCCCTGATTCCGAGCTTGAGAACGGTAGCTGGTCTGCTGGTGGCTTTCATCTCGTCGATTTTCAGACTTGACCACTCGTCTTGCTGCTGTGTGGAACCCAGAAAGCTTGTCACCCACGCCCCTGGCGTCGCCTTGATTTTCCGAGCGACGGTTATTGAGGCGTCTTGCGTCTCTTCGACAATCTGAATGACGACCATCGTGCAAGTCTGCTTCAGAACGGGCTGCAACATGACGGTTGCCTACCCGCCTTGTTGCTGTGCGGACCTCTGAACGACGACTGCTCGGTTGGGGTGGGCATTTTGTGTCGATACACCCCTCAGAGTGAATCCTAGCAGGTGTCTCTTCTCGTCTCGTTACAGAGCGTCCCTGAGGAAGATGGCTTCTCACACAACGGGTAACAGATCTAGAGTAACGGGTGTCAACGCGTTTTGCCTCTGTGCGAGCTTGAGAACGACGGCTGTCCACACGCCTTTCATCAGAGGGCTGGTGGTGGTTCAAGTGGGTATCGGCGGTAGGATCATTAGAACGACGACTGTCTCGGCGCGTGGTTAGGCTGCCAAATACAGAGCGGCGGCTGTCCAGGCGTCTGGCCTCGATCCGTGAGTTGGAGTTGTGGTTACCCATCTGTCTTACTTCTGAGCGAACATCAGAACGACGATTTTCCTCTCGCCTGGCTTCATGGGGTGCCTCGCTGTTGGCTGTGCGCCTGGCATTGGTACGAGCATCAGTACGATGACCGGTCAGACGCCTGTTTTCGAAATTAGGTTCGGTACGTATGGCTGATGCTCCCAGCTCCACACCCGGCTTAGAGTATTTGTTGTTCAGACGCCTTGCCTCAGAGCGGACGTCAGAGCGACGACTTTCAAAACGTCTTTCGTCATGTCGAGTTTCTCGGCGACCAGCATCCTCACGCCTTTTTTGTATGAAGCTCGTGATACGTGCTGATCCAGTCGCTTTGCCTCGCGGCGAAGCTCAAAGTGACGGTTAGAAGAGCGTCTTCCATCAGCGCGAGCCTCCAAGCGGCGGTTGTCAGAACGCCTTGATTTTTCGCTTTCAGAGAGGTAATGGATGTTCAAGTCCTTCAGACGGAACTGAGGAGGCTTCACTTCTGAGTGTTCTATTTTGACAGAAGGTTCCACTTCAGAGGGTTTGATGTCCTGGCGGCCTTGTTGGGTGATTTGTGTTTCAGGAGAAACGTCATAGTGGCTTTCCTTTGAGGCGATTAAAGGCGCATTAAATATGGAGTCTTGTTTAACTTGAACTGGAGAGTGCGCACGAGTGTTGTTGAGTGACAGACTAACTGAAGCTAGCAGAAACCAGATGAGACCTGAATAAGGTGCCATCCTGAAACAAATAATTTGGCTGTATTATCATCTAGCAGAAGTCATTATCTGCATATAATTTCAATCTTAAATGAATTAAGATAACCTTTGCGCCCAATATATGCAGTATGTGGGTTAAAAATACAAAATAACTTATGAACTCTTGTTTTATGTCTAATAAGCACGGATAAAAGATATTGCACTTGCATTAACCTAGTTCCAATCTTTTTATCTATACTCACAAAATGTTGGACTATTATTTCATCACTTATTCACGGGATGTGAAAAACCACCGCCTTAGGGTTGGGCAACCCAAGATTTTGGGAATCCCAAGAGTCGATAAGCAGAAATAAAAACATCACCGGGTCAAACATGGGGTCACAAGATGCTTGTTTTACTATCGAAGACCCAATTTTTACACTGATGTTTACTGGTTCTATTTGAAATTGAGAGTTGAAGCATCAAAACCTTTCTTAAAAACTAGAAAGGAGTCGGGGCAAAAAAGGAGGTTGACAGCTTGGGGGGAAACATAGTATTGCCCCGAGCTTTTCCGTTTGGGGTTATTCATTTTTTGCCCCCTCCCTCTTCCTGGAGCCGCCACTGCAACAAGCGACTGCAATGTTCTTTTCATGTGGATGCAGAGTTATTAATTGAACTAATTCCTCATTTGCAAAGACCCGAGAAAACTCCAGCTCGGTGAAGGGAGTCCCTCTTCGGCCTTGCAGGGCATTTTTAAGGTGAATAAAATGTGAAATTAATCCAAACGTGAAATTTAAGGGTCATTTTACCAAAAAAGGAACCAAAAATTTCAGAATAGTGCCTAAAATATTACTTTTACGCTTTTGCGTGCTGGAAAAATACTTGCAAGCTTGGTAAAGTTTTAATGTTGAAGATAGGCGAAAAAAATTTATGGCGCCCATATGACGTCACGACATGGCAGTGCGTGATCAGGGGCTGCGATAAACCTACTGTTTTGGCTTTAGTAAGCGACTAGTTTTCATTACTTGCGATGGAAAATACTTTCCACGAGGTTTGGACTTTAACCTTGGCGATGATATTATAAACATTTGTTTTCAGTAACATTTTAAATTTGAAAACGAGTCATCCAGAAAAATTCCGGAAAACTTTTCAAACGCGAAAAAGAAAAACTAGCAAAATTGAGCTTTTCATTTCGCGGAATCTCACCTATTTCAATGGACGGCTGAGAGAATAAGTGCCGCCTTGGGTAGACACTCAAAGAGAAAACGGAAATTTGTAGTGCAGTGAAACTAGGTGAAAATATGCTTGAGTACTTTCTTGGATTATGTTTTAAACCGTTCATGCTGGTTTAGGCTAAAATCTGTCGGTTAATGTCACCACCACCAAAATTAAAATCCTACAAACTAATCGTAATTGGACCGCTATCGACGCCATATTAAAGCTGGTTTAGGAAACCAACTGACACAACATTTCTGATTGTATTAATTATCCAGGTGGGTATGGGTAGGGGCTATATTTTCAATGCTGAATACCTTTTGAAAATATAAAGGGAATATGGGTACCACTGGCGGATCCAAGGGAAGACAAAAGGGCCGTGGCCCCTCCAATGCCTAAAATAGAGTTTCGTGGGCCCCCAAAAGGACCACTTTTTGCAATTTCGCTTCAAAATACGATGACGAAATCGCGTTTTTTCTCAATTTAGCTCCCCTCCCTAAAAGTTTATTTGGCCCCCTCCAAAAGCTGCTCCTGGATCCACCAATGATGGCTGCATATCCTCATCATCAAAGTCAATTATTTATCACACACACACGGAGAACTTGATTTTTACAGTCTCGTACCTGTTAAAATACCGAGGCCGTCTGAATCCTAGCCGAGAATTTGTTTAAATAAGAATTATTGCAGTCAAAATCGGCAAGAGTCTGTAAATTGAAGGACTTCGGCTCTAGGCGTGGTTAAAAAATCCAAACTTATATTTGTAATAATTCGGAATAGAAGACTTCCGTAATTGTCGCGGACCTACCTGGGCCCAAGCCTTTCCTGCAGGCAGCTGCGCAACGCTGGAAGCTGTACGTTCCCCAACCAAATCACAATATTTCGGCGTTGATTCGGTTACTGGAAGACGCTGCCACTGTGCTGCTGTCTGAGTTAGTTAGTTAAGGGCTTTTTATAAGGCGTTCTGTGCAAAGCACCTTTGCCCGCCTCTAAAGTGCTGCTGTCTGACACAACCTTCCTCTTTTGTACCCCGAGGCTACGTTCTGGTGACGTCGCTTATGACGTCAACGGAGCATGTGCACGTCACGCCCGCCCGGAGGCTCTGCCGGCGCAGATAGCAACCCTATAGGTTGTCGCAATTGATGAGTCGTTTGTTTTGTGCATCGTCTAGATGGAGTCTCATAATAATGCGAAGCCCCAAATGGTGTGATCCGGGCGGAGTGCCTGTGGGCGCGACTGAACGGCCATCGTCTTGCAGAATACTAAAGTTCATATGTACTGTACAAAATGTCGCGTAGGTCGACTTGACCCATCTTCTCTCATTTTCGGATTTTATGGCTTTTGTTTTGGTCTTTCGCATTCTGTTTGGGAACTTTGGTTCGAAGTTCAAGCTTGGTTTCCTTTTTAACACCAGCACTACAACAACAATGAACACATTTATTTTGAATTCAGTGCATGAAAGCAGTACATTTGCCTCTCAATCGGTGCGAAGGCGTGTTAGTGCCATTGAATCTAATCACCACTCGAACAGTTGAAGTAGTATTTCCAAGCAGCGCCGCCATAAGCTAACGGAAGCTCATCCTAGTGGAAGTCAGCGGCAATCATTGCAGTGGAGATTCACAATAAGTTGCTTCTCGTCCTGTGGTTGATTTAAAATAGTTCAGTTTCTTATAATAAAGTTCATCGCCTTACGCGCAACTGCACGATCCTCGAACGCGCATGGGGTGAAACAGTGAAGGAAAATTTTATTTATAAGGACGATCTAAGTGCCATTATTTGCCAGTAAATTTATAATGTTTTCATATGTTGGGCAGTCAGAAAAGTAATGTTTGGTGTGTTCGTTGCTCTGACCGCAGATACTGGAGAAGGGCTGGCACTAATACGCACTGGATGGGTGGGGGGGGCAGGCCCCTCTGAGATCTCAAAAGCTAAGAGGCTTGAACTGCGTTGGAGCCATTTTGTATTGCCCAAGGTCAGTATCTTCAAGGTTAAACCACGTCATGGAAGTTTAAACCTGAGCCGTGCTGGGAACACTTTGAGAAACGTCACGATTATGTGGAAAACTTTGTGACTAACTGAAAGTGGACTAATTTAATTGAGGAAAAGTTTCACACTTTCCGATATCTTGGGTCTATGTCATTCAAGGCGATTGGCCTGCGAAGTCATACTATGATATAATTTGTATAGTTTACACTATAAAAACATTGTAGCAGCCGTTGGACGGGATACGAGGGCTCATGATCTTTGATTTTGACCCGTGACCTTGGTTTTAGCATTTAGTAACCTTAACTAGGACGTCATAACCTAATATACGTCATACTGGGTGACTTCAGCTGACCGGAAGCACTGGGTTATTGACGTTGAAAATTATGGTCTGACCCTGTTCGGTTGCCTTCAACCTTGGCTCTGTGGCCTTTGGTCATGACTTTGACCTTTATGTGAGGAGACTATGACATAGCTTCCCGATTACATGACATTGATACGTCATCACTCGGTCTAGAGTGCATATTTGCTTGTGCAGCCTCACGATTGTGGCGTTTTCAAGCTATAGGTTTGGCTTTGAAAGCATAGAAATAAAGAAGTGATGGACCGGTTTTCAAAATACCTTCTGCGACCGACGCACTCAACAAGTCTTTCAAATGCCCCCCAAGCAACGTTTTGTTCTGCCATAATCAGTTCTTCGTCAACCTTGAAAAATAATTGGGGGTTCTATGAGAACCCCTCCCGTGCGCGTGTGAAGCAGTTTTCCCATTAAGAAAATGACATGCCTTCGGCATGGTAACAGGCAAATTTTCAATCAAGAAAAACAAATGTACCGTATAGCATCGCAAACCCAGTTTGAAGTGTACACTCGATCTGACGTTAAATGTATCATCTTGATAAAAAATCAATCATTGAAATGTATCATGGCGCGTTCAAGTTTTGATATTGGTGATACGGCATTCATTTGGCTTTCGCCGTTCTACTGTTGCAGGATATGTCAGGTTGGAAAGACCTAGGGAATTTCTCTAATGTATTTGACACATCTGGGTCCGCAGCAGTAGCAGTTATGATACCGTAAATGCCCTGTTGAAACACAGAGGTGAACTTTGGTTAAAGTATGCCAAAAATACACGATCGAATAGAAAAATGAAAAAAACACACAAACAGACACACGACATTAGACATTATCCATTACGTTGCTGAATATAAGGCAATATATCAGACAGAGTCACCGAGAAAGCGGTCAATAAGAAAACCATTATCTTGTATACGTACTCTTTCCAGCTATGCCAGCTAACTCAGTGGGTTCTGTAGAATCTTATACAGTAACAATCGGCACGTGAAACTGCGATGACACATTAAACTTTCTCCTGGCTTGCCCACATTAGTATTTACATTACAATCAGTCACGGACTATAGCCAAGGACATTGCCATCTGAAATAGAGAAAACATGTTGAATATGTTCGCCGTTACAATTGGTTATCTTCAACTCGCTAATTGTCTTCAAATACACAGTTTTATTTTGGAGAAAATTGGTCTAGCATCGTTTGAGTTGATGAGCCTCTTAACACGCGCATTGACGGGGGTCTGAGCCACCTTCACTTTGACGGGGGAGTGGGTACCCGCCCCCTGAATTTGTTCCTGTAATTGCGGTATTTTGCAGTATATTTTGGGATATAATGTGTTGTATAGTAGCATGCTATACGGTGATCTACATCAATCTGTTTTGGGTGCGGCAGTGCTTTGTGCTGGTTGGCCAGCTACAAAACACAATTTCCTGGGTCTGTGACAAAAAATGGCCTTGAAATGTTTCAGGAAAAATTCGAAGCTATCGTAGCTTTATGGAGACATAGGCAGAAGAACGTCCATAACCTTGTAGAGAGCGTGGGTTGGGGTGAGAGGGGCAAGGAGCATGTTTAAGTCATTTTCCTTCCAGTCGATCCAGTACTACGATGAGGTTATTTTTATTCCATTCAATCCCGTAGAGTTCATGGTTACCATTCATGAATACAAATTGGCAGGAGGCATGGCCTCACTGCCACCTCCTGTTCTTACACCTATGCAAGTATACATTTTCAAGGTATTGGAAGCATTGTATATCACATTTGCGCCTAAGACGTTGCCCAAAGTAAAAATAGTTTTAGCTCTTTTTGCTTTGTGATTATTCTACAATCCTTGACATCTGCGAAATCTGGGCGGGCATTAAATCAGCAATTCCTGACAAATCACTGCTTAAGAAAACAGAATTGGCCGACATTATCTCTTTGATGTCGCTGAAGCATCAGAGAGATGATGATGATGTCGCTCAGATATCGGCCATGGACCCGATCTTAATGGTTCTATCTTTTTGTTTCATCTTTCATAAGCGTCGCCACCGGCAAAAAGAGAGGGGGCCGGCCAAATTTCAACCTGACGCTGACAACAAACTTTCTACGTTGGGACCAAAAACTGTTCGAATTTGGGTTCCTCGTTGCCCTCCGAAGCGGCTGGTTCTAGAAATGGCCTGTTTTCTCCCATTTTGACCGAGGTCAGGAAATTTTTGGCCAAGAAGTGGGGGAGTGGGCAAGTCCCTCTGCCCCCCTTTCCAACGATTATGCCATTTTTTACCATCGCCAGATTTCTTTGGACACATAAAAGACACGTATTTTGGTATGCTGTCTTTAGCTATTTAGATAGGGCTAGTTATATATTCTATCCGTGTTGCGGTATTCAGTTAGGGCCAGTTATATAGGGGAGAGTGGGGTAAGATGCCCAGGGCTTAGGGAAATCCGGATTTTAGAATAACCGCGGTACCAACAGCGCTGGTTTAGATGCCAAGTCGTAGTATGATCATTTATCTTCCTTATAGAGTCGATGAAATTGCTGATAATTATCATATGTTCTAACTATTATGATTTTACTAGAGGCTTGCAAAGGGGGCGTCTTACCCCATCGGGTGGGTAAGACGCCCCTGGGGCTTGGTAAGATGCCCCACCCCTGGGTATCTTACCCCATTTTGGTATATCGTTGATGAATTAGCTTTTTTGTAGTTCTTAGCTTCATTGGTAATCATTTAAATATTATTCAGAAGTCAGAATGTATTTAGAAGCATTCACAGACATTGATAAAACGTGTACCTAGGTGGTTTTTCATGTTTCCACGTCAAATGATAAAACAAAGTTACGTAAGACTAACGACAAAAATCAAGGATAAAAGCATACCATAAAAGTAATATAAAATCACGCACACTCACAAACAACGAAGTACGAAACGAAGTTGGTAAACTGGTACGAGGTTTCTGAGAACCTCCCCTAAATCGCCTACCTTGTCTTTTCTGTGTTCTCTTTGTTAGTTAGTTAGTTAAGGGCTTTTTATAAGGCGTTCTGTGCAAAGCACCTAGTCCCCATTTTATAAGAAATATGGGCCAGATGTTGTTAAGTACAAAAACATTCACTTCAGAGAGCAAAAATGGCTTGTGGTGACTCGAAGCTTCCTCCCACTAACCGTTACAGGCTCCCAGTCTATCATTTATGGCGCACAGCCATCTTAGCATTCTCGTCAAGGCACACAGGCCCAGTCTTCCCAGGCAGTACACTCGATCTATTCTTTGCACGAGAGAACACAACTCACTCCGCAGATGAGGTATCTGGTATCGTCATGCCCACTGTCTTTTTTTCCTTATATCGCTTTTGCCTGCCTCGTCCACGTCTTTTTAGATACATTTGCTTTCGCAGCCCCTTTAACTAGTCTATCTTCCAGAGCCTTTTTTATATGCATGTTGTTGCAAGTTCGGCTTTTTGAGTCGGAATCTCGCTAAAGTCATCAATGGTCTTGTCGCGGAGACCCTAGCCCTACCATTGCAGCGAGCAACTCCTGTAATGAAGATTTGATTTAAGTCAAAGTTAAACATCCCACAAACCACAGGGACGGCCGCCCCGCTCAGGTCACCCTCTCACCAGTCAGTTGCCAGCCGACCTACGTCGGGTTAACTATTGAGCGCCGGAGCGTCTCAGGGGAACCGATCCCAAGCCTGGACATGCACTGCCACTGCACGTTCCTGAGCAGCGGGCCGGAGCCCAAAGCTCTACCAGCTGGGCTACCGGGATGGCAAATGTAGGGACGACATAAGAGATCAGGTACGGAGCTTTGCAGGATTAACCATGTGGAATATTTCAGGTCTAGCTCATTCATAGGCGAATCCAGGGTAAACAGTTCAGGCATAGCCCCTTCCTAATTGGCCAAAATTGATCGATTTTGGCCAATTTTGGTTTAAAATATGTTTTACGGTTTTTTCAATTTTAATTTAATTGTTTTGCGCCTCCACCACACCAGTTTGATCTGAACCCGCCATGAGGTTATCTCCGATTGAGGCATCAGGCCAGGTCCGGTGAACTCCCAAACAATTGTCTCAAAGTTTTTAATGATTGAGCTGGGATTCGCTTTATCGAATGAAAGCACCAACCACAAAAAGTTGGCTGTTATGGGATTCCTTGCGTTCAGGTGGGTTCAGGTGCGAGGCCTTTAATTGGAAAGGTTAGTCACAAAGCGACAGATTGAAGTGTGCTCTTATTTAACACGTACGGTCATGCGCGTCGAAAGCATAGGACAGGAACGGGAGGACGGATCCCCTAACTCGCCAATCCGTGAGGACATCTCCCGACAACTTTTGGGAATCGACCTAGGTTTTTATTGTTTCTCTATTACCTACCTGCTTTGACCTCCGTAAATTTGTTCATGAGCTTCATGGGCATTAGCTTTTTCAAAGACGGTCAATTTAAAGTTCACGTCCCCCCCCGCCATCACCAGTCCAGGGTCTGTAGCCCCTCAGTTACAATTCCGTGGCGCTGCCCGTGGGTAAGGTTTGGACTAACCCCAAGTTTAACACACAGTTGTTTACTCGAAGAAATGGCATTATATTGCTCTGGGTAAAGACGCCCCCTTTCCACCGGGAAGTTGCCCATGGGGCATCTTACCCCATTCGTTGAGGGGGCATCTTTCCCATCTGTACCCAAACTAGATAAAACCTAAAGGGCAAAAATCATGCAATTAATACACTCAAGGGAAATGCTCAGTTAATGAGTTGAATGAGCCATCATTCGTAATGCGAAATCAAGCAAAGCACGCATCCAATACTCTTCGAGATATCTGCAACCTATGTGTGCAATTTTTTCTTAGAAAAGCATCGAAATAAAGACTTACCCACCAGCTTGAAGCAAATCACAGGAGGGAACTGAGTTTTTGCGCAAGAAACAATCGAAGCCTCTGCTTTCGACCAAGAACCATATTATTTACCAGTGGTGGCCCAGATTGCCAAAAGAGGGAATAGGGCGTCTTACCCAATGGGGCATCTTACCCCACTCTCCCCTACTCAATTCATTTTCCAAAAGGTTTTGCTTGCAGAAATGAACCAGACGGATGGTCCAAGAACTGGAAACAAATGATTGGCCATGGCGTAAAGATGACAAATTATGGACCGTTTAATGAAATGCCAAGATATCTTCAAGACTATACCAAAATTTCGCCCTTCAATTTGAGGAGGCATATAGTCCTCATAAGGTTCTCGTGGACATAGACGGATCCAAGATGGCCAATCGGTGGGGGAGGGGCACAAGGCGAGGGAGGGCGCCGCCATCCGGACCAGGGGCGCCACTTTTGGACGGCAAAACCTATCCGGTGGTGCCAAATTCGATCGTACCCCGGGGGCGCCATGTACCTTTCAGGGGTGCTGATACCATTTCAGGGGGCGCCGAGGGTTGATTGGGGAAGGGGAGTGCCCCTGTCTCCCAGATCCGCCTGTGCGTGTGGAGTGTTAAACCCTCTGATTCATACTCTCTTGGGTACTTTGAAAAAAATCTACCATGCTTTTTTACGGGTTTAAGGGTACTCGATATGGGCCATTTTTATCCTGTTAAGCCTCACGATAATGTTAATAGAATAGGCGAAGTATCTCGGCCTCCTCAAACTCTGTTTCAGTAAAGGTTTAGTTCCATTGAGTTCAGATGCCCATATCACCATTCGCTTTATACAAAAACAGTTTTATTCACTTAGCACGCGCCCCGCAGCGCGCTGGGGGGCGAAATTCGCCCGCCCCCTCCTGGTTTTCCCCAGATAACGCAAAAACGAAGAGACGCAGAACAACGAAACTTATGGTAACTTATCCCTGATCAATTTTACACATCTGACCAAATTTTTTATTTAAGGTCATGTCAGGTCAAGGAGCTATTCAGGGTCAAGTGACCCGACCTCAAAACCTAAAATTACGAGTTTGAAGCAGCGCCCAGGGAACATTAGCGAACCGATCAGTTTGAAACTTCCACAATATGATAAGGTCATTAGGGTCTACAAATCTGCTATCTCGGAATTTTGATATTGGTGACGTAAGGTGGGGTCAATTTTTTGGTCACCCCATTATAAGTCTACGGTGAAAAATAGAATGGACTCGTTTTCAGGAAATACTGGATAGATAAAGCTGAAAATCCTCAAACTGTCTATTCTTACCACGATCTTGACCATACATTTGAGTTTTTAAGCATCTGACCTCTCAAAGGTCATGTCAGGTCACGGCAGCAGAGAGTGATTGTTTTGTCAATAACTTCTCACTGAATTGAGATAAAGCTCCCATTTTGCTTGCATTGTGCTTATATTGTCACGGGGAGTCGACTGATATGCAACATGACCGTACCAGGTCGCTCTGTGACCCTGACCTAGGTCAAAGTCAGGTCATTTTGACTATTTGACCTAGCAAGGTCATATTATACATCATTCGATTTGCCGCAATGAGAGGAATCCAATGATGCATAAAGATTTGCTCTAGCTCCCCTGAGGGCAGATCTAGAGAGGGAAACGCACACTGCTCTGTTGTAAGCCTATGGAGTATTCTTTGACCTATGCTGACCTCAATATTGACCTGACATACAAATTCTGCTTATAAATTATCTCCGTCTTAACAAGAGCTTTCGAACGCCGTCCGTAATTTTCCTTTAGCTTTCGTGGGGAACGATATATGGGGGCGAAAAACGCCCCCAGCGGGGCGCGTCATGCAAGGGACCCCAGAGGGGCGCGTGTTAATAATCTTGGGTTTACAGTTTACAACACGTATCAATGGCATAGCATACCACTAAACAGCCAATACCTCCATAAATTCGTCCGTATTTTGCCAGCGCTGTGGACGGGGGCTCTCCCATTCATCACAATGGCTACTGTGTCGCGGCCGTGGCTATCACGCCCGCCCAGCGGCGGCGGTGTGTTATGTGCCCGTATGTGATAAACTGGTACGCGCTGCTGGCTGGCGCAGCCCCGACCTCGGATCACTCGGCAATACCCACAGGCGGCCTACCGTGCTATCACCGACCGCCAGACGCTCTTTTGCTCCGCTGAAAGAATGTACAGCAGCTGTGCTGGCACAAAATTTATCCCGTCAAAGACCAGTGAGGACCACCCCCTGCTGGATTCTTCAAATGGACTATCAGTTTTGATCGTAAAATTTCCTTTGCAACGGAAATAATATGAATTAGTCAAAATGACAGTGACTGTCGGCGTGAAAATCCGGCGGCTATTTAGACTTTATGTGCTTTAAAGGAAATGTGGCAACTTGGTTGAATCCTGTAATTTATTGTAATTGGGGTTATTTTTAGCCGAAAATCATGAAAACGTCCATTATTTCTCTGAAAAATGTAGGGCAAGATGGTCATTATGCGCCCCTTTAAGGAAAGTTGTCTGCCAAAAATTGCGCAGTTGACTTTGGTGCTACTTTTAGGCTGAAAAATATTTTGTGATTAAAGGGAATGTGCACCTTCACAACGTGATTTTAACTGAGATAGCCAAGTTGTAAAGCAGGTCGGAAAACCCGGTACTCCATATTTCATTTGTCTTGGAACTCGATATTTGCGTAGAAAAAAGCTAAAACCTACCTGACACCAGCCCCCTCAGCCCCCGTCGCCGGCGGCCATTGTTGTGAGCTACTGGTGTGACGACATATGCTGACGTCACGATGAGCATCAGCTAATCGAAGCCCTTGAAGCGTTTCAAGTATGGTAGTGGTTGCCAGATCGTGACATCATCTACAGGCTGATATTTATTTCTTTTTCTAGAGGAGCATTTTTAAAAACCAAATATTGAGCTTATTGTAGATTTTTCGGAGAAATCGTGAGTGTTTTCATTATTTTTGGCTAAAAGTACGCCTAATAACACTAAATTCCAGGATTCGACCAAGGTGCCACATTCCCTTTAATTTGCTTTTATTTTGCACATCCATACCGTATTAAGTTGATCGAAAATATTAGTGTTTTACGTTTTTGAAAAACCTTGCAAAGGGCGCAATTATAAACAGGGTATCTAAAATTTGCCCACCAAGGTTCATAAATGTGCTCGGGCTTATTATGCCTCCAGGATAGGACTGTGAGTATTGTTTATTCCATTAGAAGCCTTTGGAGATGTTAGCATTTTAGAGAAGTCGGCGTAAGCATACTAGTCGACGATGGACGATAGCATGGTTCAGAAATTCCAGTGACATGCAAAGAGTAGTGGAAGGAGTTCAAGAGGAACACGAGAAGCAATTTATATATGTCGATGGCTTGTTCCGCTCTGCGTTTGTATCGCTCCCAAATTAATACATTGCCAGAAACATATCATTTGCAACTGAGACGGTATTTTTGCTGAAAGTCACAACAAAGAGTCAACGATCGAACATCACTGTTTCCAGTGAGCAACAGTGAGCAACGACCTCATTCACAACAGAAATCACATGCAAGCACATTGGATCCGCCGGACCAAACCTGTGGAAACCAATGCTCACACTCCTCACACTCAGTCAGAATTCAGATTTTCCGCTTCGCCTGAGGGTTCTACCTTTCACCCCATCAATTTCTCTTAAAAAATTACCCGGGGCCACAATAGGTCACCATACAAGGTCACCTCAGTTCAAATTTTGAGCTCTACCATAGCTTCATTTCTAAGCTGATTGATTTGAAACTTGCCACACTTTATGGCCCTTCCAGGATCTACAAAATTTATATCCGGGATTTTTCGATTTGGTGCCCTGAGGTCAGTTCACGAGGTTACCTCTCCCATAGAAAAAGCATGGGGAAATCTGTCTGATGATCTAAAAGTCACAAAAATATTGCAAATGCTCAGATTTCTCAGAAACGCACTCTTGGCCTCCCATTCACGGATTCCAGGGGAAATATTTATCCTTTAAGTTATCTGAGGTCATCATAGGCCACCCGGGGTAAAAAACAGTGTGTTGACGATCACTTTTGATCTAATCAAGCTAGAGCGCTGAATTGAACGTCATTGTATATGTTTCGTCAGAGGCTTTCATTTGATTCATTTCATTTGATTCGTCATGGTAAGATCACTTTGTGACCTTCCGTGATCTCAAATCATGTTACGTCAAGAGGTATCCACGTAGGTCACACCACTGGCATGAGGTCAGTATGGTCCACATAGCGGAGAAAGCCCTGGCATTTTCCTATAAAATCTACTTAACGAGACCTCAATAGCTCTAATGGCATGCAAGCTATGCCCAGGTTTCTTAAGCATTGCATATTTTAGTGGAAATGGCCCATCGTGACCGAACTTGATCTCTGGAAGTCAAACAGTTGACCTGAGGGCTTAGATATGCGGAGTAAAACCGTGCTGAATTCACAAGAGCTTTCCAATGTTTTGTGCAGATCTGCGCCAACCCCTATAATTTCGGAGTTAGAGGGGGCCATCGATGGCCCTGGTGGGGCGAAGTCGGCGGCGGACCCCCAGTGGGGCGCGGGTTAACATGGAGTCAATCCCCACGGCGGGAAACCGCCTTCTGCGCCTAGGTTAGCTATATTTTTGGTAAATGTAACAGAAATGCTGATTTACCGAGCCAACATCAAATTTATAATAGTTGTTTAGGTAAGCAGTTCGGGTGGAAACCGGGTTACCAATACTGGAATCATGAAAGAGAGCATCAAGTCAAACTGTGGTGATTGAAATGTGCGTTCTAAAATGCGCCCCTGGCGCAATTTGGTAGGGTGCATTTTACAATCAGCTAGGTCTAGGTAAAACAAAATAGTCGCGCAGATGTGTGCAAAGAAAGCTATGGTGGTTTCGTTAATAAATAAAATAAAAGAAAGTAGATCTCGAAAATATTCACCTGTACACAATATCTGGCATAGTACATTTTCATGCATGCTTTGAAAACCACTGTCATGGTTAAGAAGTACATGTAAAACAGAAAAACATATGTAGCATAGATGCACGCTACTTACCAGTTGCTTTGGTCACCGGAAAAGAGGGGAAATTGCAGTGGGGAAAAATAATAATCAAACAATAGAGCTGACAAACTTTTAGTATTTTCAAAACAGCCTCTGGGCGCATTTTCGAACCGGACGCATTATGACCCTCTTCCCCTACAATGAGCTCAATATTTTGATTTTTTAACGCTCCTCTAGGGTGAAAAATAAGCCTCTGCCTGTGGATGACGTCATGATCTGGCAACTGCTTCCATATTCAATAGGCTTCGAGGGCTTCAATTGGCTGATTACTCACCGCGGCTCACCGTGGTGCCGCTGAAAGAATGGACAGCGGTTGCGCTGGCACAAAATTTATCCCGCCAAAGACCGGCGAGGACTGCTGGATTCTGCCCCCTGCTGGATTCTTCGAATGGATTGACAGTTTTCATCGTACAATTTCCTTTGCAACGGAAATAATGCTAAATGATGCAATGCAACGGTCAAATGCCATTGATCTTCGGCATGAAAATCCGGCGGCTATTTAGAGCTCATGTGCTCATGGTTGTAATTTTCCCAAAATCTTTGGGGGTGCTCAGCCGGAAGGGGCGGCACCCTATAGGGGCGGTGGTATTGCGGGGGTGGCACCCCTTCATTGCACCAAATACGTTATTCATCGCTTTTTTGGCCTTTTATAGCACAGGAAACACTCTATCTTAACACGCGCATTGACGGGGGTCTGAGCCACCTTCGCATTGACGGGGGGTGGGTACCCGCCCCCCTAAGATCTCGAAACCACGGTAGGTAGCGAAAAACGGTAAACGGCGTTGGGTTGCCCATCCACGTTTCCATCGAAAACATTTGAACCATTTTTTTGTCAGGTCACATTTAAGGTCACGAGAGGTCAAAACATGCCGTCTTAGGGATAACATGTAAATTCAGCTTTTCGGCCATTTCATCTGAACAAGTAAAGATAGAGCAAAACGACTTAAACTATATGAATCCTCTCAGCAAGCCGAATCGAATGATATATAATTTGACCTTGCTAGGTCAAATCAAGGATTTGACCTGACCTGAGGTCAGGTCAGGGTCAAATTATATAAAATGCATATCATTAGAACTGCAAAGCCCAGGCGAGTCTAATGCAGCTAAAATAAATGCTGTATCACCATCCGTTACTGAGTTATTCCGTAAAAACCATTTTTCCCATGTATTTCCAATGGAGAGGTCATGCCTCGTACCTGACCTTAGGTCATCGATATCAAAAATGCCGGAACATATTTTAGAGAACTCGGTGGGGCCATTATGTGATATGAGTTTCAATCGGATAAGTTCACCCTGCTCCGACTTATGCTATCTTAAACTTTTTTGAGGTCGGGTCACTTGACCTGTACTGGTGACCTGACCTTGGATGACCTAACCTTAAAATTTTCACAGAAGTTGTAAAAATGATGAAAGAAAAGGTATGCCAGGTACGGCGGCGCGTAGCGCCGCCGTTTTTCTGCTATCTCCGAAAAACCCGAGGGGGGGCGGGTACCCGCCCCCCGTCAATGCGCGTGTTAATGTTGGTCAGGTATTCTACAGCTTTTTCGAAACATGTTTGCTCTTTAGGCGACATCCCAAAGCTACATACGCGTCTTCAAAGAATCCAATCTGAGTTGTAAATCTATCCACGATTGAAGTATATCAGTTTTGCGGGATTAAATTTTACATTCGGAATGGCAGAGTGGATGGATATTGAAATGAAAGCAAAGGACCTAATCACTACGTGAAAAGAAAGCAAAAAACACTGATGTCACTCCAAACAACGCGTATATTGTTCTGTAAATATTAATAAATATGGCAGCTCCACTGTACACGTGCATGCCATTTATTTTTCCCTGACGCCCTTTATTTTTACCCTAGCACCCAGCAGCGGTAAGAATCAGTAGCCCTGTTCCAGCTGTCAGCACAGTTTTGTCAGCACCAATCAGCGGGCCGCGTTGCGCCTACGTCACAGGACTGTAGCCTCTCCCCGGGAACTAGTTCTAGAGGTTTTACGGGCTGATGGCCTGCTGTTTGCGCTGATGAAAAATAGTAAGTGCACAAAGAGGCAGCCTAATATTTTTAATGGCATAAAGGTTTAATTTTCCTTTGCTTAGCACAAGCAAGAGGTGATTATGGCGCTGATGTTTATTTTCTGGAGGAGAAGTTAGAGGTCCTGCTGACAAAACTGTGCTGACAGCTGGAACAGGGCCAGTGCTGCAGTGATGAGCCCTGGGTGGCAGTTATAGACTAAGAACGGCACACATTAGGATGGAAGTGATAAGCTGGGGGTGGCAGTGATTGGCCGGGGCGGCAAGAAGCAGGGCAGAGTCATAAGTCGAGGGCAGCAGTGATGAGCCAGGGCCAGTAGCTATGAACTCGGAGCGATGCGAATCAGAGTGGAAGTGAAAGTGCGATGGCGGCAGTGATGACTCGGGGGCAGCAGTTATGAACTAGGGGCGGCATGAATCAGGGCGGAAGTGATAGGTTGAGGAGGGGGCGGCATTGATAAGCCGGGGGCGACACGAATCAAGGCAAAGGGAAAAGCCGAGGACGGGAATGGTGAGCCGTAGGTAGTAGTTATAAAATACGGATAGCACGAATCAGGACGGAAGAGATAAGCTGGGGGCAGGGACGGTGGATTCGGGGGGCAGGGTGTGCAGTTGCACACCCTGAGAAGAACGAGGTTGTGCAAAAGTGTATTTTTCACACTCGGTTTTGGATTGATCCGAGGAAGCGCCCCTGGATTTGGGCGGTGCCCCTGGCCGGCCAAGAAAAAATCATGCCAAAACACCGCCTACCTGAAGAGGTAGGACCCTCTATGCAAAATAAAACAGTTTCACATATGAATGGTACCACCTGTCATCAAACCCGTCCGATGGAGAGCAAAAAGGCCAGAGCTGCAAAAAATCTCAAATCTGTCGGGCACTTTCGAAAAAAACCTCCAAATCTGTCGGGTGGTTAGGATAGGACTATTAAAATTGTCTAAAACCCATTCAATTGGTAAAATGTTCCTACTCATTTTCCACATTCTTAATAGAAAATACTAAAATTAGCATAAAAAACTTCTAGTTTGGCACCAATGGATATCACTAAGCGTCAGATCTCACTTGGCGTCAATCCAAGCGTCAGATGGTCCCCTCCTCAGGGTTATATCTCGGCACGAGCAGCGGTGACCAGACCCAGCCGCCGTCTATCCGGCTTCCTGGACAGCGGCGCCTTGGCCGGGCTTTATCGGCGGCATGAGAACTAGCGTTATGGGTGACTTCCGTCTGGGGGTGTTTGTGCTGCAAACGAATACTGAGCGATTAAATGAAAGGAAAGGAAAACACAAAATCTCACCTCGTTTCAGAGCGATGCCTGATGATTTGGCAGGCACTCAGTTACCATATCAGCATGATGAAAGGTAGCGCCAACCTTCTCTAGGGTAGGCCAAACGAGGAACAATAAGCCTTTCCACCGGGGGCATTCCAGGACAGATCGACCAAGGCTTGACACCACCATGTCTAGAAAAAATCTGAAACTTTGTCTCCGGGGTAGTTTTGGGCCAGAAACACGCCTGTGAGAATCTCAGCCCCCTCCGACCAACGGTGACCGAGTTATAGCCCGAGGCACTTTCGGGAGGTCACGTTGTAGACTCATCTTTGATGCTTCATAACTCAACAACGCATCACCTGATTAACAAGTTTTGTATATCATTGAACTTGTCTTGAATTATAGTTTATTTTGAAAAAGAAAATGTTAAAATTTGAAAATTTTGGACTTTTAATTTGTTTGACCTTTTCCTTTTTGACCTAGCTTGACCTTTTCCCAGTTGAAATTGCCCTTTTAGACACCTCAAAAATGTTTCTTCATAAAATATCTTTCGATAGCAAAAATAAAAAAATGCGTTCTTGCTATAAGTTCCGAATATTTAGCACCTAAGGTAGGTATGTACACGGTTTTTGACCATTGCGGTAGTACAGCCTTATGTTTAACGCCGCAAATATAGCGATTGCTTTTGTAATCGGTCACTGGAAATAATACTCCATTGTCTTTACGAAATTTTAATCGTACAAGTATCCGAATTTATGACAATTAACACGCGACCACCCGAGGGGGTGGGCAACCGGCCTCCTCAGGTTTCCACAGGTAGTAAAAAAACACCTTCGCGCAGCGCCACCGTACTTCATGTACCTCTAACTCGAAATTTTTGCAGCTTCTGGCAAAATTTTAGGTCTGGGTCATACCAGGTCAGACCGCCAACCCAGGTCAAGAGACCTAACCTCAAACTTTGGGAGGTGCATAAATCATATCAAATTTAGCCTATCGTGGTTAGAATCGCATTACATAGTAAGATCGCCTAGCAAGATAATTTTTCGTAGCAGGATTTCTATATCGATAACCGGGAGCAGGGCAAAGGTCATGATCTTTCCATTAGAAATGCATGGGGCGATTGGTAAATTTTGATAACTTGCGAGAATTGAGAATTGTCGAGAACTGCGATGGAGGTTGTATTTTTACATTGTCGTGTCTGACTTGCCACTGCAGTTTGATTAATATTCTTTTTACCATACAGACCTAAACCTGGCCCTAGGTCAAAGCAGGTTAATTTTGACATTTGACTAGGCAATATTATAAGATATATAATCCGTTTGGGCTCAACAAGTGTTCCAATGGTGCTGAACTTTTCTTTCTACTGCTCTTCTCTGTCACCTTTTATGCCACAAAATTTAGGTTTCCACTTAGTTCCCGTAAGAAATACTGTGACCTTGAGCAACCTCAAAGGCGACACGACCAAACGATTGTATGTAACATATTCGGTAATGATTAAAACTGGCTATTTAGCGGCATCACTCCCAGTGCACTGTGTCATTATTTATCTGGGATTCTCGGATCCGTGTCAGCTATGAAATGATCACCTTGTAAAAATATCATGAGGCAACCTGTTCAAGCGACCAAGTCGAATGCGTTACAATTTCAGGACATTTTGTCGAATATATGAGCAGATTCAAATTACTTTTTGGGAATGAAAGCCTTTCAGACACGTTTGTTTACATTGCATGAATCCTCTCAAACATATGCTGTGCTGCACTGGATCAGCTTGCATCGATACTATTTTCCATCTCCGGGAACGATGTAATTGTGTGAGTTAGTGGTGCTCATAGGATAAGTTATACTTGTTTCAATTATTGATAAAGTCGCGACATCTTTGTAAAATTTCGTTTACGGCTGAAAGGTTCATTATTAATAAGTTCATTTGCCCTCGTCTCCCTCGAAACAAGGAATCCCTTTTTATCACTTTTAATGGCTGCAGTTTTTCTGTTTATAAATATCGCCGCCCAAGTTGTTGCCAGTTCAGTTTTTTTATACATTTTGTACAAGTTGTTCTCAGTTCAATTGTTGGAGTCGGGGTCTCACTAAAGTCATCAATGGACTTGTCACGGAGACCCCGACCCCACCATCCGAACGAGCAACTCCCACAATGAAGGGTTGGTTTTAGAGGCCAACGTTTAACGTCCCACACAGCACAGGGACGGCCGCCCCGCTCAGGTCACCCTCTCACCAGTCAGTTGCCAGCCGACCTGTACGTCGGATAAGCTATTGAGCGCCGGAGCGTCTCAGCGGAACCGATCCCAAGCCTGGACATGCACTGCCACTGCATGCTTCTGAGCCGCGGGCCGGAGCCCAACGCTCTACCAACTGAGCTACCGGGGCGGCAAGGAGGCAGTTTTAGGAGTAGGTGTCTCACTAGAGTCATCAAGGGACTTTTTACGGAGACCCTGACCCCACCACCCAAACGAGCAACTCCCACGATAAAGTGTTAATCAAGGAAACAAAGTTGAAAGTCCCACAAGGCATAACGACGACCGTCTACCTCAGGTCACCCCCTCACCACTGAGTTGCCTGCTGGCCTTCAGCATTTACGGTACCTACCACCTCCCAGTTGACCTAAATTATTTTTCCAGAAGTCGCAAAATGTTGTGTTAGAGGTAGATGGAGTACGGTGGTGCTGCGCGAAGGTATTTTTTTACTACCTGTAGAGACCTGAGGAGGCCGGTTGCCCACCCCCTCGGGTGGGCGCGTGTTAATTGTCATAAATTCGGATACTTGTACGATTAAAATTTCGTAAAGACAATGGAGTATGATTTCCAGCGACCGATTACAAAAGAAATCGCTATATTTGCGGCGTTAAACATAAGGCTGTACTACCGCAATGGTCAAAAACCGTGTACATACCTACCTTAGGTGCTAAATATTCGGAACTTATAGCAAGAACGCATTTTTTTTATTTTTGCTATCGAAAGATATTTTATGAAGAAATATTTTTGAGGTGTCTAAAAGGGCGATTTCAACTGGGAAAAGGTCAAGCTAGGTCAAAAAGGAAAAGGTCAAACAAATTAAAAGTCCAAAATTTTCAAATTTTAACATTTTCTTTTTTCAAAATAAACTATAATTCAAGACGAGTTCAATGATATACAAAACTTGTTAATCAAGTGATGCGTTGTTGAGTTATGAAGCATCAAAGATGAGTCTACAACGTGACCTCCCGAAAATGCCTCGGGCTATAACTCGGTCACCGTTGGTCGGAGGGGGGCTAAGATTCTCACAGGCGTGTTTCTGGCCCAAAACTACCCCGGAGACAAAGTTTCAGATTTTTTCTAGACATGGTGGTGTCAAATTGAAATATTTTTGGTCGTTTTGTCCTGGAATGCCCCACCGGTTAAATAACATATACAGCGATTTTAGCGCGTGCTGTGATAGTTCAGGGCCATTCCGGTCACGACTAAACGAAGGCCAGCAATTTATCTAAATAGCCCACTCTAAATGGACAGAACACTACCGACTCTCGGTGACGTGAGCACTAGCATTTGCATCAATTCTCTGGTAGTGCTTGTGCTGTGACATTGAAGCAATTACAATACTGAGAAATTACTTACTGAGCTAGCTTACTTAGCAATTACACAACTGAGCAAAAATGAATACTGAGCAATTACATGAAAGGAGACGAAGACATGATATCTCACCTTGTTATGGATATTTGGATATTTGGATATGGATATATTTGGATTATGGATATTTGGATATATATGGATTTTGCTCTGATGGCCAGACGAACAAGATTGGAGGGGTACTTTTTTGATATTCGAAAAAGTGTTTTTAAGGATCATGGCTACTTGTAGTTGAGTGCAAACATGTAATATTAGCTTTCCATGACTTTTAAATGCATCTTTACATGAATAATCCTAAATTTTGAAGCTGTTGGCTATTTCAAAGTTTTTCATGCATTGTCATGCTCATTTCCATGAGGGTAGGTGGTTTAGGATCTGAAGTTAATGAGGCTAATAAATAACCTTAAGTCAGTTAGATAGTAAATGTCAAATAAATATCATGTTTCCAAGGAAGTTAAGAGTAAAAGGAATGAGAAAAGGTTGCACTAGGCTGTGTTTTGTTATATCTTTGTCCCCTTGACATAGATCATAGGCATATTTAGGTAAGTCAATAAAATGAAATGGGAGAAATAGTTTGGGACTTAAAACTCAAATTAATGTGGAAAGGTGAAGAGTTTTGTTTCTTTGGCATCTACAAATCCATTGATGAAGGTATGCAACTTTTGTGGTTAATTCTGGACAAACAGGCATTGGATTTAAAAGAAGATGGAAGGGAAAATCAAATGTTTTAGTCTAATTTGACCAGTTTGCTGGTAAAATTCATTTTCCCTTATTAATATCATTTAAAATTATTGATCAACAGTGAGCATAACATACTGTATGGAAATAAATGTAAGCTGCCGAAATTGCAACGAACACCACATCACTTACTTGTTTGTTTTCTCCCCACACTGTTCTGATCTGCCCGCTGTTTGATCCATGCTTCAAAACGACCTCCTTCGCCAAAACCACTGTTCCTGAACTTGCAGGGCAGCCCAGAATGCTTGATTCGCAGATGCTCCTTAAAAAAACGTTTTTCGCCAAAATACCCACATCCCTCAAAGCCACATTTAAGCTTGACACGGGACGGTGGAAGGGGCTTCAGCTTAATCGGAGCCATTTATCAGCCCTTCAACTATGGACGATGAAATCTAAGCTCAACCAGTTTACTCAAGATGTATACCAAAGTAATGCAAGAGAAAAATAATCAAAAACACAACCTTGCAACGTATTGCCTCCACCACACCACGGGATTCTAGGGCCTTGGCCTCCACCACATCCACAACGCAACACACCAAACCGCAGGGCTGCTTTTCAAACCAAAGATACCTTTTACACCGGCTTTGCCGCAAGGGCGCTGTTCAAACAGCGCCCTTGCGGCAGCGTTGAGCGTACTTCCAAACGAAGGAAACGAAGGAAAAAAACTGTTTTGCCTGTCGAAAGGCCTTTACGGCGGCCTGTCGGGCCAAGCTGTCGCGTGCTATGGAATACAAGCCCTGTTCCAGCTGTCAGCAGAGTTTTGTCAGCACCAATCAGCGGGCAGCGTTGCGCTTACGTCACTGGACTGTAGCCTCTCCCCGGGAACTAGTTCTAGAGGTTCTACGGGCTGATGGCCTGCTGTTTGCGCTGATGAAAAATAGCAAGTGCACGAAGTGGCAGCCTAATATTTTTTAATGGCATAAAGGTTGAAGTTCCCCTTAAGCCCTGTTCCAGCTGTCAGCACAGTTTTGTCAGCAGGACCTCTAACCTCTCCTCCAGAAAAGTCACATCAGTTGCATAATCACCTCTTGTTTGTGCTAAGCAAAGGGAAATTAATCCTTTATACCATTAAAAAATATTAGGCTGCCACTTCGTGCACTTACTATTTTTCATCAGCGCAAACAGCAGGCCATCAGCCCGTAAAACCTCTAGAACAAGTTCCCGGGGAGAGGCTACAATCCTGTGACGTAGGCGCAACGCGGCCCGCTGATTGGTGCTGACAAAACTGTGCTGACAGCTGGACCAGGGCTTTAATTACCACAAACTAGAGGCGATTATGGCGCTGATATTTCTTTTCTGGAGGAGTGGCTAGAGGTCCTGCTGACAAAACTGTGCTGACAGCTGGAACAGGGGTACAAATTGGGCCCGACAGGCCGGTGAAGGAATTTTTCCAGCAGAGGATTTTCTGGGTGACGTTTAAAAGGCCCTCTGCACATAAGGTCCTCTATTCAAAGGTCCCTCGATTCATAAGTCCCTCGAAAAGAACCTCTGTGCATAACGCCCTCTATTCAAAGGTCCCTCGATTCATAAGTCCCTCGATTTTCCATCGGTTCTTGCCGCACACTGGCTTGATATGGGAGAGGTGCAAATTCATGAAAAAGTTGTTGAGTGAAAGAGGTGACAATTCTAATATTGAGTTTTTTAGAACAAAAAATTTTTTGTGTTTCCTTTCAAGATTTTTTTCTCACAGATTGTAAGATCTGTCGCAGGACCATACCGTGCCCTAAAATCTGTCGGGCACCTTATGACCTGAGAGCCCGACTTTTTGCAGCTCTGAAATAGACACAATTTATCCACTCAACGCAGCGAAATGATGTCGCTCCCCTCACTGAGTGGGCGCCCCTAGGAAGCCAAAGGCGCCCCCTGGGAATGGAGGCACCCCCTGGAAAGGAAGGCGCCCCCTCCAGAAAATCTTGCACACCCTCCCGAAAATGGCATTCGCCGTCCCTGAGCTGGGGGCGGCAGTTATGAGCCCAGGGCGGCACGAATTAGAGTGGAAGGGATAAGTCAGGGGCGGCATTCATTAGCCGAGGCGGTAGTGATGAGTTGAGGATGGCATGAAACAGGGTGGCAGTAATAAGCTGGGGATAGATAGCACTGGTGAGCTACTGGCAGCAGTGATGAGCCGAGTGCTGTTTGAATCAGGGCGGCAGTGATAATTTAGGGCTGGCGGAAATCGGGGTGGCAGTGATAGGCAGGAGGCGGCAGTGATGAACCATGGCGGCATAAATCAGGGTAGTAGTGATGAACTGGGGACGACATGAATCACAGTGGCAAGACGGAGACAGCATGAATCAGGGCAGCAATGCTGAGCCATGGGTGACACTTGTATTGGGGTGCTCACATTATTATTGGGGCTGGTTGCACACCCAAAATAGATAAAAATCACCCCTGGCTGACGCTAAAATAGTAAAAGCATGGCAGCAGCAGTCTGCCATTTACTCGGTTTGGGAAATTCCTCCAAAAGGCAAACAGATAACAATTAGACGATAGTGGGCTGCTGTTTGCTTTCTGGAAGAGTGTTAGAGATTCCTGCTGACAAATTGTGCTGACAGCAGGGCCTAAGTTTGACCGGTTTTGTGGGCCATGGCTGGATTAATCTCCTTGGTAGCGATAAACCAGGGGTGGCAGTGATCAGCCGGAGGTGGCAGTGAGGATTGGGAGGAGGAAGTGTCTAACCAGAGGCCGCTTATATATGGGTTAATTTAAAACAGGGAGCTAGGAGTGGCGTGAATCAGGGCAGCAATGATTAATTAGGGCGGCAGTGATGAACCAGGGGAGACAGTGATAAGCCAGTGGGCAGCAGTGATGAACCAGGGGCGGCAGCGATAATTCGGGGCAGCGCGGATTGGGGTCAAAATATGCTGGGGAGAGCATCGAAGAGCCATAGGCGGCATGAATCAGGGCAGCAGTGATGAACCAGGGGCGGTAGTGATCAGCCGGGAGACGGTCTATCGTCATATTTAGGGTTTTAGGACGCGCCGTCATCTAGGGTCATACGGCGCCCATAACACGAAATAACTTACGCAAATAGAACATTCCCGCACGAGACTCAACAAGTCAGGTGGGAAAACACATCAGGTTGTGAAAATTGTGTCAAGAAATTATATAAAACTTATATAAAAAAATCCAAATACTATAAAAATGACATAGACAATTTCACACGACAGACTAGGGTCAGCGAGCAGGTAATATGAAACTCGACGTTATGTAAAACATGAAAGACTACTAGGATGAATGTATGAAATTAAAACTAACGCTCCTCACATATGGCATGATGCTAGTGATATCCACAGAAGGATGCTATCCCAGAACGCTCACTGCCCAGATATCCCCAGGATGCTCACTGCTCCGGGAGACGTCAGCGATGAACCAAGGGCGGCAGTGATCAGCCAGGGGCGGCAGTGATCAGGCAGGGGCGGCAGCTATCAGCCAGGGGGCGGCAGAGATCAGTCAGGGAGCGGCAGTTATCAGCCAAGCGGTGGCAGTTATCAGTCCGGGCGCGGTAGTGATCAGCCAGAGGGCGGCAGTGATAAGCTAGGGGCCGGCAGTAATCAGCCAGGGGGCGGAAATGATCAGCCAGGGGGTGGCAGTGATCAGCCAGGGGCGGCAGTTATCAGTCAGAGGGTGGTAGTGATCAGCCAGGGGCGGCAGTAATAAGATAGGGGCGGCAGTGATCAGCCAGGGGCGGTAATTATCAGCCAGGGGGCGGCAGTGATCAGCCACGGGCGGTAGTGATCAGCCAGTTGCGGCAGACATCAGCCAGGGGGTGGCAGTTATCAGTCAGGGGTGGTAGTGATCTGCCAGGGGACGGCAGTGATCGGCCAGGGGCGGCAGTTAGCAGCCAAGGGGCAGCAGCTATCAGTCAAGGGGCGGTAGTGATCAGCCAGGTGCAGCAGTTATCAGCCAAGCGGCGGCAGTGATCAGTCAGGGGCGGTAGTGATCAGCCAGGGGGCGGCAGTTATCAGCCAGGGGACGGCAGTTATCAGCCAGAGGCGGCAGTGATCAGCCATGGGCAGCAGTTAACAGCCAGGGGGTGGCAGTTATCAGCCAGGAAGCGGCTTTTATCAGCCAGGGAGCGGCAGTGATTAGCCAGGGGCGACAGTTATCAGTCAAGGGCCGGAAGTTATCAGTCAAGGGGCGGCAGTGATCAATCAGGGGGCGGGAGTTACCAGCCAGAGGCGGCAATGATCAGCCATGGGCAGCAGTTATCAGCCAGGGGTGGGAGATATCAGTCAGGGGGCGGCAGTTATCAGTCAGGGGGCGGCAGTGATCTTCCAGGGGGCGGCAGTGTTCAGCCAGGAGTGGCAGTTAGCAGCTAAGGGGCAGTAGCTATCAGTCAGGGGCGGTGGTGATCAGCCAGGGGTGGCATTTATCAGCCAGTGGGTGGGAGTTATCATTCCGCCAGGGCGGCAATTATCGATGCGCCAGGGGCGGCAGTGATCAGCCAGGGGCGGCAGTTATCAGCCAGAGGGTGGCAGTAATCAGCGAGGGGGCGGCAGTTATCAGTTAGGGGCGGCAGTGATCAGCCAGGGGCGGCAGTTATCAACCAGGGGGTGGCATTGTCAATCAGCCAGGGGCGGCAGTATCAGCCAGGGGGCGGTAGCAATCAGTCAGGGGCGGCGGCTATCAGCCAGGGGGGCGGCGGTTATCAGCCAGGGGGCGGCAGTGATCAGGCGGGGGCGGCAGTGATGTGGTGTCACAAATCATCAAATCATGGAGAAAGTGATGAGCCAGGCGGCATTGATAAGCTAGAGGTGGCACCAATCGGGGTTCATCCGGTATGGGGAAACTTGCCAGGGGCGGCACGAATTAGGGCGGCAGTAATAAAATAGGTGACACTGTTCAGGGCAGCGGTGATAAGCCAGGGGCGGCACATGTATTGGGGGTGCTCAGGACATGATTGGGGGTGCTTAACCCGCGCCCCACCGGGGGTCCGGCGCCACCTTCGCCCCACCGGGGGGGCATCGATGGCCCCCCTCTAACTCCGAAAATATGGGCGTTAGCGCAAATCTGCAAAGTGCAATAGAAAGCTCGCGTGAATTCAGTAAGAAATTACTTCGCATGTTTTAGTGCTCAGGTCAATGGTTTGACCTCCAGAGGTCAAATTAGGTCAAGATCGGCTATTTTCACTCAAATATGCAATGATTAAGCAAACTGGGCATAACTCTTATGTCATTAGAGCTATTGAGACCTGGTAAAGTACATTTGATAGCAAATTGCCAGTACTTTTTCCGCTATGTGGAACGTAAAGACCTCCCGCCAGTGGTTTGACCTCCATAGGTCACCTCGTGACCTAATATGACCTGAGGTCACCAAAGGTCAAAAAGTGACCTTGCCGTTTATCAAATGAAAGCCAGTGACAAGACAAACACGATGGTGTTTGTTTCACCGCTCTAGCTTAATTAGGTCAAAAGTTATTGCCAAAATACTGTTTTTGACCTCTGGTGACCTTGTATGACCTTGGAAAAGTCAAAGGGCAAATATGACCCCTGGGATCCGTGAAAGGGTGTCCAAAAACGTTGTTCTAAGCAGTCTGAGTATTTGCAATCATTTTTGTGGCTTTTATATCACGAAACAACTTTTCCCTATGCTTTTCCAATGGGAGAGGTCGCCTCGTGACCTGACCTCAGGGCACGAAATCGAAAAATCCCGGATATACACCTTGTAGACCCTGGAGGGGTTATGAAATGTAGGAAGTTTCAAATCGATCGACTTTGAAATGTAGCTCTTACAGAGCTCTAAAGGTGAAGTGAGGTGACCTTGGTTGACCTCGTCTGGTGACCTGACCTTGGGTGACCCGGGGTAAAAAATTTCAGGGATGATGGGAAAATGATGCAGTGAGAGGTAGAGCCCTCAACCGCGGTGCTGCACCTCGTCGTTTTTCTGCTATTCCGGAAAAACCTTAGGGGGGCCATCGATGGCGCCCCGGTGGGGCGAGGGTTAAATTAGGATTGGGGGTGCTCGGGCACCCCCAAAGAGATAGAAAATTACACCCCTGCATGTGCTTTAATCCAACTGGTCTTGGTCTAACCTCCAGGAATTTGAACAATGAGCGTGAAAGCAGAAATATATTATTTTTCTTGCCCATCTGAGTCGTCAGTATGTCGATCACCTCTGCTCTTCACTGTTTATTGAAATATTAATTTGTCGGAAAAACTCATTCTGGTGAGACATATTATTATTGCACCATGCCATCACTTGCGAATGCTTATTTTTGGGGTAATTCATACTCAGGTATTTCATTGTCAGTGGTTGTCGGCTGAATTGTTATGCGGTCTTCCGTAGGCGTCTCCAGAAGGCAAATAGGTACGGACGAGCCCGTCCCCCCTCCTCCGGCAATCGAGTTTCGGCATCTTATGAAACATCTTCCGTGCCCCCTAAGCGTCGTTTTGAAACCCACTGGATTGCGAATAATGACGCCCCAGCGATACGTTTCGGCACTACACCGATATCTAGTTTAAATAACGGCACTGAAAAGATAGCTTGCCACTGAATAGAGGCACTGGTTGTTCAAATGGCGCTCCAAGTGCCACCCTCCTGCTTTTGAAAACTATGGATCCACCTTTCGGCGGTAACGTTTGGGTACCTGTATTCCTGCTATTCGAGACTCTCCTCAAGGGTGTCTGGATTTTACACCACTGAGTGGTTTTACATCACTACATGTCGGACATTCACTCCATATCTACACAGGGGCGTAGTAGTTTTAACTTAACTGAACCTGGATTTGGCAAGAATGGGAAGATTTTTTACAGTTCTGGGTAAATTTGTTCTCGAGACTATATCAGATCAAAGAAGTGAAAAGTGCGAGTGAAGTTGACAATTTGTGACAATTTATAACATTGGACGTTCCTTGAAGCTCGGAAAGCTCGGGTAACGAGACGGGTGTGGCCTTTTCCTCAGTCTTCTCTTTCAAGAATACGTTTAATTTCGTGCCTGAATCTGAAACGACAACATATGCAGTGAAAACAAGGGAGCAGAGCAACTCCCTCCCCCAAAATTTTCTCCCAAGATATTCTGATTTCAGACAATTTGGGGGCGAGGCTGGTGGATATATCAAAATTTTACCAGCGTCATCCCACTAGAATAACGATGAGCCCTAATCCGAAGAGTGGTTGCAGAGCTGGCAGTCTCTGAAGGCGGCAGCCCAAATATTCACTGGTTTTCCATCCAGTTTGGATGCAAGGAAGTAGGGCTAGGGGCCTCAAGCCCCCCCAAATATCAGCGTGCGGAAGTGCGAAGCCGGAGGCTGATCCGAAGCGATTGAGGGAGAGCCTCGACTCCTCTAGCCCCCCGAAATGAATTGCTGGATCCGCCACTGGTTCTCTATATTGTTGCCGAGCAACAGCGCTGCAAGTCAGTGGATTCCTCCAAAAAGGCTGTTGGTCTGGAAATTGATGTATTATATTCATACCAAGCATGAACAGAAGAGGTACCAACACAGCACATCTTCTAAGCGTGAGGGGAAAAATTAATTGTAGGTATCTATCTTAATGCCACATGAAGTTGGTTGCAACATGTCATAAGTCAAGAAAAACTGCGTTTTTATGTATGTTAACGGTGTGAGTTAGAAACTTGTCAGAAAAACAACATTGCGTGAGACGCAGTCGTTGAGGGCGCGGTAGTGGAGTGGTCAGTGAGGCTGGCTGTCACGCAGCCGACCCGGGTTCAAGGTCCGGCGGCTTCCCTGAACAGGGAGCAAGCTGGCTCCCGAGAAACCCTTCCAACAGGGAGAGTTGGCGACGCCGTATGACCTTGGCAGTTGGTGCGTCGATAAGCCCCAACAATTATTGTTATTAGACGTAGTCGTTCAAAAGGGTATCGTGAATACTTGAAACAAGAATCACGAACCTGTAGAAGACACAACATTGCACTACCTAGTCTAAAGAAACACTCTGAGTCCATGAAAATAAAAAATGGCGTACGTGTTGCTGATTGTGCTGTTCCGTTTTACGTCAACGAACAATGAAAGCACAATGATATCTTCTCGGGTTTATACCGGCATATGACGCATTCATATTCAAGACATAGCATTGGCCGCAAAAAATAAGAATAGATATATTTTATTTGTTGCAAACAAGCCTAAGTTGGTTTAGAGAGAGAGAGAGAGAGAGAGAGAGAGAGAGAGAGAGAGAGAGAGAGAGGAGAGAGAGCGAGAGAGAGAGAGAGCGAGAGAGAGAGAGTAGGGAGAGATAAAGGAAACCCAATTCCATTCGATGCTTACAAAAACATGCACACACACACAGGCAAACAGGGCACAACGAAAAAAAGTAGAGCTTCGGTGTTGAATCAGCAATCGGTTCTTCGGAATAGAACAAATGCCACAAGGAAACCTTGACTGTAAAACATCACAAGACATGACACCTTTTAAATGAAAATACCATCATGTCTCATTTAGAAAGATATGTGCTTGTGCGAGTGTCTGTTAAAGAACCACCACTTCCTCTGGAGGTGGAACTGCAGTTCGGTCGATCTCGACCAGGGCCTGTTGCTGGGGACTGAGCTGGTTGTACACCCCCTCAGGTACCAAATCTGCCGGCGAAAGTCACCCTTAGACAACTTGCTGATGAAAAGTTAACGATGGTAAACACAAATTCAACACAGCACACCTCCCGATGGTTTTGCGTTGCTAGGCTAAAATAGTTAGTGTCCTTTAAAGTGGAACGAAGACATCAGATGTAGCTGCTGGTTCCTTGCATTTTTTTTTTGGTTGCATGCTATCACAAGTTGTTGGTTACTGAATACATTGTGTAGATTGAACTCCAAAACTTAAGTTAATTTAGCCGATTACAGAACAGTGTTTGCTGAATTTTCGGCGTCGTAGTCTCCATCGATAAATGTGGTGTTACTGTGAGAAAATCCGTCGGCTTACTGCTCTTATATTAGATTCCTCGGGAGTTTCAAAGACGAAAGTCGGCTTACGCCATCGCTCTTTGCAATCAATTTTTTCCAAACAACGCGGAAGACTGCCATGCTACAGCGATTTAAATATTTGTATTTACAGGGTTTTGTAGTTTTCTAACTTCCGTCCTAAACGTTTCTAATTAGGGATCTCTGGAGTCTCCCTCAGACAGGGAGCCAGACTGTACCAGGGGATCTCAGCCTCAGACAATGGCCATTGGATATCCACAGGGGAACAACAATCGTTGTAGAGATTTCCGAAGGTAGCGGTGGATTTCCTTGGGATAAAATGAAGCATAAGGCTGCCGATCCCGAGTTCGGACTCCCTTCATGGATCCTTAATAACTGTATTGAACCCCGGTCAGCAACAGGGACACTGACTAGCCGGAAAAGTCCTTAGTAAATGGCCAAAGATTGTCAAAGATGGACCTCGACTGTTCACATCAGGCTCTCCTGCCTTCAGATTAGAAAACCGGGGTCCTGGATGGGAGAAGGGGTCCTGCTAGATACAGGGAGCCACAGGTCAATGAGTGGTCGCCTTCCTGGTCAAAAAGGGCTCCGTTCCACCAGCGGAGCCCACGGAAGGCTCTCAACTGCAGTTCAGGGTACATCTATTCACAAGGGTCTGCTGTCCAGCGAATCCAACACAGTGATAGCAGTGGGCTCGAGAATGTCAGAGGGGTGACTGGCTGACTGAGTGCCCTGGAGGGCCACAGTGAAATCTGGATAACGTTCAGGGGAACCTGACATCTCACAAAAATAATTCAAAATCCACCCGGGGGAGGCTCATGATACTGAAAATCAAGTCGATCACGGATAAGTCAAAGAAGTCATAGCAGGTCTGGCGTTGTTTTTGGTCTGACAGTGTTCTCAGCTACCTACGGACAGGACCAGTCGGCCACAGAGAGCTTATCGTTGTAGTGGGAATCTGTTATGGCTTCATAGGTTCCCAGCAGACGACAATAGGGTCTCTTCTTACTGGGTCGGGATTTTCGGAGACTGACCGGGTTTCAGCAACGCTTTAATCAGCATGTCAGCACAATACTAATGCCGGAAGTCGAGCAAAAGTTGATGTATGAATGACCGAATTATCTCATGTTACCTGTGATTGGATTTTCAAATTCATTCGTGCTTAGCCACTAAAAGTTACTTGCACTACAGAAAAATATGCCACGGTACGATCTGCTACATTTGATTGTCTTTAGACCATTTTAACCCGCGCCCCACCGGGGGTCCGGCGCCACCTTCGCCCCACCGGGGGGCCATCGATGGCCCCCCCTCTAACTCCGAAAATTTGGGCGTTAGCGCAAATCTGCAAAGTGCAATAGAAAGCTCGCGTGAATTCAGTAAGAAATTACTTCGCATGTTTTAGTGCTCAGGTCAATGGTTTGACCTCCAGAGGTCAAATTAGGTCAAGATCGGCTATTTTCACTCAAATATGCAATGATTAAGCAAACTGGGCATAACTCTTATGTCATTAGAGCTATTGAGGCCTGGTAAAGTACATTTGATAGCAAATTGCCAGTACTTTTTCCGCTATGTGGGACGTAAAGACCTCCCGCCAGTGGTTTGACCGCCAGAGGTCACCTCGTGACCTAATATGACCTGAGGTCACCAAAGGTCAAAAAGTGACCTTGCCGTATATCAAATGAAAGCCAGTGACAAGACAAACACGATGGTCTTTGTTTCACCGCTCTAGCTCAATTAGGGTCAAAAGTTATTGTCAAAATACTGTTTGTGACCTCTGGTGACCTTGGATGACCTTGGAAAAGTCAAAGGGCAAATATGACCCCTGGGATCCGTGAAAGGGTGTCCAAAAACGCTGTTCTGAGCAGTCTGAGTATTTGCAATCATTTTTGTGGCTTTTATATCATGAAATAGCTTTTCCCCATGCTTTTCCAATGGGAGAGGTCGCCTCGTGACCTGACCTCAGGGCACGAAATCGAAAAATCCCGGATATACACCTTGTAGACCCTGGAGGGGTCATGAAGTGTATGAAGTTTCAAATCGATCGACTTTGAAATGTAGCTCTTACAGAGCTCTAAAGGTGAAGTGAGGTGACCTTGGTTGACCTCGTCTGGTGACCTGACCTTGGGTGACCCGGGGTAAAAAATTTCAGGGATGATGGGAAAATGATGCAGTGAGAGGTAGAGCCCTCAACCGCGGTGCTGCGCCTCGTCGTTTTTCTGCTATCCCGGAAAAACCTTAGGGGGGGCCATCGATGGCCCCCCGGTGGGGCGAGGGTTAAAGCCCAGGTGTATCTCTGTCAATGACTAACAAACCATACACGGTCATAGCCATTTAAAAAGAAACTCGGAAACGGACGTTGCATTGCCACATCTATAACTTTTAAACTATTTACCTCTCCGCCGAAGAAAAAGACGAAACATTGTTGAAACCTAGCATAATGAAACAAAAAATAAAACCAGAATATTAAAAACGAGAGCGCAGGGAGATCCAAGACATAGGTTTCGGCATGTTACTTAGGCTCGGCATATCATTTGTATGTTTACTATGATACAAACAGGTCTGCAAATTCCAGCATTGGTAGACAAATAGAAACCCTTGGAAATAGAATGCTGGGGCATTCCAGGACAAAACGACCAAAAATATTTCAATTTGACACCACCATGTCTAGAAAAAATCTGAAACTTTGTCTCCGGGGTAGTTTTGGGCCAGAAACACGCCTGTGAGAATCTTAGCCCCCTCCGACCAACGGTGACCGAGTTATAGCCCGAGGCATTTTCGGGAGGTCACCCTGTAGACTCATTTTTGATGCTTCATAACTCAAAAACGCATAGCCTGATTAACAAGTTTTGTATATCATTGAACTCGTCTTGAACTATACTTTGTTTTGAAAAAGAAAATTTCAAGTTTTGAAAATTTTTGACTTTTAATTTGTTTGACCTTTTCTTTTTTGACCTAGCTTGACCTTTTCCCAGTTGAAATTGCCATTTTAGACACCTCAAAAATTTTGATTAATAAAATATCTTTCGATAGGAAAAATAAAAAATGCGTTCTTGCTATAAGTTCCAAATATTTAGCACCTAAGGTAGGTATGTAGACGGTTTTTGACCACTGCAGAAGTACAGCCTTATGTTTAACGCCGCAAACATAGTGATTGTTTTTGTAATCGTTTGCTGGCAATCATATTGCTTTGTCTTTACGAAATTTTCATCGTGCAAGTGTCAGAATTTATGACAATTAACACGGGCCCACCCGAGGGTGTGGGCAACCGGCCTCCTCAGGTCTATACAGGTAGTAAAAAAACACCTTAGCGCAGCACCACCGTACGCCATCTATCTCTAACACAACATATTACAACTTCTGGAAAAATATTTAGGTCAACTGGGAGGTGGTAGGTACCGTAAATATTGAAGGCCAGCTGGCAACTGACTGGTGAGGGTGTGACCTGAGGTAGACGGTCGTCGTTATGCCTTGTGGGACTTTCAAATTTGGTTCATTGATTAACACTTCATCGTGGGAGTTGCTCGTTTGGGTGGTGGGGTCGGGGTCTCCGTAAAAAGTCCCGTGATGACTCTAGTGAGACACCTACTCCTTAAACTGAACTGGAAAAAACTTGGACAATATTTATAAAAATAAAATTGCAGCCATTAAAAGTGATAGAAAGGGATCCATTGTTTCGAAGGAGACGAGGGCAAATGAACTTATTAATAAATGACCTTTCAGCCTTAAACGAAAGTTTACAAAGATGTTGCGAGTTTATCCATAATGGAAACAAATATAAGTTATCCTATGAGCACCACTAACTCACACAATTACATCGTCCCCCGAGATGGAAAAATAGTATCGATACAAGGTGACCCAGTGCAGCACAGCATACGTTTGAGAGGATTCATGCAATGTAAACAAACGTGTCTGAAAGAATTTCATTCCCAAAAAGTAATTTGAATCTGCTCATATATGCGAAAAGTGTCCTGAAATTGTAACACATTCGACTTGGTCACTTGAACAGATTGCCTCATGATATTTTTACAAGGTGATCATTTCGTAGCTGACACGGATCCCAGAATCCCAGATGAATAATTACACTGTGCACTGGGAGTGATGTCGCTAAACAGCCAGTTTTAATCACTACCGAATATGTTACACACAATCGTTTGGTCGTGTCATCTTTGAGTTTGCTCGAGGTCACAGTATTTCTTACAGGAACAAAGTGGAAACCTAAATTTTGTGGCATAATAGGTGACAGAGGAGAGCCGTTGAAAGAAATTTTCAGCGCCATTGGAACACTCTTGTTGAGCCCAAACGGATTATGTATCTTATAATATTGCCTAGTCAAATGTCAAAATTAACCTGCTTTGACCTAGAGCCAGGCTTAGGTCTGTATGGTAAAAAGAATATTAATTAAACTGCAGTGGCAAGCCAGACACGACAACGTAAAAACAAAACCTCCATCGCAATTCTCGACAATTCTCAATTTTCTCAAGTTATCAAAATTACCAATTGCCCCATGCATTTCTAATGGAAAGACCATGACCTTGACCCTGCTCCCGGTTATCGACATAGAAATCCTGCTACGAAAAATTATCTTGCTGGGTGACCTTACTATGTAATGTGAATCAAACCACGATAGGCTAAATTTGATATTATTGATGCACTTCCCAAAGTTTTTTCGAGGTTAGGTCTCTTGACCTGGTTTGGCGGTTTGACCTGGTATGACCCAGTTCTAAAATTTTTCCAGAAGTTGTAATATGTTGTGTTAGAGATAGATGGCGTACGGTGGCGCTGCGCTAAGGTGTTTTTTTACTACCTGTAGAGACTTGAGGAGGCCGGTTGCCCACCCCCTCGGGTGGGCGCGTGTTAATTGTCATAAATTCTGACACTTGCACGATGAAGATTTCGTAAAGACAAAGCAATATGATTGCCAGCAACCGATTACAAAAACAATCACTATGTTTGCGGCGTTAAACATAAGGCTGTACTACTGCAGTGGTCAAAAACCGTCTACATACCTACCTTAGGTGCTAAATATTTGGAACTTATAGCAAGAACGCATTTTTTATTTTTCCCATCGAAAGATATTTTATTAATCAAAATTTTTGAGGTGTCTAAAATGGCAATTTCAACTGGGAAAAGGTCAAGCTAGGTCAAAAAAGAAAAGGTCAATCAAATTAAAAGTCAAAAATTTTCAAATTTTGAAATTTTCTTTTTCAAAATAAAGTATAGTTCAAGACGAGTTCAATGATATACAAAACTTGTTAATCAAGCTATGCGTTTTTGAGTTATGAAGCATCAAAGATGAGTCTACAGGGTGACCTCCCGAAAATGCCTCGGGCTATAACTCGGTCACCGTTGATCGGAGGGGGCTAAGATTCTCACAGGCGTGTTTCTGGCCCAAAACTACCCCGGAGACAAAGTTTCAGATTTTTTTCTAGATATGGTGGTGTCAAGCCTTGGTCGATCTGTCCTGGAATGCCCCTGCTGCCAGTTACAAAACAAATCACAGCACATTTTTTAAGCAGCATGACTCCCGATGTTCTATGGTGCCCGTTCTGCTACCGTACCGTTGCATCTGTAGACAAGGTCAGACCAGATGATCATCTCCTGTGAGAAGCTGAGCACGCCGATTCTTCCTCCCTTCAGAGTGCCGTCAAACACATTTCCAGAGTCGGCCACCAGGTTCTCCCCCTGGAAACGGAGAACAAGGCTTGAGGCTCAGAACACGTGATAAACATTCCTCCCATCGGCCACTTCTAACTGAATTATATTTGAGGTGTTTGTGATTTTTGCTCTCCGTTGACGCTTAAAGGGAATGTGCCACCTTGGTCGAATCTTGGAATTTAGTGTAATTATGCGTACTTTTAGCCAAAAATAATGAAACCGTTCATGATTTCTCTGAAAAATGTACAATAAGCTCAATATTTTGATTTTTAAAATACTCCTCTAGGGGAAAGAAATATCTGCCTGTGGATGATGTCATGATCTGGCAACCACTACCATACTCGAAACGCTTCTTTGATTGGCTGATGCTCATCGTGACGTCAGCGTATGTCGTCACACCAACAGCCATGACAACTGTGGCCTGATGCTAAGGGTACATGAGGGGTACATTGCAGGTAAGTGTTAGTTTTTTCTACGGAAATCTCGAGTTCCAAGACAAATGATATATTGAGTACCGTTTTTTATTTTCCTTGCTTTACAACCTGGCTATTTCAGTTAAATCATGCTATGAAGGTGCCACATTCCATTTAAGGTATGTACCTATCGTCGCAACATTTTAAAAATGTCCGTGATTCATCTCCACCAAAGGAGAGGACCCACCACTCTGAAACATGTTAACAACGATGCAAGCGTGAGATCCGCTAATTTCTAAAATATAAAACGCAATTTTCGATAAAAAACATGCAGCTGACATCAAGTTAAGTCCCTTAAAAGCGAACCGTCATTTTAACAAACAAAAAAGTGTGAGGCGATCGCTTTTTGTCGGCAGTCGTAACAGAGCTGTGGCTGCACGGCGAAAATTTTTAGGGGGCATTACAAGCTATCATGAACATGAAACAACGCGGAACATGTTGTAGGCAGGCTTGTTGCTGACTGCACCATATGCGGCATGTAATGGAATGTATGTAAAAGGAAATGATCCATCGCCCTAAAATAATTATGATAACTGCATTAGCTGATAACGGCTGGCGTGTGGTTTGGATTAAGGAGTGTGGTGTTAAGAACTTATCTCTGGGCGGAATACGAATATTTCTATCAGCTTAGCTCTAAAGATATACCAGCTGTGCATCTCCCTGAAGGCATCACCCATACGATCAGAAAGATATATAATATCCGGTTTAACGGCAGGTTGTCCTCGGGTTCTTACCTCGTATATCCGGAGACGGATTAGGTCGATTTTGGGACGATGCATCAGTAGCCACCTGTATGCTGTCTTGGATTTCCATCCATTGTCTTTCTTCTCCTTCCAAAGGAGCCTTGCCTGAAAATGTATCCTTCGCCTGATCAAACCTTTCTGGTTATAGGAGAAACAGCTGTGCTCTCATCCGTGCCAAGGTGTTGAGTTGAACGTTCTAAGTGCATGCAGCAGAAACATTCCACGATAAATTCACCAACGCATGAACCCACCCAATTTTGATTTCTTCAAAACGCGGCTCTATATTATTTCAGTTTACTCATGGTGTCACAAATCATTTGAAAAACGATGTTTGAGATATTTCCTTTATCAGTTTGGAAGGTCATCCTGTAAGCGTTCCTTTAATGACCGATGTCTTCATTTATATTTCAGTTTCCAGAAATAATTTTGGAATTTCTGACATACCATGACACAGGGGCGAAGCCAGGATTCCGCTCAGGGGGGGCGGCCCCCGAAAAGGGCCCCGCCACAGCGCCAAAAGGACCCTGATGGGTAAAAAGGGCTCTGTTTGTTACAGAATAGAGTGCTGAAGAGGGCTTAAGAGGGCCCTGCCTGGCATGAAATTTCAAATTTGGCCACATAGCATAGTGCGGACGAGCCTCAGCGGACGCTTCGCGCGGCCCGTGTCCTCAGGAGGCCCTTCGGGGCCTCAGGGGGGGGGTGGCTGTCCCTGCCTTGAAAATACCCTTGGCTACGCCCCTGCCATGACAATACAAACATTCCAGGTACCTCGAATGTTCGTTATTGAAACGTTCTAAGCCTATTTTACTTTATTCTAAATGAAGACATCAATCCATGTTAGAATAAAATACATTATCTTTTTGTGATTTTAGGTTTAAATATTGTGCTTATAAACAGAATAATAAAGGGTATGGTTTTGAAACGGCATATATTATTTCTCAGCTGCCAGAGTTTGACATCAGATGCAACTGATGGCTAGGCATAAGCGTTAGAATAGGGAGGAAGCGGGGGCCTGCCTTCTTTTTAATAGAAATCCATATTTTAGCCAAATCGCGAACAATCTGAAAATTTGTATCAGTCCAACGCGTCATGAGAGGTGAGTCCCGGAACTAAGGGACTGCATTCAATGACAAAACAATTAAATCATTTTAACGACTCGACATGTTATTCATTCATTGATATTCTTCATCTTGCCCCACTCCCCCATTCTTCTTGCTTAGAACCGCCTCTGATTTGACTACTTTGATTAGTCTCTCCTTGTTTTGACAAGGCAGCTAAAATATGCTAAATATGATACTGAGATCCAAACATATCAACGGTATCACCCAGCCATGGACCCCGGGGACAATGTAAGTTCGCAGTTTGGAAGGATGAGTTCGTCCCGTAACACCCGATTCTTATATGGCGATTGTATTCTATAATTTTTGGGGCTTATCGACGCACCAACTGCCAGGGTCATTGGCGTGCCAACTCTTTCCCTGTTGGAAGGGTTTTGGGAGCCAGCTTGCTCTTGTTCGGAAGCCGCCGGGCCTTGAACCCGGGTCGCTGCGTGAAGCCAGCTACGCTGACCACCCACTACCCCCCACGCGATTGTATTCTGCATGACATTGTTCAATATTCAACGCACGACTGGAGATGCCGGAAGAGAGTTGAGGAGTGAAGATTACGTAGATTTTAAGCTTCTCATGTAATTTATGTTTCTGGGTAATTTATGTTTGCGTTTAAATTATTCTTCTGAACTTCCCTATCCCGGGTGGTGCATGCACTGGCATTCAGCGCTAGGATCTAATGTCCATATGTGCCCTCCCCTCCCAATTAGATACCCCCCTATCCACCTATGCTCTGACCTGGTTGAAGGTGTCGCCAGTGTGCCAGAGAGCGTTCCTCATCATCTCGCCAGGTCCTGAGTCGGATTTGACCACCTTCAGCTGGATTCCCGGCTCGGCCACGGCCCGGAACGGCGCCGGCTGCCAGTACGTCTGCGTGTTCTTCTTCCACATCACCGAGTAGAACTTGCCGTTGTCCTGGTAACTGGGGCGGAATGCGTAGCAGTCAGAGGGAGCCGAGCGGGGGAATTTGTTTAGCCATTACGCGATATGAGACTGCGCTGAGAGCGTTGAATTTTAAGCTAATTAAGTAATGTTTCGGAAAACTTAAGGCTTGAATGTCATGCGATGTCTTTTGATTCATTTATAATTATACGCCAATCTATGGGTAACAAAACCACTTAAAATCTGTTTTTCTAAAGAATGCCCAGGCCACCGTGTTGCGTTGGTTTCTGAAAACAGTGTATTTCTGCTCCAGCCTAGTACAGTTCCCAGCACGAATCATATTGCTGAAATAATGCTTCTTTATTCTAGTAGTCCTGAAGAATTGCGCTATCCTGAGTGAGACCACCAGCCAAAGCTAGCTCCGGTGATGACCTGGTACCGATCTCTGGACACAATTGACGTGACCCGATATTACGTGGCACCCATCACGGTACCACACCAACTTTCCTGACTTTATCCAGCTGAGGTAGCAGTTTGCTAACGACCAGTCCTACCGAATTTGATGTTTACTTCACTATATAGTCAAAACTGCAGCTACTATAGCATAAGCCTGGAGGTAGACGGAACCAAAAACATACCTCTATGAAACTCCTCAAACTGAGGACTTCCTTGTCAAAAACGTGAAATAGATAAAGGCATACCCGAATTCATACGTAACAGTACCAAATTCATCCGTAACAAAGCGTGTGCTTGAACTGCATTAAAAAAACTGCACTTTTACAAGACACTGGGGCTGAAGTTAAGTGGCAAAACTTCGTCTTACCACACCAAGCTACCTCATGGTTGGGTGATATGCTTACCTAAATACGAAACCCACGTAGTCATCGTCAACCTCAGTATCAACGAAGAAAGTCCCTTCGAAATCCAGACCTCCGAAATGATGGTATCCTGAAACACGAGCTCGGTAAAATAATATTTTGGCCTCCAGGATGTGTGAAGGATACATTTGATACTTGCATATGATCTTTTATGGATTTTCTAAAGGCTAATTCGTAAGATATCCACCTAGCAAATATTACAGCACTTAACACTTCTAAATATGATATTTCGTACCGTGCCAAATTCCAGCAATACATGTTTTATTAAATGCAAAACCTATAAAGTAACCACCATTCTCCTTATCACTCCTATCGCTACAGAGGTACATGTATCTTAATTCTCAAGTGATTTAAAACCGTTGTACATGTCCTGCAGGTTTTAATATGTAGCATAACTTTTTGTTTTGAATTTGTGCAGTGAATTGCATTCGTTGCTATCATTTATGTTCTAGGAAATAATACAAATACCGGTTCTATCTCACTCGATTGGTGCGTAAGTGATGGTTAAATCGATTATTTTTTTGCAATTTACTTGATATGTTATTTGATTTAACTTAAGTTTTGGTTAAGAATCTACTTACATATATAATATCCAATTTACATTCAAATTTCTTTGATAAGTTTTGAAGTGCTGCGGCGAGGAGCATGATGATGAGTTGCTAAGATGTTCCCTGGCCTCTCCCCTCGAATCCGGAAATGTAAAAAACACTGAAGATTATATATTCGGGCACAGCCCTTCATCAGAATCGTGGAGTAAATATCAATAATTCTCAGTCCAAGTATAGCCAGACCTCGAATTGAGCTTCACACAAAAATGCCTTTTAGAATGAATCGTTAAAAATAAGATTGGATGTCGTGACAACAACGATATTGGTACCTCTAACCTAAAAGCAATGCCGACAATACGACAAACCTAGACCAGTATTTGTGACAGACTTTTCTATTATTTCAGCCAAACAAAGAATCCTGTTCGGAATGTGGAAGCCAAAACCAAACGTACGCTCAAAAGCGTTGCGAGGGGAAAACTGCCGGATAGGACAGTAACAGATCTAACCCCCGCGCATAGTAGAACCCCAGTATTTTATGGCTTACCGAAGGATCATAAACCATTAGTCCCTCTCAGACCAGTCATATCTGTCTGTGGAGGGCCCACAGAGAGAACTTCCTGTTTGCTTGAGAGAATACTTAATCAACTTCTCCAGTTTGTGCCTGCGCATATTTGGGATACCAAAGACTTTTTGAGGAGACTCTCAAATCACACTCAATCAGAAGGCATACCAGCAGGTAGTATTTTCTTCAGCATAGACGTTGTCAATTTGTATGGAAACATACCCGTTCCTGAGGCTATCAAAGCGGTAGAAGCAAAGCTAGACAATCATTCACAGAATATTGATACTTTTGGCCTGACCAAAGACGACATTTCTAAACTTCTCGACCAGTGTCTGAGTGACGATGTTTTCTCATTTGGGGATCAGTACTACCGACAAAAATTAGGGTCAGCTATGGGGAATCCATGTGCACCTGCCTTGGCCATTCTGTTCTTAGATATGTTTGAAACCAATATGTTAGCTACATGTCCTGTCAAACCAGAGTTCTTGGTAAGGTACATTGACGATTATGCAGGTATCTTCTCGCATGGGCAGGAAGCTTTGGATGACTTCCTTAGCTACATGAACAGTAGACATCCACACCTAAAATTTACCATGGAGCACACGGGTAGTGGGAGTGGGGTGCCCTATTTGGATACGTTAGTCACAGCAGAACACACGGCCAAAACACTAAGATAGAGACAGAGCTCTACAACAAACCAACCAACTCGGGAATCATCCTCCATAGTACATCTGCCCATCCCACGTCTACGAAACACAATATTATCCGAAACATGTTCCACAGGGCTATGGATAACTCATCGGGCCCAGAGAAAGAGAGAAAAAGTGTAGATAAGATTTGGAATCTGCTTCTAAAAAATAGGTATCATGCAGGGCTTCTCAGGCGTTTGTTGAGGGAGGTTAGACTAGCTAGGACAGGTAACAGAAGGTGCAAGAAGAAAAAAAGAAGGCTCAGATTCTTATGATGGGTTCTTGACTTTGCGTACGTAGACGAACAGCTACTCTGTAAAATAAAAAAGGTCGTAGAGAAATCTAACCTGAAAGTACATATAGCCTGGAAGAATAACAAGAAACTTAAGTCGTCATTGGTTAGGTCGGCCATTTCTAAGCCAAAATGTCCTGGGGGTCAGAGGTGTCATTTATGCAAGTCAGGTTTTAAAGGCGACTGCACACAGAAAAATTTAGTGTATCAAATAGACTGTAGACTGTGTAACCAGGATCAAAACAGGGCTCAATACGTAGGGGAGTCGATGAGGCCCGTCCGATTGCGATTTAACGAACATTTGCGGGACGCGAAAAATAAAACTAGGAACACACCTCTAGGAGATCATTTCCTCGAGAAACATGCAGCACAGGACACTCAGGCTATATCAGAACCACTGGAGCTAAAAGTAGTTCATCGGGCACGTGATCATCCAGATAGAAAGATAGCCGAATCCATAATCATTCAGGATCGTCATCCCAGCCTTAACGTACAAGGAACGTCCTGGCCTATTATGCGGGTTTAGGATAGGCTATCACTCAACAGCAGTGGCTTAAGAGGTAAGGGAGGGATCAGCGTAAGTATATGTGTTCTGGGGTAGGACTTCCTTACATTATTGATAGTGTTATTGATGCTAGACGTATATGCTTTTGACTTTCAACTTTGGGCCCGATTTACAGGCTGGAAAAAAGGGCTATGATGGTTGAATTAGTTTAACTAGTCAGAAGTGATGGACTTAGGTCACAGATAAGGCTCAGGTTTTCTTTAGGTAATTTATCTTTGATGGTGCTTTTCTGCAACCAGATGTATACTCATTCAACGCTTAACGTTGAGCCAGAGGTACAGGCTGGGAAAAAGGGTTTATTAATGATTGATCAGATTAACTAGCTCAAAGAGATGGTTTGATTTTAGGGGTACGTACTGGGGTTGGGGTTTTTGAAATATGCAACTAATTATTGATAATACTTTTCTGTAGCTAGACGTATACCCATTCGACACTTAACGTTGGGCTAGTGGTACAGGCTGAGGAAAAGTATTCACCAATGATTAATCACATTAACTAGCTATACAAGTTGCATTTGTTTAAGAGGTACATACTACGGGCAAGGGTTGTTGAATAAGTATAATATAAAATTTATAATGTTTTTTTTGCAGCCACACGTATACTCTTTCGACGCTTAACGTTGGGCCAGAGGAGCAGGCTGTGGAAAATGGGTTTATCAATTCCAAAAAGTTGACCTTGACCACTAGGTACAATCTTAAATAAATAATTCGAGGGAGGCTTTTATTGTAAAAATATAGCATCATGTTAAAGGGGAAAGTATGCAGTCTTTACACCAATCTAGTATCACGTCTACTAGTGCTAAATAGGTAGTTTTTGGTTAGAATTTTAGCTGCAGTCGACGGGAAAAAGTAAATAAGAAGAAGAGAAATATTCAAATAACTGATTAAGGTACTTCAGTGAGTTTTTCATTGTTAATCAAAAGCTAGTGTTTGGCTGAAATAATAGAAAAGTCTGTCACAAATACTGGTCTAGGTTTGTCGTATTGTCGGCATTGCTTTTAGGTTAGAGGTACCAATATCGTTGTTGTCACGACATCCAATCTTATTTTTAACGATTCATTCTAAAAGGCATTTTTGTGTGAAGCTCAATTCGAGGTCTAGCTATACTTGGACTGAGAATTATTGATATTTACTCCACGATTCTGATGAAGGGCTGTGCCCGAATATATAATCTTCAGTGTTTTTTACATTTCCGGATTCGAGGGGAGAGGCCAGGGAACATCTTAGCAATTCAAATTTCTTTGTTTAATAACTTGTTATCAAATTGAACAAAAGCTGGGATAGTAACAGAGCAATTTAGCGATCACCTACGCAACATTCAATGTCCTTCACCATGAGCTCCATGTGACTCACCGACGGCCAGGCCCGGGTCACTGTTCATGGTCTGAACGATCTCTGCCCCTTGGTTGTAGATGACCCAGTTCGGGTCGATCTGGGCGTCCCCAAACGGATCCAGTACTACCGTTTGGTAGGTTCTGAAACAGCATGGCTGTTACACTGACGGGTTTGTGCATTATGTTTACGACAGATGTCACTCATGAGGGAGCTTTTAAAATGGTTTGACGGTAAGTATCCATACCAAACTTAGCACATCTTAGTAGAAAATTATGTCGATATATTCAAGTTCGCAAAAAATATGTCAGATACACATTGCTTGTGGTGGTCTATCTAAAAACATGTCCGTTTTTCTCACTTTGGGCTGGTGACCTATGACTAAGATACCTGCTTCACCTTGGCTTCTTGATGCTGCTGACCTATTCTGGTAAGATTACTTTTGAATAACTGCTATTTATGTACCTCACAAATTCATGCTAACGCATTAACTCACTTTAAAAATTGGCTCCAATGTGAGATCTATGATAAAAATGTTTAATGGAAGTTTGCATGCGCCAGGTAAGAGGAGGGAAGCCATCGCACCCGCTGGGCTCATAGTAACCACTGGGATTCTGTTTCAACCTGTGGAGCCACTGGAGATGGTACGAGCCTATCACGCCTTTTCGAGCCATCGCTTCTCGCGATGTCCTGTGATACTATGGATGATGCTACTTTGGCTGCAAATAATCAGTTATTTGTAGACGAAACATCTTGTTTAAAACAGCTCCCTGATTTTGGAACTTCAGAACAGTCGAGCTTCGTAAACTGTCTGTGAGCCGTGGTGAGAGTACCTGAAATCGGTGGAGAAGATTTTGGAGTTATTGGGGCAGTTGTCGACCTCGTTTCTGAAACTGTCTCCGTCGTCATCATCTTGACAGACGTCCCCGTGGCCGTCGCCGTCCGAGTCCTTCTGGTCTGGGTTGGGTATCAGTCTGAAACATAGAGTTCCTGACAAATGAGACCATCTGAGGTACCCCTTGTTCTATGAGTTTAGTGACTCGGCTGCACACATCAATGTGCAGCTGAGGAAGAACAAGATGAATATATTTGTGTTGTGCTATCTAATTACAGATGCATCCGATAACAACACAAAGTGAATACATTGCGACCTATCATACGGATATCGCACAAGGTGAAAGATATACGTTGAACTATATAGATTAAGTAAAGGTGAACTGTATCATCTGTTGGTGAGGAACATCACAAGACTGTACGTTGTACGTGAACCTTCATTAGACCCATTTCTTCGCGTACAGTAAATATCAGCACTTTTATCAATGCTTGATTGACAGTGTGAGTGGATAGAAATATGTTTCAACTGTATCCCATGATGGGTTGATAATAAAAATTGTTGGGGTTTAACGACGCACCAACTGCCAGGGTCATACGGCGTCGCCAACTCTCACCCTGTTGGAAGGGATTTTGGGGATCAGATCGACTTATTCAGAGGCTCCACCGGGACTTGAACCCGAGACCAGTGGCTTAGAAGACAAGGGTGCTATCCACTAAGCCACCTCATCCCCCCCATGATGGGTTCAAGTAAATCGGGCCGTACTCACAATGCCCGTCAGTCGCAATAACATTGGGTTTGCAGTGTATGTACAATAGGGTGTATCACTTATCACGGTGCAAGGTGTTTATATGATTTTATCATGCCCCAGTCACCCTGAATCAATACTGTACCAATTATTTTATCCAACTTCAAATCCCCATCCTGCCCCAAGCAAGCGAAAGTTACCCCATCTCATACCATTGTCTACACTAGCGCCGCCCTGCGGTGAGCTGATAAAACACCATCTGCTCTATTTTTGCCTTCTTCCAACGAGTCTGCCAGTAGGGAGAGCGGGGAGAGTTGTATCATGGACAAGTTGTATCAGAGCGATTTTTTCCAAAACTATCCAAGAGATAGCGCTCCCGACACGACCAGATGATGCGGCATGCGGTCCGCCATCTTTCTTTATACTGCCGTCTGCTTAGCTTGACGCGTTTCGCAGTGAGTGCAGAAAATGTGTTTTCGGGGTGTCATTCTGTAAAATTTCGTCGTAAGGAAATGTGTGTTTTTGTCATTCAGATGATCACGAATCGGAAGGATCGCTGTAGCGGTGGTAAGGGTAGATTCTAAGGATTCGTGCGTGAGAAGGATTTTCTCGGCTGGCCACTGGTTGTTGAGCACGAGGACGTTTTTTCCAATGCGGGAGGGTGGTACATGTTGTATCAAGGCCAGGTGGGGTATGTTGTAACAGTGATACAACTCACCCCAAGGCTCATGCAGCTCATTAGGGTGTCGCCACAGATTCGTTTTTTCCAAAAACACTATATTGTCACATGTAGCCACAACGAAAAATTAGGTAAAATATTTTTGATGCAAAAAGTGCGGGTCAGGATAAGTGCAAGACGGGCCGCGCTGATAGAATGAAAGCAAAAGCAAAAATTAAAGTCTAACAAGTCCAGTGACGAATCTAGGATTTCGTTAGGGGCAGGCTCTGAAGGGGGTGCCGAACCTGGGGGCGCGGAATCTGAGGGGCGCCAATTTACCACCCAATAGGCGGCCAGTGTCAAAGAAAAACGCGTTTGGAAAACGTATTTGTAAATGCTTATTTTCATGAAAGCAGCCTTTCAGTGAAACATGTTCACGTTTACCATCAAACATATTTCGGGCCGGCAAGGTTTCGCCCAGAACGTAATGACTGGTACATTGGTAGAAAATGCTGGACTGATGCTAACTGAAGCACCATGAGCAAACAATACAGCTAACTTCGGTCTTGAAAACATGAGGTGTCGTATCGACCACATCCACATATCATAGTTATCTTGGCTAACGCTGGGTCCCTACAGAAACCCCGATTGACGCTACATTAAGCGCAATTAACAATGAATACAGTGAACTCTGGTGAACTTAAGTCCTGGCGAAAACTAAGGTGCCGTATCGACCACCTCCACATATCACAGTTGTCTTGACTAACGCTGGGTCCCTACTGAAATCCCCTATTGACGCTAACCTAAGCATCAGAGGCCGCAGAGCCTCTGCGGGCCTGGGCCTCTGAGTTTTTGGTGGCTACTCTGGGCTGATAATGAGTCCCCTCAGTTGATCTGGGACCGCTTTAGATAACCAGGCCCTCACACTGAAACTGAATGTGTCGCCACTGGAGCCTTCTGAGTTTTTCGGTGTCCCTTAACTGGAGAAGGGCCCCTCAACAGATCCTGGGGCCTCTGAGTTAATTTTGAGCTATCTGAGAGCGAGTTTTCAGGTTGCCCCTGGGCTGTTCTGGGACCGTGAAAGAGTATTGCACAAGAGCTTACTGGCTTGGCCTTAGATCCTTTGCTGATTTGGGCCCCTAAGCTAAAAATAACACTGCAGGTGAAATTATTGAGGCAGCCATGAGCTGGGTCTAGGGCCCGTGATAGGATTTACTGAAGGGGCCTCTTGTTTGGTCATAGGGCCCCTAGCTTGATTAGTCTCCCTTGAGCTGGCAAGGCCCCTGGGCTGGTATCGTGTTCGTTTAACTGATATAGGCCCCTTCAGCTTGTTTGGGGCCAGTTGTGCGTATCTGGGCACTAGTTCGTCGAGGCACCCAGCTAAACTGGCCCTATTAGTTTTATGGGCCTTCTAAGCTTCTGCAGGTTCCCCTCAGGGTGTCTGGGCCCCATGAGTTGAAATTGGACCCCTGGGTTAGTTTTGGGTTCCTGAGCTTATTTAGAAACCGTTTAAATAGGTAGGCACCCACGCTGGTCTTGAGAATCCTGTGTTGGCGCTGAGGTCAAATGAGCTCGTCGGGGCCCTTATCTGGGGCTCCCTAAACTGGCACGGACCCCTCAGCTGATTTTGGAGACCCAAAATCCTTCCTACCGGATTCCACCCACGCCAGATTTCCTGACTCCCTGAGGGCCCTGGGGGCCATTGGGCATTTTTCCCGCGATCAGCGCTAGGGCCCCTCCCCGAGACAAAGCTTACAACATGTCTCTGTGTATATACTCTAGCATCTGCAGAGTTGAGCTAGAATCATTTTTAGGTACACTTCGCTTCCTCTCGTTACGGCGAATTATCAAATAATGCATAATATGACTATACTAGGTCAAAACATAAAAATGACCTGACCTAAGGCTTGGTCAAGGTCACCATTTAGCCTAGCATAGTCAGTATGCATATGAATCAACTCACAATAGCAATAAAAAATGGTATCAAAATACGGGTTTTATCAATATTTCCTGCAAAGCAATTAACCCAAGTCTTCGTCAACCCAAGAGTTAACCCAAGAGTTCGTCAAGACACCCAGGTAGTCTGGCCATCTTAGTTTGTATGGGCCTCCTGAGCTGCTTTGGAGCCCCCTCAGCGTGTCTACGCCCCAAGAGTTGAAGGTTGCCCCCTGAGCTGTTTTTTGCCCCTGAGCTTATTTAGAACCCGTTTAAATGGGTAGGCACCCCACGCTGCCTATACAGCTCATTAGGGATGTCGCCACAGATTCATTGTTGCCAAACACTCTATATCATCACAGGTAGCCACAACGAAAAATAGGTAAAAATATTTTTGCTGCAAAAGTGCGGGCCAGGATAAGTGCAAGACAGGCCGCGCTGATGGAATGAAAGCAAAAGCAAAAATGAAGGTCTAACAAGTCCCGAGAAGTTATGGCCACATCCCCACCTGCGCTTCACAAATCACAAATTCGAGGCACACACACCCTTGCTCGCCCACCGCCTCCTACTTCCCAAGTCCATGCAATTCATCTGTATCCCTGAAACAACCCTTCCCGTAACTGTTGTGAGGGGATTACTTAGTAAGTCCATAACTAATACGTTTAGGCTTTTCAGATTGAACAGTTGCAGATTGAACAGACTTTAGCCTGGCTTAAGTCTGCTGGTACCTAGTCTAGAATTTGCCCGTTTCGACGCATTGTGTTGGCTTCTTTGTTCCAAACGGGTCACTTTTACACCTGGACGGTTGATGTTTCGTTTGCGTTTTTGTGGCCATGAATTTCGTACTGTATTGGCCATAGTTTGGTGCAATAAAATGAAAGTTAAGTTTATAATCAAATTTTAAATTCGTTGAAGGCTGTTCCCGGCCATGATCGGTAGCAGGCACAGTCTCCAAAACGTGACAGACTGATACAACTTAACCCACCATGTGATACAACTCACCCAACCGGTGGGTAGTTGTATCAGTGAAAAGGTCCATTCGCCGGGCAGTAGGAGACAAACCAGTAAAGATTAAGAAAAATCTATCGGCAAAGGGAAGCCAAAGAATGCAGCTACGAGATGGTATTGAAATCACGAGGCTATCCCAAGTAGTTACGAAATTAATGAACCTGGAGTAAAACTGATACAACTCACCCCACCCTCCCTAATAATGTCAGTAATAAATTTATGCAGAGAGATAAGGGCGGATGCAGATATATCTTTTTGAGAGGGGGTAAATGGGGTTTGGGGTCAAGTTAAAAAAATCCGGTTTCCAGAAACTCATCGGATTTCGACGGCTTACGAGTCACTAGTGCGTTTAAAATCGACTTTCCTTAATACAAGTTGCTTCGTTTGTGTTGTACCTACACGGCGAAATGTATACATTTTGCCCTTATTTTCTGGTGCTTTGCGGGGGCATGGCCCAGTTGCCCCCCTCCCCTCCCTGGTTCCGTCCTTGCAGAGAGTGGACACTGTGCCTAAAAAAACTGTCATAGGTATTAATGAGGAGAGTGACAAATCATTATTCTTGCTTACCTACAAGTCACATTCTGTCCGTGTTCAGTACTCAATCCTGGCGTACCCAGTTCACTGACCTTGATCCATCTTTGTTTTCTTTGCGTGAGTGACAGGACGTACGCGTTGGTAATTTTCTCATTATAGGCGCCTAAATACTTCGATTTTATTGGAGTTAAATTACTTGAACAGCCGCTGGTGATTTTATTATGGTCTTTATCATGCATCTCATGTTTCGATAATCATGTACTGTAGGGTCGGTTCATGCTTTGTTTTAAATGCTTGTGCCAAATTAAGCTTTGAAAATGCGGGACCTCTTGCGGACTAAAGTAGCCGGCGCGTCGAACCCGGGTCGTTCAATAGGTTTGAATAATTGCAGAGCTTGTCTAAGCCAAACTACACGTCTGGATGCAATAAGGGTGAATTTTCCACCTCTCAAAGTGATCTTGATTTCCCATTCCGCCAAAGCAGTTACATTCCTGACCCTGTGATCCCATCTCCTTTGCAGGTTTTGTATTTTGATCATCAGTGAAGATGCCGCTCCGCAGTAATTCCAATCACTTCTACCTAGGAGCACCGAACCAGCTTCCCTCAAACCAACTTCCTACCAACAAAGATGTTGTAAACTACATCCGGCTCCTCCATGACAGGCGTGTGAAAGCACGTGGTGAGCCGTTAAAAGGAACTTTCAAAAATGTCGCTGACAAAATAATAGATGTATGGGAAAGCGAAGGAATCCCGGTCATACGGCCCAATAACGTCTTCTTGAAGGTTGTCGCGTGCTACAAGAAATTCCAGAGTATGAACAAAGTCGTGACGAAAAACCGGAACCAGAAGAACGCGAGGCTGCAGAAAGGGAAAAGTTCTTCAACAAGCTTTTCGACATCGCTGTCTGCAAGTGCAGGAACCTGACCCACTGCAGCTGTCCCCGTGACAACCGAGAGCTGCCGGCTGAGGTGAATTAATCATGGATCAACGAGGGCCGAGGAAAATGTTCCTCGGAGGCATCGATCTCCAAGAGAGCAGCCGGCGGCATACAGCGGCCTTGCGTAGGTGGAGGCTGTCCGAGAGAGGGGGAGGGAGCCGCCGACGGCCGGAGGCCCACCAAGCAGCGAAGTCGGTCCATCTGGTGCAGCCGGGCCACCCAGCACCGACCCCGGACCTTCCGGCTTGCAGAGCCATGCAACTGGCACCGTGACTGACACTGCAGGTGACACCGAGTCCTCTGAAACAGACGACCGTCCTTCTGATGTCGACTGGGAGCCTGGAGATGCCGACGACCATGACGCCGCTGCGTGGAATACGGACAGGCTGGTGAATACGGCTCTGGCTGCCGATCGCTACGGATTCTCCAACCGTGTAACGGCGGCCGTAATAAACGGGTTTCAAATGGACATCGGTCGCATTTCGGAAGAGAACACGGCTCTGATATTGGAGCCAATGAAACTATGGCGCGATATCAGCACAAAAGGTCGCGTCCCGTGCATAAGGTTTTGGTAATAGTCATGATAGTTCTACCCGGATGCCTCGTACCTAGCAAGGGTAGAAAAGCAAGGCACATCTTGATACCGTATCATGGCTGTGGTGTTCATGATTCCGTCAGCGCAGTATGTATGTCTTTGTTAGCAGTTTGACAGCATCTGCGTCCATTAATATACCCGAGTGTGGTAGTTCCAAGGTTTGCCGCTATGGCGCTAGCGTCGCTCTTATGCTGGAAGATAGGCAAGACTTCGATCGCCAGGGGCAGGATGGGGATTTGAATTTGATGGGAATGGAGCACGCCAATTTGTTTCGACAGATACAGGGCATGATAAAATCATATAAAAACCATGCACTGTTAAAATAACCCCTGTAGTGATACACCTTAATGTACAACCTATATAGGCCCAAATAGCTATCAACTTCGAGGAAAAAATATTTTTGAACATTTCAGTTGCATTTTTGATAAATTTCGCGCCGGCAAGACCGGACCTGCAGTTGTCCTCTGTGTCAGGCACTCCGTCGTCATCGTCGTCGTCGTCGCACTCATCTCCGATCCCGTCGCCGTCGACGTCCAGCTGGTCGGCGTTAGCCACCAGGGGGCAGTTATCCTCGTTTGTCTGGAATCCGTCCCTGTCGGCGACGGGAGACACTCCATACATGTTGTGCGCTGGATAATGACGGCATACTTGTTTCAAGGAGAGGAACAAAAATGGGTTAATTCCACATCAAGCTAAGCAATTGCTTAAAATTTACCATTTTCATCGCTGCAGAAGGCTGTGATCCACAACCAGGGAGCGCAACCTCGTTGAAAACAGCATTGGCAACACTTCTATATTGGGCAAAACATTTGATAACCCTCACAGCGAGGAAACAGCAATTGGAAACGCCGAAGCAGAATCCTCTCTCTCTCTCTCTCTCTCTCTCTCTCTCTCTCACATGTCTGGGTCCTCGTTAGTGTCGCAGGCGTCCCCGACCAGGTCCATGTCCTGGTCCAGCTGGTCCGGATTCGAGTCCTCCGGACAGTTGTCGCAGATGTCGCCACGGCCGTCATTGTCCCTGTCCTCTTGGTTGCGGTTCGCCACCAGGGGGCAGTTGTCCTCTTCGTTCAGAACACCTGGCCGGGATATGGTTTTGACATTAGCAATATTTATTTCTACATTCCTTTTTGTGCTTAGGTGAATTATTTTGTCATCCTGACGTATTCTCACCAGTCACAATGCCATTCTGAGAATGACAAACTCAACGATTCTTCAGATAAACATCGCACCTAACATGGAGATTATTCTCCACCATCACCCGAATGGGAGACAATTCAACTATTCAACGGAAACAGGCTCATGACGTTTCAAAGAGTCCAAACCCAAAGAGTTTTCTTGGATATAAAAAGGTCAGTTTTCTGTCATCGAGGATATACAGTTTCACTCACAAACTCTTTCCGCCCCCTCTCCACTTTTTGGCCGGTGGTGACGCTCTTGCACGTAACCAGGAACGACATGCGATCACGAAGACTACAGAAACATTCGAATCCCTCACCGTCGTTGTCGATGTCGGGGTCGCAGGCGTCGCCCAGGCCGTCGCCGTCGGTGTCCTCTTGGTTGGCGTTGGCCACGGTGGGGCAGTTGTCGCAGGCGTCCCCTCTTTCGTCGCCCACTGGTTCAGAGTCCAGCTGGTCCGCGTTGTTGGTCAGAGGACAGTTGTCCTGGAAGGGAACATATTCTGGCGTGATTCTGGTTCTGTTTTTCAGGTCCCAAAGTTGCAAGTCTTATATAGTCATTACAGACGTCGTAAACGTTATGACATTATACAGGCGTTGCCAATGGGAGGGGAGGGACAGGGGGCAACTTCTCACCACTTCTTCGTTATGATATCCAATATAATATATTGCAAGTTCTGACAGGAGCTAGATTTTTGGATGAGAACAGGACCAGAAAGGTACGAGAAGCCCAAATTCAAAGAGGTGTTCTATCTAAAGGTGCAGTTAAATATCAGTGGAGAATACATATTTCACCGACATCCCCTCTCCCCAACTTTTTTACCCGTGGTTACGCTCCTGTATACCACCGATGTTGAGGCCTTGGCTGCCAATAAGGATGCGTCGGTTTGAGGTGGTGTGGGTCAAAAGGGTGCAGCACGCCCAAAATCGTGATTTTAAACCAAGTCCGGCGGGTTTAGGGCAGTTGTGGATTTTATCCGATTGTGGATCGACAATTCCCGAGATATTCAATATGTGTGACACTATGCTAATGAGCTATCACTCTCATTTCATGTTAAAGTAAGAGTTTTGTTAGCAGATGCCTGAACAGTGCCTCCAGCGACCCTCTATGTTTATATAGATACCTACATGATGTGCTCAGTGCTATTGGCGTCGAATACCTAAACGGCTTCAATGCACTATATTTACTTACCGGCCCGGGAACGGACTTATCGGCTCAAGTAACTAAGAGTTCCGAAGGTAGACTTCCGGTTGCGAGGTCCCGGAGTCAATAAGTTCGTTCCTGTATTTTGTACTTAATAAGCTGCTCATGTATTTGGGGTAACTGAGAGAACTCCTCACCGGTCCGTTGAGCACCGTGTCGCCATCGGCGTCGTTGTCGCAGGCGTCTCCCTTCCCGTCGTTGTCCGTGTCGTCTTGGCCAGAGTTCGGCGTATCCACGCAGTTATCCTGGAACCAGCCCCGACAGCAGTGTCAGGATCGACTCACGGTTGTAAGGTAATCGGTACATTCACATCGGGAGGGCTAAATGTCACTGAAGGTGTTCTGGTCTAATCAACTCTAGGTTTGGATACTGAAATGCCGACGAGTATTTCGTGTTAACACATTACGACACAAACAAAACATAAAGCCCATCAACAATGGGCTCGTTCACCTTTCTGCAGTTCTTCTCTGTGCAGGGTAGCTCGACATCGGGGAAGCGGTCCAGGTCCTTGTCGGGAGCGCAAAGCTTGCCGTTGCCAGCCCAGCCCACCTTGCACTGTGCGCGGAAAGCCGGCAAGCGTGACCTTTGGTGGATGTGTTAAAAAGTAACGACTATTTCATTGAGAGGAAGTGTACACTTAAGAATGCGTATCTCAGTGCTAGAGCACCTGCCTTATGAGCCACAGGTCCCAAGTTCATGTCCCAGCAGAGCCTCTGAATAAGTTGATTTGATCCTGCGAATCCATCCCAACAGGGCGAGAGTTGGCGACGCCGTATAATCCTGGCAGGTGGTGTATCGTTAAACACCAGCAATGATTATAAAACAAGTATTCACTTTACGAGAGGATCCAGGAGCCGAGATAAGGGGGACCAACTGCGTCGGGATTTTGGCATGAAGGGGGGACGAAACGATTTCCTTGAACAGAAAGCGCTGTGGATCGGGCGGGGGAGGTGTGTGAGTGAAAAATCAAGGAGCTGGGATTTTTTCCTTCTGCATAATTTTGTTTCTACCTTACTCTGGGGATTCTTTTCGATCTTATAGACACCCGCGACAGGATTTAGCGCTTACCAGATAGGCAGGTTTTTTCCGACCAAAAGTGGCACCCCCTTGATCCAGTTGGCACTCCTCCCCCGATCAGAGATACTGGATCCGCCTATGTACCCTGCACTTGTAGCTGGTTGACCCGTAGGGCTTGACACACTCGGCGTTCTCGTCACACACGTTTCCGTCTGGACACCGTAGCTGGCTGAGCCGGCACCCCTCCTCCTGGTTGCCGACGAACCCTTCCAGACAGGGTCCGCACCGGTACGAGCCGTCCGTGTTGAAGCACTCGGAGTTCTCGACGCACGCGCCACGCGTGCACTCGTCAATGTCGTAACACCGCTGGCGGTTCTGAGACGCATACTCCAGTCCAGAGCCCTGGTGACGTCACAAGATTAGCGCCGTTGTTAGTGGAGCGTAGCGTTGTTCTCCTCACAGTCCTCCAGCAAGCATTTGCTTTAAGCGAACTTCTTTCACAAAATAGGTACCAAAATTCCAGAATGTGCTGGATATCTGTTCTTGGTCAATATTTGAAATAAAAGTATAATTGTTGTGGTAAAATTGCAGTTGGTCCCTGTATATTGATATATCCAGGCGTACTTCGTACATGGAATATTTCTGATGGTGTGCTTTAAAAGGTATATATCGTTTCAAACCAATGCTAGCAGAACTGCTGATGGAATCGAAAATACCATTCACGGTGTCATTTCCAAATTGGCAAAGCTTGGACAGATTGTTATTGATCCTGCTTTGTATTGTCCTTAAGCTAAGTTTGCACTCTTTCTTTTAAATGGTATTCACGTCTTTATCGTAAAACTGCAAGCGGCTTTGTTGATGATCAATGGGACTCCAAACAACTATTTCTAGGTTTCTCATATTAATAAGGAGCTTAAAAACAGATTTAGTAACATTCAGGCATATATATGCAGCTTTCATCGTAATTCCTCCACCTAAAATTTGACCGTTCGGTAGAACCTGTTTCCCCACCAGTTGTGGGTCGGCACCTGAGTTCCATTGCTGCCGGTGAACCCAGGAGGGCAGGGTCCGCAGCGGTAGCCCCCGGCCAGGTTCTGACACCGTGCCCGCGGGTCACAAGGTCGCATCAGGTCACACTCGTCCACGTCGGTACAGTTCTGACCGTCGCCCTCGTACCCGGCCGGACAACGACCGCACCGGAAGTAGGGCTCTTCGGGTACATCCCGGCATTCCACTCCTGGGGAAATCAAGGCAAAATAGGAGATAACTCCTATGAATGAAACGCTGCGTTCCTCAGTAAAATATATTAGCTGCCTGTGAACTAACTTCATGCACGGTTCTTCCCCAAAACTCGGTCATACCATGAACCCGACAACCGCTAGACTTCTGTTATGAACATTGCAAGTCAAAGCAAGTCATGTAAGTGTGATATTGCCAAAACGTTGAAATCACCTAAAACACGTTTAGTTTCATTCACCGCGGGCAATACACGTGATCAAGTAAATTTTGTCATACGTATTGTCAAATTTATTGCGCGCATCGATGTTTCAAGTATTATGTCAAGAACCAGTGGCATTCTGCTACGAAAATATTAACGACTGGACCAATTTTTTTGTTCGGGGAGAGCAAATTGGTGACATGAACAAATGATTCGCGATATTATTACATTTTCACAGCACATCACACCTTCACGATTCTTCATTAGGGTCTGCAAAAGCCGTGTTTAAAGCCCGCGGGTGGTGAACCATATTTTGTGCATATTTTGTGAGTAAAATGTGTTTTACTTACATTTCTATGTATGCAGGGGCGCAGCCAGAGCTTTGGTATGGGGGGCACACCAACTTTGAAGGGCACCCCGGGAAAAAGGGCACTTTTTAACCTAACATGAAAGAACATACTCTATCTTTGTTTATATCATTTTTTGGGCATCTTTGGTTCAATAAAAATGCAAATAAATCATTGACGAAGAAGGAAAACTCTATTAAACCGAAAAAAAAATCACCAAACTTTCATGGAATTAGCCAAAACACGACTGTTTTGGATAGATTTAAGGGCAAGTCAGCCAACTCATGCAAGTACTTATCATCAGAGAAATCAGCGGAACATGTGATATCTGTTACCATGTGCAAGTTAACCCTTGCCCCGGTGGCGGGTACGAGCCACCTTCGCCCTGGTGGGGGGGGCTAAAAAAGACCCCCCCCACGATCTCAAAAACTAAGAGAGCTAGAAAAAAGCGCAAAACGGCAATCGAAAGCTCTTCGAAAATGATATCGAAAATACTTCGGTCATTTTTCTTGTCAGGTCAATATCAAGGTCACCAGAGGTCAAAATAGGTCAAAATCGCTAATATGAGGTGTACTAAGAAAACCTCCTATATCTCAGAAACTATGATAGCTAGAAACATTTTTCTAACACCATTCGAAAGCTCTTGAGATGTGCTTTCATTACAGTGGCATTCATTTTCGTGTCAGGTCAAAGCCTAGGGAGCTACAGGTCACTAAATATTGGGCATATTCTTGGGAATGTCCATAGCCACCCATGCATAAGGGCGTTTACTTTTTCGCTAATAGCTTCCAAACCAAACAAGATACAGCCATAGTTTATGCACCATTGCAATTCTCTCGTCAATACGAATCGAATGATATATGATATTGCTATGCCAGGTAAAATTTAAGAATTTGACCTGACCCAGGTCAACAGTCTGACCCAACTTGACCTGGTATAGTCATGATGTATATCATTTGACTTCCAGTGACTATACAAACACTTCGGTGACAAAATAAAAGCTCTATCTTAGTTTATTCAAAATTTATAGAGGAAAACACCAAAAATGCTTATTTGACCTAAGGTGACCTTTTAAAGGTCACAAGTCAAAAATTTTGGTATCAGCTTCAGAAATGGGCTAAGAGCAAGTCACAACCGATGTTTGAAGTTGATTCCATCCATACTTACTGAGAAAAGCTCATTTCGTGATTTTCCCCATGCATTGTCAATGGGGAGGTCATGCTCTGCACATGACCTTAGGTCACCAATATCAAAAATCCCGGAACAAATGTTGTAGCTCCTGGTGGGCCCAAGATGTGGTATGAGTTTCAACTTGATCGATTAACGCTTCTTTTAGTTATGCCGTCCTAAGTATTTTTGAGGTGAGGTCACTTCACCTGACCTGGTGACCTGACCTGATATGACCTTGAGCCAAAATTTTCAGGAAAGATGTAAAAATGATGAAGGAACAGCTAGACCAAGTTTGGCGGCGCTGCGCGCCGCCGTTTTTTGGTCACTTCGGAAAAACCCGAGGGGGGGTCTAAAAAGACCCCCCCACCCGGAGCGAAGGTTAAGGCATATTGGAGTCGAAAATTCATTTGTTATGCCCACTGGTTTTGTCGTGACGAGTGAGCCCTGGCTGAACGCAGATAAAGTTCCTTGCCTCCCACAATCGCCGTGGGACAAGGAGTGGCATAGTGCCTTTGGAAGAACACAATTTGTGCTGTCGGAATAATTTGGGAGATACCTTTTGAACGCGTTTATTAAGATCCATATTCTTTAGGATCGGTCCCAGTTGAGAGTAAAGAAAAGGTGAACAGCCCGGTGGTTTGGATGGGGATGGTGAGACAGGGCTGAAAATAGTGAAAACTAGTTCTTCATTTAAATTAATTAGTAGAAATCCTGGTTTAGAGGACTGTGCTCTGAGCTCAGGGGCACATGCCTTTTTATCATCCCTTCCCAGAATCCACTAGTATAATAAGCAATTTATATAACCAGGGGTTCCTAGGGATCACAAGCCGTTTTAGAGATTCTTCATTCCTCGTTAGCTCCGTTTACAAGGGGAGTTTCCATCGTGTTTTTATTCCCCATCTATTCAAGACCAGCTCTGGGGACCCCAAGTGTGGACCAGAGGCCTCCAGAGCAGCTTCCCCCATCCCCCCAGTTGTGCCTTCAGGGACTAGACTAGCTCAGTGACCTCGCCCCGAGATGATGTGAGTTGGCCTTGTGTTCTTATTCTCTGTCTATTCAAGACCACCTCAGGGCCCCCTGATGTAGATCAGGGCCACAGAGCAGCTCATGCTTCACGCAGGGACTAGACTAGCTCATTGGCCCCAGAGCTGAGGTCATCAAACTAGCTCAATGGGCCACAGATAGGCTCATAGGGCCTTAAACTAGTTCAGGAAGCGCCAGAACAGTTTAAGTCGCCAGATCACCTCAGGGGGCCCCAAGCCAACATTAGGGGCTCTCACAAGCTCAGCGCTCAGACCAGCTCAGGGTACCCTCAGAACCCAGATCCGCTCTTGGGCCCCAGATCAGCTCTTGGGGCCCAGATCAGTTCAGGGGTCTCAAATCAGGTCAGGGGGCAAGATCAAGTCAGGGGCACTAAATCAGCTCAGTGATCCCTAACCAGCTCGGGGCCCAATCAGTTCAGGAGCCCCAGAGCTGCTCAGGGGACACCAGATCGGCCCATAGGGCACCAGATCAGCTTCGAGGACAAGGAATCAGATCAATGTTACCCGACTAGCTCGGGGCCCAGATCAGCTCGGGGTTACCAGATCAAGTTAGGAGCATCACACCAGTTCAGGGGCCCTCATCAGCCTCTGTGGGCCCAGCTCAGCTCAGGGCCCCAGAGCTGCTCAGGAAGTCACGTAATCAACTCAGGAGGCCCAGATCAGCTTAAAGGGCATCATATTGGCCCAGGGGGCACCAAACTAGCTCAGGGGCACCAGACTAGCTCAGAGGGCATGGGATGAGCTCCGGAGGCACAATAATGTCTCAGGAGGCACCAGAACGAATCAGAGGGCATTAGTTGAGCTCAGTGGGTAACATATCTGCTCAGGGGGCACCAGATGGATCAGCCCGGAGGCCAGATCAAGTCAGGAGGCACTTAATCAGCTCAGGAGCCCCATACCATCTCAGGAGCCCTCATCAGCCTCCGTGGGCCCAGCTCATCTCAGGACTTTAGAGCTGCTCATGAAATCACGTAAGGAGGCCCAGATCAGGTTAAAGGGCACAAGATTAGCTCAGGGGGTACCAGACTAACTCAGAGGGCATCAGATGGACTCAGGAGGCACCAGATCGACTCAGAGGCATTAGTGCAGCTCAGGTGGCACCAGATCGATCCGCTCGGGGGGCCCAGATCAGCTCCCAGCCCCCCCCAGGCTATGGCAGGGGCCTAAATCAGCTCAGGAGCAACACAACAGCTCAGGGGACACAAGATGGGCTCAGGGCCCACCAAACCAGATCAGAGGGCACCATACCATCTAAGGAGACATTAATAATCAGCTGAGGGGACACCTAATCAGCTGAAGAGGCACCATTTTGACTTAGGAGACAGTACATCAACTTCGGGAGGCATGAGATCAGCTCGGGGGCCCGAATCAGCCCCAGGGGCACTAAATAAGCTATTAGGGCACCAAGCAAGCTCGGAGGCATTAGACTAACTCTGAGGGCATTATATAGGTTCAGGGGGCACAATTATTTGCTCAGTGGGGCATTCGATTGACTCAGGGGCACCAGGTCAGCTCAGAGGGTAAGTAATCAGCTCAAGGGGCCAAGACCAGCTGAGAGGCCACGAGATGAGCTCAAGGGGCACCAGATTAGCTTCACCCGTACGATTATTGGCGACGATGAGGGATTAGGTGGACACATACTAGGTGCCCATACTCTTCCCGGGTGCCTGGAAAGGCGACAGAATGCCCTAGCTGATCGAAAAAGGGATTAAATTGTCCAACAATAGTTGCAATCGCTACATGCGGTCCAGTTACATCTAGGTTCAACGGCGTAGGGCACTAAATTTCGGGCGGCACAGCCCAAATTGGGTACACCACCTGGAAATCAAAAGGGCACCCCGGCAGGGATGGGGGTAAATGCCCCCTGTGCCCCCTGGCTGCACCCCTGGACAGTAGATCAACTCCGGGAGGCCTTGAATAAGCTCAGGGGGCCCGGATCAGCTCAAGGGGCACTAAAACAGCTAATAGGGCACCAGGCAAGCTCGGAGGCATCATACTAACTCAGAGAGTATTATATAGGTTCAAAGGGCACAATTATTTTCTCAGGGGGGGCACCAGATTGACTACGAGGGCACCAGATCAGCTCAGAGGGCAAATGATCAGCTCCAGGTGGCAACAAATGAGCTCCGCCCGTACGATTATTGGCGACGATGAGGCATTATCTGGAAACGGATTACGTGCTCATACCCTTCCCGGGTGCTTGGAAAGGCGACAGAATGCCCTAGCTGACCAAAAGAGGCACTTAATTGTCAAAAAAATAGTTGAAATCGCTAAATGTAGTCTAGTTCCATCTAGTTTCAACGGCGTAGGCCACTACATTTCGAGCGGCATGGCCCAAAGAGGGTGCACCACCTGGCAATCAAAAGGGCACCCGGCATCGATGGGGGCACGTGCCCCATGTGCCCCCTGGCTGCGCCCCTAGACAGTAAACTCCGGGAGGCATTAAATAAGTTCAGGGGGCCCGGATCAGCTCAAGGGACACTAAAACAGCTAATTGGACACCAGGCAAGCACGGAGGCATCAGACTAACTCAGAGAGCATTATATAGGTTCAGAAGGCACAATTATTTTCTCAGGGGGGGGCGCCAGATTGGCTCCGCCCGTACGATTATTGGCGACGTTGAGGCATTATCTGGAGATGGATTACGTGCCTATACTCTTCCCGGGTGCTTGGAAAGGCGACAGAATGCCCTAACTGACCAAAAAGGCACTTAATCGTCAAACAATAGTTGAAATCGCTAAATGCAGTCTAGTTCCATCTAGGCTCAACGGCGTAGGGCACTAAATTTCGAGCGGCACGGCCCAATAAGAGTACACCACCTGGCAATCAAAAGGGCACCCCGGCACCGATGGGGGCACGTGCCCCTGTGCCCCCCTGGCTGCACCCCTGTATGTATGCTTGCTGGTAGCCTATTTTCACTGTACATGGGTGTAGAGTGAGAATTGTGGTATTGTACGTGAGTACGTTTGGATATCACTTTTTTCGTTTTAGCGCTCGCCTTAAAGGGAGCCCTTCGTTGCCTTTGTTTTTTTCAAGCAGCTGTCGAACAGTGGCACGATAACATTGTGTGTTTCATGATCTCTCCAGGGTGAGATTACCTATAGTATTTTTGTACAATTTCCATTGAAGTCGCCAGTGCTTAAATCATATTCATTTATGCAGGACGATGCCTAAATTCGCTGGGGTGAGTTTCCTAATAAAGCTGTAAAAATGTCCTATAAAAATCCTAGAACTGTAATAAATTTGCAAAAACATTTTAAGGAGTCTGCTCTGAAGTTGCAAAAATAAAAACTGACTCTGTGAGATGAATTATACGGTGGAGTCGAAGTGACGGATACTATATATATATATATATATATATATATATATTCGAATTAACTACCTCTGTAGTGAATACAGACTCACTTTTCAATGGCGAATTGTTTGCGAAGAAATGTTCACTCCCTTTTTGCCGTAAAGATAAATCTCACATGGAGCGGAATGCGACAGCCAAGCTTTTACAACCGCATCTACAAGGTTACCGGGGAAGCAGGGTCGAGTGCGGCAGCCTCTGAAAGGGGTGCAGGTGGTGCCATCTCCCGTGAACCCTGGCGGACAGGGGCCGCACCGCGCGCCGGTCCCTGTATCGCGGCACTCGACACCTGTCGGGAAAAGGCAGAGTTACACTTAGGGTAGAGTGGGGTAAGACGCATACCTTAAGGGAGAATGTGTCTGTACCAATCCTGCCTGGATGGAATTGCGTCATGTTTTCTTCATTAAGTTCTGTGATCTTTTGTCTACACTCGGATAGAAATTTGGGACTCTAGAACTATGCGAAGTGTGCGAAATTTGTTTTTTCTTGAGACCATGTAAAAAGGCGTTTTGCCCCGATAGCGGGGTAAAACGCCCTAGCCCCGGGGTAAAACGCCGTCATATAACACCCAGCGCATACTGTAACTCGTTACATGAACAAGTGGGAACATTGTTGTGATTACGCTTTACGATAATGTTGTGACAAAGTGGGCAAGTTATTCGAGGCATTAAAGCCCGACACAGCAAAAATAAGCAGGTAGGCTTTTTACCTATCAACGGAAAACGCGAAAGCAATTTAAGATAGAGCCCCAACATATTTTAGGGGGCGCAAAGCACATTAAAGCGCCTCTGGTTCATTCTGCCCGCAAGTGGTTCTTCTTTGGTACGTCTTCCCATATTCTGGAACAGGATGTCAAGGTAAGATTAGGATGGAAATGTGTAATCTGGAAAATGTAGTTAACGACGATGATGGTTCGGGATCGCCATATGCAAACAGTGCTTCGAGCAGATCCATGACGAAGGTAGGTATTTGATACATCGGCGGATCCAGAAGCAACTTTTGTAGGGTCCAAACCAACGTTTCGGGGGGTAAATCGAGAAGAAATCTCTAAAACGCAGTATTTTTACAAAAAAACAGCCAAAATTTGGCCTTGAGGGGAAAATATACTTTTTAGGCTTTGGTGTGGGCCACGGCCCCTTTAGCCCCCTTTGGATCCATCAGTGATTTAAGACCACCCCTCAAGATGACCAAATAAGAGCAAACGCGAAAACTTTCCTGTTTGCTATAGGAACTAATATTTGAAACTCAATGTCTTCTGTTACGGTGATTTGTTTCTAACCCAACGTACTTCGCCATTACGACCAGTAGTGGTCGTGCTGGTGGTAATAGTAATAGCAGTCCTACCTCCATGTCCTACCTATCCTAAGGACACACCCATCAATTGGGGTAAAACGCCTACCAAATATTGGGGTAAGGCGCCTGGGGCGTCTTACCCCGCACTACACATGGGCGTCTTACCTACGTAGCAACGGTAGCGTCGCAACAAATATTACTCAATTCTGTGGCGTTTCCATGCCGCATAGTGGCTGTCAAAATGTGGCACAAACTCGCTGTTTCAACCTCACAAATTGCCGTGAGTGCATCTAAATCGCATACAGTACAATCGCAACTTTAACATAGCTTGTTTTTATATCCGGAGGGGCAAAAAACAACAAATGTTTGCTGAAAATTACTGGAGCAGACCAGGCGCGCCCAAACACGCTCAGGACCAGATCAGAAAGATCGCAACCAGAAAAAAATAATAGATGTAGGCTCCAGTTCCTACGTCAGTCTGCATATGCTAGTAGGCGTCTTACCCATGTGGGCGCGTTACCCCACTCTACCCTACAGTGTCATGTTCTGGGAGGCAGAATATGACCCATTCCTATCCACATCCAAATTTCCATAGCATAGCAAATCCGGGCCAATCAGTCATCCCACCAATATTATTGATAGGAATCCAGTCGATATCCCAAAATTACGACCAAATCTGCATAATCGGAGTCAAGTCCGTGCCCAGAAGATCTGAAACCATCCACATTATCTGGCTAATCCTGTTATTTGCGAAGGGTTTAGGATCATTTCGGACATTCGATCTACGCACGCCTTACACAGCACAGGGTGCAGCGGCAGGAACCAAGAGCGTTTCATTTTTCGTCATGCCCTAAAACGGTATTGTCATATCTAAATCCGGAAACAGTGGGGATCAGTGACCAAACTGATTGCTGTGCACTGAGCCTGATTTGATTATGTGACTTAACAAGTCCCATAAACTGTCGATTGAGTTGTGTCTGAAAATATTTAGCTGCGGTCTGCTTCAGCAGATTCTAGAGATGATGGAATGATTACACTGGTCAACAGTCAAAATGGATCCGGCACACGATCACCTGTTTCTGCCTATTTCGATACCGCTGATTTCAAATTTAGTAACCGTTTTTTGCCATCGGACCTGGTTTCTTCTCCAGAGCATACTTGGTGTATAACCCCTACGCTTTCCACACACACTGTCATCAGCCTAGCCTTTTGTGGGAAAATATATATCTAGGATGTCGAGAATCCGGATTATTTGCACCCAGACAATGCAGCCTATCAATATACATGTGAATTTATTGCAACGGAAGACTACCTCCCATTCAAGTGCATGAACATTGTACTTTGAACAAGGTTTGCGCTCGGTCGCACAAGCCCGCCGGTATTGTAGACCGAGAGGTGACGTCGCAACATTATATGATGAGGATTTTATGTCAGTCACCTCCCTTGAATGTCGAGTCTAAGTAAAAAGTCACAGGTCAAGGTCATACCACCATTTCAAGGTCATTGACCCTAGTGCCTTTGGTTGGATGATGCCGCCTAATATGACGTATATCATGATATGACGTCATACGCTAGGTCACTCAATCTTGAGCTCAAAATCGCAGGTTCAAGAAAAATGTCATGGGTCAAGATCAAGCCTTATTTTCCGCCCGACGGTTGCCATAGTGCTAGTTGCAGTGCACGTTATAGGCAAAATGTAATATTTTAACGTCAAAGGTCAATGGCTTTGAACGACCTTGGCCTAAAAGTTTCAGAGAGCATTGCCTCAGACCTTTTCTCCGTTACTTAAGGTCACTTTCTCTCCATATCCGGCTTCTCATCGCATAATCACGGAATTTCCCAATGGCTACCCTGTACGGACAGAATTTTACATATATGGCCTCGTTTTACCTTGAACATGTTGAACTAGGTCTATGAAAATCGGGTTTAAGGTAGAATGCCCTAGCCTCCACAAACACCTAAACGTTCATTTTCCTAGAACTCTTGGGTTTTGCAATGTCAATGTCACTGATGCCAAGTAGGCTAGCACAAAGACGACACACAGACATACTGGATCTCAAAATTCTGATCTGATACAGCATTTCTGCTGCCAGATTCGTGTTCAGCTCCACAAATTACCTTAGGAACGGACTATTTTATATTGGATCCACGACAAAAGTTAAATTTTGTTGACCAATGTTATATACCCCTAGCGCACGTCCGGGTTCGAGCCAAAAAAAGCAATGGAGCATCAATGAAAAAGTGTGTGGAAGCTCACCAAGGACGTTTGCGAAGTTTAATCAATGCGAAGACGGTTGCAAACTTTATTTACGTAAAGCCAAGGCCTTTCTTATAAATGTTTTACCATGGGATCGATTCTTTAGCATTCAAATTTCGCTTGTAGCTGCAAATATACATATCACACATTTTTGATATGTAATATATATATATATAAATATATGTGGGGTTATCACAGACATAATGTGATATAGGTGAACACACAGAAATTTATTTAAGTTCTGTTTAATTTACATGTAAATTGTAATATGTAAATTTATATGTAAATTAAATATACCTTAAATAACTTTCTGTGTGTTCACCTATATCACATATAATATATATATATATATATATATATATATATATATATATGTATATATATACATGTGCATGTGTACATGTACATACATGTATATATAACAAGCCAGTCGAGACAGTGCCGTTGAAGCGCACCAATGTGGTGTATAAATTCTCATGTCCACATGAGGGTTGTAGACCTCATGCCGAACACTACATTGGTGTGACTACAACGACATTGTCTCGACGGCTCACCATGCATCTGCAGGATGGAGCCATCAAGCAGCATATGCAAACTACACACAACACAGAACTCACGAGGCAAACACTAGTTCAGAACACACACATCATCGCTTCCACCAATGACACACGAAAACTAGCAGTCCTCGAAGCACTACACATACACGAACAAAAGCCCTCACTCAACATGCAGATAAACACACACCGAACACTTACGCTTTGGGGGGGATGAGATGATGATCAATGTTCATTGTTAATGAATATATGCCACATGTAACTGATGTAAAATGTAATTAATTTATGTAATTCGTGTATTGAAATGTAGTAAATGTAAGTGTTATATGCTCAAACTATGTCAATGTTCTTATAGGAATGCCTAGATGCATCGTTTATAATAGGTAAGGTAGCTAATAAGGAAGTGGTACTGTTATAATGCTCGTTCTCGCGATATTTAAAAAATGTTTTCGAAATGTGAAATGAAAACTATGAGCAAATATTTAATGCTGAAGATGACTGTTGAAAATACAGTGGAAACTAGTTCTAATTAATGAGTTTTGGTGACCTTTTAAACGAATTAACGACTGACATTAAAACCAACGTAAGAAAAATAGAGAAACTCCAAAGAAAAATATCTAAGTGTGCGAGTGCTATACAATTTAACTGTCATTGCCTCAAAGAGAAAATATTGCCGAACTATTCGAATATATATATATATATATATATATATATATATATATATATATATATATATATATATATATATAGAGGTGGGCGCCGCTACCAATTTCTTTAAACCGCTACCGCTACTTCCGCTACCTTGGTAACATGAAACCGCTACCGCTACTCCACTACCGCTACTTTTTAGTATAAAGCGCTACCAAAGCGCTACTCCGAAAATGTCCAGGTCGATCTAAATAAATTCCACAGACAGCCAACTTTTATTTGTATATTGGAGCCAAAGTTCAATCCATGCCCAAAGCATGCACAAACACATTCATTCACACAATCTTCTCTTTTCGTTGGACCTCCCGTCAGTGGTTTGACCTCCAGAGGTCCCCTCGTGACCTAATATGACCTGAGGTCACGAAAGGTCAGAAAGTGACCTTATTGTATATCAAATGAAAGCCAGGGACAAGACAAACACGATGGTGTTTGTTTCAGCGCTTTAGCTTAATTAGGTCAAAAGTTATTGTCAAAATACTGTTTTGACCCCTTGTGACCTTGGATGACCTTGGGAAAGTCAAAGGGCAAATATGACCTCTGGGATCCGTGAAAGGGTGTCTAAAAACGTTGTTCTGAGCAGTCTGAGTATTTGCAATCATTTTTGTGGCTCTTAGATCATGAGACAGCTTTTCCCCATGCTTTTCCAATGGGAGAGGTCGCCTCGTGACCTGTCCTCAGGTCACGAAATAGAAAAATCCCGGATATACGCGTTGTAGACCCTGGAAGGGTCATGAAGTGTAGCAAGTTTCAAATCGATTAACTTAGAAATGTAGCTCTTATAGAGCTTCAAAGTTGGAGTGAGGTGACCTTGGTTGACCTCGCCTGGTGACCTGACCTTGGGTGACCTGGGATAAAAATGTTCAGAGATGGCGGGAAAATGATGAGGTGAGAGATAGAGCCCTCAAACACGGTGCTGCGTCTCGTCGTTTTTCTGCTATCTCGCAAAAAACCTTAGGGGGCATCGATGGCCCGGTGGGGCAAGGGTTAAAACAACAAAAAAATATACCGAGGCCACGAAGTCAATGGCCTTCAGAGGACTTGCTTGATATATATTTACTCTTTCACCGTGTTGGTCTCCATTACAGCCCTGTAAATTAATTGACTATGCTACTTTTGAGGACGTTTCTACTCCAAACTCACACATGAATCCCCTCGTTGGCATAGGCCTTGTTTTGTGTGCCTAATATTTTGAATTTAGGATACGCTGAAAAAGCTGCTGGTAGCGGTAGCGCTTTTAATTTTCTAGAGTCCGCTACCCGCTACTCCGCTACTTTTTTGGTAGAGAATTCGCTACCGCTACTCCGCTACCATTTAAGGAGTCCGCAAGTTGCGGAGTAGCAGAGTAGCGGACTAAAGTAGCGGACTGCCCACCTCTGTATATGTTTTTTTATATATATATATATATAAAAAAAAAAAATTATATATATATATATATATATATATATATATATATATATATATATATATATATATATATATAGATAAGTGAGTCATTTTACAGCGTAAGAAAATATCGGACTTTTTTAACTTGAAACCATCTCACCTGAAGTGGGCTGACGAGCCTGCCGGTGATTCGACCAAATTAACAAACAAAACATATGTCTTCTGAATGCTGTGTTTTAAACCACACACACTGACATAGGCTCCTAAACAGGCATGTGGCCCTTACCCTTGAAGCAAGTGTCGGGGCCGCATACGGACTTTCTCTGGCAGCGGCGGCCATCTCCGATGTAGCCGGGTGGGCAGGGGGCCGCAGCGAGTGCGCCCTCTCTCCTCCACACACTGCACTCCCGGAAAGCACGGACTGGTGCTGCACGTTTCCACTGGTCGTGAGACAAGACACGGTGGTGATTAGACGCAGACGTGATTCCACACACTGAGAGGTAGCACGGATTGGTCCTCACGTTTCCACTGACACTGGTGAGTGGATGTATACGTGATTCCACACAATGCGAGGTAGCGCGGGTTGGTGCTAAACGTTTCCACTGGTCGTGAGACAAGACACTGATGATTGGACGCAGATATGATTCTGCACATACATGCGAGCACATGTGATCAGCTCATTTAGATCTAAAGATGTGCAAAATGAATCCCAGGCTGTCCAAAGTGATATCCACTATAATGACGCCGCCATTGTAATGACCCCACACTTTATTATCTAATTATCCACTATAATGACCTCACACTTTTTCACCTAGTACAGCGTCTATCTGGACTGGCAGCATCATGTGCCTTAACTTCAATGACATATCGCTAACGTCCATTTAAATTTATAGAGGATAAACACCACTTCTATTCTTGGAATGCATATAAATTGGTGTATATCTTAGGGAGCACAAACAATCCGTGGATAAGATCTCTCCTTCTGACTGTTCAACTTAGTTACTTATTCACTCTAGGATCCACTCTCGCTCAAATCCTCGCTAAACAGGACCGGCACCGTCTGACACCTTCCACTGCAGAGAGCAGCATCCCTCTCACCGGGTCTGCAGGCTGTGCAGCGTTCCACCGTCTGCTGCATACGCATGGTGACGGTGGTTTGTCTCTCCAGCGCCTCCTGCAGCTGCCGCACCGCGCCCACCAGCTCCGCCATCGTGCTCAGCAGCTGCTGAGAGCTGGCCGCTTCAGCTTCCGGCCTGTCCTCCTCCTCTGCGGTGGAGAGTCAGCATCAATGGCTTGGAAAGCGAGGAATACGGAGGGATGCCTGCTTTTGAATTGGTGCACCAGCAGGGACGTTACCCATAATTGTAGGCCGGACCCATCATAGTAGGCCGCAGGGGCGCAGCCAGAGCTTTCGTATGGGGGGGGCACACCAACTTTGAGGGGCACCCCGGGGAAAAAGGGCACTTTTTAACGTAACCTAAAAACTTACTATATCTTTGTTTATATAATTTTTTGGGCATCTTTGGTTCAATAAAAATGCTAAGAAATCATTGACGGAGAAGGAAAACTCGATTAAAACCGAAAAAAGGAACAAAATATCACCAAAATGCCATAGAAGTAGCCAAAACACTACTTTTTTGGATAGATTTAAGGGCAGCCAACTCATGCAAATACTTAACATCAGAGAAATCAGCGGAGCATGTGATATCTGTTACAATGTGCAGGTTAAGGCATATTGGAGTCGAGATTTTTTTTGTTATGCCCACTGGTTTTGTCGTGACGAGTGAGCCCTAGCTGAATGCGGATTAAGTTCCTTGCCTCCCACAATCGCCGTGGGACGAGGAGTGGCATAGTGTCTTTGGAAGAACACATTTTTGCTGCCGGAAAAATTTGGGAGATACCTTTTGAACGCGTTTATTAAGTTCCATATTCGCAAGGCTCGGTCTCAGTTAAGAGTAAACAAAAGGTGAACAGGCCGGTGGTTTGGATGGGGATGGTGTGACAGGGCTGAAAATTGTGAAAACTATTTCTTCGTCTAAATTAATTAGTAGAAATCCTGGTTTAGGGGACTGTGCTCTGAGCTCAGGGGCACATGCCTTTTTATCATCCCTTCCCAGAATCCACCAGTATAATAAGCAATTTATATAACCAAGGGTGCCTAGGTATCACAAGCCGTTTTAGAGATTCCTCATTCCCCGTTAGCTCCATTTTACAAGGGGAGTTTCCATTGTGTTCTTATTCCCCATCTATTCAAGACCAGCTCTGGGGCCCCCAAGTGTGGATCAGAGGCCTCCAGAGCAACTTCCCCCATCCCCCCAGTTGTGCCTCCAGGGAATAGGCTAGCTCAGTGACCCCGCCCCAAGATGATGGGAGTTGGCCTTGTGTTCTTATTATCTATCTATTCAAGATCATCTCAGGGGCCCCTGATGTAGATCAGGGCCACAGAGCAGCTCATGCTTCACCGAGGGACTAGACTAGCTCATTGGTCCCAGAGATGAGGTCATCAGACTAGCTCAATGGGCCACAGATAGGCTCATAGGGCCTTAAACCAGTTCAAGAAGCCCCAGAACAGTTTAAGTCGCCAGATCACCTCAGGGGGCCTCAAACCAACTTAAGGGACTCTCACAAGCTCAGCGCCCGGACCAGCTCAGGGTACCCTCAGAACCTAGATCCGCTCTTGGGCCCCAGATCAGCTCTTGGGGCTCCAGATCAGTTCAGGGGCCTCAAGTCAGGTCAGGGGGCAAGATCAAATCAGGGGCACTAATTCAGCTCAGGAATCCCTCACCAGCTCGGGACCCACGCAGTTCAAAAGCCCCAGAGCTGCTCAGGGGACACCAGATCGGCCCATAGGGCACCAGATCAGCTTCGAGGACAAGGAATCAGATCAATGTTCCCCGACTAGCTCAGGGCCCAGATCAGCTCGGGGTTACCAGATCAAGTCAGGAGGCACTTAATCAGCTCAGGAGCCCCATACAATCTCAGGGGCCCACATCAACCCCTGTGGGCCCAGCTCAGCTCAGGGCCTGGGAGCTGCTCAGGAAATCACGTAATTAACCCAGGAGGCCCGGGTCAGCTTAAAGGGCGTCATATTAGCCATGGGGCACCAGACTAGCTCAGAGGGAATAAGATGGGCTCAGGAGACACACTGATGACTCAGCAGGCTCCAGATCGACTCAGGGGGCATTAGTTAAGTTCAGGAGGCAGTATATCTGCTCAGGGTGCACCAGATCGATCAGCACAGGGGGCATGTTCAAGTCAGGGGCACTAAATCAGCTCAGGGATCCCTCACCAGCTCCGGGCCCAATCAGTTCAAAAGCCCCAGAGCTGCTCAGGGGACACCAGATGCCCATAGGGCACCAGATCAGCTCCGGGGACAAACAATCAGATCAGTGGTCCCCGACCAGCTCGGGAATACCAGATCAAGTCAGGAGGCACTTAATCAGCTCAGGAGCCCCATACCATCTCAGGGGCCCTCATCAGCCTCTGTGGGCCCAGCTCAGCTCAGGGCTTTAGATCTGCTCATGAAATCACGTAAGGAGGCCCAGATCAGCTGAAAGGGCACCAGATTACTCAGGGGGCATCATATGGGCTCAGGAGGCACCAGATCGACTAAGGGGTAATAGTGCAGCTCAGGTGGCACCAGATCGATCCCCTCGGGGTCCAGATAAGCTCCCAGCCCCCCAGACTATGGCAGGAGCCTAAATCAGCTCAGGGAGCAACATAACAGCTCAGGGGACACAAGGTGGGCTCAGGGCCCACCAAACCAGCTCAGGGGGGGGGACCAGACCATCTAAGGAGACATCAATAATCAGTTGAGGGGGCACCTAATTAGCTGAAGAGGCACCATATTGACTTAGGATACAGAATCAACTTGGGGAGGCATGAGACAGCTCGGGGGCCCGAATCAGCTCAAGGGGCACTAAATCAGCTATCAGGGCCCCAAACAAGCTCGGAAGCATTAGACTAACTCAGAGAGCATTATATAGGTTCAGGAGGCACAATTATTTGCTCAGTGGGGCACTCGATTGATTCAGGGGCACCAGATCCGCCCAAGGGGCCAAGACCAGCTGAGAGGCCACGAGATGAGCTCAAGGAGCACCAGATTGGCTTCACCCGTACGATTATTGGCGACGATGAGGCATTAGGTAGACACATACTAGGTGCCCGTACTCTTCCCGGGTGCTTGGAAAGGCGACAGAATGCCCTAGCTGACCGAGAAAGGTATTAAGTTGTCCAACAATAGTTTCAATCGCTACATGCGGTCCAGTTACATCTAGGTTCAACGGCTAGGGCTCTAAATTTCGAGCGGCACGGCCCAAATTGGGTACACCACCTGGCAATCAAAAGGGCACCCCGGCAGTGATGGGGGCACGTGCCCCCTGTGCCTTCCTGGCTGCACCCCTGGACAGTAGATCAACTCCGGGAGGCATTAAATAAGCTCAGGGGGCCCGGATCAGCTCAAGGGGCACTAAAACAGCTAAAAGGACTCCAGGCAAGCTCGGAGGCATCAAACTAACTCAGAGAGTATTTTATAGGCTCAGAAGGCACACTTATTTTCTCAGGAGGGCACCAGATTGACTACGAGGGCACCAGATCAGCTCAGAGGGCACATGATCAGCTTCAGGGGGCACCAGATGAGCTCCGCCCGTACAATTATTGGCGACGATGAGGCATTATCTGGAAACGGATTACGTGCCTATGCTCTTCCCGGGTGCTTGGAAAGGCGACAGAATGCCCTAGCTGACAAAAAAGGCACTTAGTTGTCAAACAATAGTTGAAATCGCTAAATGCAGTCTAGTTACATCTAGGTTCAACGGCGCAGGGCACTAAATTTCGAGTGGCACGGACCAAAGAGGGTACACCACCTGGCAATCAAAAGGGCACTCGGCACCGATGGGTGCACGTGCCCCCTGTGCCCCCTGGACGGTAGATCAACTCCGGGAGGCATTAAATAAGTTCAGGGGGCCCGGATCAGCTCAAGGGGCAATAAAACAGCTAATAGGGCACCAGGCAAGCTCGGAGGCATCAGACTAACTCAGAGAGCATTATATAGATTCAGAAGGCACAATTATTTTCTCAGGGGGGCACCAGATTGACTACGAGGGCATCAGATCAGCTCAGAGGGCACATGATCAGCTCCAGGGTTCAAGACCAGCGCTCAGGGGGCACCAGATGAGCTCAAGGGGCACCAGATTAGCTCTGCCCATACGATTATTGGCGACGATGAGGCATTATTTGGAAACGGATTACGTGCCTATACTCTTCCCGGGTGCTTGGAAAGACGACAGAATGCCCTAACTGACCAAAAAGGCACTTAATTGTCAAACAATAGTTTAAATCGCTAAATGCAGTCTAGTTCCATCTAGGCTCAACGACGTAGGGCACTAAATTTCGAGCGGCACGGCCCAAAAAAGGCACACCACCTGGCAATCAAAAGGGCACCCCGGCACCGATGGGGGGGGCACGTGCCCCCTGTGCCCCCCCTGGCTGCGCCCCTGGTAGGCCGTTACTCATAATAGTAGACCGGCTTACCTGACTGAGTGTTTGCAATTTTAGTGCTGTAAAATGATTTGGTAGTGTTTCCTAAGACAGTCGTGAAGTTTGGGTTTAGGCTCCCAATCCTGCCCCCCCTACCACTGGTCGTCCGCAGACTGAGGTATCTCCTCATCCCACCGAAAATACATCGCGATGCTTCTGGTCACAATAGCGCTCCAACGAAATAAGACAACGAATGGATGCCTATGTTTCAAGTGAACTGAACGTCGAGATTGATATTTTTATGCTATGTTCATGTCCAGACCCGTGGAGGAGGCATGGCTTAAAAGGCCTCAAGGAGCAATGTTATTGCTTTTTTTGGGAAGGACAGCGTTTTTTGTGAAGGCACAAACTATAACCAATATGTGCACATTTAGTCACGTGGAGTAACTCAGTACCCAGGCATCACCTTCTGGAAACCACAATCAATACGGTGAGAGAAAAACACTATCACTGTGTCACTCACCAACATACCCACAGCAATACTCAACCACGTAAGTAGCAGTCGCAAAAGATCACATCAGTACCACGCACACACAAATTAGGCATCATTCTCCCGCTAGACCAACATCAAAAAGGAACGATTCGACTGCATAAGCATGTGTTTTTCATCCACGATCTGAAACTCCAGCATGCCCCAGTTTCAGGATTTTGTTGGGGTCTAAAAGTCCCTGGCTTCCATTGCCACTTCAATCCACCATAATTCAGTGAAAATAACCTTATCTGCCACCTGGTTCAATTTGAGCTTGGACCCCCGTAGTGATTCTGTCTATAACCTCCCATTTATCCCTGTAATCCCCCTCCTTATTTACATTACCAGCAATAGCTCTTTCGGTTTGCTTATCCATCAGCAACCGCAGAAAGAGAACATCTGTGGATAAAAATACCTTTCTTGTGATCAAGCTTTTACCAATCATTATAACATGATTTAACAAGGCAGAACCCTCTACACCGAAAATCACCTGAAATTTAGTCAGCTCTTGCAGATCCGGTTGGATTCCTGACCTTCTAAGAAATTCTGAGACAGATATCCAAAATTGTTTTACAATCGGACAATCCCAGAACTTATGTAGAATTGTTTCGATTCCATTATCACATCTATCGCAGCCATACGAATCCGCTAAACCCATTTGGTACATTTTTCTGTTAGTTATAATAATCCGCGTCGTGATTTTGTATTGAACCGCCTGGTATGCTATTGAGGGAGTAGTTATTTTGGATAAACTGTACATCTTTGGCCACTCGATATCTCCGAATACGGATTCCCAGGCACCTTCCCACGTGTTTCGGGTATCTTTAAACTTTGCATTGAGTATAATATCATATATATGCTTGTTTCCTTTCCTTTTATGTAAAATGGCTTGTACGTTTGGATGTATAATCGGATTCGCTGCTTTTGTTTTCTGGACCCTTCTCCACTCAAGAGGAAGGCTTCTGATTAACCCATTATAGTCGAAATTAATACCTTGAACCTGGTAAGACTCTTTGAGTTCTTCAAAAGTCATGAACTGACCATTATATTTTACTAAATCATTTATATACTTTAAACCTCTCTTGTTCCATGAATAAATATCACTGTCTTTGAACTTGGTCAAGCTGGAAAACCAGAGACAATGTCTACCTATTTCCTCCAAATCTGGCACCATACTGTCATCGAAATCTGCTACTGCCATGAAAACTTCTTTCCAAAAAGCATTACGAGATTCATCAGCCATTTTTTTCATTGTTCGTGAATTTCGTTCCCACAGGAATTTTCCTTGTGAAATAGTGTCTGTAAAGAGCCGAACCCAGTCGTGACCACTCAAAATCTCCTTTTTTACCCAGCTTACTTTGAGCCCTGTAATATATGCATCGATGTCAATCATGCCCTGCCCACCAGCTAACCATGGTCTGCACAAACTGTTTCGTTTAATCTTATCGGTCTTCCCATTCCATATGAATTGAAAAAGCTCTCTTTTAAGCACGTTTAACAACCCGGCGGGGGGACAAGGAAGAGATGTGAATATGTGAGTGAATAATGGTATTAACAACGTTTTAATTATAACTATTTTTCCTATAATGGAGAGATATCTATTTTTCCATCCATTAATAATTCTCTTAGCTTTGCTAATCTTTGCTTCGTAGTTTTCCGACACTACATCCAGGTCGCTATTGGCAAATGCGATTCCTAAAACAATTAGTTTCGATGTCCATTTCATAGGTATATCACTGCAGATAGCTTGTCTTTTAGTGGTCTGATATCCTGCCCAGAAGGCCTGTGTTTTGGTGATATTAGGCTCTAGCCCTGAGAATTTGGCGAAGGTTCCTAGGTCATGAAAGAGGGCTCGACAGCTATTAATACTACCGTCCAGAAAACACAATGTGTCGTCTGCGTATGCAGACACTTTATACTCTTTTGACTTAACCTTTACACCTTTAATTTTGGGATTATGTTTAATCCTTTCTAGCAGTACCCCGATCACCAAAAGAAAGATATATGGACTGAATGGGTCCCCCTGTCGGCAGGACCGCTGAAGCTCTATGCGTTCCGATATATGTCCATTGTACACTAATCTAGATGACGAGCCGACATAAAGCGCATCAAACCAGTTAACAATGACCGGAGGAAAGTTTGTTTTTCTTAGAACTATGCGAGCAAAGTCCCAATTCACCGAATTAAACGCGTCTTTAATGTCCAGGCTAAGAAAAAGTGCAGTCCTCTCTTCTACCTTTAATTGCTGAATAAGATCATAGGTTAACCTGCTGTTATCAGAAATACATCTTTCACTCATAAAACCGGTTTGTTCTTGTCCTATTACTTCTGGCAGTGCTCGTTTTACACGATTTGCTAGGGCCGAGGATACAATTTTATAACTGGAGTTCAGCAAAGTAATGGGTCGGTATGAATTAAGCTCAGTTCTTGGTTTATGTGGTTTTGGAATCAGTGTTAATATACCCTCTCTTAGGGTTGCTGGAAGCAGTCCTACCTGGTAGCTCTCCTCTACCATGCGGAAATAAAAATGCTTCAACTTTCCCCAGAAAACCTTGTAAAATTCATTAGGAAAACCATCAGTGCCAGGCGCACGATTGTTAGCCATTGACTTCAATGCCATGGAAAGCTCATCTATTGAAATCGGTGAGTTCAATTCTGCCTTACGGGATTCCGTTAATTTAGTTATACCAATGGTATCAATGAAAACTCCCGCCTCCTCCCTATTAATTGCCCTCTCCGTGAAGAGTCCTCTGTAGTGCTGAACTAATGTATGCATTATTTCACTTTGATCCGAAGTAAGTTTTGTATCGTCTTTCCGTAATGACATGATTTTCCTACTGGTATAATTACGTTTCTCTAAGTTCAAGAAGTACGCAGAGTGCTTCTCACCTTGCTCATACCATCGGACTCTAGACCTAGTTATTATGCCTTCTATTTTAATTGATCGTATATGTTCTAGCCTCTCCTTGCACGATGCTAATTCACGAAGATCACAACTTGTCAATAGATGGTGTTCGATATTCTCTAATTCTTGAATCTTGAGGATTAACCGAGACTCCTCTCCTTTCATTTGACGCCGCTTGTAAATAGAGTAGGAGATTGTCTCTGTCCGCATATTCAGGACCAGTACCTCCCAAAATTCCTGCCACGATATGATTATATCTATCAAATGAGGATAATCCTGGACAAAGGAGGCCGTGTAAACAGGAAGAGAGTACACTGATAGAGTATTCTGTATACAATCATTAACTTTTTCAATGTAACTATTATCTTTCAACAGAGAGCTGTTCATTTTATAGAAACCTTTTCCTCGCTGCGCCGACGAAAAATGTAGGTGTAAACTCACCATACTGTGATCTGATCGATAACCTGCCAAAAGGTTTACCTCTGAAATATAAGGTTCTAAGCTTTCTGAAGTCAAGAAGAAATCAAGACGAGCCTGCTTTCTTGGTGGGTTCCCGACGGTCCACGTGAATTTCTGAACCTCGGGATTCCTTTCACGAAAAATATCAATAAGATTTAGATTATCTATGATATCAAGTAACTTCTCTCTAGAATGTGGATTGTTCTGCCTTGTATAGTTTTTGGTATCAAGTTCAAAATTTAAAGTGATATTAAAGTCCCCTGCCAGAATGATTGGAGTTTCATTATTTGCTTTCATGCTATTGCATATATGTTCCACCTCTTGATAAAATGAGGGGTCGTCAACATTAGGGCCATAAATGTTCGCAAGTATTAAATCAACATCTTTGTTAATGGTAGCCTTAGTAATGATATAATTACCACCTTTATCAAACCGGGTCTCACTAAAAGATACCTCAATTGCTTGTGTTAATATTGCAACACCCCTGGCATTGCTCGAGAATCCAGCGATCAAAATATCCCTTCCCCATATGTTCCGAAATAGGCCTTCCTTAGAGGGATGACAGTGTATGTCCTGAAGGAATAATATGTTTAAGCCAGATCCTTTTAAGTAGTTCAAAACATCCCGCCGTTTTTGGAAAGTACCTAAGCCCCTACAGTTAAAGGAACCTATTTTTATATCCCCCGACTGAAGACTAGAGGAGCTCAGAACGTGTTCACAAGGTCAATTTCCTTAGACGCTATCATCAACAGGTGCACAAAACCGGCTCGACATCGACCTTACAATACAAAACGATCACACAATATACTTCGTTATCGCTCTGAAAAATTACCAGTTGCAACTAAAGTATCACGTCTTCATGATGATCTTAACAAATCTAAACTCGCAGTGGTATTAAATAGAAAACATGCATCTCAAATTCTCTATTACCTACACTTTGACGTAGCTTAATCGTTTTTCCTGTGTGCGCTGTGAGGTGCACAGAAACTCCTAATATCGTTGCCTACACGCCGACGAAGACCTGCGCCCCTACCGGCTGGCCTATGCACCTCTCTTTGCATGACCTGTCCGACAGATGGCCATGCTGAAACACTCTGCTCTGCCTGTCTAGCTGGCTGAAAGTGTCCCTCTGATGTGGGTCGTTGCTCCTGTCGTTCGTCTCTTCCTTGGCCTCTATCTGCTATTTCAGCTCCCTCGGGCAGTTGTGCTTCCCTCCTGTCCATGCTCCTCTCCATTAGTCTCTCGTCGCGGACACGCGGGGGCGGTGAGTAGTAGGACTGAAGAGGTCTCTGAGGTCTCCGCCTTCCATCTTCCTGGGGTCCTTCCTCGTGTCTTCTGACGCCAGTGGAGGTACCGTTACGATTTGGGTGGTCTCCTACGGCAGCGTCCTGCAGATCTACCAGTCTCCTAGCTGTAGACTCGCTTTGTCTGGTCGTCGTTAGCCGGTTGGTGAGCCTCAAGAGGGCTTCTTCGCTGTGGATGGGCACAGGTCGTGCACCATCCGCCTCAATGTAGAAGATGGTGCCAGCCCGGGTCAATACGACCTTTAGGAGTCCTCGGTTCCTGAGCTTTAACAGCTCTGTGTACCATTCCTGTCTCCTTTTTGTTAGATTTTCTCTAACGAAAAGGCCCGTGCCGCGAAGCCGTGTCTTACCGCGGAAAATCAAGTCCCGGTTTGAGCCCGGAAAGCTATGTGTGAAACGCACCCAAATCTGACCGCTTTCCCTATGCACTTCGCTGATCTGGTTCGGGTCCAGGCAAAAGTTCATGAGGTCCCACAGCATTCTGTGGAGGAGACGTGGTGCGTCTTCGGGCCTGTCTTCTCTACTTAGCTTTGGTATTGCTGGCCCTGAAAAAACCAACCAGTCTAGCAGCTTCTCCTGATTGGCGCAGTCTAGTTGCTCCTCCACAGACCGGAGACGCAGTCTGCAGCTTGTCAGTTCTGCCTCAGTTTCAGATGCTTTCTTTTCAGCTTCTGTTAGCCTTTGACTGACTACTTCGTGCGTGGTCATAGCGAAGCTTAGAGACTCTTCTACTGCGGTGATTCTTCCTTCAAATGCCCTTTTCATTTCCTCGGTGATTTCCTTTTTATTTCTAGCAAGCTCTTGGCTGATAAACGCTTTCAAATCTTCAATTTTAGAGCTGTCTCTCACGTTGTCTTGTTCATCCGATGCAATGTCTTCCTGAGGTTCCGGACGAGGAGTTTTCTCGTTGGCCTTTTGAAGTGGACTAGGGTTCTTTCGCTTGCCCATGCTAGTTTTTTTAAAGTCTGTTGGGCTGCAAGGCCGCACACTTCTAATGCAGTCGGCTAAAAACGTGCGACTCTACACGGACTCGAACCAGGGACATCTCACCCCAGCAGGAACAGAGCGCCACGACCTGAGACGCGTTAAACCACTAGGCTACTATTCCCGCACCCGGCGCGGGCTCTTATCATCACATATTTTTTCACCGTGCTGCACTGTCACAGGGGGTCTCCTGTCATGGCATCTCCTGTCATCTCCTGTCAAGAGCTCAGGCTATTCTTAAATCGTCCATAACCAGCGTAGTGGGGTCATAGATGCATCAAATCGCCAATTAAGCGATCCACTGGCACAAAGACACGCGATTTTGCAGGAGCGCCCACCACCCGACCACACCGGGCGGCGGTGCCCAGGCAAGTGTCGTTATTGCATTTTCTTGATAATCGGCATGCATATATATATATATATATATATATATATATATATATATATATATATATATATATATATATATATATATATATATATATATAGATAGGCGTCGGAACCGGGGGGGCTAGGGGGCCACTGGCCCCCCACTTTTCTGTGATGGGCCCCCCACAACGGAGGTAAGAATATCAAAAACTGTAATATCAAGCGAGAAACTCAAACTGGCCCGATAGCTTGCCCCGGAACCCCGTTAAAATTACCTGTGCCCCTAAACTAAGTTGAGGTCCTATGAGTTGATTTTAAGGTCCCCTAAGCTTCTCGGGGTCCCTGAACTGGCCTCTGATACCATACGAGCTAATCTGGGCTCTTTGAGCTGAACTGAGCGCCCCTGAGATGGTTTGCGCAGCATGAACTGTTCTAGGATGCCTAAACTGAGCTAGGAGCCGTAACCTTGAACAGGGCCCCGTGAGTTGGCCAGAACCTATATCCACCGACCTGGGGGGACCCTGAGCTGAGCTGGGACCGTAAAGTTAATATTGTCCCTTGAGCTAATCTGGATCCCCTGTGATGCACAGAAGGCCCTAAACTTATCTAAGGCCCCTGCACAGGAATAGGGCCCCTGCTTTGAAATTGGGTTATAAGCTTTAATTGAAACCCAGGATTGTTCTGAAACCCCAAATATGCCGGCAAGGGGCCCCTGGTTGATCCAGGCCCTTAAGCTTATCTGGTCATCAGAGCTAATATGGGCCTCTGTGTTGAACTGAGGGCCCCTGAGATGGTCTGGGATCCCTATAAGGCTTTACAACCACTGACCTGGCGGCCGTGAGCTTGAATGGGTCCCTTGAGATGTTCTGACAGTGGTGTAGCCAGGGGAGGGGGTCCCTGGGGTCCGCGGACCACCTTGGGCTGACCTTATGGACTAAAAACACAAAAATTGATCTCGGGGGCCCCTGAGCTTGTTCTCGGTGGGGGGGGCTCCCGAGCTTGGTCTCAGGAGGCCCCCGATAATCGGTATCGAGGGCTCCAGAGTACCGAATATTGATCTTGGGGGACCCCTGTGGTCAGTCTCAGGGGGTACCGAGCTTGGCTTCAGGGCCCCCGAGCTTGGTCTCAGGGCCCCTCCTCCCCGAGCTCGGTCTCACGGGCCTTTCGATTTTGGTCTCAGGGGCCTCCGAGCTTGGTCTCAGGGGCACCGAGCTTGGTGTCTGGGGGCCCTCCGAGCTTGGTCTCAGGGAGCTCCCGAGCTTGGTCTCAGGGGGCTTTTCGAGTTTGGTCTCAGGGCACCCGAGCTTGGTCTCAGGGGCCCCCCGAGCTTGGTGTCAGGGAGCCCTCCGAGCTTGGTCTCAGATAACCCCCGAGCTTCGCCTCAGGCCCCCGAGCTTGGTCTCAGGGGACCCCCGAGCTTGGTCTCAGGGATGTCCCCAAGCTTGGTCTCAGGCCCCTTCTACCTGAGCTTAGTGTCAGGGGCCCTCGAGCTTGGTCTCAGGGGGGCATCCGAGGGCATCTGATGCATAAGGCTGACCGTATGCACTGGAAAACACGAGCATTGGTCTCGGGGGGCCCTGATCTTGGTCTCAGGGGGCCACCGAGCTTGGTCTCAGCGCCCCCCGAACTTTGTCTCAGGGGCCCCGAGCTCGGTGTCAGGGGCCCTCCAAACTTGGTCTCAGGGAACGCCCGAGCTTGGTCTCAGGGGACCCCCGAGCTTGGTCTCAGGGGCCCCTGATCATCGGTATAGAGGGCTCCAGAGTACCGAACATTGAACTCGGGGGCCCCCTGAGCTCGGACTCACGAACCTTTCGATCTTGGTCTCACGGGCCTTTCGATTTTGGTCTCAGGGTGCCCCAGAGCTTGGTCTCAGGGCCCCCCGAGCGTAGTCTCAGGGGACCCCTGAACTTGAACTCAGGGGTCCTGAGCTTGGTCTCACGGGTCTTCCGAGCTTGGTCTCAGGGGGCCCCCGATCATCGGTATCGAGGGCTCTGGAATACCGAATATTGATCTCGGGGGCCCGTGAGCTTGGTCTCAGGGTCCCCTCGAGCTTGGTCTCAGGGGCCCCCGAGCTTGGTGTCAGGGGACCCTCGAGCTTGGTCTCAGGGTCCCCTCGAGCTTGGTCTCAGGGGCCCCCGAGCTTGGTGTCAGGGGACCCTCGAGCTTGGTCTCAGGGAGCATCCGGGCTTGGTCTCAGGGTCCCCTCGAGCTTGGTCTCAGGGGCCCCCGAGCTTGGTCTCAAGGGTTTAGGATCCCCTCGGGGTGCCCCCGACTATTGATATCGAGGGATTCATAAGTGAAGCACGAGCATTGGCCTCATGAGACCCAGAGTTTGGTCCCAGGGGCCCCCAGGCCTGGGTTCAGGACCCCCTAGCATCGGCAACGAGGGGCTCTAGAGTACCGAGCATTAGTCTCGCTAGGGGGGGGGCTCAAAATATTGATCTTGAGGGCCCTGGAATATCGGCGTTGAGTTACTCCTAAGAAAAGCGCGAGCATGGGTCTAAGGGTGCCCCTGAGCCTGATCTAAGTGAGACCCCGAGCTTGGTCTTAGGACCCCCGGGCATCAGTATCAAGGGGCTCCGGAGTATTGGTCTAGGGGGAGCAATTATTTTAGGGGCCTCCAAATGGTGATTTCGGAGGACCCCCGAAAGTGTGGATGCAGTGGTGTAGCCAAGGGGGCCCTAGGCGTCCGCAGACCCCATCCCTTGGGCCAATCTGAACCACTGCAAATGATTCTCTGATCACGGGGCCCCCAGAGTCAGTCTCAGGGGCCCCTGAAGATTCGTTCTCAGGGCGTTCCGAGTCGGCCTCACGGCCCCCGCCCTGAGAGTCGGTCTCAAGGCCCCCCAAAGTAGATTTCGGGGGCCCCTGAGGGTTGGTATCAGGGGCCCCAAAAGTCGGTATCGGAGGCCTCGGGAGTCTGTCTCAGGGGAGGGGGGCCGAGCTAGTCTCAGGGCCCCCCAGAGAGTGGTTCTCAGGGCCCTGCAACAGTCTATTTCAGGGGGGCCCCTGAGAGTCAGTCTCAGAGAACCCCAAGAGTCTGTCTTAGGGGACCCCAAGAGTCGGTCTCAGGGGGCCCTCATAGTCTCACGGGTTTCTCTCTCAGGAGTCAATATTTAGTTTCAGGTGGCCCCGAGAGTTAATCCGGGGGTCCGAGAGTTAGTCCAATTTGATCCGCAGAGTGCTGGTTTCAGGGGGCCCCAGAGGGGTAATTTTGGGAGCCCTCGAGATTTAGCCTCAGGCTGTGCCCCCCCCGAGTTGAGCACCTAAGAGTTAGTCTCAGAGGGCTCCCGGTTGTCAGTCTCAGAGACATCCGAGAGTTAATCTCAGGGTTCTGAGAGTAATTTCCAGAGGTGCTCCCGATTTTTGGTCTCACGGGCCCGGAGTTAGCCTTAGGCCCGCGAGAACTAATCTGGAGCCTCCGAGAGTCAGTCAAAGGAACGCCAGACTCAGTCTCAGAGGTGATTCCACCCCCCCCCCGGGTGTTTGTCTCAGGGGCGCCCTAGAGTAAGTCTCAGAGGGCTGTCGGAAGTCATTCCCAGCCCCCCTCCCCCACCCCAAAGACAGCCTCAGGGGACCCCAATAGCTAATCTGGATGGCCACGATAGTCAGTCTCAGCCCCTCCCCTCCAGAGCAAATCTGGGGGGCCCAATAATTAGTCTCAGAGGTGCTGCCGATAACTAATCTCAGGAGCCCCGAGAGATTCTCAGGGGCCCCCAGTTTTGAGCAAGAGGCGCCATGAATCAGTCTCAGAGACCCCTTGAGATATAATCGGGAGAGCGGCCGAAAATTAGGTTTGTGAGTGCCGCCAAGTGTTGGTCTTAGGTGGCCCCAGAGTTAAAATAAAAATTTTCAAAATCATATGCCTCGGAAAAAATGTACCTACCCCTATTGCGTACTAAAAAAGGACAAATTGAAACATGTCGATCAGGTACCATTATCGAAGGAAAGGCAAAAAATAATCTAATTTTACCATAAGAGCAAATCGAACAGGGCTAGTAAATTTTTAATCTAGTAGCTTAACACCAATAAATACATTCCTAAATATTCTGAAATAAGCAACTTTCCAATATTTTCGTAGGAAACCAGACAAACTAGGGTAATGACAGAAATTGATGAGCATAATCCCAAAAAGAAAAATAGGTATGAAAGGTTGAAAATAACAATAACAGAGTGAGCCAAAGCGATAGATATCTTGGGCGCCTTTTGTCTTGGTAATTTGCTCGTTTACAAGATATCAAGGGTAAGAAAGTAACTGGATCTCAACAGGATCTGTCGACGGAATAGAGGTTATGTAACGTTCAGGACACACTCCCTTATCCCTTGTATCTTTATTCGTTTTTTTTCGTTTCTTTGAAAATTTCCTGATTAAAGAGTTCATGGATTCGACACCGGAAAATAATTGCTAATCATTTCCCGTAGATCATTTCTTCGTACTCAAAACGACTGACCTCCAATAACTTCATGTCTGATTACCCGAGTGAATTGAGGTAGACTCAGGTTTAACATCATGCGCGCATCAACATTGAACTTCCCGAAATATGGCTCAAAGCTGTTATTATAGCCACGCTGGCATATAAGTTATGGGCCATCCTTAATATTTGGTGACCTTAGTTTACCAACACTTGGTCGGATCGAAAGACCAAGCTATAAACAAAATAAGAATGAATGCTTAAAAAGTCATAACAAAATTTCCTTAGTGTGAATGTTATAATGTTAAAATACTATACAAAAAATATAGGAGATGGGCCAGGGTTACTAAGGGAACCCCGGCCTGGGGCTCCCGACGGTAGTCGGACCCCTCCTTGGCTGAATCCTGGCTACGCCACTGTGTTCTGAGACTCTACATCAGCCACCCTGGGACCCCCTAAGCCTAGCTGGGGCCCTGAGCTAATCTGGGTACAGCTGTGCTTAACTGGGGCCTCTGATCTGGTATGGGGGCCCTGAACTCTTCTAGGGTCCCTGGGCTAAGCTGGGGCCGTGAGCTTGAATGGAGCCCCCTGAGCTGGTATGAGAGGGGACGCTATATCAGCCGATCTGGGCCCCTGAGCTGAGCTGGCATGTACTGAACAAGAGCCCTGAGCTGGTCTGGGGCCTCTGAACTGTTCTAGCATCATTGAGCTAAGCTGGGATCCGTGAGCTTGAACAAGTCCCTTGAGCTGTTTTGAAACCCTACATAAGTCGACCTGGGGACCTCCGAGCTGAACCGGGCCCCTAAGCTAATCTGGCACCCTGTGCGAATCTGGAGCTACCCTGTGATGAGCTTCTAGGGGTGCTGTGCTTATGTAGGGTCCCTTGATAAGCTGGTCCCGAAGCTAACGCACTGGTCTGGGCCCTTGAGCTGACTGATCTGGGTTCCTGAGCCATGGTCTGGACTTTGGGGCCCTCCGAGATAATTTGGCGGCCCCTGGGCGGCATAGGCATAGCGACCGGGGGTCAGGGGGATACTGCCCCCTTTTTGAGGTGGGCCCCCGCAACGAATATACAAATATCAGCAACTGTAATATAGAACAAGAAACCCAAACGGCCCCGATAGATTGTCTGGGAACGTTCAAGTTCGGTAGTACGCTGCCTGCAAGCCCCTGGAGGAGGAGCGCTTCGAAACAAAGCCAAGGAACCTACTACCCGAGTGTTTCCAAATGAGTTCCGAGAACTGGGCCCAATCAAACTCCATTCCATATCAATCCCAACACAAAATATGAATCGGACACGGTCCCTGCACTAAATGCTGAGCAACAGTCGTTCCTGAGCCATCGAAAGGCGCGACGTCTTTCGATGCCAGGGTTATATGGCGTCGCCAAATCTTTCCCCGTTGGAGGGGTTTCTTGGGAGCCAAATTGCTCCTTGCACAAGGAATCTGCCGTGCCTTAAACCCGAGTTGGTCGCGTGGAAAGCAGGGTTGCTAACCACTATAACACCATGCCACACCTTGGCATCACAAAGCTGGCCATCAAGTACCAACATTGCACTTGCAGTCATGCTGGAACTCTGCATTTTAGGCATCGAAATATAGCTAGGCGTATTTTTGTGATCAGCCTTTACCTAAATCAATCTCTAATGATGGAAAGAATAGATCCGTAATAACCTACATCAATGTTCCCATTTTCGTCATTAAATAAGCAAATACAAGTTGATTAGGCATAGCGAAGTGAGGCTATTTGGTATCAAAGCATTGTCTGTAGTTTTCTAAGCAGTTCTTAATTTTGTAAATGTAATGAAAAGGGCCTAAACATCTGTAAATATAAAAAACGCGTTCGTGGTAAAAAAATGATTGAAATCCTCCATAAAAGCTTAAAATGTATTTCGTATTTGAAAAGGGTCTAGGTAAAAAACCAAAAAATGTTGTTTTTGGCGTTTTACTATGATTAATTACATCATAATAGGTACAACTCGAAATCATAGGGAAAAATTTAAACTCTCAATTTTCCATATATTGACATCCTTGTGTGCATGCATGCCTTATTACACTAAACGAGCTATCTAAAATTTCTAAAATTATAGGCCCCCGTGGACTGGGGCCCCCTTGAGGTGGGCCCCCTCTAAAGCTGGCCCCCACTTTTCAAACCGTTCCTACGCCCCTGTATATATATATACTTATATATATATATATATATATATATATATATATATATATATATATATATATATATATATATATTCTTTCAGGCAGATGTCGTTGAACAGAATAGCGTTTCGAGTTTTTGAGAGTTTTCGGTTGAGTTTCAGTAGCTTGTTGAATATTTTTTGTCTGGTTCGGTAAGGGTGTTAAGTACTTCTATTATAGTCATAAGTCATTTTTTCCGACGCGTTTCGATTGTATTATACCAATCATTATCAAGGACAACTAACACTTCATTTTTAGTTTGTTACCTACTGAGGCTAATCTTAGTTTACAAAAAGCGAATATTTTCAAGAAGGAGCAGAGGACAATATCTTAGCAACTTTCACTGAGCAAAACCACAAAGCATAGTTTTAACACATTCATAAATCACAACCATACTAATAACATTCTAATGCATACTATACCACATACTATTCAGTCACAGTTCACACACCCCACAGTGCTAGTGAAATGTGTGTATGTTTCTGTATGTTGAGGTGTGGTTTCTGTCGTGTGATGTGTATGGCTTCATGAATGAACAGGCGGTGATGGTCGTGGGCGGAGTCGATGATTTTTGTGTTGTCTTTTAGGAGTTTGTGTGTTGGTTTTGTGTGGTGTTTGTGTAGCCAGTGTTCTACGGGGCCTGTGTGGTCTTGTAGGTGCATGGTGAGGCGGCGTGATAATGTCGTCGTGGTCGCACCAATGTAGAGTCTATCATGAGGCCTGCAATCCTCATGCGGACATTCAAACTGGTACACTACATTGGTGCGATTGGACTCTTGTACTGTGGTTGGATTGTTTTTCATGACTAGTTGACGTGTTTTTTTGTTCTGATAGTATATGTTGAGCTGTAGGCGTTCACCATCTGTGTTGCATGATGTGGTTTTTTTGACGATGTCTTTTAGGATTTTTTCATCTGATTTGTAGTGGAAACTCATGTGATTTTTGTAGTATAGGTGGTGGGCTTTGTACTGCTCTGGTTGTTGCTGTTGTGTGTGCTGATTGTTAAGTTGTTTGTGGATCTCTTTGTCAGTTTCTGAGTTGGTGAAGCCGTTGTTTATTAGTAGCTGCTTCACTCTGCTGAGTTCGGTGTCCATGTGTTCATAAGACGAGCTAGTGTTGATAGCTCGTTTTATGAATGCTCTCAGTACGCTCTGTTTGTACTGTGATGGGCATTCACTGGCAGCGTTCAGCGTTTTTCCTGTGTTCTTGGGTTTTGTATATACGCTGGTGATGTACTTTTCGGGAGTGGATTTTACGTTAACGTCAAGGAAAGACAGTGAGTTGTCATGATGTTTTTCAAATGTGAACTTGAGAACTGAATTATTTTCAAATTTGTTGATGATGGCTGTGAGGTGGTCACTATCCCTGACTTCAAGGAATATGTCGTCGACGTATCTACAATAAGTTGTTGGCTTAATATCTGGCTCTCTTAGACTAGTTTCCTCCACGTAGGCCATATAAAAGTTGGCGAAGAGGGGCCCCAAGGGGGAGCCCATGGCGACACCAGCTTTCTGAGTGAATAACTTTCCATCAGGGCCACGGAATGGGGAATCTTTGGTGCATGCTATAAGAAGGTTTTTTAAGATGTCTGGAGATAGCGCAAGTTTTTCTAATCCGTTACTACGTCTATGGTAGACTTCGTCAATGATTATCTGGATGGTTTTATCTACGGGAACGTTGGTGAAGAGACTTACTACATCGATGGAAGCTAACTCACCCTGGGGTTTCTTGACACGAAGCAAGTCTAAAAATTCTTCTGAAGAGTTAATGCAATACTGTGAAGGGACATACGGTCTTAAAAGCTTATTAAGTTGTTTTGCTACTTTATATGTGGGAGTGCAAACCTGTGAAATGATGGGCCTGAGAGGATTGTCTGCTTTGTGTGTTTTGACTGTGCCGTATGCGTATCCTGGAGTGTACTCACCGGTTATAGTTTCAAAATGCACATCACCTTTCACAGCATTTGCACACTTAATAATTCTGTTCACTTTCGCTTTGAGTTTTTTTGTTGGATCTTCTTTTATCTTTTTGAATTTGGTTTCATCTGCTAATATGTCACTTAGTTTTCTGTCGTATTCTTCTCGGTTTAAGATTACGAAAATAGATGCTTTATCAGCTCTTCTAACAATGATTCGATTGTCTTCTTTCAGCTGTTTTCCTGCTTGACGAAGTTCTGGTGTCAATATTTGGCTGCGGTCACTCCCTCGTAGCTTACTTCCTTCCCCGATTAGCAGTCCTTTTAACCCTATTTCCGGCAGGGGGGGGCTAATATTGCCCCCCCTAAGGTTTTTCAAGAATATCTCCGAAACGGCTTGCGATAGAACTTTGAAACTTCCTGACTTTTCCTAAAACTAGTACAGGCAGGTTTTCTGAAATTTTCAAGATTATATATTTACCAGGGGCGGAGCTATGGCTGGGTTTTTGGGGAGGTTCTATCCACAAACCAAGTATTATCGTATGCGATGGGTTCTTTGTAAAAGGAAGCCGTCTCTGCTGATCCTGATACCAGTTATATGGTTTTATTATATCATTTTTATGTGAGATGATAGTGCATTCACAATTGTCACTATTTGTATTCATCAGGGGCGGTTACAGCAGTTCAAAATGGGGGGAATGTTATCAAGAAGGACTAAACGTTAGTAAGTGAGAAGACTGCTTACAGCCGTGCCAGGGCGAATACAATTGGGTATATGAAAATTCAAAATAGTTATAACCAAATTCTAGATTACCAGAGGCGTGTCCAGTCACTACACATTTTCAAAATGCATATTCCCAGCCAGTATCACCGCCGCGACTCAATATCGTTGTATATTAAAAATGTGTTTCCAATCACCCCCACCCGCCCCCCCCACGACGAGAGTCCTTGATCCGCCTATGTCACCCCCTTTCCCAGAGCTGCCATGGGAGGGTAAAAATTATCAGAAATAAATTTCAACTAGTCGAGGGACTAATATACTCATGCATACCACTCGCATATTGTTGGGATGTATTTTACCCCACTGTTTTACCTTACTGCATCCGCCCCTGATGAGTTTTTCACTTTTTTCATTTATTTATGTGTCAAAGATGCCAAGCAGTATATCACGGCTTCTAATCCGCGTAACAAAAACTTTTTAGGTTGTATTTATTTCCCCTCATAGTCCTGGTCCTGGAACTGCCATTGAATTTCGAATTTTGCGTAACTCGAGTATATGACAATTTTGGGTCAATTATTTGTAAATCTGAACTAGTTTTGTGAAAATCGTACAACAGAGACAAGGGTTATGGAAAATCTAAAAAATACACAAAAATTGTATATTTTGCACGACTTTCTCCTTAAAAATCAAAATTTTGAAATTTTCTTTTTTCAAAATAAAGTTGAGCGTCAGGGGAATCTATAGCACTTTGAATTTTCAAAATCGGCCGGTTAGATTACGAGATCTTAGGGGGGCCGATATTGCCCCCCCTGCCGGAAATAGGGGTAGCCGGGAGCCTGACGGAAATAGGGTTAAGTCTGGGTGCACTGATACTTTATCTTCTGCTTCGAGCTTCAGTATGTTTTGGTACAGCAATTCTAATTCTGTTTGCTTGTCTACTATGTTTCGTTTACTTTGGAAATGACAGTTTATCCCTAGATTCAGTAACTGATGCTGCTCTGTGGTTAGTTCAAAAGACGACAAATTAATGTATCCCTGTTTTCCACTTTCAGTTACTTTAAAATTGCCACCGTAAAGTTTCGAGAGTTTTTTAGTTATCTTAACTTTGTCACTATGCTCGGAGTTTTCGGCTTTCTCATCTAAGTACTTGAAAAGTTGAGTTTTGAGCACTGAGAGCATTCATAAAACAGAGCGTACTGAGAGCATTCATAAAACGAGCTATCAACACTAGCTCGTCATATGAACACATGGACACCGAACTCAGCAGAGTGAAGCAGCTACTAATAAACAACGGCTTCACCAACTCAGAAACTGACAAAGAGATCCACAAACAACTTAACAATCAGCACACACAACAGCAACAACCAGAGCAGTACAAAGTCCACCACCTATACTACAAAAATCACATGAGTTCCCACTACAAATCAGATGAAAAAATCCTAAAAGACATCGTCAAAAAAACCACATCATGCAACACAGATGGTGAACGCCTACAGCTCAACATATACTATCAGAACAAAAAAACACGTCAATTAGTCATGAAAAACAATCCAACCACAGTACAAGAGTCCAATCGCACCAATGTAGTGTACCAGTTTGAATGTCCGCATGAGGATTGCAGGCCTCATGATAGACTCTACATTGGTGCGACCACGACGACATTATCACGCCGCCTCACCATGCACCTACAAGACCACACAGGCCCCGTAGAACACTGGCTACACAAACACCACACAAAACCAACACACAAACTCCTAAAAGACAACACAAAAATCATCGACTCCGCCCACGACCATCACCGCCTGTTCATTCATGAAGCCATACACATCACACGACAGAAACCACACCTCAACATACAGAAACATACACACATTTCACTAGCACTGTGGGGTGTGTGAACTGTGACTGAATAGTATGTGGTATAGTATGCATTAGAATGTTATTAGTATGGTTGTGATTTATGAATGTGTTAAAACTATGCTTTGTGGTTTTGCTCAGTGAAAGTTGCTAAGATATTGTCCTCTGCTCCTTCTTGAAAATACTCGCTTTTTGTAAACTAAGATTAGCCTCAGTAGGTAACAAACTAAAAATGAAGTGTTAGTTGTCCTTGATAATGATTGGTATAATACAATCGAAATGCGTCGGAAAAAAATGACTTATGACTATAATAGAAGTACTTAACACCCTTACCGAACCAGACAAAAAATATTCAACAAGCTACTGAAACTCAACCGAAAACTCTCAAAAACTCGAAACGCTATTCTGTTCAACGACATCTGCCTGAAAGAAAATATATTGCCCAATTACACGATATATATATATATATATATATATATATATATATATATATATATATATACCTTATCATTGAAACATTGTGAAACGCTTTCCTCCATCTCTGCTAGTCCCCTTCAGCCTGTAGTCCTGCGGAATATACGGCCACCTACCTTTCAAGAGCCGCTGCTGGTGCTTCTTCTCCTCCCTCCTCGGCTCATCGCCCGACGGCGGTGGTGACGCCCCTGTCTGTGGAGCCCGCAGCAGGGCAGCCTGCGAATCTGAGGAGCAGCCCTGCTGCTGAAGAACCTCAGCGAAACTTCTGTGGGAAATCGCTCGCACCCGCAGACGTCGTCCCGCCAGCTGCAGAGGAGAGTAAATCTGACGTCAGACGAGGTCACGCACGCAGACGCCGTCCCGCCATCTGCGGGGAGGAACAAATCTGACGTCAGTGGGGATCACACACGCAGACGCAATGCCGTCTCGCCATCTGTGGAGAGCGAAATTTCTAACGTCAGTGGATATCCCACCCGCATTTATTTGAGCTATAGCACCGGCTCCTAAGGTTATATGGTGTCGCAAACTCCACCCTGTTGGTAGGGTGGGATCTCCACGGACGTTCATACCTCGTCTGGTCTTGAAACTGGGACCATTGGAACAAGAGACAGGCGCTCTACCACTGAGCCATGCCTTACGTAAATTCGACATCGTTGGAGATCATACTTCCGATAGCTTTAGAGAGGGGAGGCCGGACTTCAGTGGAGCCGACATCTGCAGCCGTTAGCCGTAGAAATTAGCAAATCGAACGTTAGTGGAAACGGGACACATTGGAGGGTGTAAATTTTCTGGAGATATCACCTGAATTAATTGAAGGTTACCGATGAATGGCAGTGGTGGATGTCAGAATGGCAGTGGCGGATGTCGAGCCTCGAGGGATGTCGATCGATCCTCCCCCGCAATTGCCTCGGAATAGCCTCCGGCCATGCATTAACACGCGCATTGACGGGGGTCTGAGCCACCTTCGCATTGACGGGGGGGCGGGTACCCGCCCCCTAAGATCTCGAGAACCACGGTAGGTAGCGAAAAACGGTAAACGGTGTTGGGCTGCCCATCCACTTCTCCATCGAAAACATTTGAACCATTTTTTTGTCAGGTCACATTTAAGGTCACGAGAGGTCAAAACATGCCCGTCATAGGGATAACATGTAAAATTCAGTTTTTCGGGCATTACATCTGAACAAGTAAAGATAGAGCAAAACGAATTGAACTGTATGAATCCTCTTAGCAAGCCGAATCGAATGATATATAATTTGACCTTGCTAGGTCAAATCAAGGATTTGACCTGACCTGAGGTCAGGTCAGGGTCAAATTATATAAAATGCATATCATTAGAACCGCAAAGCCCAGGCGAGTCTAATGCAGCTAAAATAAATGCTCTATCACCATCCGTTACTGAGTTATTCCGTAAAAACCATTTTTCCCATGTATTTCCAATGGAGAGGTCATGCGTCGTACCTGACCTTAGGTCATCGATATCAAAAATACCGGAACATATTTTAGAGAACTCGGTGGGGCCATTATGTGATATGAGTTTCAATCGGATAAGTTCACCCTGCTCCGACTTATGCTATCTTAAACTTTTTTTGAGGTCGGGTCACTTGACCTGTACTGGTGACCTGACCTGAGATGACCTAACCTTAAAATTTTCACAGAAGTTGTAAAAATGATGAGGGAAAAGGTATACCAAGTACGGCGGCGCTACGCGCCGCCGTTTTTCTACTATCTCCGAAAAGCCCGAGGGGGGCGGGTACCCGCCCCCCGTCAATGCGCGTGTTAACTATGGGCACTCTGGCATTTCGGGGGGGGCTTGAGCTCACTAGCCCCCCAGTATCTGCCACTGCACGCAGGTAGTGCACACCGCGGTGAAGTTAGCACCATTCACACGTCAGGGCAGTGTCGCTGCTCACACGACGGCAGAAGTCACCCGCTCGCTGGTGATTGGGTGACGCCCACGTGTCAATGAAGCACGGGCCGATCTATGATAGCCTGACAGGACAAGACAGAGCACTGGGCGGTGCCCTAATGTCAGGCGATGTCCTAATTGTATGACGAGCGGTGGACATCTTGCTTCCCACACAACTTACACTGTGTACTTCAGTTTCAGGTAGAGCCACTAGTACAGCCATAAATTATAGAACTCTTCTCCGTATACTAACACATATGCTTAGAAGGATGTCTTCTTATAACTGCTATGCTGACTCTCTATCTTCGACCGAAAGCTGATGCAGTTTGTCTGACAGAACACATTAAGACTGTATAATGCAGTGTAGTTCTCCGACCTACAGCACAGTCATGTAACACCTCCAACCACACGTACAATGACGTCAATATGGGCAGTCCGTGTCAGCTGGAAGCTTTACGAATGGAATTTTGTGAACGGAATCCGGAACCTGAAACGCGAAATGACGGGCTGTGAGAGCGCACGAGTAAATAAATATGTGGCGCTACGAAAGCACACACACGAAATGAAAACATTCACGGGGTTGAAACCACCTTAACAACTCAAGGCGTAAGGTGTTATGCGTCATGATCATAGCTGGACAGTGTCTTAGAAGGAATGTTGACACATCCGGCACCTCGGAACGTCCAAGAGTGTCACGGATAGACAATGTCTTTAGTCAATGGTGATGCCATGTTTACATTGCCTCGCAAGCACCAAAGTCACATCAATCGTCTATTGGCGAGTGGCGAGGAAGCGGCTCACAAACAGACGCGCCGCCTGGGCTTGTAAGCTGAGATCGACAGTGTGTAGGTAGCAGCCAGACTTGAACACGAAGGCTGCATTTTCAGTCAGATAGGATTGTAGGTGAACATGTCAGGCTGTCAATGTCTCAGCAGAATATCAACTGTGAAGGACAAGTGACCGAACCACATCGAGGCTCGGAAACTATCTGAATTATGCTCTGCTCCAGAATTGTCGGATGTGTTAGTCGGCTCAAACTTCATTCGAAAGATCAAGCAAATCCTCGCTTTACTTCAAAGATTTAACAAAACCAGTGACATTGTTTTACATAATAATATGCTCATTGCCCTGGATTATCAGGAGCTGGCCAAGCTGATAAATCGACGGTTGGCAAGTGTTTTTTTTTTTAATGAGAAATGGCACAGTATTAAAAGGATTTTTGTACATTAATAATGAAATGTAAGCTGAGATAGCCATGAGATTGAACATGTCGAGAAGCCACTTGATAATTTTTTATTTGTCCCAGAACTTGCCATTCGCATAGAAAAAGGTAAAGTTCGCCCCCTACCGGCCCCATCCTCCCCGGTTGTGTGTATGTGCTATGAGGCGATCTAAGGAATGTGAAGTCATGCTCAAGCCCTGCTGCCGGACAAGTTTTTCTTGATTGGACATATTTAAAATCCACGTGCTAAACTTGACTTTGGTGCTGTCTATTGTAAAGGCGTTTAAGTTGCTATATTGACTGGTTTGAAACGTGTCAATAAAAATACAGGAATTGATAACGCCACTTTGCTTCCTATTAACATCCTTTCGTATAGGCAAAAAACGCTTCATTTGTATTGTTTTCATTTGTGGTGCAAGTCAAACAAGTTCGATCCGACACAAAACGTTTCCAGCTCATACGCTGATTCGACGTCACGTTAATATGGGGACTTTGTTGCTATCAGAGGAAAAACAAAATATTTTTGCTCATCCATTTGTCCACATAAATAACGCCAGATCCAGTATGTTCAACATTGATTGCCTCTAAAGCCTCCGCAGCATGGAATTGCACCTAGATGCCACACTCCTTTTAATTCATGCATAGGGGAACCGGAGTCTCATGACGGCATTCATAACCTCATTGGACGCATTTAAAAAATATCGGATCGGAAAAGTTCCAACATTCCGGTGCCGTATTCCATATCAGTTATCATATTTAAAACAAAATTCTATTTTGATATTTTTCAATCGTTTCACTCGACATAAAGCAGAACCTCTCTATATCGTAAATGGCACTGCGTTGGAGGCATGAAAACATGTTTTAAACACTGTACACCAGAAGGAAGCCTTTATTGGCGATATCCGAGCGAACGTTTCTTTTTCAAAATGACAAATGAAGGTTGGCTTGAACTTTTTTAAACGCTTCATGGTTATTTTTTATTTAAACGCGACGGAATTGCAAAGGAATTGCAGTCGCAATAGAGGAATGTCTTACTTGCAGCCGATGAATATGGAACAAGATAGGAGAAAACCAATACAATACAGTACAGTTACCGGAACTCGTGAGAGCTAGTACGCCTGAGAGGGTTTAGGTTTACGCCTGAGAGGTTTACGCATGCAAGAGGGTTTAGGTTTTCGGTCTCGTCGAGCTCTTGTCAGGTGAACTAGGCTTAGTCTTGTGGTGGCATTTCGTAACTCAAATAGGCCCAGTGGGCGTCGAGTCACGCTTTGAACTGGTTCACAAAGCTTGACTCAACCACCCCCGTTGGTAGTGCATTCTAATCCAACACAACTCTGACACCAAAGCAGTTCCGACGGACTCGAGTCACCACTGGGGCTTCATGAGTTTCCATTTGTGGCCTCTCACGTGTGTTTGGTTTTCTACAGCAGAGAACTGGGTTTGGTCCTGGTCGATTCCTGCGTTTAGGAGCCGGGAAAATAATTCAAACTGAATTGTTTATAGTTTTTGACTCTGAATATTTCTGAGAAAACTAACTATTCGGATTAGTCGTTTGCAACTACAGTCAAATATCTCTTCAGAAAGATAGGCTCCCGATCTCACGAAGCTCTCCGAAATCTGTATTCAGAGGGAGGTGCAGGGTTCGGGGAAACCCCCATCCCTGTTACGTAGTGTAACAGTCTCGTTGAAAAATTTAACATATTGCATTGATTTGATGCAGATATCTAATGGCACCAACTTTTTCCTTACGATAATCCTTACGACAGTTACTCGCGGAGATATAAGCCTCATCGCCATATTTGCGGTTTTGGGGCGCACCAACAGCCTGCATCATATGGCGCTGATAAGAGTCATACTCTTACCAAAAGCGGCAGTACGGCCGGGTCGTAGCAGTCCGCGCCGGGTCGTATGTATGTTGGTGTACTAAGTTAGAGGTGCACCTCGCAGACGCTTAGCGTCCGCTCGGTAACAATTAGGTCTTGGTACGGATGCTAGCCTCCCGGTGCCACAATGGCGATACTGCGTGCACGGATGTACGGGTGAGGCCTGGCTACGGCTGGATCCAGTCTGGAGAATCTCCAACGTTTTGGATTCCTTCGTAAAGAAGCTTTGGCGACTGCTAAAATGGACAGCTAAATATTTCAATTAAGTGTCTTTCACCCTGTGCCTCCCAGCAAGTTTTTAGTAAATATAACTCCTAATGCCTCGCTTCTCTCAAGCCCGAAGCAGTGACAGATCTACACCTTCTGCCTAGGGGATGAGGGGTCCAAACATCCTGGAAAACGTGGTGTTCGGAGATCTGTCTGCGGTGCTGTTCAGTACCTAGCTCCATCTCCTGTGGCCAGCCGGGGTTCGCTAGTTGTCAATGAGGGAAGAGGTGAAGCCCGGAAGCACAGAGGTGGTATTCACCCCTTCCTGTGGTTTTGTTGTGTCGTTTCATGTTTTCTAAATCCATTGTGTATGTGCCCCGCGGCTGCCGAATTTTGTGTAGAAGGTCAGATATAAAAGTACAGACCCTAATCAACCTCACTCTTTTAGGGCATAGTTTCATATTGTCCGCTATGGGTACTATTCGAAGACCAATAAGTGATCGTGTCTCTAAAATGCAACTTTTATGAATTATTGAAAAAATCAAAATCCGCAGTTTCAAGAAGGGAAATGACATTTACTTGAGGGTAAATTGTAACTTCGGGGATTACAGGATAGCGGCTTTAGAAGTATTCTTAATGACGGTGGAGATATAATATGGAACAAAATGGCAAAAATCCGAGGCTTATCACGCGCATTGACGGGGGCGGGTACCCGCCCCCTCGGGTTTTTCGGAAATAGGAGAAAACGGCGGCGCGTAGCGCCGCCGTACTTGGTCTACCTTTTCCTTCATCATGTTTACAACTTCTGTGAAAATTTTAAGGTTAGGCCATCTCAGGTCAGGTCACCAGTACAGGTCAAGTGACCCGACCTCAAAAAAGTTTAAGATAGCATAAGTCGGAGCAGGGTGAACTTATCCGATTGAAACTCATATCACATAATGGCCCTACCGAGTTCTCTAAAATATGTTCCGGTATTTTGATATCGATGACCTAAGGTCAGGTACGACGCATGACCTCTCCATTGGAAATACATTGGAAAAATGGTTTTTACGGAATAACTCAGTAACGGATGGTGATAGAGCATTTATTTTAGCTGCATTAGACTCGCCTGGGCTTTGCAGTTCTAATGATATGCATTTTATATAATTTGACCCTGACCTGACCTCAGGTCAGGTCAAACCTTGATTTGACCTAGCAAGGTCAAATTATATATCATTCGATTCGGCTTGTAAGAGGATTCATATAGTTCAAGTCGTTTTGCTCTATCTTTACTTGTTCAGATGTAATGCCCGAAAAACTGAATTTTACATGTTATCCCTATGACGGGCATGTTTTGACCTCTCGTGACCTTAAATGTGACCTGACAAAAAATGGTTCAATGTTTTCGATGGAGAAGTGGATGGGCAGCCCAACACCGTTTACCGTTTTTCGCTACCTACCGTGGTTCTCGATCTTAGGGGGCGGGTACCCCCCCCGTCAATGCGAAGGTGGCTCAGACCCCGTCAATGGCGTGTTATTGATAAGGCATTCCTTGCCAGACAGCTAAGCGGAATTTTGTCAACCGCTGCTGGCAAAGCTGGATATCTCTTCGCGATCCAGAGGGGGAGTTTTCGTTCCTGGATGGCTTAACACTAACACGGCAATACAAGCCCTATAGCCTATGGGAGCCACCAAAAAATCCGGAGGTCCTGACCCCCCCCTCTGTAGTGTGGTATGTACAAAATACCCAGCATACTAAATACCACGTTATATCTGTAATCTGGCATTCAGTATGTCGGCTAGGGGCCAGGGTGGACAACATTGCAGCACCTGTAACGTTTTGTAGCAGTTTAGTCTTTCCCGCATGATTTTTTCCCGTTAGATGTATCCAAAAAGCTGATCCGCTTAGCTCTATTTTTGTCCCAGACATTGTCAGAGTTCCCCCGTCTTGCCCGATTCCAAACCTGAAAATATCGGCATATTTTGTCCTATTCGATCCTTTTCCATGGCTCGTATTCCTTTTTGGTCACATGTACAGAATAAAAATTAGGTGTTTGGGTTTGACGTACTACCAACTGCCGGGTCTACATTGCGTCGCCAACTCACCTTGTTGGGAGGCATCTAGGGATCCGACCAACGTGTTCAGAGGCTCGGCCGGGACTTGAACCCGGGACCTATGTCTGAGAAGCCAGGTTCTCTACCGCTGAGCCACGCTTCCCCTCCCGTATACAGACCTATAAGGCCTTACAGACTATAGCTCACCCAGGACCCTGACTTCTGCGCGGTGAAAAAATGTTGCCGTGCGAGTCTTAATCAACTTGCAATGTTCAATGGTTCGAATTTAGGTGACGTCATTCATCTATTGGGTGTTAAAAGCCCTACACCTACCGTCCAATAAAATATTATAAAAGTGAGACTTAGACCAAAGAGCGCTGAGCCATATCGGTATTTGTTTTACTAGTAACTTAGAAGAACGCATCATGGGTTGTGACTACCTCACGTCATAGCTTGGGGTGGAGAGTGCAGCGCAGTTCCCGTCATCTCTTTGTGCACGCCCTTGAATCGCTATTGTTGCTGGCATTTTGCCACAATTTTTGTTTGTGCGTCCTCCACGTAGCCATAAGCATGCTTCCCTCTGAAGAAAGCTCTCACAGAATGTCGGTCTCGTCATCACAAGGCCGGCGATGGTACGGGGCCAATGTCATGAGTTGGGAATGCATTTTGACTGGCGCCAGCATTTCGGCTTCACTTAAATCGCAAACACATGTCGGAAAAAAGCAGCCAACCCTGCAAAATGACCCGGTATCGTTGGCCAGACGATGTTTACTTTGGGCGTGTCAGGCCAGCAAAGGACTACCCGTACTAGAGTAAGGCTCAAGATCGTGTGTAGACAGACTTCCAACAACATGGAACCGGATGAGAAAGGCGTAATTTGTCCGTGAAGTGCTTGTCCTATTTATGGCTTCCTTCGTGACCTCACGTTTTTTTCTTATCACGACACACGTGAAAGACAAACAAGTCACTAATCCGCTCACCAATAGCTATTGATGGTCACTTTTGGGGTTGTCAGGTCTGTTTTATTTTTATCTCACGTCATCCGGATAATGTAGTGTCGTCATCGCGCGACACTCGCGTGGCTTGCAGCCGGAGCGTGGAAAGTGTGTGCTGCTGCGTCGATCTCGTCAGAAGCTGAAATTCGCCGGCGCCGACGTCACTGGGGATCGTATACCGAGCCCTGCGGCAACCGAATCGGCGACGCTGGCGATTTTCATTGACACGTGCGGGGCGTACCAAGTGCTCGGAAGGATTGAGATCATCCGAATGGCTGTCGTTTAATGGAAAGCTGCTCGCGGTCCGGAGAGAGTTTAAATATCTGGGCCTTTGAAGTATTCAGCCTTTTCTGGACGTGGTAGGAGGAGTGAAATGCTTTGATTAAATACATGGATTAAGCCAATTTTTAAGTCGCATGACTAGACTGATGTGGAGGGATAGTATGCAGAATGAAATGTGTTCTGGTCGTGCAAGACATGCTAACGTCTTGGTGACGGGTTTTTGTTTCCCGCATGCCGCATCATTAGTTTTTTACAGACTGCGCTTTCGTGTTTTTCATTTTCTTTTCTTTTTGCATTCTGAAACATGTTAGTGTTAGATAACAACGGCTACATCAAATCAATCCTACACGTGTAAATAAGAACATATAAATCAGAAAAACGCAAAAATCAAATGCGCCTTTTCACCGGAAGAGATAGCAGAGCTGGGAAGTTTTCGAAAGTCAAGTGTTTGTATCATGCTCATATCGAGCTCAGTAAGCAAGAAATATCGAGGGGCATTCTCATACAACTTGCCGGACTCCTGTGCCCTCTGCACCGGATTCTCAGATCCTGTCCATACCGATCTCGTTTTGCTAGTTGCAAATGCTGAACGGTACGTAGATAAGCCAGCCAGTGCTGCATGTGTCTGATGGAACTGAGCCCTATCGGCAAATGACTTCAGTTTCGCAGGAATTGCACTCACTTGTAAAAACTTATATTGCTTATTAAAGGGAATGTGGCACCTTCACAACGTGATTTTAACTGAGATAGCCAAGTTGTAAAGCAGGTCGGAAAACCCGGTACTCCATATTTCATTTGTCTTGGAACTCGATATTTCCGTAGAAAAAAGCTCAAACCTACCTGACACCAGCCCCCCTCAGCCCCCGTCGCCGGCGGCCATTGTTGTGAGCTACTGGTGTGACGACATATGCTGACGTCACAATGAGCATCAGCCAATCGAAGCCCTTGAAGCGTTTCAAGTATGGTAGTGGTTGCCAGATCGTGACATCATCCACAGGCTGATATTTGTTTCTTTTTCTAGAGGAGTATTTCTAAAAACCAAATATTGAGATTATTTGTTAGGTAACGATCAATTCTGTTACCCGGGGTTACTGAATGCTGCATAGCATAGGCGTAGGAACCGGGGGGCCAGGAGCCACTGGCCCCCCACTTTTCTGTGATGGGCCCCCGCAACGGAGATAAGAATATCAACAATTGTAATATCAAGCAAGAAACTCAAACTGGCCCGATACCTTGTCCCGGAACCCCATTAAACTTACCTGTGCCCCTAAACTCAGTTGAGGTCCTATGAGTTGATTTTAAGGTCCCCTGAGCTTCTCAGGGTCCCTCAACTGGCCTCTGATGCTATACGAGCTAATCTGGGCCCTTTGAGCTGAATTGAGCGCCCCTGAGATGGTTTGGGCAGCATGAACTGTTCTAGGACGCCTAAACTGGGCTAGGAGCCGTGACCTTGAACAGGGCCCCGTGAGTTTGCCAGAACCTGTATCCACCGACCTGGGGGGCCCCTGAGCTGAGCTGGGACCGTAAAGTTGATATTGTCCCTTGAGCTAATCTGGATCCCCTGTGATGCACAGAAGGCCCTAAACTTATCTGAGGCCCCTGCACAGGAATAGGGCCCCTGCTCTGAAATTGGGTTATAAGCTTTAATTGAAATCCTGAACTGTTTTGAAACCCCAAATATGCCGACAAGGGGCCCCTGGATGATCCGGGCCCTTAAGCTTATCTGGTCATCAGAGCTAATATGGGCCTCTGTGTTGAACTGAGGGCCCCTGAGATGGTCTGGGACCCCTATAAGGCTTTATAGCCACTGACCTGGCGGCCGTGAGCTTGAATGGGCCCCTTGAGATGTTCTGACAGTGGTGTAGCCAGGGGAGGGGGTCCCTGGGATCTGCGGACCCTCTTGGGCTGACCTTATGCACTAAAAACACAAAAATTGATCTCGGGGGCCCCTGAGCTTGGCTCGGGGAGGGGCTCCCGAGCTTGGTCTCAGGAGGCTCCCGATAATCGGTATCGAGGGCTCCAGAGTACCGAATATTGATTTTGGGGGACCCCTGTGCTCAGTCTCAGGGGGTCCCGAGCTTGGCCTCAGGGCCCCCGAGCTTGGTCTCAGGGCCCCTCCCCCCGAGCTCGGTCTCACGGGCCTTTCGGTCTTGGTCTCACGGGCCTTTCGATTTTGGTTTCAGGGGCCCACGAGCTTGATCTCAGGGCCCTTCCCCCGAACTCGGTCTCACGGGCCTTTCGGTCTTGGTCTCACGGGCCTTTCGATTTTGGTTTCAGGGGCCCCGAGCTTGGTCTCAGGGGCCCCGAGCTTGGTGTCTGGGGGCTCTCCGAGCTTGGTCTCAGGGAGCTCCCGAGCTTTGTCTCAGGGGCCCTTCGAGTTTGGTCTCAGGGCCCCCGAGCTTGGTCTCAGGGGCCCCCGAGCTTGGTCTCAGGGGCCCCCCGAGCTTGGTGTCAGGGAGCCCTCCGAGCTTGGTCTCAGATAACCCCCGAACTTGGTCTCAGAGCCCCGAGCTTGGTCTCAGGGGACCCCCGACCTTGGTCTCAGGGATGCCCCCAAGCTTGGTCCCAGGCCCTCCCCCTCCCCGAGCTTAGTGTCAGGGGGCCCTCGAGCTTGGTCTCAGGGGGCATCCGAGGGCATCTGATGCATAAGGATGACCGTAAGCACTGGAAAAAGAGCATTGGTCTCGGGGGCCCCTGATCTTGGCCTCAGGGGGGCCACCGAGCTTTGTCTCAGGGGCCCCGAGCTCGGTGTCAGGGGCCCTCCGAGCTTGGTCTCAGGGAACGCCCGAGCTTGGTCTCAGGGGACCCCCGAGCTTGGTCTCAGGGGTTCAGGGCCCCCTCGGGGTGCCCCTGACTATTGATATCGAGGAACTCATGCGTGAGGCACGAGCATTGGCCTCATGAGACCCAGAGTTTGGTCCCAGGGGCCCCCAGGCCTGGGTTCAGGACCCCCTAGCATCGGCAACGAGGGGCTCTAGAGTACCGAGCATTAGTCTCGGTGGGGGGGGCTCAAAATATTGATCTTGAGGGTCCCGGAACATCGGCGTTGAGTTACTCCTAAGAAAAGCGCAAGCATGGGTCTAAGGGTGCCCCTGAGCCTGATCTAAGTGAGACCCCGAGCTTGGTCGTAGGACCCCCGGGCATCAGTATCAAGGGGCTCCGGAGTATTGGTCTAGGGGAGCGATTATTTTAGGGGCCTCCAAATGGTGATTTCGGAGGACCCCCGAAAGTGTGGATGCAGTGGTGTAGCCAAGGGGGCCCTAGGCGTCCGCAGACCCCATCCCTTGGGCCAATCTGAACCACTGCAAATGATTCTCTGATCATGGGGCCCCCAGAGTCAGTCTCAGGGGCCCCTGAAGATTCGTTCTCAGGGCGTTCCGAGTCGGCCTCACGGCCCCCGCCCTGAGAGTCGGTCTCAAGGCCCCCGAAAATAGATTTCGGGGGCCCCAGAGGGTTGGTCTCAGGGGCCCCAAAAGTCGGTATCAGGGGCGTCGGGAGTCTGTATCAGGGGAGGGGGCCGAGCTAGTCTCAGGCCCCCCCAGTGAGTGGTTCTCAGGGCCCTGCAACAGTCTATTTCAGGGGGACCCTGAGAGTCAGTCTCAGAGAACCCCAAGAGTCGGTCAAGGGGACCCCAAGAGTCTGTCTTAGGGGACTCCGAGAGTCTGTCTCAGAGAATCCCAAGAGTCAGTCTCAGAGCACCCCAAGAGTCGGTCTCAGGGGGCCCTCATAGTCTCACGGGAGTCAGTATTTAGTTTCAGGTGGCCCCGGAGTTAATGCGGAGGTCCGAGAGTTAGTCTAATTTGATCCGCAGAGTGCTAGTTTCAGGGGGCCCCAGAGGGGTAATTTTAGGAGCCCTCGAGATTTAGCCTCAGGCTGTGCTCCCCCGAGTTTGGTATAAGCGGCCCCGAGAGTCAATCTCAGGGAGCACCCAAAAGTTAGTCTAAGAGGGCTCCCGGTTGTTAGTCTCAGAGACATCCGAGAGTTAATCTCGGGGTTCTGAGAGCAATTTCCAGGGGTGCTCCCGAGTTTTGGTCTCACGGGCCCGGATTTAGCCTTAGGCCCGCGAGAGCTGATCTGGAGCCTCCAACAGTCAGTTTCAGGAACGCCAAAGACTCAATCTCAGAGGTGATTCTACCACCTCCACCTGTTTGTCTCAGGGGCACCCTAGAGTAAGTCTCAGAGGGCTCTCGGAAGTCATTCCCAGCCCCCTCCCCCACCCCAAAGACAGCCTCAGGGGACCCCAATAGCTCATCTGGATGGCCACGAATAGTCAGTCTCAGCCCCCCCTCCAGAGCAAATCTGGGGGGCCCAATAATAGTCTCAGAGTTGCTGCCGATAACTAATCTCAGGAGCCCCGAGAGATTCTCAGGGGCCCACAGTTTTGATCAAGAGGCGATGTGAATCGGTCTCAGAGACCCCCTGAGATCTAATCGGGAGAGCGGCCGAAAATTAGCTTTGCGAGTGCCGCCAAGTGTTGGTCTTAGGTGGCCCCAGAGCTCAAATAAAAATTTTCAAAATCATATGCCTCGGAAAAAATGTACCTACCCCTATTGCGTACTAAAGAAGGACAAATTGAAACATGTCGATCAGGCACCATTATCGAAGGAAAGGCAAAAATTAATCTAATTTTACCATAAGAGTAAATGGAACAGGAAATTTGGCACTTAAGTCAATTTTTAACCTATTAGCTTAACACCAATAACTACATTCCTAAATATTCTGAAATAAGCAACTTCCCAATATTTTCGTAGGAAACCAGACAAACAAGGGTAATGACAGAAATTGATGAGCATAATCCCGAAAAGAAAAATAGGTATGAAACGTTGAAAATAACAATAACAGAGTGAGCCAAGGCGATAGATATCTTGGGCGCCTTTTGTCTTGGTAATTCGCTCGTTTACAAGATAGCAAGGGTAAGAAAGTAACTGGATCTCAACAGGATCTGTCAACGGAATACAGGTTATGTAACGTTCGGGACACGATACCATATCCCTTGTATCTTCATTCGTTTTTTTGTTTCTTTGGAAATTTCCTGATTTAAGAGTTCTTGGATTCGACACCAGGAAATATTTGCTAATCATTTCCCGTAGAAGATCATTTCTTCGTACTCAAAATGACTGACCTCCATTAACTTCATGTCTGATTACCCGAGTGAATTGAGGTAGACTCAGGTTTAACATCATGCGCGCATCAACATTGAACTTCCCGAAATATGGCTCAAAACTGTTATTATAGCCACGCTACCATATAAGGTTTGGGCCATCCTTAATATTTGGTGACCTTAGTTTACCAACACTTGGTCGGATCGAAAAACCAAGCTATAAACAAAATAAGAATGAATGCTTAAAAAGGCACAACACAATTTCCTTCGTGTGAATGTTATAATGTTAAAATACTATACAAAAGATATAGGAGATGGGCACGGTTACTAAGGGGACCCCCGGCCTGGGGCCCCCGACGGTAGTCGGACCCCTCCTTGGCCGAATCCTGGCTACGCACTGTGTTCTGAGACTCTATATCAGCCACCCTGGGACCCCTAAGCCTAGCTGGGGCCCAGAGCTAATCTGGGTACCGCCGTGCTTAACTGGGGCCTCTGATCTGGTATGGGGGCCCTGAACTCTTCTAGGGTCCCTGGGCTAAGCTGGGGCCGTGAGCTTGAATGGAGCCCCCTGAGCTGGTATGAGAGGGGATCCTAGATCAGCCGATCTGGGCCCCTGAGCTGAGCTGGCCTGTGCTGAACAAGAGCCCTGAGCTGGTCTGGGGCCCCTGAACTGTTCTAGCATCATTGAGCTAAGCTGGGATCCGTGAGCTTGAACAAGTGCCTTGAGCTGTTTTGAAACCCTACATAAGTCGACCTGGGGACCTCCGAGCTGAACCGGGCCCCTAAGCTAATCTGGCACCCTGTGCGAATCTGGAGTTACCCTGTGATGAGCTTCTAGGGGTGCTGTGCTTATGTAGGGTCCCTTGATAAGCTGGTTCCGAAGCTAACGCACTGGTCTGGGCCCTTGAGCTGACTGATCTGGGTTCCTGAGCCATGGTCTGGACTTTGGGGCCCTCCGAGATAATTTGGCGGCCCCTGGTCGGCATAGGCATAGGAACCGGGGGTCAGGGGCATACTTCCCCCCTTTTTGAGGTGGGCCCCCGCAACGAATATACAAATATCAGCAACTGTAATATAGAACAAGAAACCCAAACGGGCCCGATAGCTTGTCTGGGAACGTTCAAGTTCGGTAGTACGCTGCCTGCAAGCCCCTGGAGGAGGAGCGAGGAGCGCTTCGTAAAAAAGCCAAGGCACCTACTACCCGAGTGTTTCCAAATGAGTCCCGAGAACTGGGCCCAATCAAACTCCATCCCATATCAATTCCAACACAAAATATAAATCGGACATGGACCCCTCACCAAATGCCGGGCAACAGTCGTCCCTGAGCCATCGAAAGGCGCGACGTCTTTCGATGCCAGGGTTATATGGCGTCACCAACTCTTTCCCTGTTGGAGGGGTTTCTTGGGAGTCAAATTACTCCTTGCACAAGAAATCTGCCGTGCCTTAAACCCGAGTTGGTCGCGTGGAAAGCAAGTTTGCCAACCACTATAACACCATGCCCACACCTCCTCGGCATCACAAAGCTGGCCATCAAGTACCTACATTGCACTTGCAGCCATGCTGGAACTCTGCATTTTAGGCATCGAAATATAGCTAGGTGTATCTATTGTGATCAGACTTCACCTAAAGCAATATCTAATGATGGAAAGAAGGGATCCGTAATAACCTAAATAAATGTTCCCATTTTCGTCATTAAATAAGCAAATACAAGTTGATTAGGCATAGCGAAATGCGGCTATTTGGTATCAAAGCATTGTCTGTAGTTTTCTAAACAGTTCTTAATTTTGTAAATGTGATGAAAAGGGCCTAAATATCTGTAAATATAAAAAACGCGCTGGTGGTAAAAAATGATTGAAATTCTCCAAAAAAGCTTAAAATTTATTTCATATTTGAAAAGGGTCTAGGGAAACAACCAAAAAATGTTTTTGGCGTTTTACTATCATTTATTAGATCATAATAGGTACAACTCGAAATCATAGGGCAAGATTTAATTTCTCAATTTTCCATATATTGACATCCTTTGTGCATGCGTGCCTTATTGACACCAAACGAGCTAACTAAAATTTTTTTTTATAATTATGGGCCCCGTGGACTGGGCCCCCTTGAGGTGGGCCCCCTCTAAGGTTGGCCCCCCCCCACTTTGCAAACCGTTCCTACGCCCCTGCTGCATAGTACACGCAGGGTGCACGAACAATGAAGTGAACCGACTAGTAATGAAAGACAATTGTCTGGGCTATGCAGTGCTACCATTTTCGATTTCATACCTGCGACACCTCTGCTAAGACAGCGTTTTACTTTTCGGAAACTTGTCCGAACGCCGTGATCATTAGTGATTGAGTCGGGCGGGCTCCAGTGGCATAGGTTCCCCCGTTCTCCGCTAGGTGGCAAGCGTCGCGACGCCCGATATATGGCTAAATTTGTAGGAAAAACGCTCTTATCCAATAAGGATCGGAAACAAACCCTTAGCTTCCAACGGTTTCATATGTAATCGGTTCTCAGCTATCACGCCATGCCCAATTCAACTCTGAGCTACGTGCCGGTCATCGGCCCATTTCAGATTCATACCCTAATGTCAGTATTTTTTAACCATTACAAGAAGCGCAGAAATCGGTGACGAATACAGAAAGCCCCTTCCAAGAGCGACATATCCTTAGCAGAAGTCTTAGGTACGAGCAGTTTCGTATGCAGCGAAAAATGCGCTATCGATTGGTACGCCTTTACATTCAGTGCATTTTCCCGGAGATCGGCCCATTTTAAAATGCGAAGATCTTTCTACCCGTGAGAGTAGAAAGATCTTCGCATTTTAAAATGGGCCGATCTCTGGGAAAATACACTGAATGTGAAGGTATACCAATCGATAGCGCATTTTTTGCTGCATACGAAACTGCTCGTAGCTAAGACTTCTGCTAAGGGTATGTCCCTCCTGGAAGGGGGCTTACTAGGCCTCCACCGGCCTAGATTTCTAAGATCTCCGCCGGGCAGCAAGCGCCGCGGCACACACAATTCGGGTCCAATTTGCGGAAAAATCTATCTTCCAAAACTTTCTTTACTGAGAAGCAAGCCTAAAACCGTGCTTATGCACAATTTCGTGAGGAACTGGACCTCGACTTATATCTAACTCGTCGCAAAGCTGCTGGCAGATCGATGGCCCATTTCAGATTCATATCAGCACAGCAAAAAATATTAACCACTCCCGGAAACATATGAACCAGAAAATAAACTCTTCAGCCATTCGCTATGAAAATATATCCTGACAAGAGGTCTGAAGTACGCACAGTTTCATGTGAAGGGAACATCGGTTGATTTCTGTTATTGTCTATATAGGCACATCGTGAACTGCGGTCTTAGGCACATACATACAGTTTCGATGCGATGGAAAAAGGCAATCAAATTAAACTAATTCCCATTCGGATAATTTACATGAAGGTCATCCCAATAAAAGTTCCAAATGCTTTAATTTCACACAGCAAGCTTCCAGCAGCCAGAAATCTTCAGATTTCTATTAGGCATAGGAGCAGGGACTTTTTCCAGGTTGGTGGTGGGGGCAAAAGTTGTAACCAATGGTGGGGCCAAATACGATTCGGTCCATCACGTGATTTGTTGACGGAAAAACTACGGAATCGGCTCAAAATTGGGGGACATCAATAACCTTGCAATAGCAATATAAACGTAATGATATCAAAATAAAAGATTTATCATCATATTCTGCAGTTATTGACCCAAGTGTGAAACCTCCTTAAGTAGCCCCAGATGATCTCTCAAAGGTCACAAGTCAAAAACTGCAACATGAACCTGGAACTGGGCTCAGGATACTACGATTTGGAGAGTATGGAGGCATTCACAGCTTTATCTACACAAATACAACCTACGTTATGTAAGCTTAGTCCTACGTAAGGTCTATTTTCCCATGTTTTTCGAACGGAGAGGTCATGGACCGTACTTGACCTGAGGTTATCGATATAAAAAAATCCATGAACATGTGTTGTAGCACTCGGTGGGCCCATTATGTGGCATAAGTTTCAATCGTATAGATTCGCCCATTTCTTATTTATACCACCTTAAACATTTTTAGAGGTGAGGTCACTTGAACTGCACTGGTGACCTGACCTGAGATGACCCAACCTTAAAATCGTAGGGAAAATTGTGGAATCAATCAAAGTTAGGGTGTGCCAAGCACGATGGCGCGAAGCGCCGCCCTTTTTTCGTGCCGCCGGAAAACGTGAGGGGGTGTTCAAACACATCCCGGGGCGAGGGTTAAAACCTCCCTACATTATAATATCGTAAACCAAGGTCTTAGCTACGCACATATTTCCACGGAGTGAAAATGGGATTCCCAATGATATAATTTATCAGCGGTGGACTTTATCCCCAAGATCGACCCATTCGATTCATCGCCCAAAATTCATCCCGCAGCGCCTTACGCCTGTAACCACTTCACAACTACGGAAAGTAGAAACGCAAGTTCTATTTGCTTACTCTATGGATATATCCTAAAGCTGAACTCTTAAGTACGTGCAGTTCGCTGTGCAGCCGATGACTGAAAACTGGGAATATTCTGGTATGATTTTAAGGTAAGTGCTTTTACCTCGAGATCAGCATATTTAAAAAGCAAAGGTTTTGCCCACTCATCCATGCGCTCATTCGTTTACCCACCGATAGCAGAAAGCCCCGTAAACCCTCTCTGGGCATACCAAAAAACTCGGTTACGCTTTATATGATCTGCAACATCATATAGGCTATCATCTAATGATCAGTTTTGGGTTTGATCATTTGTATCCGTTCATATATTGACACTCCTGCATTAACATAATGCGTACAATGGTACATGCCTGTAAGACACCGACCTAAAATGGACCATAGGCAATCTCGAAGTAAAATTGACCAGGCTCCCCACGCACGGGGCCCTTTAGTTACGCCGGTGGGCACCCAACCATCCATAAAAAACTAAAAAATATAAATTATTGAAACACAAGTAAGATAGACACCCGCCGTCCACACCGAGCAGATGGCACGGCTGAGCGGACGGACAGAGCGGAGTTACCGGTGGGGAGGGGGTCCAGACCCGGAGGTATCCGGGGCTCGCCGACCCGTCGCTGGGGGGAGGGGGACAGCAGTTGCGGCTGAAGAACGCTACAGCCGCGGAATGTTATGCCTTATGCTGCGCCCTAACTGATCGGCGCCACGCCGACCCCACTTCCCCCTCCCCTCTCCCCCACCGCCAGCCGCCGCGCGGGGCTGGTGTTGTACCGGACGGGCGCGCCGACCCAACTGACCCGGCGCGCCGCGCAGTCCACGGACGCGAGATCGCTTGCGCGTCAAGGTGTTGGGTAGGGTGGTCCTTAAAAACAAAAGTTGGAATTGTTTTATTCCTAACCCGGGAATTTGTTACCATTCAAGTGGAAATCACCCTGAAAAATTTTTATGGAATTCGGCTCGTAGGAAGATGTTGCACACATGACCTGAAGTTTTCCCTCTGTGACTCGTTCGACTGGTCACGGTGTTATTGGAACATACTCCATTTCCTCCTCCTATTTTCACAATGTTTTGCTTCCGAATTCGATTCTTCTTGTCACAAATTGAGTTCTGAACATATTCTCCTTTCTTTCCCAGGTTGATATGGCGACTAGGAGCAAAGATTTTCTTGTGGTTCCCCAAACGGAGTTAATTGGCTCCAAACTGCCTTCCAACAGGGAGGTTCTCGGAGTCGTTCTCCACCGTCTACAGCTCAAAAAGACGACTCTCCGCGATGTCACGTTGGCCGTGACCCCCATGGTGGCTCAGTTTTGGGATATGGCGCGGATCCCAATGATCCGAAAAGACAACGTTGTCACAAAGATTGAGAAGCTCCATCGGGAGTACGAGCTCCTCAAGAAAGGTCGCTATCGGCGATCGGAGGCTCAAATCTCGAAAGAAAAGGATTTTGAGGTACGTCTCGACAACCTCTTCGACGTGGCACACGGGAATGCGCTGACCATGATGACCAACCAGGAGGACAAACAGTTCCTCCTCGCCCAACGGGAGTCAGGACGTCGAGGAAGGATGGGCGGCGTCGATTCCGTCCTTGCTGCTCAGGAGGCGAGGCGATCTCTTCGCTTGGAAAAGGCCGCTGCTTTCTCCGCCCGCAAACAAGAAGAGGCTGCCGCTTCCTCATCTGTGGCGCAGCTCGAGTCCTCGCCGTCGTCCAGCTCCAACACTTCAGCTGTTGCCTCAGATGAAGAATACGGAGCAGTTGGAGGAGCGAGTCCTGCGAAGCGGGCGAAACGGGCCACGAAGAACATCGTCTCTCCAGCACTGGCGGCCACGCTGGATCGAACCAAGCTGACCGATCGTTCCGCGACATACGTGCTGACTGAAGCTGCACGTTCCCTAGACCAGAACGTCGAAGAGCTCAACATCAACCGCTCATCCATCCGACGCCAACGCTTGAAACATCGTGCGGCCATGGCCTCAAAGATCAGAGAGGAGTTTCGGTCAGGAACTCCGCTGGTGGTCCACTGGGATGGTAAGCTCATGATGGACCTGACCACGAAAGAACATGTGGACCGTCTCCCGATCATCATTTCCGGGATTGGAGGCGCCCAACTGCTCGCCGTCGCCAAGTTGGGCAGTGGCACGGGAGAGAGCATGGCGGCAGCGGTGGTCTCGGCCCTGGAGACGTGTGGGGTCGCGGATCAAGTGGTCGGGATGTCCTTCGACACCACGGCATCCAACACCGGCCGCAGAAACGGGGCCTGTGTCCTCATCGAACAGAAAATGGGGAAAGACCTGCTGCATTTCGCCTGTCGTCACCATATCCTGGAGCTGGTGGTACATACTGTGTTCGTCCGTGTTCTTGGGTGTTCCTCATCGCCCGAGCTTCTGCTCTTCAAACGCTTCCAAACCTCATGGGAGAGCATCGACCGAGAGGACTTCGGCACGGGAATCATGGTGGAGGAAGTGGCGACTGTTCTAGAGGACGTCAAGGATGAGGCTCTTCGATGGACTCTTCAAGTCCTTCAAGAGCGTGAGGACCTTCGCGATGACTACCGGGAATTGGTTGAACTTGTCATCACTTTCCTCGGTGGTGCCCCTCCCGGTGGAATTCGATTCCGTGCTCCTGGAGCAAGGCACCATGCCAGATGGATGTCAAAAGTCCTCTACTCCTTCAAGATTTGGATGTTCCGGGGCCAGTTCCGCTTGACGAAGAAGTAGGAGCGTGGACTCCAGCGGATGTGCCTCTTCGTCGTCCGAGTCTACGCAAAGGCCTGGATTGAGGCTTCTTTCTCGGCTCAAGCACCTCGACTCGACCTCGAACTCGTCAAGGCCCTCGGCACCTACGACAAGATCGACCCTGAGATCGGAGACGTCGCGCTGTCGAAATTGTCAAGCCATCTGTGGTACGTGTCAGAAGAACTGGTTGGGCTGTCCTTCTTCGACTCCGACGTGTCCTGCGAGACCAAGAACGCCATGGTTATGGCCCTACGAAGAGGGGAAATGGACGGAGAGGACTCGGCTCCGAAAAGAGTCACGCTTCCGAAGAAGTCGGTCCGAGATCTCCACCTGGAAGACTTCGTCAGTGGACGTACGCTCCACTTCTTCCGGAAGCTACACCTGGATGAAGCCTTCCTCGATCTGCCACCGGACTCGTGGCAGATGGACGAGGGGTTCCAGCGGTCCTCTCAGATCGTCCGGAACCTCGCTGTGGTGAATGACCACGCGGAAAGAGGAGTTGCGCTCATCCAGGAGTTCAACGGATGCCTCACAAAGGATAAGCAGCAGCTTCAGTTCCTCCTTCAAGTGGTGGCGGACCACCGGAAGGCCTTCCCGGACCCGCGGAAGCGCACCCTTGCCCAAACCAGGCCACAGTGAGGAGCCCGGCAAGCACGATACCCCCGCCTTCGAGCGGCTAATACCTCAACTGAGGGGGGACGTGGAGCCAGGGCCAGGGTGAAATTGGAGGAGGCGTGTGCAACATCTTTTCGTGAAGCGATTCGGCTGAAAATTTACTCACATGGTATTCTCATAACATAGAACATATTTCCGGGTTAGGAACATAAACTTTCTCAAAATTAAATTTTACATATGCACTAAGGACCACCCTAGTGTTGGGGCATCCCACGACAAATCGACCAAGGGATAACACCTTCCAAGATATTCTTTGATGAAACTTTGTAGCAGCGGTTGTGCGGGACGCAGATTAGCGCTGTGATATTTCTAGCTGGGTCTGTTCAATGGTTTTTTAGTTATAGCCTTAGGTACTGTTTGGACCCAATGAAAGAACCTTTCTTTTCAATTTGTCATATCTTCGAGACAGATAATGATGATTATATAAATTAGAGATCCCTACGATCGTTGAGATCCAAATAAAACATGTTGCCGTCTAAATTTAAGTTAAATAGCAATCTAATTTTACCCGTGACCTAGTGTTGGATCATGTGATTTGACAATGATGGCGTTATAAAATGTTCCATTTTGTATTATTCATGAGGCCTTGGCTTAACGTTTTGAAAAATCATAAACAGTTTTTTTAAATAATTTTTTTGATGAGATTTTTAAATAAGTGATGCAAGAACAATGTGGTGAAGCATTGTACACTGAGAAAATTTTTTATTCCTATGTGCTCTATCTAATCCGGAACCACGGTCTGCTCGAGCATAAAATGATGTCATGAAACCTTACTCAAGGAATATTTGAGCATGTTTTCTCTCCTTAAATCCTGTTTCCAGCATAATTCCAGCAAAGGAAGTGTTTATGTAGGCCTTGACAGCTTAAGATGGTTCTCGGCTTCTAAACATAGTGGGAAGAAGCTTAATATGATACCAATAAGGTATTGCAGGTGGTATTTCTTTTATACCACAAAGGATCATTTTACCATAGGTACTCGACCTATTCTAGCCACGAAATTGAAAGAGCTTTTAATATCCTCTTCAAAGTTTCATATTATACTAGGAATAAATATATTCTGCCACCGGAAATAACCAGGAATATGGGAGCTTTAGCTGTAGAATCATTCGAATCCCCAGTCTATTTTGATTCCAAGTCAAACCGTATCCGGAGATTACGTGCCCGTGCTCCGACCCGCGATTGAGAAAACTTACCTACTCGCCGTTTCGCGCCATCTTTAGTGTTCCTGCCATTGCATGCAGAGCTGGCCACAAAGCTCTAGCGTCGTTATCCGAGCGAAATCTGAGTGGAATAGCTGACCTTTTTCACTTTACGTCGGCACATGCTCCTATATCGATCCAACTCAGGTTTTGACCTGAGGGGCCTGAAGAAGCCTCGCTGCATTTGGCATGGTTTACGAGAGAAGCCACATCGACAGACCTAGCGGTGATAACGGATCAAGAGGAGAAGCTTAACCTTCGCCCGGGTGGGGGTCTTTTAGACCCCCTCGGGTTTTTCCGAAGCGACCAAAAAAACGGCGGCGCGCAGCGCCGCCAAACTTGTTCTAGCTATTTCTTCATCATTTCTACATCTTTCCTGAAAATTTCAGCTCAAGGTCATATCAGGTCAGGTCACCAGGCTAGGTGAAGTGACCTCACCTCAAAAATGTTTAGGACCGCATAACTAAACGAAGGGTTAATCGATCAAATTCAAACTCATACCACATATTGGGCTCACCAGGAGCTACAACATTTGTTCCGGGATCTTTGATATTGGTGACCTAAGGTCATGTGCAGAGCATGACCTCCCCATTGTAAATACATGGGGAAAATCACGAAATGAGCTTTTCTCAGTAAGTATGGATGGAATCAACTTCAAACATCGGTTACGACCTGCTCTTAGCCCATTTCTGAAGTTGATACCAAAAATTTTGACTTGTGACCATTAAAAGGTCACCTTAGGTCAAGTAAGCATTTTTGGTGTTTTACTCTATAAATTTTAAATATACTAAGATAGAACTTTTATTTTGTCACCAAAGTATGTGTATAGTCACTGCAAGTCAAACGATATACATCATGACTATACCAGGTCAGGTTGGGTCAGACCGTTGACCTGGGTCGGGTCAAATTCTTAAATTTGACCTGGCATAACAATATCATATATCATTCGATTCGTATTGACGAGAGTATTGCAATAGTGCATAAACCATGGCTTTATCTTGTTTGGTTTGGAAGCTATTAGCGAAAAAGTAAACGCCCTTATGCATGGGTGGCTATGGACATTCCCAAGAATATGCCCAATATTCAGTGACCTGTAGCTCCCTAGGCTTTGACCTGACACGAAAATGAATGCCACTGTAATGAAAGCGCATCTCAAGAGCTTTCGAATGGTGTTAGAAAAATGTTTCTAGCTATCATAGTTTCTGAGATATACGAGGTTTTCTTAGTACACCTCATATTAGCGATTTAGACCTATTTTGACCTCTGGTGACCTTGATATTGACCTGACAAGAAAAATGACTAAAGTATTTTCGATATAATTTTCGAAGAGCTTTCGATTGCCGTTTTGCGCTTTTTTCTAGCTCTCTTATTTTTGAGATCGTAGGGGGTCTTTTTTAGCCCCCTCCCCCACCAGGGCGAAGGTGGCTCGTACCCACCACCGGGGCAAGGGTTAAGCTGAGTCTGAGGACCGACAGATTCCGCTGAGAGCTAGTGAAAGTGAAGGAGCATACTGGGGCTACGACAGTTCAGGCATTAATTGTACTGATTGCCAAAACCAGGAGTCCATGTGTGCCAGCTAGAGGTTGACAACACATGCACTGAAGCGTGAAGCCCAAGTTTGGCCGCGCAGAACAGCCCTTGCTATGCAAAGCTGATGAAGTAATGATAACTAAGCATCTGTTACTGTTAGATACAGTCATCCACGTGTCCTAAAGATCGTTTTCAGGTCACTTTGAGCACAGATTAGAAGCGCTTAACAAAGATTGGAAGGATTTTCTCAGGAGCCTCTGAACGCACGTCCATCGCTGGACAGAGGTAAGTCTCAATCTGTACAATATCGTGTACAGAATGAGATTTTCTCAGCCATGACGGAATGTTTTGAAGCAAACATGTCTATGATTAGCTCTTTATATCCAAAGTAAACGAGGGCTGCTATTTCTGACGACAGCGGCATGTGCTTGAATTGTAAGCCTGGACCGCTCCTCGGCGATATCGGAGATGATTGTTAATTAAAGGCATTTCATGTGTGTCCCAAAAACGGTGAACGTTATTGTTGTTTAATGTTTGTGTCCTGATAAAAATATGACTATATTTTCTTTTCTAGAGGCTGAAGTAGACTGCAGTAAAGAAAGTGGATTACCCTCATTATCATTAAACAAAGTTAATGTAATAGCAAGGCCACAACAACAATATAAGTAATATCTTTACAGAAAGTTTTAATTTACGAAAACAAAAACGCAAAGACTAATGAGGAACCTTCAGTGAACCAAATGAAACTCCAGGCACGATTAAAAGTATGCTACACAGACTACAATTATACCAGCATCAGTTTCGCTACTAGACTATTTTTATGCCAAATGCAGACTCAAAAGAGGCGGTTTAGTTTGAGGCTTGCATCGAATTCAGTTGGTGTGTTGAGTGGAGGGGCATATTGTTTTAATCCATGCTTCGTGGAGAACTGGAATATCATGATCCCATGACGATTTTGCTGATGGAATACATTGATGCTGTGAAGTTTTTCTAAACCGAGTGAAGAATCATTTGAAACCAGTCATCAGACTTGGAATACATAGATTCTACGACGGGAATACAATGAGCATGATTCTGCCTGATTCTAATCGAGTTTGACACCAGAATCTGGACTCGCTTTCAGCACTGACTCAGTTTATCCAAAAGGAATAATTTTTTCTCTCAGTGTACGGGTATTATATCCGTCTTAACAGCCCTCAATGGGCCTGTGATGGGTATTAAATTTTCAGAGAGAGAGAGAGAGAGGTGACCTTCAAAGAATACAATAACTCGTAATATACCTCATTCTTTCAACTTTCGTATGTTTTAACATGAGCTCCACGGGTGGGGGGGGCGGCAAAATGTGCTCCCTGCTGGTTTTCCCAAACCATGCAAACATGAAGAAACTGGGGACAACACAACTTACAGTGCCTTATTCCCAATTCGTTTCATGAACCTGACTAAATTTTCTATATCAGGTCAGGTCAGATACAGAAGTTATTAAAGGTCAAGCGACCCAACCTCAGAACCCACACTGAGAGAAAAATTGATTCCTTTGGGATAAACTGAGTCGGTGCTGAAAGCGAGTCCGGATTCTGGTGTCAAACTCGGTTGGAATCAGGCACAATCATGCTCATTGTATTCCCATCGTAGACTCAATGTAGTCTCTGGGGCATTCCACGACAAATCGACAAGTCGATAACACCTTCATGTAGCAGATTTCCGTGTATTTTTTGTCAGGGGGGCTATTGATGGAGCTGATGACGGTTTTCGTATTAATTTTCCTACCTGACTTACGGTTTAAAAATTATAGCCTCAGGCATTTTGACCATACCCACTTGCATGTCTTTTTTAAAGAAACAATTTTACCTGTATGCTTCTACAAATGTCATAAAACTTGATCTAGGTATCTTAAGGACGAATTACCAATTCTGGCTCATGAGAAATATTATTAAAAAATCAATTTGTAAATATATTATATATTCTTCAATTTTTCAAAATGTATAAAAACCATTTTTCTATGACTTATTTTAGACTTTTTGAGGCTCATATTACTCTTTATACTTTTCTCTGTAAGATTCAGTAATAAAAAGAATGGAGACTTAAACAGAAAGCGAGATCTGAGCTCCCAAACGTCCCGATTCCCACTTTTGTGAGGTTCGTGCGCCAGCGCGGCCCGCCGTCGCTGCAACTATCAAACGTCTCTGGTCACGAAAAAGGTGTCAATGGTGGAATTTGTCGGACGTGAAGGTAAGGATTTATCTAAAACAATAAATTGTAATCAATTTCCATTCCTTACCACCCGCACTGGAGAGGCATCCGACACTTCCGCGCACTGGAAGTGGGACTGGTAGGCCCCCTGAACTCTCGGAAACTAGGAGGCTCAGAAAAACCCCGGTTGAGGTCTGGGTGGGAACTATTAAAATACATATTATGACTGATCTTAATTGACCTAAGTCAGTATCTTCAAGTTCAAACGAGGTCATAAAGGTCAAGTATTAGCCGTGCTGAGTATTCATCCGGAAATGCCGTGATTAAGCTCAAAGAAGTCCATAATGCACTGAAAACAGAGCAAGGTCATAGTGGGAACGTCCAAAAAATGTAAACTTAATTTTTAGATTAAGGTCATTCAAGGTCATTGACCTGTGACGTCAAAATATGACATATTCTCTTTAATTACACCATAATTAGCACCATAGCAACCGTTTGACGGGAAATGAACATTGACCTTTATCCATGACATTTTAATTTGACCTGTGACCTTGACTTTTACGTTGATTTATCTTAACTATGACGTCGTAGCATAATATACGTCATACTGGGTAATGCCATGCGACCGGAAGCACCGGACCAATGACTGAGAATGCTGGTATGGCCTTGAAATGTGACCTTGACCTTCATGAGGGGTGAACTTGACATGTAATCTCGTTTTATATGGCGCTATAACGTTGCCAGTTGGTCTTTTATGCACGCGAACTGGTACAACCGCGCGATTGCAGCGATCTCAAATTAAAGTGTTTAGCTTTGAAAGCCTTTAATTACAAAATTGAGGCGGATTTTCAAGGTTATTTGACCAATCGACGTGCCATTGAATATTCTCAGAAGTAGCGAAATAGCGTTTTTTGGCCACGAAGGGTTCTCCGGCCACCTAGAAAAAAGTAGGTGGGGCCTTCGAGGCTCCCCTCCAGTGTCCTTTTTAACATGCGCTAGTATGAGGCCCCACCACCTTTACTGGCAGGAGGGTTACCCATCCCCTTATAATCTCAGCAACCATGTTTGGAAGGGGACACGGAAAGCAGTGTTCCATTGCTTGCCTCGATCTCTGCCGAAAATGCTTCAACAAAAAGTACTCAAACTAGCTACTGAGCTCAGAAAACGCTTCGATAAGGCAGTCGCGAGAAAAGGAACATTGAAGATTCACAAGTTCGTACCGATTAATTCGAAGACCGTTATTGTCCATGAGGTCTCGAATGATGAGTGACAGAACGTTCGAGTTTCAAATTGAATCAGTGAAGTTCAATGGCACCATGTGAGGGAGTCGTTCTTCCGATCCGTGTGTCAGATCTAAAATAAAGCAGCATGTCTTAATCTTATATGTTCGAAAAGCAGTTGTCGGCGTGGACGCTATGTGGCTTTTTGTTTGTATGTGTGCTTTCTAATATAAATGGAACTGGGATACATGCAACTTTTTTTAGGGTATGGGTAGAAAAAGAAAACTTTCTAAAACAAACCTAAGACAACAGTAATAATCGGCTTCTGACGCATAATCCTCCCACTACATTTTCCAGCAAATGCATCAGAGTGTCGGAATTGTTCCGAATGTTGCGGTAATACATTCAATTGTTTCGGAACGGCTCAATTTTTTATGTAGCAATAGTAGCATCCATACAACATCCAGTTCATTCACAATGTCACCGAAGCGCAGTCTTGCTCAGTTCTCCCCTCCCTGTTACCCCACTTCCAACCGGACGCGTCTATGCGGCGTGCCGACTGCAGGCTGAGTGGCCGGCGACGGTGTTGGGCTTGGTCTGAGGTGCTCGTTACTGATTTTGCTCTGCAGTCTCCATTCTTTTCATTGGCGTTATATGTAGTTTAAGCAATGCTCTTTCACATGAAGTTGTTTTGAAGTCAATAAAAACATAGGAAATATGTATGCTTATCTTTGCAAAAGTTTGGAATTATATTTTATACATATTCGTGCCAATTGCTATAATTAAACTTACGTATTTCTATTGTTCAGACTTTTGTAATTATTTTCATGTAACCTCTTGAAGGAATACCTTTAATTTAAATGCCTAAAAACACAAGCGAAAAGTCTGATGCACGCGCCCGATGCTAAATTTCCCGAGGCTATAACTCCAAAACCGTTTACGGACGAGACTAAAAATACCGTAGTCGTTTTCAGTGCCACTGAGAACCCTAGTCCCAAATTTTCATGAAAATCTGAGATATGAGGGTGTTATTTCAACCCATCGATTTGTCGATTTGTTGTAGAATGCATCCATCTCGGACTAGATTGAGTCAAGTACGACGTGTTTTCTGAAGCTCAGGATGATCGGAATAAACGCGCTGATTTCAAATGCTTTCTGGGTTGGTTTAGAAAACTTCACGGCATCATTGTATACAACCAGAAAAATTGTCATAGAATTGTTACATTCCAGTTCCCCACGGAACATGGATTAGAAAAATATGCCCCTCCATTCAACACGGCAACTGAATTCGACGCAAGCCTCAAACGAGACCGCCCCTTTTTTCTTTTTTTAGTCTGCATTTGGCATAAAAGTAGTTTTGTGGCAAAACTGATGCTGGTATAATGGTAGTCTGTGTGTCATACTTTTAGTCGTGCCTGGAGTTTCATTGGGTTCACTGAATGTTCCTCATCAGTCTTCATGTTTTTGTTTTCGTAAATTAAAACTTTCTGTAAAGATATTACTTATATTGCGGTTGTGGCCTTGCTATTACATTAACTTATTTGTCTAATGATAATGAGGGTAATCCACTTTGTTTATTACAGTCTACTTTAGCCTCTAGAAAATATAACATAATCATAACTTCGTATTAGGACACGAACATTAAACAACAATCACGTTCACCGTTTTTCGGACACACATGAAATGCCTTTAAAGGGAATGTGGCACTTTCATAACGTGATTTTAATTGAGATAGCCAAGTCGTGAAGCAAGTCAGAAAACCCGGTACTCAATATATAATTTGTCATGGAACTCAAGATTTCCGTACAAAAGAACTATAACCTACCTGCAATGTACCCTCATGTACCCTAAGCAGCAGGCCACAGTTGTCATGGCTGTTGGTGTGACGACATATGCTGACGTCACGATGAGCATCAGTCAATCGAAGCCCTTGAAGCGTTTTGAGTTTGGTAGTGGTTGCCAGATCATGGCATCATTTACAGGCATATATTTATTTCTTTTCCTAAAAGAGTATTTTGAAAATCAAAATATCGACCTCATTGTACATTTTTGAGAGAAATCATGAGTGGTTTCATGATTTTCGGCTAAAAGTACGCCTTATTAGGTACACTAAATTCCAGGATTCGACCAGGGTGCCACATTCCCTTTAATGAACAATCATGACCGACATCGCCCAGGAGCGGTGCAGGCTTACAATTCAAGCACATGCCACTGTCGTCAGAGATAGCAGCCCTCGTTTACTTTGGATATATAGAGCTAATTATAGACATGTTTGCTTCAAAGCATTCCGTCATGGCTGAGAAAATATCATTCTGTACACGATATCGTACAGAATGAGACCCACCTCTGTCCAGCGATGGACGTGCGTTCAGAGGCTCTTGTGAAAATCCTTCCAATTAAGCGCTTCTAATATGTGCTCAAAGTGTGCTGAAAACGAAATTTTTGGTACACGTGGGCAGTGGCGGATCTAGCCGGTTGGTTTGGGAGGGGCAAACCAAAGTCGAAAAGCAAAAAAAAGCGTCGCGCAGTGAAAAATTGCGCTACAATATGCCTTTTCGGTAGGATTTTGGGAACTGGAGACGAAAAGCAAAAAAAGAAAAAAACGTCACGGGGTGAAAAAACATGGGCTCAAGATACATTTTTCCTATCCAAGCCCCAATATTTACACTGAACTTCTCTAATTCTGTTTGAAGTTGAGAGTTGAAGCACCAAAATTTTGCTTACAAGCTAAAAAGGAGTGGGGGAAAAAGGAGGTCGATCGCTTTGGGGCGGGGCAAAAACATAGTTTTACCCCGAGCTTTTCCGTTTGGGGGGGCAATTTCCTTTTGCCCCCCTGGATCCGCCACTGCACGTGGGTGGCTGTATCCAACAGTAACAGATGCTTCTCACCACTTCATCAACTTTGCATAGCAAGAACTGTTCTGCGCGGCCAAACTTGGGGCTTCAGTGCATGTTGCCGTCCTCTAGCTGACACATGGACTCTTGGTTTTGGCCACCAGCACGATGAATGCCTGAACCGTCGCAGCCAAAGTATGTTTCTTCACTTTCACAAGCTCTCAGCGGAATCTGTCGGTCCTCAAACTCAGCTTAAGCTTCTTCTCTTGATCCGTGGTCTGTCCATGTGGCTTCTCCCGTCCACCATGCCAAATGCAGCGCGGCTTCTTCAGGCCCCTCAGGTCAAAACCTGAGTTGGATCGATGCAGTAGCACGTGCCGACGTTAAATGAAAAAGGTCAGCAATTCCTCTCGAATTTCGCTCGGATCACGACACCAGAGCTTTTTGGTCAGCTCTGCGTGCAATGGCAGGAACACTGAAGATCGCGCGAAACGGCGAGTAAGTTTTCTCAATCGCGGGTCGGAGCACGCGCACGCAATCTCCGGATACACTTTGACTTGGCATCGAAATAAACTGGGGATTCGAATGATTCTTTTGCTAAAGCTCCCATATTCCTGGCTATTTCCGGTGACAGCATGTATTGATCCCTAATATATTATGAAACTTTGAAGAATATATTAATAGCTCTTTGAATTTCGCAGCTAACATAGGTCGAGTACCTACGGTAAAATGATTTTTGGTATAAAAGAAAAACCACTTGCAACACCATATTGTTATCATCTTAATCTTCTTCCCACTATGCTTAGAAGCCGAGAATAATTTTAAGCTGTCAAGGCCTACATAAACATTTCCTTTGCTGGAATTATGCTGGGAACTCGGGGAGAAGATCTAATGAGAGCAAGCATGCTCAAATTTTCCTTGAATAAGGTTCCATGGAATCATTTTATGCTCGAGCAGACCGTGGTTCCGGAATAGACAGTGCACATAGGAAAAACATTCTCTTGCAGTATAACAAGTTTGACGCGGCGTCAAAGGAACACCTGGCAACCGATCAGTTCCAAACTATTACAATATGATGAGGTCATATTGGGGTTGTCCACAAATATGGTATCTCAGAATCTTCAAACTGTTAGCCTAAGATGGGGTTAATTTTTTGTTCAGCCCATTATACCTAAATCTAGTATGAAAAGCATAAAGGGGTGACCTTAAATACTTGATAGATCAAATCTAAAATTTTCATGCAATATATTCTCACCACGACATTGACCATTAATATGAGTTTTTGAGCATGTGATGCTTCAAATGTCATGTGAGGTCACATGAGCATACAGTAAATACTTTGCCAATATCTTCGCACCACATCGAGATAGAGCCTCCATTGTGCATTCATTGTGCTTATCTTGTCACTAGGAGACTATTGATATGCAGCATGACGATAATAGGTCATCATATGACCCTGACTTAGCTTGAGAACGAGTCGTTTTCTCATTTGACCCGTCAGGGTCATATTATACACAATTAAATTTTCCACAATAAGAGGTCTCCAATGGTGCTTAAAGATGTTATCTAACTCCACTCAGTAAAACTATATAAGGGAAAATCTTCAATGTCCTTTCTATGCAATTTGCTTTAATATCTGGTGACCTCAAAATTGACCTGACAAATAACGTTATAATTTCTCTTTTGACATGTCAAGAGCTTTCGAACACCTTCTGTAATTTTGCTTTAGCTTCCCAGGAAATTGGGGTAAAATACATCCCCGCAGTGGGCTCGTATTAAGTTAGTCAGGGGCGGATACAGGATTTATTATGGAGGGGAGGCACATCGACCAGGTTTGCACTAGCTAGTGCCGAAACGCAGGGTAGTGTCGTCGGGAACTTTATCAGAGTGTAACCACTCCCCTCTTCTGCTTACACTGAATTCGTCCTTCATACCCTTGATGCCAGGAAAATGTCGAATTGGCAGGTATTTCTCAATAGAAAATACAATCGGGCTGGGTGCTCTATGTTTGGACAACAGAAAGGCATATATGTAATTGACATAGCTGATCTGATCTGGGACCCCTGAGCTGGTTCTAAGCCCATGAGCTCATCTGGATCTCTTCTAGATGGTCAGGGCCCCCAAGCTTATCTTGAAACCCAGGTGTTGGCACTGGGGCTCCCTTAGCCGTCAAGGACCCCTTATCTGGTTCGGAACCTCTTAGCTCTTACGGGCCCCCTCAGCTGATCTTAAACCCTCTGAGTTGGGTTCAGGCCTCCTGAACAAGAGGGCGAGCAAAAATCAATGAGGGTGGTCCATGTCCAAGTCGGACGCCTAATGGTGTGCTGGGGAAAGCTTCCCCAAAACCAGGGGTGGCTCAAACTAAAAAGGTCAGCTTCAAATGGTTTTACCTTTGTGTTTGTTACCATTCACTGTTCGTGCCCAAGGTGTCGCCAATTTTCGTTCGCCTTCGGCGCCCGAAATCAGCGGAAGCGGCACTTGGGTCGTAAGACAGTGAAACATCCGTTGTAAAGACAGTGGCCAGAATATTTAGAAATATTTATGAATATCCACTTTCCAGACAATCACAGAAGTTAAGAATTCATTTGCGAGAAGTTTATATCAGATATAACCTGTTCTTTACACGATGAGGAGGCACACTATGGGCAGGGGCGGTATTTCGGATGGCTGAGAGGTTATCAGTTTCAGTTATAAATGGACCCATCAGTATGCTGTAAGTGACCACTGTATGAGTCAAAGTGCTGTGACCTCGGCTTCTTCCCAGACGGACGTAGGTAATGCTTAGGCACACGCCTGTTTTTGACACTAAGGTGCCATCTTTGGCAATCGTTTTCACGGAACTGTCAGGAGCTGTTTGATTTATCTCGGTGAGTTGGCATTGTACATTGTAGCCAACCCTTCGGTAAGTGTCCCGGCAACGCTGAGTGATGGTCTCCTCCACCCCACCCACCGCGAAGCCATTGTACTGTTGTGTCCGGCACGTATCCGGACTGTCGCCGGCTCACGTACCGGGTGACGACTTAGGATCAGCCGGCTAAAGCTTTTTGTTAGAGGGTTGAGTGATACCCTGCCATGTTGTTGCTGTGACCACCTTATTCAAACACATGTGTTACCGCATAAACATACCTTTTCATCCCTTCGTCGAAATTCGCCTCCACGGGCAATACGTGCGCATTGTGTTGAGCGCGAGGAAGTGTCATGGCTATAACGAGCCCTATCCATCTCGCACCTCGCACAGCGGTATGTCGCGACGGGCGTAATTGATGGATGACTGGGTGTGCCTTCCTGTTTTGTTGAGGTCGGGCTGGAAGCGCTACCTAGCCATGAGAGAAATCAGCAATGAACCAGAGGAAATACACCACTGCACTGGTAGACCCTGGGATCGAATGCGTACACCACAAAATATCTTATCTGAAAACAAGTATTAAATTGAGTAAAGAAACGTATTGTATCTTAATCTCAGAGGTGTCACCATCCCTCCTAATCCCCTCCTATCAGCTTGTAAAATATAATAGTTCTGTTTAGTAACGCCTACACTCCATGGCATAACAAGAGTTATACCAAAATGTTATTTCCCCGTGTTCATTCCTTACATTTTCATTCAAGGTATGGACAGGAATAATCTGTTTTCCCCACTTTATGCGAGGGCCCCAGGGCATATGTGAGTTTAGTTTAATACAATACCATTTTGGGAGGTGGTTGAACTCTGACCGTGACTCGAGACCGTGGCCACTGCCTCAGGCATTGGAGGAAATATACCTTAAATGAAATGTGGTACCTTTATAACGTGATTTTAGCTGAGGTAGCCAAGTTATAAAGTATGCCGGAAAATCCGGTACTCCATTTGTCTTGAAACTCAAAACTTTCGCAGAGAAAGTTAAAACCTACCTCAAATGTACCTCTCATGTACTTCAAGCAGCAGGCCACAGTTTTCAGGCTGTTGGTGTGACGACACTAGATATTTATTTCTTTCTCTAGAAGAGTATTTAAAAATAAAAATATTGAGCTTATTTTACATTTCTCAGAGAAATCCTGGACGATTCCATGATTTTCGGCTAAAAGTATCCCAAATTGCACTAAATTCCAGGATTCGACCAAGGTGCCACATTCCCTTTAAGTCCCACTCCTGAAAGAAGCACGTCCTCATCGACCAACAGAGATTCTCCCAGGGCAGCCGCGTCACGCTTTATCTCCAGAGTATTGACCTAGCTGCCCCGTCCCCCCCCAACCGTTCCGAACTTTGGGCCTGGGTCCGTCAGGACTATTTGATGACAAGCAGGGACGCAGCCAGAGGCTTGGTGTGGAGGGAAAGGCACCCCGGGGAGAAAAAGGGCACTGTTTAACGTAACGTAAGAAACTTGCTATATCCTAGCTATATTAACTTTTGGGTACCTTTGGTCCAAGAAAAAGGAAAATCAAGCATTGACAGGGAAGGGAAATTCGATTAACCCACGCCCCGGTGGGCCTCCGAGCCACCTTCACCCTGGTGGGAGGAGGGTGTTTGAACACCCCCTCAAACTCGGCACCTATGTGGGATGGCGTGAAAAACGCGAAAGCTGGTGGATAGCTCATAAAAATTCATGAAGAAACTATATCAGTCACTTCTTGACTCAGGTCAATATTGAGGTCATGATAGGTCAAAGAGTGTAGATTTGAGTACAGTTTTTGGGCTCTAGCGTCTGACAGAGATGAGTTAAAATAATTTTTAGGAACCATTTGCTTTCTCTCGTCACAGCAAATCGAATGATACATAATATGACCATACTAGGTCTAAAAACAAAAATGATCTGACCTCAGGTCAAGGTCACTTTTTAACCTTGCATAGTCAATATGCATATAAATCGACTTGCAATAGCAATCCGAACGCAATAGTATCTAAATAATAGCTGCATCATTATTTCATGCAAAGTTAAAGACCTATGTCTGAAAGCTGCTTAAATTGCCCCAGATAATCTCTCAGAGGTCATAGGTCAGAATTTGCAACATGAACCTGGAAAGGGGCCCATGATACTAAGATTTACAGAATATGAAGGTATTCTCAGCAGTATCTACACAAATACAGCCCAATTTCTGTTTTTCCCATGTATTTCTAATGGAGAGGTAATGGTCCGTACTTGACCTTAGGTCATCGATATGAAAAATCCCGGAATATATGTTGTAGCACTCGGTGGGCCCATGATGTGGTATAATTGTCATTCCGATAGATTCACCCATTTCTTACTTATGCCACCTTAAGCCAACTCATGGAAGTACTTTACATCACAGAAATAAGTGGAGCCTATGATATCTCACTATGTGCAAGCGAAGCCATATTGGAGTCTAAACTTCATTTCTTATGCCCACTGGTTTTGTCGCGACGAGTGAGCCCTGGCTGAACGCGGATAAAGTTCCGCGGCTCCCACAAGGGCCGTAGAAGGAGAAGTGGCATCATGACATTAGAAGAGTAAAATATTTGCTGCCGGAATAATTTAGGAGATACCTTTTAACGCGTTTATAAAGATCCATGTTTCCAAGGATCCCAGTTGGAGTAAGGAAAAGGTAAAGGGGCCGGTGGTTTGGATGTGTATAGTGTGACAGGGATGAAAATTGTGAAAAATAGTTCCTCATTTAAATAAATCAGTAGAAATCCTGGTTTAGGGGACGGTGCTCTGAGCTCAGGGGACATGCTTTTTCATCTCCCCTCCCTAGAATCCACCAGTATAATGATATATTTATATAATCAACGGTGCCTAGGCAACAAAAACCGTTTTAGCAATGGCTCAATCCTCTGTTAAAATATTAATTTTACGGTGCAGTTGCGTGCTTAGGCGCAATCTAAGTGTTGGGTAGCAATAATAGATAGTAATAGTGAGAAAATACGTTTTCTCTAGTTAATCAGTATTGTACGAATCCTTCCATTAGTTTCTATAAATAAGCACAAAATACGAAATGGCAGGGCAAAATCAAGCAGGGAACAAAACGAGCATTTACAGGTGCAACGCAAAACAGGCGGAATAGTGTCACTAACAGAGGTAACGGAAGTAGAACTTGAATGACGGAACTGAACTTATCAGAACAGAATTCAAGGGAGCGTGACGAGCACAGACAAAAGCGAAAGATAAAGGCTACAAAAATACAATCCAAAGAAAGAACATGTGAAGTTTTGCTTTTACCACATGATCAGAGGCTAATACGAACCCGAATCGAAGAGTCTTAGTTTGAAATAACACACATCCTCAGCTAGATGTAACGGATTCCATACCTCCACGCCCTCTACCTCCTCCCAGACGAAACTCGTAGCGAATTTGGTAATGTGTGGCTAGGTTTCACACGTAAAAATAGCCAGAATTATCCCATAATCCTAAGCCAGTACTCTTGGCACGGCTAAAACAGCCGGCTTCTCCTCTAGCGGTCAGTTGCTGAACTAGCGTCGCAGTTGCTCAGCTGCTTCGGTAGCCTGCCACCAGGTGGCTTGCGCCGCTGGTGTCAAGGCCAATGAGCGTTTCGTTACCTAACGTGTACATTTTTTCAGAGAAATCGTGAGTGGTTTCATTATTTTTGACTAAAAGTACGCCTAATAACACTAAATTCCAGGATTCGACCAAGGTGCCACATTCCCTTAAAGCTAGCCCAGGAAACTCATCGAATGTCGCCAAATATGTACCTTTCTAGAGCCTTAAGCGTGCATAGCAGGGACGGCGGAGTCCAGGGTGCAAGTGGTGCAGTTGCACCACTCGATTTTTTTCAAGTGGTGCAAAAGTATCTTTTTGCACCACTTGTTTTGGCTTTGTCCAGGGAGGCGCCCCTCTCCCAGGCCTCAGCCGGCGCCCCCGGCCGGTCAGAGAAAATCAAGCCTAATTACCGCCTACTTGAAGAGGTAGGATCCTCTGTGAAAAAGACATTTTCATACATGAATGACGCACCTTGACATAAAAGCTGCGCCCTGGAAAGCAAAAGGCGACCCCCTTGAGTAAAGGCGCCTCCTTGAATAAAGGCGCCCCTCTGGATAGCATAGGCGCCCTTGAAAAGCGTAGGCGCCTCCTGGACAGCTGAGGCGCATCCGAAGAAGAGAAACGGCGCCCCTAGATATCACATGCGCCCCCTGGTTAGCACAGGCACCCCTTGACAGCAAAAGGCGCCCCTCCGCAGAGAAAAAGGCGCCCCATGGACAACATAGGCGCCCTTTGATAAGAAAGGCGCCCCCTGGAGAGATAAGAGAGAAACCCCCCTCCCGAGAACAACGGCGGCAGGGACGGCGGATTCCGCAGGACAGGGTGTGCAGTTGCACACCTTGAAAAAAATGATGGTGTACAATAGTATATTTTTGCACACCTGGTTTTGACCTCGTACGGGGAGGCCCTCACGGATTTGGGTGGCACCCCGGATTTTGCCGGCGCCCCCGGCCGGTCAAGAGAAAATCAGACACATCGCCTGTCTGAAGGGGTAGTACCCTCTGTGTAAAATAAAATACACTTTCAAATATGAATGGCGCCCCCTGACATCAAAGCTGCACCCTGGACAGCAAAAGGTGCCCACCCCCTTGAGGAAAAGCGCCCCTCTGTATAGCAAAGGCGACCTCTAGACAGCAGAGGCGCCCCTGGACAGAAAAAGGCACCCCCAATTGAGGAGTAACGACGCCCCTGAATAGCATAGGCGCCCTATGGTTAGCACAGGCACTCCTGTACACTAAGAGGCGCCCCTCCCCCCATAGAGCAAAGGCATCCCTCTGGATATCATAAGCTCCCTTTAATAGCAATCGCGCTCCCTGGACAGCAGGGGCGCCCTCTGGATAGGATAGGCGCCCCCAAAACAGCAAATACGCCCTTTGATACCAAAAGCGCCCCATGGACAGAACACACCCTCTGGATAGCATAGGCACCCCTGGACGGCAGAGACGCCCCTAAAGAAGAGCAACGGCACCCCGGGATAGCATATGCGCCCCTGGTTAGCACAGGCACCCCTGGACAGCAAAAGGCGGCCCCCACCCCCTGAGTAAAGGATCCGGGTCTCTGGATATCATAGGTGCCCCAGGATAGCGCAGGCGCCTCCTGGACAGCAGAGACGCCTCCGAAGAAGATCAACGGCGCCCCTTGATATCATATGCACCCCCTGGTTAGCACAGGCATCCCTGGATAGCAAAAGGCGCCCCCCCCGAGAGCAAAGGCGCCCCCTCTGGAAAGAATAAGCACCCATGGATAGGAAAGACGCCCCCTGGAGAGGACAGCAGAACATTTTTTAAGGAAAACTCAGTGGAGGGGGGGCGGTGGAGATTTTCTTGTGCTGGCCATTACAATGTCTTCGGGGGATCAAACCCCCATTTGGAGGGGGGCGTTAATAAAATTTAGACGTGCTAGTGTTAAAAAAATGTCTCCTAATTTATGTTATTCCATATTCTAAGGATTACAGATGCTGCCCAGGACTTGCGGGTTTTTTTCAACGGAAAAAGGCCAAACCGGGTTTGCGAAAAGGCCAAAAGGGTCAAATTGTATTTGCACTAAAAAATTTTGTTTTTTTATAAATTTCGTCCAAGTTCTTCCCAGTACGGCTGTTGGAGTCTGAGTCTCATTAAAGTCCTCAAGGGACTTGTCACGGAGACCCCGACCCCACCACCCGAACGAGTAACGCCCACAATGAAGGGTTGATTTAGAAGCCAAAGTTTAACCTCCCACAAAGCACAGGGATGGCCGCCTCGCTCAGGTCACCCTCTCATCAGTCAGTTGCCAGCCGACCTACGTCGGGCAAACGATTGAGCGCCGGAGCGTCTCAGGGGAACCGATCTCAAGCCTGGACATGCACTGCCACTGCATGCTTCTCAGCAGCGGGCCGGAGCCCGACGCTCTACCAACTGAGCAACCGGGGCGACCAAATGGCCAAATAAATACCACAAAAGCCATATTTGAGGCTAAACGAACTCTACCGGGTGTCATAAACCCACAGAAAAAGGACAGAGCACTCTTGTATCACTGCAGTGAACAGTGCACTGTATAAAACTAAATGTTGATAATTTGATATTGACTTGACGATATATTTTTAGCACACTGCCCATCTCATAAGAAGGCAGGAGTCCCCTTCCAATCCCGTGTGGCGACCCAATTATTTTATCCACATAACTAAACAATTTGTTAGCATCATCAATTATCTTGACCGCACCACTCCCCGCTAACATTTGATATCTTCCTGCTTTTTCTGTGAATTGTTTGCTCTTGAACAGTGACGGATCCATAGACAGATCCAGGATTGCCAATCGGAGGGGAGCACCTTCCCGGGGGGCGCCATCCGGAGCAGGGGTCGCCACTTTTGACCGGAAAAACCTACCAGGTGGGCGTAAAATACTATCGGTGAGCACCGATTTTCGCATCCTGGGGGAGAGTGGGAAGCGCCACTTCAGGCGAGTGCCATCGACCTTTCAGGGGGCGCCGTGACCATTTCAGGGGGCACCGAGGATCGATCGGGGGCTGCATCTGCCCCTCCCCTTTGCCCCCTGGATCCGCGTATGGGCGGATCTAGAATTTTAGTAAGTGGGGGGGGAACGCGGAGCCTCAGAGTGCGCACTTTACCATCAACTTTTCACCCAAAGGGCGCCTATGGTATTCGGTTTTCGGTTGCCGTCATTTTGGTGTATCGTATTTTTAACAACGTCCTATCCCTCCCTCTCCCAGCCATAACAGTTTGTACCAGCCAAGCAAGATGCCTATTTGGCGTGATATTTGAAACAATGAATTGCTAAACAGTTCAGTCCACACTTTTTCGGCACCTCTTGAAAAATCTGTAACTGCCACTAGGTCATGGAGAAATTCAAGACACTTGGGAAGATGCAACAGCTGAACATAAAGGTATATATCTGAGGATTTTTCTATTAGTGAAGAGGGGTTAAGTTTATTTTAATATCAAATATGATAAGCATCATTTTGCCTTTCCACGTGGCCAAGATTCGTAAGATAATGGTGAGAGGACATTGAACATAATCGCAGCGAGTGTGAACCTGGCCTGTGCGCTGTCCAAGAAAATTATCTCAGCGGAAAAGCTTTTAAGTTGTAGGAAACACAAACTGGACTTAAACCCACATTATTAATTGCTCCTAAAAAATAATGTTTGAACCAGATGGCAGACTCAAGGAGATATAAGGAAAGTTGAAACATTAAGATAAACACAGAATGAAGTATGTGGGCATTTTCCATCGACTTTTATCTATATTCTTCAATTCATCAGCATGGGAGAATTGCTCTTGTGCGTGAAATTTTGGAGGTGTTAAGAGAATTTCGGTAGCCATGTGATTGAATGCTGAAATAGATCATGCCATAGGCATGTGTGATTTGTGACATAAATGGGCCCTACTAGAATAAAAAGAAAACAGTTTCAACGTGTCCAAGTACTCTCTTGATAAATTGATAACTTTTTTCCGTTTATTGGCTGTAATTTGCGCGTTTAATGATCATGTGCAGTGTTCAGATCGAAGTGAAAAGACCATTCAGATTGATAAAACGAGTATATTTTGTCACTGACCATCCACTTACACCATCAACCATCGCCTTCAGGTCAAGTTCAGGTGAGAAGAGGTGAGCGTGCACTGTGCATTAGGGTGGGTCATACTCTTGAGAAAAATAAAATTTCCGGATTTTAACTCGGTACTACGATTTTATTATGCGAAATTCAATTCTAAGAAACTTTCTTCAAATACATTTTTGTCACAAATTACTTAAAAGGTCGCAAAACCGAACATATGTGTTTTTGAAGTTATGGGTAGAGAAGTTATAAGATAATGCCGGCTCTCGGAGGCAGTGTGAGCTTTCGAGCGATCGCGAGCTATCAGGTTCAGCCCTGCAGGCCACAAATTCAGGTTGCACGTGCCAGGGGCGTTTCTAGTGCACCTTTGGAGAGGGGGATCCGGGACATATAATGAAAACAACACAATTTGTTTATAAAAATCGGTCTACATCTGCTAAAACTGGGTAATATGTGACTGCGTTCAGGGGTATGACCAGATTGGTTCCCCTGGATCCGTCCCTGGCACGTGCACTCGATAAAATCTGAACGCGAGAAGAAATGGATAAAAGGCGGCGAGATCACACAGTGTTCAGGACCTGAGCTTCGTAAAGCTTAGGTATATCTACACACTTAGCAGACTTGATTAAACAAATCGCCATGATATAATATTGTGTTTACTTTCCCGCTCATTCTAACTAGTCACGTCATCGATGCTTTCTTAGTTGCTTCATCAGTAACACCGATACAGACTTGTCAATTTATTTGGTATGCAAAACTCATCCTTATCTCCCCTACAGGAACCGATCTTATTTGATAGCTCCCAAGACGAGAAAGACCTGACCTCAGGGTTGGTAAATTACCTGGGGAAAGGGAGAGACATGTTGGAGACTGAGCTCTCAACCCTGAGATCTGCTCTCAAGAGAGCTTTGCAGACATGAGATGAGAAAGTTCTCTCCACTGGAAAGGATCCTAGAGGTGTTGATATGAGTGTGATAATGGACACAGTAGTGAGAGATGTTATCATACTGTGGTCAAGTCTAACTCACAGTTCATACCCCCAGTAACAGTGAGCTCTGCTACTCAGACAGCAGCAACATGCTCTGCCTTCCTGAGAGATCTGACGGAAGCTGGGCACGTTTAAAAAAATAAGTGAGTTCTGGAACCTTAAACTGGCCGCTGCAGCGTGTTTGATTGTCATATAGTTCCTCTTATCAGTGCTAGTGTTGGGAGATGAAGCACACGTGTCGCATGGCTCAGTGTCCTCGAGTATGTCTGTTATATTATTGTTGTTGTCTGATCTGGAGTCGGAGATAACAGACTGAGTGGGCTCATCCAAAAATGATATTCACTGCACTTGGGGGAACTAACATCTCATCATGCAAAATCAGTTGCTCTTCCTTCTGCAGCTTCTTCCTCTTGGTCCTCTCCTCTCTCAACGTCGTTTCCTGCTTTCTCTTCTCAGCTTTTTTAGTCTCTCCGTTTCCACCCTGTCCACAGACATCATCATCATCCCGGACTTCTCACCCTTCTTGGTCCGCTGCCTGTAAATCCACTCCAGCTCCAAAACTGGGAGCTTCTCCTGCTTGGGACAGTTACAGTTGATGTGGAATCCAGGACAGGAAGAGAAGCAGGCTCCAAGACATGGCTCAATCACACACTCACATACTGTGATGTCGAACAATGTGTCAAGTTTATGATCAAATCGACTGATCTGATCTTTATTTGTGATCCTGTGTCTGACGATATCTCCGGCCTTGCCCCAAGCATCCATTAGCCTCTTCTTGATTGCACGAGATTTCACTTTTACTGGGGGCATGAACTGTGAGTTAGACTTGACCACATATGATAACATCTCTCACTACTGTGTCCATTATCACACTCATATCAACCCTTCTAGGATCCTTTCCAGTGGAGAGAACTTTCTCATCTCATGTCTGCAAAGCTCTCTTGAGAGCAGATCTCAGGGTTGAGAGCTCAGTCTCCAACATGTCTCTCCCTTTCCCCAGGTAATTTACCAACCCTGAGGTCAGGTCTTTCTCGTCTTGGAAGCTATCAAATAAGATCGGTTCCTGTAGGGGAGATAAGGATGAGTTTTGCATACCAAATAAATTGACAAGTCTGTATCGGTGTTACTGATGAAGCAACTAAGAAAGCATCGATGACGTGACTAGATAGAATGAGCGGGAAAGTAAACACAATAGTTATATCATGGCGATTTGTTTAATCAAGTCTGCTAAGCGTGTAGATATACCTAAGCTTTACGAAGCTCAGTTTCTGAACACTGTGTGATTTCGCCGCCTTTTATCCATTTCTTCTCGCGTTCAGATTTTATCGAGTGCAACGTGCCAGGGACGGATCCAGGGGGAAGCAATCTGGTCATACCCCTGAACGCAGTCACATATTACCCAGTTTTAGCACATTTAGACCGATTTTTATAAACAAATTGTGTTCTTTTCATTATATGTCCCGGATTCCCCTCCCCAAAGGTGCACTAGAAACGCCCCTGGCACGTGCAACCTGAATTTGTGGCCTGCATGGCTGAACTTGATGGCTCGCGATCGCTCGAAAACTCACATTGCCTGCGAGAGCCGGCATTATCCTATAACTTCTCTATCCATAACTTCAAAAACACATACAGGGGCGCAGCCAGAGCTTTGGTATGGGGGGGCACACAAACTTTGAGGGGCACCCCGGGGAAAAAAGGGCACTTTTTAACGTAACCTAAAAAACTTGCTATATCTTTGTTTATATCCTTTTTGGAAATCTTTGGTTCAATGAAAATGCAAATAAATCATTGACGGAGAAGGAAAACGCCATGAAAACCGAAAAAAGAAAAAATATCATCAAAATGTCATGGAAGTAGCCAAAACACGACTGTTTTGGATAGATTTAAGGACAAATCAGCCAACTCATGCAAGTACTTAACATCAGAGAAATCAGCGGAGCATGTTATATATGTTACAATGTGCAGGCTAAGGCATATTAGAGTCGAAAATTCTTTTGTTATGCCCACTGGTTTTGTCGTGACGAGTGAGCCCTGGCTGAACGCAGATTAAGTTCCTTGCCTCCCGCAATCGCCGTGGGACGAGGAGTGGCATAGTGTCTTTGGAATAACACATTTTTACTGCCGGAAAAATTTGGGAGATACCTTTTGAACGCGTTTATTAAGTTCCATATTCTCAAGGATCGGTCCCAGTTAAGAGTAAATAAAAGGTGAACAGGCCGGTGGTTTGGATGGGGAAGGTGTGACAGGACTGAAAATTGTGAAAACTAGTTCTTCATTTAAATTAATAAGTAGAATCCTGGTTTAGGGGACTGTGCTCTGAGCTCAGGGGCACATGCCCTTTTATCATTTCTTCCCAGAATCCACCAGTATAATAAGCAATTTATATAACCAGGGGTGCCTAGGTATCATAAGCCGTTTTAGAGATTCCTCATTCCTGGTTAGCTCCGTTTTACAAGGGGAATTTCCATTGTATTCTTATTCCCCATCTATTCAAGACCAGCTCTGGCGCCCCCAAGTGTGGATCAGAGGCCTCCAGAGCAGCTTCCCCCATCCCCCCCAGTTGTGCCTCCAGGGACTAGACTAGCTCAGTGACCCCGCACCGAGATGACGGGAGTTGGCCTTGTGTTCTTATTATCTGTCTATTCAAGACCACCTCAGGGGCCCCTGATTTAGATCAGGGCCACAGAGCTGATCATGCTTCACCCAGGGACCAGACTAGCTCATTGATCCCAGAGATGAGGTCATCAGACTAGCGCAATGGGCCACAGATGGGCTCATAGGGCCTTAAACCAGTTCAAGAAGCCCCAGAACAGTTTAAGGCGCCAGATCACCTCAGGGGGCCTCAAGCCAACTTAAGGGGCTCTCACAAGCTCAGCGCCCAGACCAGCTCAGGGTACCCTCAGAACCTAGATCCGCTCTTGGGCCCCAGATCGGCTCTTGGGGCCCCAGATCAGTTCAGGGGGCTCAAGTCAGGTCAGGGGGCAAGATCAAGTCAGGGCCACTAAATCAGCTCAGGAATCCTTCACCAGCTCGGGGCCCAATCAGTTCAAAAGTCCCAGAGCTGCTCAGGGGACACCAGATCGGCCCATAGGGCACCAGATCAGCCTCGGGGACAAACAATCAGATCAGTGGTCCCCGACCAGCTCGGGGTCCAGATCAGCTCGGGAATACCAGATCAAGTCAGGAGGCACTTAATCAGCTCAGGAGCCCCATACCATCTCAGGGGCCCTCACCAGCCCATGTGGGCCCAGCTCAGCTCAGGGCCTGTGAGCTGCTCAGGAAATCACGTAATCAACCCAGGAGGCCCGAGTCAGCTTAAAGGGCACCATATTAGCCATGGGGCACCAGACTAGCTCAGAGGGAATAAGATGGGCTCAGGAGACACACTGATGACTCAGCAGGCACCAGATCCACACAGTGGGCATTAGTTAAGTTCAGGAAGCAGCATATCTGCTCAGGGTGCACCAAATCGATCACCGCAGTGGGCAAGTTCAAGTCAGGGGCACTAAATCAGCTCAGGGATCCCTCACCAGCTCGGGACCCAATCAGTTCAAAAGCCCCAGAGCTGCTCAGGGGACACCAGATGCCCATAGGGCACCAGATCAGCTTCGGGGGCAAACAATCAGATCAGTGGTCCCCGACCAGCTCGGGAATACCAGATCAAGTCAGGAGGCACTTAATCAGCTCAGGAGCCCCATACCATCCCAGGGGCCCTCATCAGCCTCCGTGGGCCCAGCTCAGCTCAGGGCTTTAGAGCTGCTCATGAAAACACGTAAGGAGGCCCAGTTCAGCTTAAAGGGCACCAGATTAGCTCAGGGGGCACCAGACTAGCTCAGAGGGCATCAGATGAGCTCAGGAGGCACCAGATCGACTCAGGGGCATTAGTGCAGCTCAGGTGGCACCAGATCGATCCGCTCGGGGGCCAGATCAGCTCCCAGCCTCCCCCCCAGACTATGGCAGGAGCCTAAATTAGCTCAGGGAGCAACATAACAGCTCAGGGGACATAAAGTTGGTCCAGGGCCCACCAAACCAGCTCAGGGGGCACCAGACCATCTAAGGAGACATCAATAATCAGCTGAGGGGGCACCTAATCAGCTGAAGAGGCACCATATTGACTTAGGAGACAGAATCAACTTGGGGAGGCATGAGATCAGCTCGGGGGCCCGAATCAGCTCAAGGGGCACTAAATCAGCTCTTAGGGCACCAAGCAAGTTTGGAGGCATTAAACTAACTCATAGGGCATTATATAGGTTCAGGAGGCACAATTATTTGCCCAGTGGGGCACTCGATTGACTCAGGGGCACCAGATCAGCTTAGAGGGCAAGTAATCAGTTCAAGGTGCAAATACCAGCTAAGAGGCCACGAGATGAGCTCAAGGAGCACCAGATTAGCTTCACCCGTACGATTATTGGCGACGATGAGGCATTAGGTGGACACATACTAGGTGCCCATACTCTTCCCGGGTGCTTGGAAAGGCGACAGAATGCCCTAACTGACCGAAAAAGGTATTAAGTTGTCCAACAATAGTTTCAATCGGTACATACGGTCCAGTTACATCTAGGTTCAACGGCGTAGGGCACTAAATTTCGAGCAGCATGGCCCAAATTGGGTACTCCACCTGGCTATTACCCCAGCAGTGATGGGAGGCACGTCCCCATGTGCCCCCCCTGGACAGTAGATCAACTCCGGGAGGCATTAAATAAGCCCAGTGGGCCCGGATCAGCTCAAGGGGCACTAAAACAGCTAAAAGGACACCAGGCAAGCTCAGAGGCATCAAACTAACTCAGAGAGTATTATATAGGTTCAGAAGGCACACTTATTTTTTCAGGGGGGCACCAGATTGACTACGAGGGCACCAGATCAGCTCAGAGGGCACATGATCAGATTCAGGAGGCACCAGATGAGCTCCGCCCTTACGATTATTGGCGATGATGAGGCATTATCTGGAAACGGATTATGTGCCTATACTCTTCCCGGGTGCTTGGAAAGGCGACAGAATGCCCTAGCTGACCAAACAGGCACTTAATTGTCAAACAGCAGTTGAAACCGCTAAATGCAGTCTAGTTCCATCTAGGTTCAACGACGTAGGGCACTAAATTTCGAGCGGCACGGCCCAAAGGGGGTACACTACCTGGCAATCAAAAGGGCACCCGGCACCGATGGGGGCACGTGCTCCCTGTGCCCCCCTGGACAGTTAATAAACTCCGGGAGGCATTAAATAAGTTCAGGGGCCCGGATCAGCTCAAGGGGCACTAAAACAGCTAATAGGGCACCAGGCAAGCTCGGGGGGCATCAAACTAACTCAGAGAGCATTACATATATAGGTTCAGAAGGCACAATTATTTTCTCAGGGGGGGCACCAGATTGACTACGAGGGCATCAGATCAGCTCAGAGGGCACATGATCAGCTCAAGGGGCCAAGACCAGCGCTCAGGGGGCACCAGATTAGCTCCGCCCGTACGATTATTGGTGATGATGAGGCATTATTTGGAAACGGATTACGTGCCTATACTCTTCCCGGGTGCTAGGAAAGGCGACAGAATGCCCTAGCTGATCAAAAAGGCACTTAATTGTCAAACAATAGCTTAAATCGCTAAATGCAGTCTAGTTCCATCTAGGTTCAACGGCGTAAGGGCACTAAATTTCGAACGGCACGGCCCAAAGAGGGTACACCACCTGGCAATCAAAAGGGCACCCCGGCACCGATGGGGGGGGCACGTGCCCCCTGTGCCCCCCTGGCTGCGCCCCTGAACACATATGTTCGTTTTTGCGACCTTTTAAGTAATTTGTGACAAAAATGTATTTGAAGAAAGTTTCTTAGAATTGAATTTCGCATAATAAAATCGTAGTACCGAGTTAAAATCCGGAAATTTTATTTTTCCCAAGAGTATGACCCACCCTACTGTGCATGCCCAAATCGAGACACAGCCGCCCTCCCGATGGACAGACCGCGCAGAAATACGTCCTCGTCGCGTTTGATTTCGCGCACGCGTACGACGTAGTGGATCACCACCTGCTACGCGTTCGCCTGCTGGAGATGGGGCTGTCAAATTGCACGGTGGCCTGGATTTGGCAGTGACTCCGGGACCGAAGAGTCCAGGTGGAACTAAATGGTGTGCTTTCCAGTGAGCGCATTTTCCGAACTGGCCTGCCGTAAGGAAGTGTCTTATCGCCAGTTTTATTTTGTATGGGCGGCTCGGCTGGTAGACGCACTCTGCGCGGCTCCCGGATGCTCCCCTACATGTACGCCGATGATACGGCGGCTCTCTGCACGGGCAACAACATCCAAGTCGCCAAGGACCGGGCGCAATAAAGCTGCTGCTGGCACCCTCATGAAGTGGACCCGACAGCACAAAATGGTGGTATCAGGAGCCAAGATCCAAGTACTGGTGATGTCCCAGTGGGCCAGAGACGACGATCCCTTCAATTTTAAGGTCGACGGGAAGTCTGTCACTGCTGGAGACACCCTACAGCTACTTGGCGTCACCATCGATCGGCTCCTCCATTTCGGTCCACACTGTAAGACTGTGGGAGAAGGTCCACCCCCGCATCTCCCACCTACGTCAACTGTCCGGCTGCAACTGGGGGCTGCACGAACAGCACCTCCGAACCGTCACTACTGGCTACGTGAGAGGAGCGATGGAGTAAGCGGCCGCAGCGTGGCTCCACGCCACACCGCCATTTCATGTCGAGCTGCTGGAACGCAAAATGAGAGCGTCGGCGCGTATCATCACAGGATGCACCCACTCCACTCCCAGCCGAGTTAAGACTCCCCGCGCAGCGGCCAGAAGGAGGGTACTCGCAACCCGACTGCTGGTGAAATTCCATACCCTGCCGCCTGAAGACCCTCTGTGAAGACGTGCGGAGGCGACAGCGCCCTCTCGACTCTCCTCGGTGACCGGGTGGCGGCAGGTGGGCAAAGACATGTGGGATCAAGCAGGCATCTCCCTCCCCATCGAGTCTTTCCTTCCTCGACGTCTTCCACTGTGGGTATCAGGAGAGTGAGTCACATTTCAACTAGACGTGGGCCCACTGACATCAGGAGCGCCACCTGTCCGGAAGAAGCGAGTTGCTCTCCTCCACCTCGCTTCCCTGACTCAATGTGCCACATGGGTGTGGACCGACGGGTCAGTGCACGGAGGGGTCACGAGCGGGGGAGCTGGGTCTTCATCGAGTCACCAGACAGAGCCCAGCATGAGCTCAGGCGACCAGCAGGCTCGCTCTGCTCGAGTTTTCAGGCTGAGATGGTAGCCATCCAAACTGCCTGTGTCTTCCTACTGGACTAATCAGTGCACACAGAAGATCCAGTCATCTTCAGCATGGCCCGCCAAGGTGACGACGCATTATAGAAATAAAATGGCTTCAATGTCTGCAGATAAGACAGCGAATCGGTAAAAATCGCAAACTTCCTCATTATCAGCTTAGACACCTGGTCCAAACAGCAAAAAAAATGGAGTACAGCTCTGAAGTAAAAATGGATCCTTCGTAAGGCAAACTAGAAAACTTCTCAACATCGTCACCAACAAATGCACGCCCTGTGCCATTGTCACTTTCTTTTGCAACCGTCTATATAGAAACATACATGGTTTTCGAACGGCTCCGCACGCAAGTTCATAAATTACTGGCGCGTCGGTTCAGGAGGCAAATTTTTGCTTTGTTGGCGTAGGTTGTGTTCGTGTTAACTGTCGAGATGAGCTATGGTTCAATAACAGCTGCTTCATGTGGTTCGACGAGATTGCTGTCGATACCAGCCTGTGCCAGCCAGGCACAGACTCTCACTCCCTGGTGACGGTTGCAAAACGCGAGCCACTGTCTATCTGACTGAGGTAGGCGTCGCCAAAAAAATGTTTGGTATGTGGGGCGTGTTGGTGACTTATTTTAAAGGGAACGTGGCACCTTGGTAAAATCCTGGAATTTTGTGTAATTAGGCGTACTTTTGGCCGAAAATAATGAAACCACTCATGATTTGTCTGAAAATTGTACAACAAGCTCAATACTTTTATTTTTAAAATACTCCTCTAGAAAAATGAATAAATATCTGCCTCTGGATAATGTCATGATCTGGCAACCACTACCATACTCGAAACACTTCAAGGGCTTCGATTGGCTTATGCTCATCGTGATGTCAGCATATGTCGTCACAACAGCAGCTCACAACAATGGCCGCCTGGCGAGAGGTACATGAGAGGTACATTTCGGATAGGTTTTAGTTTTTTTCTACGGAAAAATCGAGTTCCAAGACAAACGATATATCGAGCACCTGGTTTTCCGATTTGCTTTACAACTTGGCTATCTCAGTTAAAATCACGTTCTAAGGGTGCCACATTCCTTTTAATGGCTTAATGCAAAGCGAGTATCTTACTGCGCATTTGTAGCGGTATTTCATTAATTTCCACTAGCATGCTTATTATGGGTGAAGCTTGGAACGCTCCTGTTACTATTCTGATAGCGAGATGACGGACATATCGATAATCTTTTTCGCGGACTAAGAAGTGGCCTCATACGCAACCCCGGTCTGCGACCTGGGATAAGCCCCCACCGGCGCAGAAGAGCCGCATGACAATGTGCTGAAATCAACCATATTTCATTCTCAATGTATCCCTTCATAAGCCTGTAGGTCAGTGCCATCATTCTTTTCTTTGAAATAAATAGTAAATATCCCGCAGTCAACCCCGGATTCGACCCGCGCACCCCTCATCACGAGACAGGACCTCTAACCACTAGACCACTGCGCCACACTGTACCGACTCCCACTAACCCTACACCTGTGACCGGTCAGGAGGTCACTGGCCGGTATCACGCAATCAAAACGATGCCGTGATCGTGGCGCCGGGTGTTGTGTTCGTACAGAAAAGGCATGGTATAAAGCTGCTTCTAGAAGACGAACCAAACATTAGATTCGCCTAGAATCACTTGTATCGGCGACCCAGGACCCTAAGCTAGCTTTATGCCAAATTGCATCCACTTCCATTCATTTTGAGGACTTGAAACCATGGTGAGAAGCAAACATGTTCCGAGAAATTTAGCTCCTTGAAATACCCTTTCGGACGAATTACTCGAAAGCCGTTGGAGATAAGTGGGTAGTGTAAATGAATTGAATGACTGCAATTAATTTTCCTATTCAGCCATGTCAATTCTGAACTTGTGAATGACATGTGCTCTGAACCGAAAAGATGCAAATAAAAGGTTTTCTACTAAAATTATATTTATACATATAAGACAATGAATTTTATTATCACGATATCCATCTCCGAATATTATCAGGCGGAAGCAATGTTCTTTCATTATTTGAAATGAAAAGTCAAATCGGCGCATTAGATCGCGAGAGATTAAGATTTAAATGAAATGAGCAAAAATGTAGTCCTCCGGCAAAATGGCAAAAACTAGGTCAGATTTTACGTTTTCCACTGGAAACTATGCCTAAACACAAGAAAATTGACGTAGCTGCCTCCACGTGAATGTCTTTAAACTAACTGAAGCGTGCCTTCTGACATTTCGAGCTTACAAGTCGGCTGTCAAATTTCAATATCTTTTTTGCTTGTACTATAAATACTGCGTTTTGGCGTAATAAATATTGTCGGACCAGTTCGAACTTTTTTCTTAGGTGGCCTTGTTGCTTATTCAAAAGGAGGCAAATTTCAAGTTCGTCGCTTAAGAAATAAAAATGATAAAAATGCAAAATTGAAAACATTTGTTCCAAAATTTCTCAAAAACTATTTTGAATTTAAATTCGGGGGCCTTAGTTTGGGCGTCTAGCGTAAAAGGGCAATCACGCTACACAATTGCAGAGCCCTGGTATCAACTGTCAGAACCGCCAAACGGTCAGAATAGAGCCTCTTGAGAAATCTCAATCCGCTTCGCTCCATGGATTTCGTCATGCGGCTCTGACACAGCCGTACTCGATCTTCGGACGAATAAGTGATCTATACAGCATAAGAAGTTTATAACGTAGTTTATAACGATGAGCGTATAACGTGCGCATAACGTATATATAGGCGATAAGCGTATAACGTGTATAGCATGAGAAAGATTTCTCTATCTGCACGGTATCTCATCCTCGTCACCTTCAGTATTTTCAGCGTATCGAAACATTTTTTTGCGGAAATCCTTCAGGTGTGGCACATATGAAAGCTTATCGAGTGTGAACCTGATAAATCTGGTTTCTGCTACAACGTCGCTCGGATTTCCGCGAATTTACAAAATCGGGTATTCAGCAGAGCTGCAAAATATCTCAAATCTGTCGGGCACTTTCGAAAAAACCTCCAAATCTGTCGGGTGGTTAGGATAGGACTATTAAAATTGTCTAAAACCCATTCAATTGGTAAAATGTTCCTACTCATTTTCCACATTCTTAATAGAAAATACTAAAATTAGCATAAAAAACTTCTAGTTTGGCACCAATGGATATCATTATCCTTATTTTTGTGCTCTGATCCTTCTATGTGTGATATCCTTATTTTTCGTGCTCTGAAGCCGCCTATGGCAAATCTAAGTGGAATGACACAAGTCTATTAATTTTCAAAACTCTTGAACTGAGACTGTTCTTCGGGTTTTCAATTATCAGACTCGCTCACGAAATTAAGGTTATCGGCAGAAACCTATTACAAATTGAATACCGAACCACCAATTCTCATTTTCTGGAGTCACCATTGGTAAAGGAAATTTATTATTGGATGTAATTTGAGATTTGTGGACGTACAGCATACAAATAGTGTGTGTCAAAGTCAGCTCGACTGGTTCTTGAATAAGACTCGGTCTTGAATTCAGATGATTTAGGTCACAGGTGGAAATATACAATAACATGAAAAGCAGCCCCCTTTTTCAGTCCTCTGCAGCCGCCATTGACAAAAATGTTGCACTAGAATGAGAATAAGTGATATTTTGTTTATATGTTACATAGTCCAGCCCAGAATACTTAAAAAATATAGTTTGCAATGGAAGAAAGCTGACCTGGTTCCCATACCATGCGGTTACTTATGCCAGCTTCTGCAGATTTTCATAATTTCAGTTTTTTGGAGGTGGGAGGGGGTAATTTGGAAGGAACCCCCAAAATTTATATATGGATTTTGCTCTGATGGCCAGACAAACAAGATTGGAGGGTACTTTTTTGATATTTGAAAGTGTTTTTTAAGGATCATGGCTACTTGTAGTTGAATACAAACATGTAATATTAGCTTTCCATGACTTTTAAATGCATGTTTACATGAAAAATCCCAAATTTTGAAGCTGTTGGCTATTTCAAAGTTTTTCATGCATTGCCGTGCTCATTTCCATGAGGGTACGTGGTTTAGGATCTGAAGTTCATGAGGCTAATAAATAACCTTAAGTCAGTTAGATAGTAAATGTCAAATAAATATGTTTCCAAGGAAGGTTAGAGTAAAAGGAATGAGTAAAGGTTGCACTAGGCTGTGTTTTTGTTATATCTTTGTCCCCTTGACATAGATCATAGGCATATTTAGGTAAGTGAATAAAATGAAATGGGAGAAATAGTTTGGTACTTAAAACACAAATTAATGTGGAAAGGTGAAGAGTTTTGTTTCTTTGGCATCTACAAATCCACTGATGAATGTTTGCAACTTTTGTGGTTAATTCTGGACAAACAGGCATTGGATTTAAAAGAAGACGGAAGGGAAAATCAAATGTTTTAGTCTAATTTGACCAGTCTGCTGGTAAAATTCATTTTTCCCTTATTAATATCATTTAAAATTATTGATCAACAGTGAGCATAACATACTGTGTGGAAATAAATGTAAGCTGCCGAAATTACAACGAACACCACATCGCTTACTTGTTTGTTTTCTCCCCCACACTGTTCTGATCTGCCCGCTGTTTGATCCATGCTTCAAAACGACCTCCTTGACCAAAACCCCTGTTCCTGAACTTGCAGGGCAGCCCAGAATGCTTGATTCACTGATGCTCCTTAAAAAAAGGTTTTTCGCCAAAATACCCACATCCCTCAAATCCACATTTAAGCCTGATACGGGACGGTGGAAGGGGCTTCAGCTTAATCGGAGCCATTTATCAGCCCTTCAACTATGGACGATGAAATCCAGGCTCAACCAGTTTACTCAAGATGTATACCAAAGTAATGCAAGAGAAAAATAATCAAAAACACAACCTTGCAACGTATTGCCTCCACCACACCACGGGATTCTAGGGCCTTGAGGGAAAAAAACTGTTTTGCCTGTCTAAAGGCCTTTACAGCGGCCTGTCGGGCCAAGCTGTCGCGTGCTATGGAATACAAATCGGGCCCGACAGGCCGGTGAAGGAATTTTTCCAGCAGACGATTTTCTGGGTGACGTTTAAAAGGCCCTCTGCACATAAGGCCCTCTATTCAAAGTTCCCTCGATTCATAAGTCCCTCGAAAAGACCCTCTGTGCATAAGGCCCTCTATTCAAAGGTCCCTCGATTCATAAGTCCCTCCATTTTCCATCGGTTCTTGCCCCACACTGGCTTGATATGGGAGAGGTGCAAATTCATGAAAAACTTGTTGAGTGAAAGAGGTGACAATTCTAATATTGAGTTTTTTTAGAACAAAAAATATTTTCTGTTTCCTTTCAAGATTTTTTTCTCACAGATTGTAAGATCTGTCGCAGGACCATACCGTGCCCTAAAATCTGTCGGGCACTTTATGACCCGAGAGCCCGACTTTTTGCAGCTCTGGTATTCAGTCTCAATGTCTATTATAAAAGTGCATGCACTATGTCTTTGAACTTGAAAATTTCAGTCCATTGCGTGTGATCCATTGCTGCAATATGTCAAGGCCAAGCTGCAGCCGCCTCTGCGCAGCTGCTGTAGTAGACACTGTCACACATATTGTGAAGTCTTCAACGAAAATAACGTGACGTATGTTTGCAGGAAGTGTCTGCAATATCATTGGTCATAACTGCAAACAAGGCTATGAATATCGCAGAATCCTGGGCTATGCTACTCTGTTGCTGATGCCAATCCGATACGACTAAGTTTACGCGAAATCTAAAATACCTATTTTTCGGAATATTAGAAATAAACCACCCCAAGTGGCCTCGCAAGCCGAGTCCAAAGAGTTTCTGCAGAACGCCATTGGATAGCAAAGGCGCCCCCCAAGAGATGATGGCGCCCCCTGGGGAGGAAGGCGCCCCCTCCACAAAATCTTGCACCACTTCTCGAAAATGGAATCCGCCGTCTCTGGTGCATAGTTCAACACAGTCATTATTTTCCAATGGACATATTATGAATATGGGTGAGACATGAAATTTTCCGCGTTTATAAAGAATAGATGGAAAGTTTGTGTCGTTTATATACAACGGTGATCATATTTCACCCATCAAACCAAATGTCTCTCATGGCAGCACTTCAAAATTGTTCTTACTTGAAGAATACAGCTTAAGTGCGTACATAATTTCTGTTTTGGCCCAGCACCAACAACGATAACAAACTGAGTAAACATTCTTCTGATATGTACCGGGGCTAACAAGATCCGGGCCTGCTAACCCTGCTAGTTAAATGTGCAAACTGTCAATCGGTAATATCGGTTCTGTGATGGAATTCGACTCTCCTGATCTGACCGACAGTCAGCCTGCAGCGTCATAACTAGAACCTGGTGAACTAGTAATGTGTGCATAAATAACATTAAAGATAACACAAATAAGATCATATTATGTGTTTGGTTTCTAAATGTGCCCTTCCGATACGTTTTTCTACAGATAATATTTTTAAGACTCTAAGAAATTTTATATTTTGTTTCTGTAGTCCACCGTGCTTGACGTGATTAATTTAGTGAGTCCCGATGATTTTCAGTAGTGTTGCCGACAGGGCGTAATATTTGTTTGTATGCTTTGGTTTTGTACAGTCTAAAACAAGCCAACTGTTCAGGAGTGTAATCACCCTAATTTTACATCGGTTGACCCTCATTTTTTATTTTTCTGACCATTTCCGTACAGAGAGGTTCACACACCTCGGTAAAGGAGCGAATCGCGGCCATCCGTAACATGCACGGGCGATTGTTTTATGGAATAAGTTTTATTCGCTATTACTTCCTTAACATCTAAATTTGAGCATTAGGCACATTTGGGATGGAGGTACTGACCGACTTGTTGAATCATGATTCTGTTCAGGGTCAACTTTGGCTCACACTCGCTTTTGCTTTATTCAGAGCTGAGTTTGCTCAGCTCTTCTCAATCAAGCATGCGGTCATAAGCTACCTCAAGCCGCCCTGTCATGGGTGTAGAGGCAAAAGGACAAGGTGCTACGCCCTGTTCACAGGGGACGAGCTGGAACACACGGTCGTGAAGCAGGCCGCCCCAAAACAACCGAGATTAGGCAGCATCCTTAATGAGATGATTGCTCACCTGGGCGACCAGGGAAGGGACTGATGACTGAAGCTATTCAGCTTGGCCTGGGGACAGGGAAGAGCTAACGGGCGTTGTAGAAAGGCGTTCACCTACCCTTTCCTCAAGACGGAGAAACTGGAGGAAGAAATTTGGTTCGACCGGCCTATCAGCCTGTCGAGCTGCCTAACCAAACTCATACCGTGCATACTCTCTCTCTCTCTTTCCCTCTCCCCCTCTCTCCTCTCTCTCTCCATCTCCCCCCTCTCTCTCTCTCTCTCACCGCGGTGATGTTGCTGGTGCGAGGATCGCGGTACATGTCGTGCAGCGTCAGCGGTGTCTGCAGCATGCCGAGGTCGTTGCAGTTGATGAAGAGCTGTACGCCGGCGCCGGGCTGTCGTTGCCGCAGCCGCAGAACAAGCGATTCCACGGCTGTGTGCTTCCGCAGAGAGCGAACCGGCCAGCTCTGCGTGCGCACGCGGCCGTGCTCCATCGTCTGCAGGATCGCTGGCGAGCAGAACACAGACGCTGATACAAGGTCTTTAAGAGCATTACCAAACGGAACTCAGATGCGGATGCGAAATCGGCAGCACTGCTTCCAGGTGGAACACAGACTGATGATGCAAGGTCTGCAATTATCGCTGCCGGGCGGAACACAGACTGTTGCGAGGTCTCCAGGATCGCTGCTGCGTGGAACACATACGCTAATGCGAAGCCCCCAGGATCTTTATCAAAGGGAACTCAGATGCAGATGCTGACGGAGGGCTGCCAGATCTCTGCTTGAAGGAGAACAGACCACATCTGTGGTGGAGAGAACACAGACGCTGATGTACAGTTTGCAGGATCTCCATCCGGTACAACACAGACTGGATCTATGCCACGTGTAATACAGTCTTGTATCTGCGGCATGCAGGATTGCTGCCGGGCGGAACACAGACTCTGATGCGAATTCTGGACGATCTTTGTTTGACAGGTTGCAGACAAGATCGCTGCGGGATGGAACGCTGGAACACGGAGCTGATTTGCAGTCTGCAGGATCGCTACCAAAAGGAACTGTGCGGCAGTCCGCCAGCTCGCTACCGGACGGAGCACAGACGCTGTGCGGCAGTCCGCCAGCTCGCTACCGGATGGAGGACATATGCTTTGCGGCAGTCCGCCAGCTCGCTACCGGATGGAGGACAGATGCTGTGCGGCAGTCCGCCAGCTCGCTACCGGATGGAGGACATATGCTTTGCGGCAGTCCGCCAGCTCGCTACCGGATGGAGGACAAATGCTGTGCGGCAGTCCGCCAGCTCGCTACCTGATGGAGGACAGATGCTGTGCGGCAGTCCGCCAGCTCGCTACCGGATGGAGCACAGATGCTGTGCGACAGTCCACCAGCTCGCTACCGGATGGAGGACAGATGCTGTGCGGCAGTCCGCCAGCTCGCTACCGGATGGAGGACAGATGCTGTGCGGCAGTCCGCCAGCTCGCTACCGGATGGAGGACAGATGCTGTGCGGCAGTCCGCCAGCTCGCTACCTGATGGAGGACAGATGCTGTGCGGCAGTCCGCCAGCTCGCTACCGGATGGAGCACAGATGCTGTGCGACAGTCCACCAGCTCGCTACCGGATGGAGGACAGATGCTGTGCGGCAGTCCGCCAGCTCGCTACCGGATGGAGCACAGATGCTGTGCGACAGTCCACCAGCTCGCTACCGGATGGAGGACAGATGCTGTGCGGCAGTCCGCCAGCTCGCTATCAGATGGAGCATAGATGCTGATCTGGGGTCGGGCCGTAATCGCTGGTGGTGAAAGGAAAATCGCTGAAACCCTGAAAAATTACCTGTTCTTGGTTGGTCTGACACTAAAACTAAGGCTAACCATCTTCTGGTCAGTATTTTTCTTATTTGCAGAATTTATTTTAATTTGTCCATGTCATTCAACCCATTTATCCTGGTAAAACAGATATGTTGAAATGTGTAACTGTATAACTTATGCAAGCCTATAGGCCAGCCTTTTCATTCCCGGCCACGGCTTCCTTGTGCGAGTACATCCCGACAATAGTCTGAGTTTGAAATGTTACCGCGCGGTGTGGAGATCGCAAATCTACCTATCAGAAAGCAGCCATGGGGGAAGGCGTTCAGGGCGGGTCGTGTTATCATAAAACATTGCTGACACCATAACTGCATAGCTGTCAACCATAACAGTACTGTGCTGTCATCTCAGATAACTTTACGGTGAGCGTGGGTGCGCTCACTTGCAAGCGGCAAGGGGCGGTGGCGTGCACGTACAACTTCTCCACAGGACCCACCCTCATTAAAGCGTGCAGACGATTCCAACCGGCTCCCCCAATGACGTCGGTCACTACCGACTCTTAAAACGTTAAAAATTGACGACTAGTGTGGGGTTTGATCTCACCTTTCTGTTTGAGCCGGTCCAGAGAGTAGGTCATTTTGTGAAGATCGCCATCCATCTCGATCTCCAGTAGTTTCTGAGGTCGGCTGCGGGGCTGTCGCCGAGGTTTGATGTTTCCGAGCACCAAGAAAAACTCGGCCTTTTTCACCGCCTCACGTACTTCGGCTGTCAGCTCTGCAAATGGTGCGGAAGAACTGGTTAGTAACAGACTGGTAATGTAAACTGTGATAGAAGAATCAAGTCCCATTTCACGAAGGTTAATTTATCATTGGAATAACTGAGCACGCGCTCATGTCTCTGACAATTTTGAAAACAAACATACCTACTTATGTAACAGCATCAAAACTCATATAAGGTCGGTGAGCTTCAAATTACATTGCGTTTACTTGTATTAATGGCCAGGAAAATACTGAACGGAACTTTGCTGCTTACGTGTCTGTTTTTAATCATTCGATTTTGAACATTAATTTTTATGACGTTTCTAAGCTTCATATAACCCTGGTCCTTGAAAAACTCACGTGATGGTTTCGAAACATGTGTGTAAAAAGTTGGTAAGATGTTTAATGGCCTACCTCATCGAATAACTGCCGCCTTGGAAAACGATTTTTTAGAAGGCTGGCCATTAAACATCTAATCAACTTATAGTCATGCTCCTTGGCTCAGCACGGCCAAATCCATCAACTTCTGTAAAAAACTTTCTTCAACCATTTCAGCTGTCAATTCTGATATTGCTGCAAGGACAAAACCTTTCTCTATACATGCCAGCAACGTTATTAAAAAAACACATTTAAGGATTTGGAAAAAGATTACCACCCATGGGTATCAATTCTATCCAGAGTTGACATAGCTAACAGAGAAAGCTGGATTCCCGCTAGTACAGCGATTTTGTGCTTCTGTTCCTGCAATGGCCATGATGGGTCGTAGCAGCTGAGTATAACCGCTCCCATTCATTCTTGTTGAGCATTTGTATTGATCAAAACATGCTTTAAACCGCAAGTGAGAAGCCTGAATCGACGCAAAGCTGGGAAAACCTTTTGTCAAACATAGCGAGATCCCCAAAATAGTTCCCAGATGTGTCAGCTAGATCCTGGATGGCTCAGCAATCTAGATCCGAGCATTACAGATGTAATTCATTGTCCTTCTACTGCTCCGTATTCACGCTGGCTACAGAGCAGAGCCCTTGCCTTGCTTGCGTTAACAGAACCCGACTCGAACCGAGCGCACGAATAGGCGAGTGTAGGATGAGCCATGGACGTCCGAATTCTGCAGACCAGTGATCATGGGACCGAGCCCAACGGTAAGCACCATAAAGCCGAGCAATAATTTTCCTCAAAAATCCCTGGTAGCACGTCCTGCAGCCACATGATCCAACAGGGCACCGTTTAGAAGTGTTAGTAGGGGTAACACCCTGCCGCTCACAGCGCGCTGCTACATCGCGATTCGAGTGTCTGATAAATAGTTCTACGAGCACGTAAAGGAAGCAGCCAACCTCACATAGTCATGGGTGGAGATTCATGGGAACATTTAGTGATGATAACTTTGGAATTTTGAGTCTCCTATGGTGGTTGCAGCACCAGATGTTGTTCATCCTTCCCCTGCATGCAAGAAAAATCACCGCGAGTCTGGGATGGGTGGGGGGGTCAAAAGAGGCCATTGTATCCTTGAAACCCCCAATTAAAAAACGGTGCTCTCCATGATTTTCCTACGCTTTGCCCATATTCTAATCCTGGCATACCTGAATATAGCCTGGCAACGGTGCACTCCCACGCCGGAGCGATAAGGGCTTTAGTGAGTGCACGTATCTAGATCCTGGCTGGTCTGACACTGCAAACCCGCGCTCTAGGGCCTGCCAGGTGCTAATTGATTTCACTCGCAAGATTATGCCGTCTGTTGGACCGTAATCTTTGTCTTATCTTGCATGACAATGCTTGAAGACCACTTTAATGGTACCTCCTTCATCACACGTGGCCAAATACCGGCATTTGTGCGAAAGCTGGCGGAGCTCTGATGGTAAGGACAGTAGAATGTAAACTGAGACTTCGTTTCATTGGGCAAAATACGATCCGGATTGGACCACCGGTCAGGATAATAATGGAGTCATTGCCTCCTCAAAATGTTTTTTTCTCCAGCGCTTTAGCACATATTGCACTATGGTGCTGGGAAAATAGCCCGTGATGGAGTAGCATAGACGCAGGAACTTTTCCAAGTTGGGGGGGGTGCAGAAGTTATCACCGCTGTAGGGGTCAAATATGATTCGGCCTATCACCTGATTTGTTAAAGGAAAATGTCTGGGATCAGCTCAAAGTTGGGGAGGCACTGCCCCCAGTCCGAAAGTTGGGAGACAACCCCCTCTGTCTCCCCCTCCCCGTTTCTGCGCCTATGCGGAGTGGATTGGCAGTCCGATACGAATCGAATTTTTTTAATTGTTGGTTCCCTCACTTTTGGGGCTTGTTCCAGCGCCTCCTTAGAAAAAAAGATGAGAGTAGCTTGGAGTAAGTCGGAGCAGGCGCAAAAACCGGTGTCCGCTGGACCGATTTCGGATGAGATTGGATGAGATATCAGCTGATTGCGCCTGATCATCGCCAATATGACGGGCGTGGCGCAGCTAAGAAACTAATTTTTTAACTCTTGTTTGTGCTGAGCAAAGGGAACTTAAACCTTTTTCGCGTATCTCCATTTCAACAAATTCTTAGAAGTGTTATGATTTTTTCATTAGATTTACGTAAAATATGCTGCTCGCCGTTGAGATCAAGTTTTTTTTAAAGATTGTTTTTCCACCACCACCACCATCATCATCATCATCATCATCATCATCATCGTCATCATCATCATCATCATCACCATTATCATCATCATCATCATTTTTACCTGGGCCTAGTTAGATGGCAAATATATGATGGATCTAAGTTAGGAGCGTAAAGGTAAAGAAAACCTTGACTCTAGCCCCATAACCCATTAATTTTGGTCTGAACCACCCCTCTAGCCTAGGTCCAAGCAACTAGCAATACTAACTGAGAATATACAGAAATATAGAATTCAGTGGTATTATATCTATTAGTGTCATGCTTTTCACTTGGTACAACTATTCTACATGGATATTAATCAGTCTATGTTGCTTTTTTACAGGGATCTAGTATCCTTGGATCAAAATATGTTTGATAAGATTTTTGAAGCTTTCTTTAGCCAATGGGACCTCTTGCAGCAATGTTATATGGGGAACTACAATCTCATTCCAGGTTTTAGGAATGGTGACTGAGAAGGCGAACGTTCTATATAGCGTTTCTGCTTGTTTTTGTTGAAAATGTCGGTTCTGTCTGGTTTGTCTATGACTCTCGTGATAATGGAAGTGTCTTGCATACACTTCAGGTAGTTTTCCGTTTAGAAAGCTGTGAAGAATTAGTAGTTTTTGTTCTTTTATCATATCATGTATCTTGAGTAGGTTGAATTTCTTGAAGATTGGGGAACTTGGGGCTCTGTGATGCGCTCCCTCAATGAGTCTCACCGCTCTTTTTTGAATCCGAAATAGCTTTTCTATATTGCCTTCAAAATTACTACCGTATATAAAAGCACAATATCCAAGGTATCGTCGAATTAGAGCGTGATATAACATGAGCAGATGCTGTTTCCCTAATATATATTTTGATCTTGCAATTATTCCGACGTTTCTACATATGGTGTTGAAAATGTTTTGTATATGCGTTTTGAACTTAAAGTTTTCGTCAAGATGCACACCGAGATACTTGACTGTCTCTGCTCTTGAAATGGTGTTAGAGTTGACGATAATTTCGATGTCTTGAACTTTTTCTGTGATGGCATATATTTGGTGATAGGTTTTAGAAGGTTTTAGGGATAATCTGTTCGCACTGAGCCAGTCACAAATTTTGGGCATCGTCTCTTTGATGATATTCTTTATCTCACTCAACGACGTCCCGGAAAATAAGAGGGCGGTGTCGTCTGCAAACGTGTAAAATTTTGGTGTGTTTGTGCTTCTGCCAATGTCGTTAGCATAGATGTTGAATACGAGGGGGCCCAGCAGTGACCCCTGTGGGACTCCTATTCCTACTTTTTCGGGTTTCGAAAAGACATCCCTAAACTTAGTAATTTGAACTCTATTTTCTAGGTATGATTTTAATAATTCTAGAGCACCATCTCCAATACCGTATTTATGCATTTTTCGCAGTAAGATTTTGTGGTCCACAGTGTCAAATGCCTTTTTCAAATCCAAGTACAGACCGACAGGTATTTGTCTCTGTGCTAAGCAAGAGGTGATATTGTCATGCAGAAGTGATATTGGCATATATGTTGAATGTTTCTTTCTGAATCCAAATTGAAAATTGGATATGATATTTTGTTCTTGTAGGTAATCCGTCAGTTGGTTGTGCATCACCCGCTCTAAAACTTTGGAAATACCAGGTAGAACAGAAATCGGCCTATAGTTGTTAAGCTGAGCCTCTGCACTAGTTTTAAATATAGGCGTGATTACTGCAAGCTTTAGACAGTCAGGGAAAATGTGTTTATCGAATGAAATATTAGTCAAATATGTTAGATCATCGATAATATATGGTGATATTGCTTTCAGGACTTTTGATGATATGCCTTCTATTCCTGGTCCTGTATTGTTGAGACTCCTTATTATGTTCAATACATGTTCATGTGTCACAGGTGTTGTTACAAAGCTAGTATTTTGATCATGCAGATAGCTTAGGGGGTCTGTTAATGTTGGAGGCAGTTTGCTTTGGAGAGTTAATCCAATTGTACTGAAAAATGTGTTAAATTCATTCGCAATAACATTAGAATTCTCGACTGTTTGCCCATTGATTTCAAGCGATTTTGGGGATTTTTTGTGTGATTTACCTCTGTGGAGAATTTCGGACATGGTTAACCATAGTTTCCTAGCACTAGTTTTGTGAAGATCGAGTTTTGAGCGATAATATCGAGTTTTGGCCTGTTCTATTACTATGTTCAGTCGATTTCTGTATTGTTTGAGCTCTATTTCCTTATGCTGGTTCGACCTGTTTTTGATGAATTTTTTATGGAGTTTGTTTTTCTTGTTGATGCATCGAAGAATGGCATGGGAGATCCATGGTTGGATTGGGTCATACCTTTTATGCTTGAATGTTTTGGTCAATTTTTGCATTTCTTTTGTGAGTGTTTCAGTAAGAGTTTTTGAATGCTCATGAGGATTGGTTGATCTCACAGTAAGATTTAGAGTTGCTCGGACATTTTGTCCAAGAGCGTCTGCTTGCATAATATCAAAGTAGGGTTTGGAAGTTACTTGTGGTGATTTTGGAGAAAACTATCGTAAGCTTGACGAAGACCGGCATGCGATCGCTAACATCCTCTATTAGGGCACCGCAGGATTCAACAGCCTGTGAGTTGTTAATGAAAATGTTATTAATTAAGGTGGCTGAGGTACTGGTGATACTAGTAGGAACAGATATAGATGGTACAAAACCACCAGTTGCCATGGAGGCCATAAACGTTTCTGCTCTTTCTGTGTGTTGCCTATTCTTTAAGTCAATGTTGAAATCTCCTGCAATCACACAAGTTTTCTTGGTAGCCAGAAGTTTTGGCATAATATTGTTCATGTACCCGAACAATATGTCTGGATGAAATGAGGGAGATCTATAGATGGTCCCGACCAAAATTTTTGTTCCAGTTGATAGAGCTACTTCCACTATAAGGGACTGGACTTCGGTAATTTTGATGGTTAGGTCATATCTGACTTTGTAGTTAAGATTGTCTCTTATATAGAGTGCAGCACCTTTCCCTCGTGTATGTGAATCCAAACAGGCATTTTGACAAATGCGTATCCTGGAATATTATATCTTGCATTTAGATCTTCACTTAGCCATGATTCAGAAATACATATGATAGCATACTGTGAATTAGACAGATTGATGAGATTAACGAGTTTGTCATAATTTTTGGGCAGGGATCTTATGTTTACATGTAAGATTCCCAGATCTTGGGGTGATGGGACTTCTTCGGGTTTGTAATATTTGCATTTGTTTGAGAGATCATTGATAGAATTAATGATGGTTTCAGAACCATTGTCTAAGTGTTCTATATCAAGCCAAGACTGGAAAGTTGTATTGTTTGCTGCTATGGTAGGTCCATTGTCAATGATCATAGGTGAATGAGAGCAACAAAGGGAGGGTTTCCTGTTTCTTTTCAGAGGGTTCTGTGTTTGACAACTACCGGATGGGAAGCTAGCTTGACCAGGGAGAGCAAATAGTTTATTTTATTTGTTACTGCACTGAGAGAAAAAAACGACACCTGATTGGGGTATCAGGTGATGCCGTAAAAAGTCCACCCTTTTGGGGCATCTGGAAGACCCCTCTTTGGGGAGTCCTTTTTCCACCAAATTTGGGATCAAGGGTGTCAGACTCCTATCTTCAAAATCCTGACTCTTGATTAAGGAGTCAAAAAGGGTCATCTGACACCCCTTAGGGACTTATCAGACTCCTCGTAAGGTGTCATTTCAAACCCAATAAAGGGTCATCAGACTCCCCTAAAGGAGACATGATACGTGAAAGGGAGTCAATTGACACCTCTGAAAAGAGTCTAGGTGTCATTTGACGCCCCTATTTTGTCCTGATGACCCTCTGTAGAAGTGTCATGAGAAAAGTCGTGACCCAAAATATGGGTTCTTTTCTCTTCGAAAGGGTGCAACTTATTTGTATTTTTGGGGTCAATGCTTCAGCATACACCAATTCTCCGACTTAAATCCAACCACAGAACTTGCCTGAGCGTTTCATGAAAACCACAGAAGAAAAAAGAGCAATTGTATTCGATATAAAAAACGGCACACATACTCGCAAACGAACCCAATGGACACCTGCTCATCAATCCACGCCCTGATTTGGTCGGATCCAGACCGACGGCTGGGAGGGGAGGGGGAGGGGCAACGGGACCCAAAATCGTGAAAAAACGTTTTTTAGGAAAACCGGTAAAAATCGGGATTTTCGGGAAGACAATTGCACAGTTTGCACTCCTCCTGGATCTGCCAGTGTCTGACTCGCAGGGTCTCCCAATCCCAAAAAAGTTCAACACCGTTGAGCCACCGTCCCGATGCGCATTCTCACTAGTTGGCCAAAGGCAATCAATACATTTTCATATTTGTGGCGAATCCAGGGGCGGGGAGCAAAATGGCATTTTCCCCATAAACGGAAAATCTCAGGGCAAAACTATGTTTCCCCCAACGCTGTCAACCTCCATTTTGGCCAGGACTAATATTTATTTTAAAAGCAAGGTTCTGATGCTTCAACTCTTAACTTCAGATAGAACCATTAAACTTCAGCGTAAACATTAGGCCTAGTGAGCAAAAAACAACATATTTTGGTCACATGTTTCATCCGTCACAATTTTTGAGCTTATTTTCTTTTGGGTTTACCCTCAAAACATACCGTCCAGTTAAAGGGAATGTGGCACCTTCACAACGTGATTTTAACTGAGATTGCCAAGATGTAAAGCAGGTCGGAAAACCCGGTACTCCATATTTCATTTGTCTTAGAACTCGATATTTCCGTAGAAAAAAGCTAAAACGTACCTGACACCAGTCTCCCTCAGCCCCCGTCGCCGGCGGCCATTGTTGTGAGCTACTGGTGTGACGACATATTCTGACGTCACGATGAGCATCAGCCAATCTAAGCCCTTGAAGCGTTTCAAGTATGGTAGTGGTTGCCAGATCGTGACATTATCCACAGGCTGATATTTATTTCTTTTTCTAGAGGAGCATTTTTAAAAACCAAATATTGAACTTATTGTACATTTTTCAGACAAATCATGAGTGGTTTCATTATTTTTGACTAAAGGTACGCCTAATAAAACTAAATTCCAGGATTCGACCAGGGGCGCAGCCAGGGGGGCACAGGGGGCACGTGCCCCCATCGGTGCCGGGGTGCCCTTTTGATTGCCAGGTGGTGTGCCCTCTTTGGGCCGTGCCGCTCGAAATTTAGTACCCTACGTCGTTGAGCCTAGATGGAACTAGACTGCATTTAGTGATTTAAGCTATTGTTTGACAATTAAGTGCCTTTTTGGTCAGTTAGGGCATTCTGTCGCCTTTCCAAGCACCCGGGAAGAGTAAAGGCACGTAATCCGTTTCCAGATAAGCACGTAATCCAGCACGTAATCCGTTTCCAGACAGCCTTGGATCCTCTGCGGCTTCACCAGACTGTCTCACCTCAAAAATTCTCCAAGCCATCTCAGTAACCATTGCCCCTTTTCTCGAGTATGTATTTAATATATGTATTACGAGTGGGTCTTTCCCATCACCCTTTAAAGAAGCAATTGTGGTGCCAATTTATAAATCTGGTGACCCCTCCTCCTTTAATAATTACCGACCAATTAGCCTGCTCAGTCTCATCTCTAAAGTTCTGGAAAGAATTGTGTACGCACAACTCTCGGAGTTCATTTCTTCAGAAAATATACTAAACGAGGACCGATTTGGATTTAGGAAAGATCGCAGCACCTATATGCCAATTTCTCTTCTTCATGACCACATTACGTCTGCCCTCTCCCAGAAAAAAATTAGTGCTACCATATACCTAGATTTTTCGAAGGCCTTTGACACGGTTAATCACACCATTCTCCTGAGGAAATTACACTATTACGGGATTACTGACATTTCCTTAACATTTTTCAAATCATACTTAGAAAACCGATCCCAAATAGTTCGATACAACTCTGTTCTTTCCCCTATGCCACAGGATATGAAGCACGGAGTGCCGCAAGGATCTATCCTCGGCCCTCTACTTTTCCTTATTTATATAAATGACATAACTCTTAGCTCCTCCATATGCCGTTTCTTGCAATTCGTTGATGACACCGTTGTAACATACTCGGCTAAAAGTGCTCTTGAACTTCAAACAATCGTACAAGATGACCTACCAAAGATCAGTAAATGGTTAATTAGCAACCGACTAACAGTAAATGCAAAAAAACTACTTATCAGATTTTTACAAAAAACACGCACCATTCTGACATAAACATATACTTAATGGGTAAAAAACTTAGTCGCAAACCTGAGACAAAGTATCTTGGCATAATAATTGACGAAAACCTGAAGTGGGATCCACACATTAGAAGCATTGAAGTCACCATCTCTCGGAAAATTGGCCTTATAGCAAGAATACGAAGATTCCTAAAGCCCAACCACATCGTCCTTCTCTACAACTCTCTAGTACTCTCCCATCTATCCTATGGAATACAAGTCTGGGGAGTTACATATCCTTCAAAACTGACTCGATTGAAGATTCTCCAAAAAAATTGTCCGTATCATTGACTCTGCAGACCGGATAGCTCCATCCAGCCCAATCTTCAAAAAGTATTGCATTCTGAAAATTCACGACCTAGTCATACTGTTCCAACTAATGGTTCTCCATAGCTTTCTGGTCTACTCACTTCCAAGGCCACTTGCAGAAAGATTTGCCCTTTCTGATCATGAAAGAAACAGGGTCGTCAGACAGCCCAAGCATTTTGAAGTTCCCTTCACTTCATTGGTGTACAGAACATTTTCCTTATTCATCTCTGCTCCCAGGATTTGGAATGAAAATATTGCCAGTAGAATCAGAAATCTCTCAGATGTCCCTAGTAGTAAGTTCATCTTTAAGAAAGTAGTCAAAAAATATTTATAGATCATTACTGAGGCTCCTACTATAATTTTTCGTGTTATACTCCTCAGTAATATTGCTTGTATTTAGTGCTCCTTTACGCCTTATTCACCGTTACATGTTTTACACGTCCATTTCTCTTTTGTTTCACACGGAGCCGACGGTCTCCCGTTACCGTTGGCTCACCCTTCAATGCACGAGCACTGCAGGCCCTTAAGGTCTGGTGAGGTGCGATCGAACGTTGTGTGCGGGATGTCCTCCTCAAGTGACTGTGACTGTGCGTCCGTGCGTGCGTGTGCGACTGTGTGTTTTGCACTCCATCGTAGTTTTTCGTAGATGAGCCCCAAAAATCAATAGTTCGCAGACCTGTTTTCCTCTCAGGTTATTGTGTGTGTGTGTGTGTGTGTGTGTGTGTGTGTGTGTGTGTGTGTGTGTGTGTGTGTGTGTGTGTGTGTGTGTGTGTGTGTGTGCGTGTGTGTGTGCGTGTGTGTGTGCGTGCGTGCGTGCGTGCGTGCGTGTGTGTATGTGGTGTGTCTCGTATCCCATCGTAGTTATTCGTAGATAAGCCCTAAAAATCAATAGTTGTTCGTAGACTTGTTTCCCTCTCCGGTTATGTTGTCCCTCATCCAAATAAGTGCATCAGTCTTCTAATGTCTCATCCCAGTACATATAAGAGTAAAGGTATATTCGCCGCCAAAGAAAGCTGTAATCATTATTTACATCAGCACCAAATTCAAAACTTTCACCTGTCAACCGAGGGCGAAGACGGACACATAGATTGTCTTCCCGTCCCCTGCTGGCTACACTACAGACCTACCCGGTGCTCACTATATTCTTTCCTATATTATGCAACTCGTCCACACCTGTGTGCATGCCCTTGTAAATGTCTGAATGTCCGAAATGTCCGGAAATACACGTGTATGGATTAAAGATAATGCCTCATCGTCACCAATAATCGTATGGGCAGAGCAAATCTGGTGCCCCTTGAGCTCATCTGGTGCCCCCTGAGCGCTGGTCTTGAACCCTGGAGCTGATCATGTGCCCTCTGAGCTGAATCTGATGCCCTCGTAGTCAATCTGGTGCCACCCCCCTGATAAAATAATTGTGCCTTCTGAATCTATATAATGTTCTCTGAGTTCGTCTGATGCCTCCGAGCTTGCCTGGTGCCCTATTAGCTGTTTTAGTGCCCCTTGAGCTGATCCGGGCCCCCTGAACTTATTTAATGCCTCCCGTAGTTTATCTACTGTCCAGGGCAACAGCCAGGGGACACAGGGGGCACGTGCCCCCATCGGTGCCGGGTGCCCTTTTGATTGCCAGGTGGTGTACCCCCCTTTGGGCCGTGCCGCTCGAAATTTAGTGCCCTACGCCGTTGAACCTAGACGGAACTAGGCCGCATTTAGCGATTTCAACTATTGTTTGACAATTAAGTGCCTTTTTGCTCACCTAAAACATTCTGTCCTTTCCAAACACCCGGGAATAGTATAGGCACGTAATCCGTTTCCAGATAATGCTTCATCGTCGCCAATAATCGTACGGGTGGAGCTCATCTGGTGCCCCTGGAGGTGATCATGTGCCTTCTGAGCTAATATGATGCCCTCGTAGTCAATCTGGTGCCCCCCTCCCCTGAATAAATAATTGTGCCTTCTGAACCTATATAATGCTCTATAAGTTAGTTTGATGCCTCCGAGCTTGCCTGCTGCCCTATTAGCTGTTTTAGTGCCCCTTGAGCTGATCCGGGGCCCCTGAACTTATTTAATGCCTCCCGGAGTTTATCTACTGTCCAGGGGGGCACAAGAGGCACGTGCACATATCGGTGCCGGGTGCCCTTTTGATTGCCTGGTGGTGTACTCTCTTTGGGCCGTGCCGCTCGAAATTTAGTGCCCTGCGCCGTTGAACCTAGATGGAACTAGACTGCATTTAGCGATTTCAACTATTGTTTGACAACTAAGTGCCTTTTTGGTCAGCTAGGGCATTCTGTCGCCTTTCCAAGCACCCGGGAAGAGCATAGGCACGTAATCCGTTTCCAGATAGTGCCTCTTCATCGCCAATAATCGTACGGGCGGAGCTCATCTGGTGCCCTCTGGAGCTGATCATGTGCCCTCTGAGCTGATCTGGTGCCCTCGTAGTCAATCTGGTGCCCTCCTGAGAAAATAAGTGTGCCTTCTGAGCCTTGATGCCTCCGAGCTTGCCTGGAGTCCTTTTAGCTGTTTTAGTGCCCCTTGAGCTGATCCGGGTCCTCTGAGCTTATTTAATGCCTCTCGGAGTTGATCTACTGTCCAGGGGTGCAGCTAGGAAGGCACAGGGGGCACGTGCCCCCATCACTGCCGGGGTGCCCTTTTGATTGTCAGGTGGTGTACCCAATTTGGACCGTGCCGCTCGAAATTTATTGCCCTAGCCGTTGAACCTAGATGTAACTTGACCGCATGTAGCGATTGAAACTATTGTTGGACAACTTAATACCTTTCTCGGTCAGCTAGGGTATTCTATCGCCTTTCTAAGCACCCGGGAAGAGTATGGGCACCTAGTATGTGTCCACCTAATGCCTCATTGTCGCCAATAATCGTACGGGTAAAGCCAATCTGGTGCTCCTTGAGCTCATCTCGTGGCCTCTCAGCTGGTCTTGGCCCCTTGAGCTGATTACTTGCCCTCTAAGCTGATCTGGTGCCCCTGAGTCAATCGAGTGCCCCACGGAGCTAATAATTGTGCCTCCTGAACCTATATAATGCTCTCTGAGTTAGTCTAATGCTTCCGAGCTTGTTTGGTGCCCTAATAGCTGATTTAGTGCCCCTTGAGCTGATTCGGGCCCCCGAACTGATCTCATGCATCCCCAAGTTGATTCTGTCTCCTAAGTCAATATGGTGCCTCTTCAGCTGATTAGGTGCCCCCTCAACTGATTATTGATGTCTCCTTAGATAGTCTGGTCCCCCCTGAGCTGGTTTGGTGGGCCCTGCCTGAGCCCACCTTGTGTCCCCTGAGCTGCTATGTTGCTCCCTGAGCTGATTTAGGCTCCTGCCATAGTCTGGGAGGCTGGGAGCTGATCTGGACCCCGAGCGGATCGATCTGGTGCCACCTGAGCTGCACTGATGCCCCATAGTCGATCTGGTGCCTCCTGAGCCCATCTGATGCCCCCCTGAGTAATCTGGTGCCCTTTAAGCTGATCTGAGCCTCCTTACGTGATTTCATGAGCAGATCTAAAGTCCTGAGCTGAGCTGGGCCCACAGAGGCTGATGAGGGCCCCTGAGATGGTATGGGGCTCCTGAGCTGATAAAGTGCATCCTGACTTGATCTGGTATTCCCGAGCTGGTCGGGGACCACTGATCTGATTGTTTGTCCCCGGAGCTGATCTGGTGCCCTATGGGCATCTGGTGTGCCCTGAGCAGCTCTGGGGCTTTTGAACTGATTGGGCCCGGAGCTGGTGAGGGATCCCTGAGCTGATTTAGTGCCCCTGACTTGAACATGCCCCCTGTGCTGATCGATCTGGTGCACCCTGAGCAGATTACTGCCTCCTGAACTTAACTAATGCCCCATGAGTCGATCTGGTGCCTGCTGAGTCATCAGTGTGTCTCCTGAGCCCATCGTATTCCCTTTGAGCTAGTCTGGTGCCCCATGGCTAATATGGTGTCCTTTAAGCTGACCCGGGCCTCCTGGGTTGATTACGTGATTTCCTGAGCAGCTACCAGGCCCTGAGCTGAACTGGGCTCACAGGGGCTGGTGAGGGCCCCTGAGATAGTATGGGGCTCCTGAGCTGATTAAGTGCCTCCATTCCCGAGCAGATCTGGGCCCCGAGCTGGTCGGGGACCAATGATCTGATTATTTGTCCCCGAGGCTGATCTGGTGCCCTATGGGCCGATCTGGTGTTCCCTGAGCAGCTCTGGGGCTTTTGAACTGCTTGGGCCCCGAGCTGGTGAGGGATTCCTGAGCTGATTTAGTGGCCCTGACTTGATCCTGCCCCCTGACCTGACTTGAAGCCCCTGAACTGATCTGGGGCCCCAAGAGCTGATCTGGGGCCCAAGAGTGGGTCTAGGTGCTGAGTGTACCCTGAGCTGGTCTGGGCGCTGAGCTTGTGAGAGCCCCTAAGTTGGCTTGAGGTCCCCTGAGGTGATCTGGCGCCTTAAACTGTTCTGGGGCTTCTTGAACTGGTTTAAGGCCCTATGAGCCTATCTGTGGCCCATTGAGCTAGTCTGATGGCCACATCTCTGGGACCAATGAGCTAGTCTAGTCCCTGGGTGAAGAATGAGCTGCTCTGTGGCCTGATCTACATCAGGGGCCCCTGAGGTGGTCTTGAATAGACAGATAATAATAACACAAGGCCAACTCCCATCATTTCGGGGCGGGTTCACTGAGCTAGTTTAGCCCTGGAGGCACAACTGGGGGATGGGGAAGCTGCTCTGGGGGCCTCTGATCCACATTTGGGGGCCCCAGAGCTGGTCTTGAATAGATGGGGAATAAAAACACAATGGAAACTCCCCTTGTAAAACGGAGCTAACGAGGAATGAGGAATCTCTAAAACGGCTTGTGATAACTAGGCACCCCAGGTTATATAAATTGCTTATTATACTGGTGGATTCTGGGAAGGGATGATAAAAAGGCATGTGCCCCTGAGCTCAGAGCACAGTCCCCTAAACCAGGATTTCTACTAATTCATTTAAATGAAGAACTAGTTGTTACAATTTTCAGCCCTGTCACACCATCCCCATCTAAACCACCGGCCTGTTCACCTTTTATTTACTCTTAACTGGGACCGATCCTTGAGAATATGGAACTTAATAAACCAGTTCAAAAGGTATCTCCCAAATTTTTCCGGCAGCAAAAATGTGTTCTTCCAAAGACACTATGCCACTCCTCGTCCCACGGCGATTGTGGGAGGCAAGGAACTTAATCCGTGTTCAGCCAGGGCTCACTCGTCACGACAAAACCAGTGGGCATAACAAAAAAATCGACTCCAATATGCTTTAACCTGCACATTGTAACAGATATCACATGCTCCGCTGATGTTAAGTATTTGCATGTGTTGGCTGTCCTTAAATCTATCCCAAAAAGTAGAGTTTTGGCTATTTCCATGGCATTTTGGTGATATTTTGTTCCTTTTTTCGGTTTTAATCGAATTTTCCTTCTCCGTCAATGATTTCTTTGCATTTTTATTGAACCAAAGATGCCCAAAAATGATATAAACAAAGATATAGTAAGTTTTTTAGGTTACGTTAAAAAGTGCCCTTTTTTCCCCGGGGTGCCCCTCAAAGTTGGTGTGCCCCCCCATACGAAAGCTCTGGCTGCGCCCCTGGATTCGACCAAGGTGCCACATTCCCTTTAAATTATGGCAAAATATTTCACCATGTTACGTTTTTTTTCCTTTTTCGACTCTGGCTTACCCCCAAACCTACCGGCTAGATCCGCCACTTTCAACGGTCCCATACCACAGCACTTGAACACAAACCGACCGCAGGCCGAATTGGCACGACTTACCTCTGAAGTGGTTTCTTATTGTTTATGATTTTTATGGAAGCCGAATATCTATATGCTTCCTAAAATGTCTATCACTTGAGCATGTCACCCACAATGCACCGTCTTAGTGACACCACGAGTCAGAGAATCCCATTGCATCCTTGCCCAGTGCTCATCCGGGCTGTTCCTGAGCTTGTTCACTGTTTCGCACTCGATAACTCAGGATAGAACTGTTCCATTCTGCCACGACCCTGTAACCCAGGTGATTCCGCCGAGCACGGGTATTTGCACGAGCATGGGCGACCTTGAACTGATGGCCTCGTGTATTGGTGACTTGCGGCTCCTTGATCAGTAGCTCCTTTGACACTCTCGTGCAGTTTTGCATTTTCTCTCAGATAATAATCATGCTGCCGATTATTCACGGAGATCACAACGGAAAGGCCACCGAGCCGTGTGGCCGATCAATTCAATATGGCTACCTCAACGGCGGCGTGGTTTGTCTGTCAGTAAAAAAAATCAACGCACGTGCACACAAAGAAGTCCGACCCCGCATTTCGGGGATATTTGATACCTTTTTAGGCGTCGGACGGTATGCATTAGGGAGTCAAGATCACGGAAGGGAGTCAGCTGACTCTTAAAACAGTCAGCCGTTGTTTTTAAGAGTGTCAATCGCTCCAAATGACTCTCATAAGGGTGTAGATGACTCCTTTTTAGAATCAGGCAGTGCTTCTGAGGGTGTCTAAGCACGCTCAAAACAGGTGTCTGACACCCCAAAATAATCTTTAATGGATATCGGGTATCGGACATCTCGGAAGAGACACCATTTATTGGGGACTGACCCTTTTCTTTAAGATCAGCGACGCTCTAGGCTGGGGTCGACCACTAAAACTGGAGCCGCAGACTCCGCAGCAGAGAGTCACTGCGACATTGGGTGTCATGAAATTTTTCTCAGTGTGATTACTGTCTTTGTTACAAATGCGGTTTTGTATTTCTGTTCATGTTCATACTGTTTTTTGTTATGTTCATTTGAGATTGCTTCTTTTGTTTGTGTTACTGTTGATCATAATAAAAATGTGTTTTATTATTGTTTTTGGTATTTTGATACAGTCAACAGGACACATGTTGGACACCCGCAGAGTAGGGGGGTTAGTCTGCAGTTGGAGCTATGCTTTTAGGGATGGTATCTGTGTCAACTTCATTTTGGGAGGTCTTCCTTCTGCAGTGATTTGGGTTAGCATCATTGGCCGGCAACACTGATACCCTGTCAGGCAAGGTCTCGTCACCGCTCACAGAACTGGTGCTTGAGATGCTGGCAGGGGCTTTTGGAGTCAGAGTCTGTGGATTTGGGTCACAGATCCCTCCCGACAGCATTGACAATGCAGCTGTCTGGCTGTTGCATGCTCCTTGCACTGGATCAGCAGAGGAAGTCCTGGTCTCTCCTGTAGGAGCAGATGGATCATTTGGGGGAAGGGACAGTCTCCTACCCACAGTAGGGGGGGAGGTGTCACTCGTCTCACTGACGTCCTTGGCATCTGGCCATTTTGGTCATGGAACCCAGATCTTAGTCACAAATGGAAGCTATTGAAATACTCTCGGCAATGAATAGAAACCACACGTACGCATAGACGCGTGTTGGAAATCGTAAGAGTTGCATTGTCACAACCAGATTTTGTACCGTTGTGCTCCGATTGGTGTAACATGTTAATGACGTGATACCAACCATTACACTACTGACATACTACTGGCCATGGAATTGCACAAGATGACAAGCATTCATGACATAAAATGAATGACACATGACCATTCTCGAACAGAGGCGGACGGGGACTGAAGACATGCATGCAATGCTGTCGTTTGTACCGTTTTCAACCTATCTGCCAGACTAGATGTCATATCACTTGGAATAGATTGGAAGGAATGGGTGGGACGGCAGAAGACAGCAAGAAATGCAGACAAACGGAGCTCTGGACACTTGGGTGCCGGGGCAGGCTTCAGCGAAGAAGACGAATATGCTGCTGCAGCTATTAAGAGTTCATGGAACCACACTGGTTGTGCCCCATGAACGCCTACGCGGTGAGTGGGACCACATCAGTCAGGTTATGCGGTGAGTGCACCTGAATAGCGGGCGACATGTGAGGAGCGCCAAGTTAAATAGATCGTTTACAGCGACTCTGCAAATGGTTCCACTTTGAGATGGCTGTCTCCGACGAGTAGGGCTGCTGAAGCACACTGCAGGAGGGATGACCCATGTGACATCATTCAGTTGCAACTAGATACATTTGTACTCCCGGTTTAGTCTGTGTGATTAGCGGTAATGCTCTTTTCCAGATTGAGAGCTGATAAAAAGGAAGTCAAAGCTTCCTAATTTCTCCCAGATTGTCGGACGTAAACAGATATTTCAAGCGCTGCTATTGGAAACATATTGTATTATTCACACATGTATGTCTTAATGACAGCGTGCGAAACGCCGTGCACAGCGCACGCCTGGGCTCAGTCTGAATATAAAACAGTTCAGTGGAAATAGAAAAGGAAATTGGTGATGATCCAGCCGAATATGTTGACGGCGAGCCAATGCTCTATTTTAATCTATACTTCCAAGCACTACCACACGTTAGTGCTCACTGTGTGAAGAGTGAACGACACATGCCTTAACCCTATTTCCGGCAGGGGGGGGGCTAATATTGCCCCCCCTAAGGTTTTTCAAGAATATCTCCGAAACGGCTTGCGATAGAACTTTGAAACTTCCTGACTTTTCCTAAAACTAGTACAGGCAGGTTTTCTGAAATTGTCAAAATTATATATTTACCAGGGGCGGAGCTATGGCTGGGTTTTTGGGGAGGTTCTATCCACAAACCAAGTATTATCGTATGCGATGGGTTCTTTGTAAAAGGAAGCCGTCTCTGCTGATCCTGATACCAGTTATATGGTTTTATTATATCATTTCTTATGTGAGATGATAGTGCATTCACAATTGTCACTATTTGTATTCATCAGGGGCGGTTACAGCAGTTCAAAATGGGGGGAATGTTATCAAGAAGGACTAAACGTTAGTAAGTGAGAAGACTGCTTACAGCCGTGCCAGGGCGAATACAATTGGGTATATGAAAATTCAAAATAGTTATAACCAAATTCTAGATTACCAGAGGCGTGTCCAGTCACTACACATTTTCAAAATGCATATTCCCAGCCAGTATCACCGCCGCGACTCAATATCGTTGTATATTAAAAATGTGTTTCCAATCACCCCCACCCGCCCCCCCCCACGACGAGAGTCCTTGATCCGCCTATGTCACCCCCTTTCCCAGAGCTGCCATGGGAGGGTAAAAATTATCAGAAATAAATTTCAACTAGTCGAGGGACTAATATACTCATGCATACCACTCGCATATTGTTGGGATGTATTTTACCCCACTGTTTTACCTTACTGCATCCGCCCCTGATGAGTTTTTCACTTTTTTTCATTTATTTATGTGTCAAAGATGCCAAGCAGTATATCACGGCTTCTAATCCGCGTAACAAAAACTTTTTAGGTTGTATATATTTCCCCTCATAGTCCTGGTCCTGGAACTGCCATTGAATTTCGAATTTTTGCGTAACTCGAGTATATGACAATTTTGGGTCAATTATTTAAAAATCTGAACTAGTTTTGTGAAAATCGTACAACAGAGACAAGGGTTATGGAAAATCTAAAAAATACACAAAAATTGTATATTTTGCACGACTTTCTCCTTAAAAATCAAAATTTTGAAATTTTCTTTTTTCAAAATAAAGTTTAGAGTCAGGGGAATCTATAGCACTTTGAATTTTCAAAATCGGCCGGTTAGATTACGAGATCTTAGGGGGGCCGATATTGCCCCCCTGCCGGAAATAGGGGGTAGCCGGGAGCCTGACGGAAATAGGGTTAAAGAAAAACATTGACGTCATGTTTTGTAATACTGGTGGCAAATTTCTACCTGGTTGATTTTTATAACAAAGCAGGCTACATATTCCGCACAAGAGCCTAGGAATTTAGCCACTTGCTGACTAGATAGGATGACTGCATGTGAATAGAACGTACTACGTAGATAGACCCCCAACACGCGCTAGCTACAACCGCAGGGCTGCTTAAAACAATTAATCAGTCGTTTGACCGTAGCAGATGTGCACCGTTACCCCCCCCTCCCTTCCCTCCCACAGCCCACCTCCCAAATATAGTTACATAGGTTCTAGACCAAAGCTGGCAAACCTTCCTGCTGACACTTTCTACCCGGGGACGACAGTGAGTTGAGTATAGTGCTCGCCTTGACTCGAAACAGCTTCTTCACGTGTCATCTGGGCAGTCCTCTGTGCGGCCAAGGCCGAGAAATCGGGATCGTCTCACCATGAGATAGATGCGGTGTGTGAAACGAGGGATATTTAAGGCTCCTCTGGTGGGTTACAGACTGGTGGGCATGCTGCCCACCAGTCCGACATATAGTGAACTGCCCAGTGCCCACCAGTGCTGCTTGCCCATAACTGTAAGCGCTTGTTGCCACAATCCGAACTGCATGACCTGCCTCGTCCAGTGTGTTCTACTGGTCAATTTTCGAATGTTTTGTGCGCTGTTTTATAGTATACTGTAAAGTGCGTGCCTGCATGTCTCTATATGACTGTTCAAAAGCGCCCTGAGCTCCATTCTTATTTACCCTGCCTGGTCTAATCGGGCTGCGCATCAGCGTTCTGCTCTCTGTTCACCTTGTCCGGCTGTAGGTATATGACCGCTGAACAAGACCCTGTCCTCCTCTCATGTCGATATTTCCCGGCCCCGTGTGTATGCCCACCAGAGCCTGTCTTCAAATTCTTGTCTGCTCTGCCCTAGCCGCCCTTTCCGGCCCTGTCTGGCTGTCCCCACTTCTTCCCTTCTTGTCCGCCGTGCCTACATTTTTTTACTGGCCATTTGTCCCTTGCGTGGCATCCGTGATCCTTGCACGTGTTATTAGGGCACTGGCAAACCGTGACGCAGAAAAGCAACTGCTTTCAAAATGCTCCTTTTACTTCTGTTTTGCTTAGCAAAGCTACGTTGCTTATGTTTACATGCAATGACCCTCCCGCGCTCGTCGCCCGCTTTAGCCTACTCTAAGGCAGTTATATCTTCTTTATACGTTTGTTTTCCGTGGAAGTAGGAAGGTGCTTGACTTCTCACGGCAGAAGACACATTTCTTAGAACGTGTTGCGCTCTTTGAAACTCTGATTCGGATAGATAAGCTGAAGGACCGATGACCACAGGCGGAATGTGTTATGTATTTTTAGCGCTCTTCCTGCTCTTTTTCAGAAAAATGACTTAAACTAAACAGCAACTCCTCACACTCGGCACAGCTAATGAAGCATGTACATACACAACGAAGAGCCGAACTCGCAGGTAAGGCCGAGAGGGCTATTTCTAGTGTTTATTATGCTCACTTTCTCATGATATAATTACATTTAATACGTAAAATCATCCCGTAACGCAGGGTAGAGTTAATGAAATATTGATTTCTTGGAACAAAGACTTGTGATGATATGAACAAACTCGCCACACTTCTCCCAATAACGCTCAATGTGCGCTGAGCAAATCAACTGAGTGGTTAGCCACTGCAAGGTCATGGGATAGGGAATTTCGCGTTCTGGGAAACAGCAAGACAGCAATAAGTTCCTTTTACATATCAAAGATTCATTTTTGATATTTTAATGAGTGTCATCAAATCTGTCTGTACGAAATAAGTACAATTTTTGATTCAGCAGGTTTTAATGAGTCAGAACATTACCAGCCTGGAACGATTCAAGCAAATGTTGCATTTTCACCTATGCAGGTATATGAATATTCCTGGAATATCGTTTTATTTGAAAATAAAAAACAATGCATCGCGCAAACGGTTCATTTTTAGGTGCGCTTTCGGTGTCTGAAAGTGCTCTCTGGATGAAAAATGTGACTTCTTCGGCACAGTGCCCGTCAGCCCTAGTTTCTTAAATTATGCCCTGCCGTAAAGGGCAATGTGTAGGTTTGTAGAAATGTATTCGAATCGATGGCGCCAAAACTGCGTTTTTTAGTGCATATCGCCGAGTTGCTGTCACAGTTCCACTTCTGGCTTGGAGTTAACACGCGCATTGACGGGGGTCTGAGCCACCTTCGCATTGACGGGGGGCGGGTACCCGCCCCCCTAAGATCTTGAGAACCACGGTAGGTAGCGAAAAACGGTAAACGGCGTTGGGCTGCCCATCCACTTCTCCATCGAAAACATTTGAACCATTTTTTTGTCAGGTCACATTTAAGGTCACGAGAGGTCAAAACATGCCCGTCATAGGGATAACATGTAAAATTCAGTTTTTCGGGCATTACATCTGAACAAGTAAAGATAGAGCAAAACGACTTGAACTATATGAATCCTCTTAGCAAGCCGAATCGAATGATATATAATTTGACCTTGCTAGGTCAAATCGAGGATTTGACCTGACCTGAGGTCAGGTCAGGGTCAAATTATATAAAATGCATATCATTAGAACCGCAAAGCCCAGGCGAGTCTAATGCAGCTAAAATAAATGCTCTATCACCATCCGTTACTGAGTTATTCCGTAGAAACCATTTTTCCCATGTATTTCCAATGGAGAGGTCATGCCTCGTACCTGACCTTAGGTCATCGATATCAAAAATACCGGAACATATTTTAGAGAACTCAGTGGGGCCATTATGTGATATGAGTTTCAATCGGATAAGTTCACCCTGCTCCGACTTATGCTATCTTAAACTTTTTTTGAGGTCGGGTCACTTGACCTGTACTGGTGACCTGACCTGAGATGACCTAACCTTAAAATTTTCACAGAAGTTGTAAAAATGATGAAGGAAAAGGTATACCAAGTACGGCGGCGCTACGCGCCGCCGTTTTTCTACTGCCTCCGAAAAACCCGAGGGGGGGCGGGTACCCGCCCCCCGTCAATGCGCGTGTTAAGTGACTGCAGAATTGGTGGTGCCTTCACCCACGTGTTTGATGATCAATGAAACTCGAATAACAACTGCAGCTGACGTATCCTCGCAACTCAACCAACCAATGGAAACTGTGTCAAAGTTATTGAGAGTCGACCTTCCTGGATTGGATGATTGAAGAGGTAAAATGAGAAGAAGAACAGACAAGTGGGCGGGACGGCAATGGAGGTCTAGGGTGAGGTCAGCACAGACACCAAAACCGGTCAGGGCAGCTCACTGCGATGGAAGATGAACATGGACGCCACCTCGTCTTCACTCATTCACAGCAGACAGAAATGAGTGCATGGGAGTCCTGGAATATATGATAAAAGATGAACATCGACCTTGTTTGCTACTTTTTTAGCTATGTGACGATATAAGCTACTTATATTTAAAACATGTTTCTTCTACGGGCTAAAATGAGCAACTTTTGGTTATGAATAGAATAGTAAGGTTATCCTTATTTGCTATACTGATGTCATGTGTTTGAAATTTATATAGATTTTACCAACTACAGTCAACAGTTTCGCACACAGTACATTCTAATGGTCATTTACGAAATATGACTCAGAACGAAATATTAACATGAATCTCATGTATTTTTAAAATTGTATCCAAGTAAAGAAAGCTTCTTGAGTGCGAGTTATCCACAAAAAAGTTAGCGACAAAGACAATATTTATCCAAGGCATTTGCCACCAGAGATGCGGAGCCGAGACAATTTTGGACGGCTCCAGCTCCGGCTCCGGTCCGAAGTTATGATTTCGGCTCCGGCTCCGGCTCCGGCTCCGGGTTCAAGTGTCCTAACGGCTCCGGCTCCGGGCAAAATAGTCGGCTCCGACCGGCTCCGGCTCCGGCTCCGGCAATGTACCTATATCCAAAATGTGATCGAAACGTTCTCAAGGACGTTGAAGTCCATCAGATACAAAGTGACTATGTATTTGTACGAATGAAAAATGGTGACTGGATGAACGAACGCTCTTGACCAGATGCCAAAGGCCAGTGAACCTCAAAACTGGACCAACCTACACTGCAGTGCAGTCGTATGGCAAACTGCACTGCACTGTTATGGCAAACAGAAATATAGGTGAGACATGCCCGCAAACCCACATAAAAAAATTAAAGATACAACGACCAAGTAAAGCTTGGACAGCCCGCAAAGAAAAACTTCGATGAGCTAAGAGCAGGGTCGTTAAAAAAATGTTTTACTTTTCAGATTCGAACCCACTTTTTCCCATTATATATTCAATTATGATTTCAATAAGCCACATTCCAAGCGTCTACGACAGCGGGAAAGATCACCCAAAAACGGTTAAAGATTTCATGTTTCGGGCGCAATTGGCCACCCGGCGTTGCAGTCACCCCTTTTTAAATTGGGATGAAAGGGGTGCATAACCTACCAGTAAAGACAGCCTGGCATGCGTGTGCGTATAAGAGCGGTAGATGGGATTTAACATGCAGGCATCTACTTGTCAGATGTATTTGCAGCGCAATACAAATACATGTTATTCCACAAAATACCTGAAATTAATTGATTCAGCACCCTAGTACTCTAAATCCCGACAGAACAGGAATACCTTCCGGAGGCGGACCTTTCTCTAGTAACTATCGCTGGAGAACGTTGTGAGGCAGATGCTTCTCCCTATTCTCCTGCGAACTATTTAAGAGCTGTGGTACTGATAAAAGAAGACCCTGTTTCATATTTTTACCCTTCAGGTGGCTCACGAAATCTTCCACCAGCTTCGCACCACGTTCTGTGGGACCATTCATGACAGTAAGTTCTGGAATACCTTGAAACAGGGGAAGCTATACCAGTCACCAGCTTCTCAACGGAGCCATTTCATGTCAGAATCTTTCAGATTCAGGCGCTCGAATACCATCCAGCTTTCAGGAATGAGAAATTTGGAGAGGCTTGGTATCGAGCCGAGCTCTTGCTTCTGTCGGAAACTTTAGCCTACCTAACTGAAAGGTGGATGGTTTTGCTGTTCAGGCCAGGTACTGTATCACTGCCCTTTTACCTTCAGCTTTGTGATTCTTATTTGCGAAGCAGATTATAACTTTCTGGTCACAAATAACAGTTGCGTTTGCACATTGACTTCAGCGCTTCTACACAATACCGGAGTATTATCTCGAATTGCGCAAGCTGGTTTACGTGTGGCTGTCAGGAGAGGTTGTCTCCAACAACTGTCTGTTTAGAAGACCCGGAGCTCACCAGCGAGCCATATTATGGAACATAGGACATTTATGGCATGAAGTGCGTGCTACTACTGTGTCAGATTCCGTTCATCATTCCAGAAGATACTCAAAGATAGAATATTATAATTTTTGGAGTTTAACAACGCATCAACTGCTCAGGTCATATGGCATCAGAGGAGAGAGGGAAAGAATTAGTTCGGGCTAGAGCAGGGCGCCAGATTCTGCCTCTGGGTGGGCTCGAACCCACGACACCCAGCACACAAGGAATGTCATTGGCCAAGCCGAGCGCAAGCGCTAACCGACTGAGCCACTCAGACTCCAAAATAGTTTGCGGCTTTCCTTATAAGTAGTTCTAAACCATGCAATTGGGTTCCTCCGTCGCGGATAGTCAGCTTTAGAGCCTTCTATGAGCCTCAAAGCTATCCATAAAATGCAATGCAGTGCTTTCATTAAGTCAATATAAAAATCACCCTGAATGTGCTGAAGTCAATTTGTCATCAGCTGTGGTATCTGTGCACAGAAAGTTATATTCTGTCGCGCTGGTGAGAACCACCATCGTGGAGGTAAGGAGCCAGTCGCACAACAATTGGCCAAAACAGCAAAAGATTCACATTTGACTAGGGCAGGCTTAACCCGCGCCCCACCGGGGGTCCGGCGCCACCTTCGCCCCACCGGGGGGCCATCGATGGCCCCCTCTAACTCCGAAAATATGGGCGTTAGCGCAAATCTGCAAAGTGCAATAGAAAGCCCGCGTGATTCAGTAAGAAATTACTTCGCATGTTTTAGTGCTCAGGTCAATGGTTTGACCTCCAGAGGTCAAATTAGGTCAAGATCGGCTATTTTCACTCAAATATGCAATGATTAAGGAAACTGGGCATAACTCTTATGTCATCAGAGCTATTGAGGCCTGGTAAGTACATTTGATAGCAAATTGCCAGTACTTTTTCCGCTATGTGGAACGTAAAGACCTCCCGCCAGTGGTTTGACCGCCAGAGGTCACCTCGTGACCTAATATGACCTGAGGTCACGAAAGGTAAAAAAATGATCTTGCCGTATATCAAATGAAAGCCAGTGACAAGACAAACACGATGGTGTTTGTTTCACCGCTCTAGCTCAATTAGGTCAAAAGTTATTGTCAAAATATTGTTTTTGACCTCTGGTGACCTTGGATGACCTTGGAAAAGTCAAAGGGCAAATATGACCCCTGGGATCCGTGAAAGGGTGTCCAAAAACGTTGTTCTGAGCAGTCTGAGTATTTGCAATCCTTTTTGTGGCTTTTATATCATGAAATAGCTTTTCCCAATGCTTTTCCAATGGGAGAGGTCGCCTCGTGACCTGACCTCAGGGCACGAAATAGAAAAATCCCGGATATACACCTTGTAGACCCTGGAGGGGTCATAAAGTGTAGGAAGTTTCAAATAGATCGACTTTGAAATGTAGCTCTTACAGAGCTCTAAAGGTGAAGTGAGGTGACCTTGGTTGACCTCGTCTGGTGACCTGACCTTGGGTGACCCGGGGTAACAAATTTCAGGGATGATGGGAAAATGATGCAGTGAGAGGTAGAGCCTTCAACCGCGGTGCTGCGCCTCGTCGTTTTTCTGCTATCCCGGAAAAACCTTAGGGGGGGCCATCGATGGCCCCCGGTGGGGCGAGGGTAAAGTTTCCGATAGAGGGTATGAAGAGGTCTGTAAATGGTCAGTACTAAGCCTCAGCCAGCTTGTTACTCCTGACAGCTGGCTGGTATTCGATTGCCTGAATCTGAAATATTCTGACCAGAAATGGCTCCGTTGAGAAGCTGGTATAGCTTCCCCTGTTTCAAGGTATTCCAGAACTTACTGTCGTGAACGGTCCCACAGAACGTGGTGTGAAGCTGGTGGAAGATTTCGTGAGCCACCTAAAGGATAAAAATATGAAATAGGATCTTCTGTTATCGGTACCAGAGCTCTTAAATAGTTCGCAGGAGAATATGGAGAAGCACCTGCCTCACGACGTTCTCCAGCGATAGTTACTCGAGAAAGGTTCGCCTCCCGAAGGCATTCATGTTCCGTCGGGATTTAGAGTACAAGGGTGCTGAATCATTTAATTTCAGGTATTTTGTGGAATAACATCTATTTGTATTGCGCTACAAATACATCTGACAAGTAAATGCCTGCATGTTAAATCCCATCTACCGCTCTTATACGCACGCACATGCCACGCTGTCTTTACTGGTAGGTTATGCACCCCTTATATCCCAATTTAACAAGGGGAGACTGCATCGCCGGGCGGCCAATCGCACCCGAAACATGAAATCTTTAACCGTTTTGAGGCGATCTTTCCCGCTGTCGTAGACGCTTGAAATGTGGCTCATTGAAATCAGGATTGAATATATATTGGCAAAAAGTGGGTTCGAGTCTGAAAAGAAAAGAAAAATTGTTTGAACGACCCTAAGCGAACAGTGTTCAACATCGAAAAACACATCAGATAGGCTGATGGCATAATTTCTTTTCGAGAAAAATCGGAACCAACCACCCTACTGCCCAGGGCCCAGCACCTGGTTCGCTCACTACACCGCCCAATCGCGGTTGGAGCGGAGCAGCAACATTGCCTCCAATATGTCTGCTCTTAGTCTGGACCTGAGATCAGTAAGCAGTAGCGTCATCGCGGAGAATAACCTCTCCACGGACACCTGAGTAACTGGTAGCACGGCCATTACCAGGCTAGCCGGCTGGATGATGGCTGGATATCTATCTAAGATGTCGCATACGGTCGCCCTCTTTAGGCGACCCAGGTTTTTGAAGTCGGCTAGTGCCGAATCGAGTGACGGGGATGCTGTTTTCTACGCCTTTTGCCATGGGTTCTCGACAGACCTAGTATAAACTACTTCTCCGAGTACATGATAGCTCCCCTGGGGGGGAGGTGGGAGCAAAGATTTTATTGCTCGACAGACCTAGTGTAAACACCTTTTTAAAAAAATTTCTTCGCCCTTTGGGGGGCCAAAGACAGTCTGCCCCCCTTCCAGGGCTTTGGGGGCATGACCGGAATGGCATCCCTCCTGCGTCTGTCAACAGGGGCGGATGCAGGCCGACGGTGTGGGGTAAATCGTGAAAAACATATGGTTTTTTTAAGAAAATCGCCAAAAATTGGGCAGTTTGGCAGTTTGGGGGGCAAATACCTTTTTTTGCTCCCCCTCATGGATCCACCAGTGTCCGCCAATGCTTTCATTTGTTGCCAATTTCTGCCCATGCTAAATGGCCGGGGCGCATTACCTGCCCGAGAGTGAGACCGTCTACGGAACACCCTTGTTGCAATATTTCATTAATCTCGATATGCATAACATATTGAGAAAATGTAATTTTCAGGTGAATAAAGGTGTTTCCATGCGACATCTCACGAGGTAAAATGTGACCATTTCATGTTTGATTTTTGATAATTTTAGAGCTCTTTGGGAGCCGGAGCTGGACCCTTTCTGACGGCTCCGGGTCCGGCTCCGATCAAAAGTGTTTCGGCGGCTCCGGCTCCGGCTCCGGGCAGAATGGTCGGCTCCGACCGGCTCCGGCTCCGGCTCTGCATCCCTGTTTGCCACCAATCATTGCGTTTATAGTGGTCAGCTTGTCCTGCTTAACAAACCTGTTACCGGATATAATGTGAGGTCATGGTCAAAATTGAGGTCTCTGCCGTCTCAGGTCACGTCCTCAGGCCAGCCCCAGTGAAGTCACCTCAGAGAAGCGTTCCAAGTTGCAGCAATGCAAAATGTTTGTTCTTTGAATCTGCGCAAGAGCTATGCTGGAAACACGAGTCGTTTTCCTGCAATTCATTCATTTCTAAATAGTTGAGAAACGTATGGTCGTAAACCATTATGATTTAGATTCTTATAACACTTGCGATTTGTGTCAGATGTTTGAATTGTTTAGTCGACTTGTCAATTTTGCATGACATTAGGTTTAAAGCTTTAGCCAAATATTAATGTTTTGTGAAATATTATTATTTCTGAAATTGTAGTATTGTCGTTATTTGTATACACTTGTAATACTGTACGCGTCTCTCTACTTCTCTTTGTTGCAAATAGGCTGCATCTAAAACTTATCTATCAAAAACTGCGCTTGTAGTGATGCGACAGGCAGCGCGCGAGCCATACTTTCATAAGATTCTGTTTCTCTGTTTGTTTGTCGGTACTTTATATCCTGAGCCACTCCTATGTAAGGTTCTGACTTCTCGAAATGGAGAAATATACATAAACAAACATGTCAAGGTCTAGCTGCTGGGTCCCAAAATGATTTGTAAATCCTGCAAAAACCGGAGTGATTGGGTTTCGGGCCATCATCCGTATGGGGCCATCATGTAAGGGAGGGAGGGGGGTGGCAAGTACATATCTGGAAACTTCAAAAAATAGGCTTGCTATTTAGCGTTTGGAACACTTGCTTTCATCCCTCCGTGGGGCTAATCATCGGAATCTGGATTCATATCTGCATCTGCAGCCATACCGACAGCGTGCCGTTCACTGTGATAAACACTGCATCTGATCGAAGAGATGTTCGTTGCCAGGTCATATCACGTTTCACAAATTCTGTGTGTTAGTAAAGGTGTTAGCCAGCACGTATCAGGCAGAAATCCGTTTTCCACTCGGGACTGCTTAGTTATTCTGGCCAGTATTAATGATAGAAAATATAGATGATATGCGGGAACAAATGTAATTGAAAGTGTTACTATTGTTTCATCATTTCCGCTGCTGGAATGCCGAATGATGCTTGGACAAACCGAATCAGTGATGCGTGCAAGGGCTTGCAGGAGTGAATTTACTTAAACAAGATCGTAGTATTACCCTAAAGATTGCATAAAAAGTTGCTAAAAACGGAAATCGTCGTATCTGTTGCAACACAGGGTCATCCTGAGTAACTAAGTGTAGCATAAATATGTCAAAATTTTCCCGTCGGCTCAGCAGCTACGTGTAATAGACCGGCGCTCATATTAACTTGCATTTAACTATATACAAGTTAGGGTTTAATAGGATTAGGGTTGATTAGGGTTTAATCACGTGCATTTCATGGCCATCTTAGATTTTCCATTAGGCTGTTTTTGGACGTACTTTCGGGGTGCGCTCGTTTTCTGCTCAGAGTTGCTTTCGCTTCTTACAAATGATCTAAAAAGTCGCCTTGAATAAATACTAATCCTGCCTTAAATCTCTATCGGAATAATGTTCAGCACGTGGAGCCAAAAAGCTCACATAACATTGCAAGTTGTTCAAGAATAAGTAGGAAAATAGTGCATAAAGAGCTTAGTTCCGAATGCTACATTTTTAAAATAATTTTCCGACAAACAAAAATATATTGGATGCTGAATGCTTTAACTGGGTTAAGCGCGAGTTCAAACAACGAACAAAAGTACGTACCTTTATTGTAGGTGAGGGCGAAAGTAGTTGACAGCACAGTCAGCAGAAGGGCCAGAAGCGGCCCAACGTGACTGGGGGACGCCATAATAAAGCTGCGGAGACGAGAGAACGATATCTCAGGCCAGGACGCTGTCCCTGTAAGGCTTCCCAGATTCACCGCCTAAACTCGGCGGGACACTTCTTCAGCGATGTCTGGCTGCACAGCTGGAGTTGGCCAGAGGCTGTGTGTGTGTTCGAGACGCCGCCGCCGCCCCCGCCGCTGCCAACGTCCTCACTGAGACCGCCGAACTGTGCTGTGCTGGCGCCGCTGCCGCCTCCGCCGGTCTGAGCCACCGCCTCAGTGCAGACTGAACGCCGATTGCGCTCATTTAATCCTGCCACCGTGCATTATCTGGGCCGCCCCGCCTTCCCAGTGCGGTGGGCTACTTGCTGTATAAGGCTAGGTAGAGTTCCACCCGTGACGATTGGTTTCGATCTGGGTGAAGCTTTGTTGTTGCCATAAAGGGCTGAAAGCGCTAAAATATCAGATATCTCTCCGCTTTTAGTTACGTAACATAAGCATAGTGAACATAGACACCTACAGATGCGTATGTTACAGGGTCTCCACGAAATCCGGGAGTGTGCGGATTTCCCAGGTAGTCTGTGGATAATCTAGGGAATCCGCAGAATCCCGGATTTTGTTGGCTCCCTGTAATATGTATTATACATTAACGCCCAATGGGGTTAGTGACTGAATTTTCAAAAGTCGCTTGACATTTAGTTTTTGACATTCTATACCTAGTATTTTGTCCTTATTTCTGATGACCATTGGTGTAGCCAGGGGGATCATCTGGGTCCATGAACCCCTCTGAGCCGATCTTAAGCACAGCAAAGGATCCTCTGTTCTGCCCCCCCCGGAGAGTCTCAGGGGTGCCACTGAGTGCTGCTCTCAAGGGTGCCACCGAGTGTTGGTCTCTGGGGTACCCGAGAGGTAATCTAGGGAACCCACGATATAATTCTGAAAACAACCGATTTACAGATTGGAGCTGATGAGAGGAGTCTCAACAGGCTCATCATCTCGCGCTCCTATGGACCGGCACCAGCATGGTTGTTATAGCCCCGGATACCTCATGGTAAACGGCAGGGGCGTAGGATCGGTTTGAAAAGTGGGGGGCAACCTTAGAGGGGGCCACCTCAAGGGGCCCCGGCCCACGGGGGCCCATAATTATGAACAATTTTAGATAGCTCCTTTGGTGTCAATATGGCACGCATGCACATTAGGTTGTCAATATATGAAAAATTGAGAAATTAAATTTTCTCCATGATTTCGAGTTGTACCTAATATGATATATTAAATCATAGCAAAAAACCCAACAATATGATTTGGTTTATTACCTATAGCCTTTTTTCAAATAAAAAATACATCTTTAAGCTCTTTTGAAGGATTTGAGTCATTTTTTACCACGAGCGCGTTTTTTTATACTCACAGATGTTTAGGCCCTTTTCATAATATTTACAAAACTAAACTCTTTAGAAAGCTACAAACAATGCTTTGATACCAAATAACGTCACTTGGCTATGCCTAATCAACTTGTCTTTACTTATTTAATGGCAAAAAATGGGAACATTTATTTAGGTTATTACGGATCCCTTCTTTACATCATTAGAGATTCCTTTAGGTAAAGGCTGTTCACAATAAATCCGCTTAGCTATATTTCGATGCCTAAGATGCAGAGTCCCAGTATAAATTGCAATGTACTTGAAGGACAGCTTGTAATGCCGAGGAGGTGTGGGCATAGTGTTATAGCGGTTAGCAACCTTGCATGCCACGCGGCCAACCCGGGGTTAAGGCCCGGCAGATACTCTCGGTGGTGGCCTCCCGGTCGATTATAGTGTTGAGGGCAGACGCCTGTGTGTTGAGGCAGGACTTGACCCGCGGCCTGAGGGAGGTGGCCTCCTTCTGCTCTCCTCTGATGGAGATTCTAGACAAAGACGAACTTCCTCCTCCTCGCTGCAGAGCAATGTCATCAGGATCGCCTTGGTGTGAACGAACATTGCAGAGGAGCACACAGCGGGCATGGCATTCAACTGCACCATCTTGGGCTGGGTACGAAGGCAGGGGAGCTCGAACATGACTTTCCGAGGGCTGCCCAACCATTCGTTGCTGGTCTACACCTGTAGCCAGTAGGGAGAGTAAGGTTCGATAATGATAGCGACGGTCTCCTACCGAGTTCCAATTTCCGTACTGACTCCAGATGAAGGTTATCAACAACTTGGTGGACGGTCCCAGAAACGTCCTATCCTGGCTCTTATGCCTCAGGATCCGGCCCTAGATGGTGCAATTGACTGTTATGCCGACCGTGTGCTCCTCTGAATGGTTCGCTCACTCCGAGAAGATCCTGATGAACATGGCATGTTCTGCAGTGAGGATGAGGAGAGAAGGACCGCCTTCCACAAGATCATCTCCATCAGAGGGGAGCAGGAGGCAGGGAACACCTCTCTCAGGCTGCGAACCCTGCCCTACGTCAACACACAGATGACCACTCTAAAAAATATAACTGTTTGGGACGTGGTCACCGAGCCTATCATCACCTGCAGCAATCAAATTCAAGTTCCCAAGGTTCATGGGGAAGCCCATGGAGGAAGAGCACTTCGTCTGCCACACGCAGGCCATGGCTGTAGCTGCCACGTCTGTAAAGCAAATGACAGCAGCCAGTTCTGTCTGTCGTGCTGGAAGAGGAATGGTTTTATCAGGCGATGGGCCCAGCATACCAAACTGATGCTCAGGATCAACAGCAAGCAGGACCTCCTCCGCATCACAAAGTTGACGAAAAATAGTTGGAACTTGCAATCAATCTGAAACTCTATTTTAGGTCTCGAAAGACAGCTAGACTTATCGTGACCATCCTTTCCCTGAATCGATTCCTACAGCTGTAAAGAAGGAGTCCGTAATGACCTAAATAGCTCGTCTCGTTTGTGTCATTAAATAGGTGATTCAAAGCTTTCTAGGCATATCTTGGTCTGCTAGGAAAATATATCTAGGTCTGTGCTTTTCTAAATACTTTTTTGTAAATGCGATAAAAAGCCGAAACATCTGCAAATATAATGAGTAATGCTCTTGGTGAAAATGGTTTTAATGCCTCCAAAAAAACCTAGAAAGGCATTTTTCAGTCGCAAACAGGATAGGTAAAAATATCTAGATCATTTTTGGTTCTGATTATTTTTTATTAGACCATAATAGAACTGGAAATCATGAGGCAAAATCTCATTTTTCAATTTTCCATATATTGACACAACCTAATACACACCGGCGTGCACCAGATATTTCCATACATGACTTCTTACGCTATTTTCCGCTGTTTCCTTTCATTGAAGTTTCGTGCTGTTCTTTTTTCGCTTCGTAGTAGAAGATGGCCGGCCACATCACGCCTTTCGATGGCTCAGGGACGACTGTTGCTCGGCATTTGGTGCGGGGAGCGTGTCCGATTCATGCTTTGTGTTGGGATTTATGTGAGATGAAGTTTGGTTGGGGCCAGTTCTCGGGGCTTATTTGGAAACACTCGGGTAGTAGGTGCCTTGGCCTTTTTCACGGAGCGTTGCTCCTCCAGGGGCTTGCAGGCGGCGTATTACGGAACTGGAACTTTCCCAGACAAGCTATCGGGCCCGTTTGGGTTTCTTGTTCTATCCTACTGATTCTGATATTTGTATATTCGTTGCGGGGGCCCACCACAAAAGGAAGAGCAATACCCTCCTGACCCCCGGTTCCTATGCCTATGCCACCCAGGGGCCGCCAGATTATCTTGGAGGGCCCCCAAGGTCCAGACGATGGCTCAGAAACCCACATCAATCAGCTCAGAGGGCCCAGGCCAGTGCATTGGCCTCGGGACCTGCGTATCAAGGGACCCCACATAAGCAAAGGGCCCCTAGAAGTTCAACACAGAGGAGCCCCAGATTCGCACAGGGTGCCAGATTAGTTTTGGGGCCCGGTTCAGCTCAGAGGTCCCCAGGTCGGCTTATGTAGGGTCTGAAAACAGCTCAAGGGGCTTGTTCAAGCTCACGGATCCCAGCTTGCCCAGTGACGCTAGAACAGTTCAGCAGCCCCAGACTAGCTCGGGGCCCTTGTTCAGCAAAGGGGGCCCGGATTAGCTTTGAAGGCCCAGCTCAGCTCAGGGGCCCCCAGATCGGATGATATAGGGTCACGCCCCATACCAACTCAGGGGGCTCCATTCAAGCTCAGGGCCCCAGCTTAGCCCAGGGACCCTAGAAGAGTTCAAGAGCCCCCATTCCATCTCAGAGGCCCCAGTTAAGCACAGGGGTGCCCGGACTAGTTTAGGGCCCAAGCTCAGCTTAGGGGGCCCAGTGTGGCTTATGTAGGGTCTCAGAACAGCTCAAGAGGTCATTCAAGCTCATGGCCCCCAGCTCAACCAAGGGCCCCAGACCAGTTCAGGGGCCGCCCAGTTACGCACAGGGGTGCCCAGACTAGCTTTGGGGGCCCAGCTCAGCTCAGGGGACCCCAGATCGGCTGATATAGGGTCTCGACCCTAGAAGAGTCCAGGGGCCCATTTAAGCGCAGGGGTACCCAGATTAGCTTAGGGCCCAGCTCAGCTTAGGTGAGCCCCAGGGTGGCTGACAGAGGTGCAGAAAGTATGCTGGCTGTCACAAACTCAATGTGACGTATGCCTCCTCTGTCACAAAAAGCTGGAAATGATAATTGTATACTTGAATACTATTTCTAATATGCTGAATGTCATCTACCTGTCTCTTACTTCTTGCAACAGACAAGGTTCAAGCACCAAGCCATTACTGCATGAAAGTATTAAACTGTGTTTTCATTTTTAGATCATGTTTATGTTTTGGAAGGAAAATTTCCAATTATGGATCATTGTTTCCAGTATTGGGATCATAACTTTTATTGGCAACTCTGACTGCAGTTTCCCACCAATGGCATGCATTTCCCTTTTTGAAAAAGTTTCCATTTTTGGAAGGAGTGTTTCCAATTATGGTACATTTCCCCGTGATTAAATGTGACCATTATCATGAAAATAATTATTATTGGGAACTAATCTATGAATGGGAGCGTGCACCTACACACAATTGGGACCCCTGATCACGGCTTCCCCCCCACTGAACTTCTATCTCACATATCAACAAAAGGGACAAAAATGTCAATGTCAACATAGGATTTGGATCTACCTAAAATGTGTTGGTAAAGTGGACCTTAGGTAGCATTTTTATAGACAGATCAAATGCTTAAAATTTTCCCCCAACACCTGATTATCACCTGCCTGTTCATTCCTTCTTGCAGTAAAAACTCTGAGGCAACTACCCTGCATAGATGTAAAATTATGTCTATTGGCCTAATAGGTACCTACAGAGGTATTGGAAGTCTCATACCAAAGAAAGATCCAGTGTAGTCAAAGTCCTGCTTTAACTCCATGCAATTCAGGTCCTGTGTGTTGCTTACCACCACTGGTAGGTAGTAAGCAACACACCCCCAACCAGCGTTTTTCAAAGTCTCTTTCTTTCTGAGATTTTCTGCGATTTCCTGAGATGAGAAGGGGGTCTACCAGGCCCCCTCCAGTGCACGTTAGTGTGTGTTTTAACTCTTTGTAGAGGACTGCATTGGCACACATTTGCTATCTGTACAATATTGACATGATAATTTGATCATGAAATCTCACCTGAATTACTGTTGTTGCCAGTCTGTTGCTGGCGCCAACTCTCCCAACTTCCTCCAGCTCCAAACCTACCTAACCAATCTTGATCTAGGGCACAAATAAGGTACGGCACAAGCAACCTAAGGAATGAAAAACCAAGTTTGATATGTGAAAGTGCATCAGTCTCAAAGTAGCCTACATTCATCTTAGATTAGCCATGGGCAGCACTATTTATTCCAGCCAGTTTTAGCCTGCACTTATCTCAGATATACCCCAAAAATATGCCCTAAAAAAGTGGCTTCCCACCTGTGTACATTTTTTGGCAGGCTCTACATAATATAAACATGACGAACTTGTCTTGTCGCTGTTGCGTAGTTTAGGTAGAATTGCTGCCCAGCTATGTTTATTTCTTTCACCTCATTTAGTACTTTTCTTAGTAGCTTTTAGGCGTACTTTATACTAAATTCAAAGAAATAGGGACCGCTAAATCGAAGAGGCTCCAACTTTAAATATTATTTAACCTGACAAAGTGGACAGAGAAATATTTGATAACGTATTTGCGTTATCTTTAATGCCTTAAATATGCCCACAATCACGCATTTCTCGAAAAAATTGACTGTCACATTTCGGGCATCTAGGCGGCAACTTTCTGGCAACTACTAACAATCGGCACCATTGGGCTGCATGTTAAAATCTGGCAACTGTGACAGCGGTTTCCGGGTTTTCTGCAGCGGGGGTCCCTCGTTTTAGTAGAAACTGAACACAGTACCAATATTGTATCACTGATGGTACGCTGTGCAATTGAAGAACAGACTTGCTAAATTAAATTTATCGCTACACGCTTCATTCTGTATTTCGAAAATATGCGGTTTGATTTTGAACCATACTGTCACGATCGCTATTTTGTCACAATTATGCACCTCAATTTTCATAAATGTGTCACAAACCCCAGTAGCCGAGTTGGCAAGTTTCTGCACCTCTGGTGGCTGATATAGAGTCTCAGAACTTCTTAAGGGGCCCATTCATGCTCACGGTCGCCAGGTCAGTCGCTGTAAAGCCTTATAGGGGGCCCTCAGTACAACACAGGGGCCCATATGAGCTCTGATGATCAGATTAGCTTAAGGGCCCGGATCAGCTCAGGGGCCCCTTGTCGGTATTTATAAGGTTTAAGAACAATTCAGCGTTCTAATGAAAGCTTATAACCCCAGGTTCAGGTCAGGGGCCCTATTACTGTGCAGGGGCCACAGATGAGTTTAGGGCCTCCTGTGCAGCACAGGTGACCCAGATTATCTCAGGAGACAAGATTAACATTACATTCCCAGCTCAGCTCAGGGGCCCCCTGGTCGGCGGATATAAGGTCTGGCCAACTCAAGGGGCCCCGTTCAAGGTCAGGGCTCCTAGCTCAGCTTAGGGATCCTAGAACAGTTTATGCTGCCCTGTCCATCTCAGTGGCGCTCAGTTCAGCTCGAGGGGCCCCAGATTAGCTCGTATATGGCATCAGAGGCCAGTGCAGGGGCCCCGAACAGCTCAGGGGAACTTAAAATCGACCCATAGGGCCTCAGCTTAGTTTAGGGGCACATATAAGTTTAAGGTTTTCCGGGACAAGCTATCGGGCCAGTTTGAGTTTCTTGCTTGATATTACGGGTGTTGATGTTCTTATCTCTGTTGCGAGCGGCCCATCACAGAAAAGTGGGGGGGGCAGTGGCCCCCTGGCCCCCCCCGGTTCCTACGCCTATGGTAAACGGTATTGGGGAGAATTTCTACTGGAGGAAGTGGCCGCTAAATGGGATCGACGGACTTCACTCTAAATTGATTTCGGTCGCCTACATCTATACTGAAGGCGGCGGATGGAGAGGAGATGCGGCGTACGCATCCGACTGCCTCCTCACCTCAGCATCTGTACTGAAGACGGCGGATGGAGAGGAGATGCGGCGTACGCATCCGACTGCCTCCTCACCTCAGCATCTATACTGAAGAGGGCGGATGGAGAGGAGATGCGGCGTACGCATCCGACTGCCTCCTCATCTCAGCATCTGTACTGAAGAGGGTGGATGGAGAGGAGATGCGGCGTACGCATCCGACTGCCTCCACACCTCAGCATCTGTACTGAAGACGGTGGATGGAGAGGAGATGCGGTGTACGCACCCGACGGAGAGAAGATGCAGCGCACGCATCCGACTGCCTCCTCACCTCAGCATCTGTACTGAAGAGGGTGGATGGAGATGAGATGCGGCGCACGCATCCGACTGCCTCCACACCTCAGCATCTGTACTGAAGAGGGTGGATGGAGAGGAGATGCGGCGTACGCATCCGACTGCCTCCTCACCTCAGCATCTGTAGTGAAGAGGGTGGATGGAGAGGAGATGCGGCGTACGCATCCGACTGCCTCCTCACCTCAGTATCTGTACTGAAGACGGCGGATGGAGAGGAGATGCGGCGTACGCATCCGACGGCCTCCTCACCTCAGCATCTGTACTGAAGAGGGCGGATGGAGAGGAGATGCGGCGTACGCATCCGACTGCCTCCTCACCTCAGCATCTGTACTGAAGAGGGTGGATGGAGAGGAGATGCGGCGTACGCATCCGACTGCCTCCACACCTCAGCATCTGTACTGAAGACGGCGGATGGAGAGGAGATGCGGCATACGCATCCAACGGCCTCCTCACCTCAGCATCTGTACTGAAGACGGCGGATGAAGAGGAGATGCGGCGTACGCATCCGACTGCCTCCTCACCTCAGCATCTGTACTGAAGAGGGTGGATGGGGAGGAGATGCAGCGTACGCATCCGACTGCCTCCTCACCTCAGCATCTGTACTGAAGACGGCGGATGTAGAGGAGATGCGGCGTACGCATCCGACTGCCTCCTGACCTCAGCATCTGTACTGAGGATGACGGATGGAGAGGAGATGCGGCGTACGCATCCGATGGAGAGAAGATGCGGCGTACGCATCCGACTGCCTCCTCACCTCAGCATCTGCACTGAAGACGGCGGATGTAGAGGAGATGCGGCGTACGCATCCGACTGCCTCCTGACCTCAGCATCTGTACTGAGGATGACGGATGGAGAGGAGATGCGGTGTACGCATCCCACGGAGAGAAGATGCGGCTTACGCATCCGACTGCCTCCTCACCTCAGCTTCTGTACTGAAGACGGCGGATGGAGAGGAGATGCAGCGTACGCATCCGACTGCCTCCTCACCTCAGCATCTGTAATGAAGACGGCGGATGGGAAGGAGATGCGGCGTACGCATCCGACTGCCTCCTCACCTCAGCATCTGTACTGAAGACGGTGGATGAAGAGGAGAAGCAGCGTACGCATCCGACTGCCTCCTCACCTCAGCATCTGTACTGAAGACGGCAGATGGAGAGGAGATGCGGTGTACGCATCAGACGGAGAGAAGATGCAGCGTACGCATCCGACTGCCTCCATACTTTAGCAAGTATCATACAGTGTCTGCAATACACTCCCACATTCCTGTTACTGGGCTTCGTTTTTTTCATTTCCTTTAAAGTATATAACGTAATCCAAAGATATTACATGAGATCCAATGCTGAAAAAGTGTTTCGACGATTAGATACCTCCTCGAAAAAAGGTTTTAGGCTTATTGAGTACATAAGAAGGTAGACGAGCAAAATATGCCGGTCTGGCACCAGTACTGAACGAAAAACAATATTGTTGTAGTTTTGATTATTTTCAAGGATGAATAGAACGCCAGTCCAAATAGTTTGAAGTAAATATATTCAGTTATCATCATAGGAAATCAGATGAACGAGGAAATATGGCGGGGATGGGTGAACTAGTCCTAAGAAAAAGGATGTAAAGTTAAAAAATAAATAATAACAAAGCGAATCAAATCAAGATAGGTATGTCGTGTACACCTTGACTCAGTAATTTGATCCTTGACAAGACAGCAAGTACAACAAAAACATTGTTGTGGTTAACTCAGCCGTATTTGTCCATGACATAGGCATTACATAGATCCCCTCTATTTTGCTCCGTTTTTTTATTTTTCTTTCTTTAAAAACATCCTCCTTGAAAAGCCCATAGCTTCGGTACTTCACAAGAAAAAAGGGTTAGGTAATAGTTTCCGGTACACGTAAACTGTAATGTTACGGGCTGAAAATCACCAACCTTGAACAACTACAAGATCAAAGTTTTATTCATGTTGGCTTGTCGGATTGCCAGAGCGAACTGAGGTATTTACAGCGAGGTATTATATCATACACACAGTGTTTACTTTCCCGAATTGTGCCCTACAGCTATCTGCCACTGCAGCCGCACTGCCATATATGGACTGACTTTAATATTCAATGAACTGAATTAGCAGACTTTTGGTCTGATTGAGAAAACCAAGCTACTAAGAAAATACTAACAAATACTTAAATGGCCACAACACAATTTAGTGTGTGGAAATTTGAAGCCAAATTCGATACGAAAAACAGAGAATGAGCCCGGTTCCTAAAAGGGTCCCGGCCTGGGAGCCCTCGACGACCGTCGGACACTCTCTTGGCTGAACCCTGGTTACGTCGCTGTATCCAATATGGTATACATTACAAATGTTGCAGAGAAAATAGAAACTAAAGTTAGAACGTCTATTATACTTTTCTTGAACTCAGGCGGTGACGTCAAATCATAACTAATTTTCAGCGTGTTCGTGCCTTCGGCGCCTTCCACGTTTTCGCAGCACCTTTGATTCTGTCACCATGGAGGATTTTACAAATGTTTTACCGTCTTTATCATACATTTTCTCGGTAATGATGAATATTTTTTAAATGTATGTGGAGATTCGGTAGGATCAGCTGTTTGCGTGTGAGACGCAGGAGAGCAAGAGAGTGTGCGAGGCGCGTCGTGACTGTATTTTAATTGCACTTTGACATGCTTGCGTCTTATACGCAGAGGTGGGCGCCGCTACCAATTTCTTTAAACCACTACCGCTACTTCCGCTACCTTGGCTAACTGAAACCGCTACCCGCTACCGCTACTTTTTAGTATAAGGCGCTACCAAAGCGCTACTCCGAAAATTACCAGGTCGATCTAAACAAATTCCACAGATAGCCAACTTTTATTTGTAAATTAGAGCCGAAGTTCACTCCATGCCCAAAGCATGCACCAACACGAACATTCACACAATCTTCTCTTTTTGTCGACGACTCATCTGGATGATATTGGACAGCAGGATGGTGTTGCGGTGCTGAACCGATCGGTTCAGCAACCTGGAACTCCGGGCACACATATATCAAGAACTGGCGGAACTGCTCAGACTGCGTCTGGATTGTAGGCACCATATCTGATATAAAGAAGCTGTAGTACCTGTTCAGGGCCTCCTTCTGATTGAATTTTGGCTTCAAAGCAGCCACTGTGCTTTTCTGTCTCCTCTTCGTAGCAGGCGTATCCTGGCCTGAGTGCAACTTTCCTCGCTTGCTACCGCCAGTCAAGGCGGCCAGCAAGTCTGGCTCGATGTCGAGGTGTTTTGCTTTGTAGTGTTTTTTTAGGTTAAACATACTCTTTTCCTGAATCTTCAGCTTTGATCCACACTTTTTGCCATCTTTTATTACATCATTACTTCAAACATTGTTGCATTCATCCATTTTCCAGAACAATGACACATATAACGGTATCGAAATAAGCATTGCCTACCGGTTGTCTCGTTGTTGACAGCGGTACATTCTGGGCTGGATTGGAGACAAATGGAGCGAGGAGAGAGAGAGAGAGAGAGAGAGAGAGAGAGAGAGAGAGAGAGAGAGAGAGTGAGGAGAGAGAGGAATAGAGCATAGACAGGCATAAGAGGCCGTGTGCCTGCGTACGTATGCACAAGATAATCAACAAATGTGAATGCAGTTACAATTTTTAAACAGGTAAACAAAAAGGGAACAGAGCAAAGTGCTGGATAGGATAGTTCAAAATGAGTCTAATATTAGTTTTAAGTTACCCCATTTTCTTTCAAAAAGTTGTTGGCTGTTTGCCCAACGGCTGACGATTTGCTCCTTCCGAGCTTCTATTTTTAGGATGTTCATAAAATATCTCACGTCATGTCTCAGACCAGCATTACGTGCTCTGTAGATTGTGGCTTTTGCTATTATTATTATTAGATTTTGAAGTGGGTTTAGATCCTTTAGGAAGAACCAGGACAGAACATCTACTAAAAGCGCTGTGTGATAGTTGCATTCAAGTGTGAGAATTATTTCTCTTGTTTTCCTTATCTTACCACCCACTCTTTCGGATCTCCAAACCAACGCTAGTTCCTAACCTCTTTCGGCCATGTTTCGAAACTTTACTTAGATTAAGTGCCTGAAGAGGGCGACATACTCTGCAAGAAGCCACTAGATGGCACAGAGAACTGTACGTCCATACATACATGTATTCACAGAACAAGCAAAAATGACACACAACGGAAACGTGAAGATTAAAAACAGGCAAAAGGTAAAAACGATGATACAAAAAGCGACCGTGGAGATTAAAAACGGGCGAGGGGTAGAACGCAAGCTGGAAACCCCACATCGGGCGCGGGGAAACAACTCCAGTCACGCTTCCAGGAGGGTGGCACCGAGAAAGCACCCTACATGGGGAAATGCTCATAAAAAAAAAAAAAAGACGGGATCAGGGAAAAAATAAAAATAAAATAAAATAAATTCAGGGGTTGGTGGTGAACGTCATATCAAGGTCAATGCCCGGGCAACATCAAACAGCTCACAACTCTAGCAGCATCGAAGCATCAGCGCCGCCCAGCGGCCACCACAGCGCCGCCAATCGGCCACCACAGCGCCGCCCAGCGGCCACCACAGTGCCACCCCGCGACTCAGCACCATCGAAGCACAGCATCCGGAGCCGCTATTCGGAGAGGGCCACGCACGGCTGGCGCAGCCCGCAGCACCACCGCAGCCCGACACGGCCCCTGCAGCGGCCAACGCGCAGCATTGGAGCAGGAGAGGACGCGGCAGTCGCGTCAAGAACACGCCGCTGAACCGCTCCCGCCCGCGGGAGATTCAGAGCAGCTGCCGGAAGCATTTAATTAGAAGAGGGAAGGAAGGTCGAAGTAAGCTGAGTGGTGCAGACAGAGCGAGAATGAAATGTGCGGAGAGAGAGAGAGAGAGAGAGAGAGAGAGAGAGTTGTTGGTTGCGTGACTGGGAAAGATAACATATGATTTTACATAGATGCGCGTTTACTTAAGATGCGACATGGGATGAGTTGGGCGCGCAAAACAAACCGGGGAAATCATGAAAGGGCAGGGAGGTGCCGGAGGCTGGCCTGTAAGAGCGCCCCAACTGCCTCACTTAGCGTTTCATTACGGCCAAAGAGGAATTTGATGACAGACACTTTTTATAACACAAGTATAGCGCCAGAGTGGGCCCAGCATCGCATGTTGGCACAGGAATACGAAAACGCAACTACCTATTGCAATCAATACTTTTCTAGAAATAACTTTTCTACAACTTTGCTGAAGGAGGGTTTGCTCAAAGGAATATCTTCCAGATTTCTAATTTTGGGGGCGATAAACTTGTTCCATGTGCGAGGAGCAGCGACAAAAATGGAAAATTTGCGGTACATAGTGGGGACATGGGGGACAAAGAAGTGTTGAATTAGCCTACCATTTCTCCCGGCAGGGTCCGGCGGTTGAAGATGTATTCTATTTGAAGTGATTTGGGTAGAGTTTGGCGAAGAAAATTGTGCAGAATTTTAATGTGAGCGAATTCAACAAGGTCAGGCAGTTTGAGAATTTTATGTTTTTTGAAGAGAGGGCTGGTGTGCGCCAAACGGTCCGTTTTCTCGATAATCCGTACAATTCTTTTTTGGAGCAAAATTAATTTGTTTAAGCGATAAGGGAACGTGGATCCCCAAACAGCCAAACAGTAATTTAGGTGGGGAAGCACTAATGCGTTGTATAGCAGGAGGAGATGGCTCGAGTCGAGTGCTTCCCTTGATCTGCAAATGAGGCCGATATTACGGGAGATTGTGCTTTCTACATGCCTAATATGACTATTCCACTTCAGATCCTCATCTATACTAACCCCTAAATACTTAGTTGAGCATTTACGTTCCAGAAAGACATTGTTAATAGATATGTGAAGATCAGGTGCTGGCGAAGATGCAAATAGCTGATATGTTGACTTTTTAGCATTAATTGTTAGTCTGTTACTAAGTAACCACGAGGTTACATTTGGAAGGGATACATTAATTTTGTATTTAAGTTCAGGTATAGTATTAGCTGTAAAGAGGAGAGCGGTATCATCTGCAAACAGATAGAAATTTGGAATGATCGAACTTTTAGAAATGTCATTTATATATAAAAGGAACAAAAGGGGGCCCAGCACACTGCCCTGTGGAACGCCAATGGGCAGGGTCATGGGGATACTTGAATTATTTTTAAATTTGACAATTTGTTTACGATTTGAGATAGCTCCTGAACAAATTTAGAGGGGTGTTTTGAATACCGTAACAGCTAAGTTTGGAAAGAAGAATTTGATGATTAACGGTGTCGAACGCTTTGCTGAAATCCAAGTAGATTAGTGCACTAACTTTTTTTAGAATTTTTGCGGCTGTGATATCATCATATAACAAGCCAACTGGCATTAAAGTGTTATGGTTTTTACGAAAACCGAATTGATTTTCAAAGATTATATTCTCTTCAAAGAGAAATTGAGAGAGTTGGGCATATATTATCTTTTCGAGAACCTTAGCAAGAACAGGAAGAATCGATATAGGACGATAATTTGTAAACAAAGAACGATCCCCTGATTTGAAAATTGGGACTACTGTGGCAATTTTTAGTTCGTCTGGGAAGATGCCGAGTGAAAGACAAAGGTTAAAGAGATGAACTAGATGTGTGGCAATAGTTGGGCTGATTAATTTGAGCAATTTGGAGCTAATTCCGTCATAGCCCGCGCCGGTGCTGCCAAGAGAAGAGATTATGTTAAGCACGGTGGTAACATTGGTAGGGTGAAATTCAAACACGCGGTCAGTGACTCTACCCAGATAGTCAATGGAATCTGAAGTGGAACGTCCCAAATTTTTATCAAGAGAAGTTCCAATTGTTGAGAAAAATTTATTAAATTCATCCGCAATGAAGGAAGGTTCAGTGATTGGCCCGTCGTCAAGTTTGAATTGTTCTGGAAGATCTTTCTTGATTTTGTTTTTGTGAACAAGAGTGAGCAAATTTTCCCAGAGTTTTCTAGGGTTGTCTTTATTTTCCCTCAACCTGCGTTTGTAGTAGAGATTTTTGGCAGTGCGAATAATTCTAGTCAGAGAGTTATGATATGCTTTGTATTTTACTTCATCAGACTTGCTTCTAGACTTTATAAACTTTCGGTAAAGATCTGCTTTTTTATTTATACATTTTAGAAGACCAAAGGATATCCAGGGATTTATAGGAGTATGCCTACGATTAGATTTAGTGGAAGAAAAACTGTCAATTTCAGAGGTGAGTGCAGATTGCAGCGCACTTGCTGCAATATTGGGATCATTTATCAATGAAAAGTCAACAAGCTTGAGGTTTAGATTTGTTTTCATCGCTTCCACATTTCTAAAGTCAAAAGAGCGGGTTTTTACTTTCTTTTCGCCAGTAAATTTCACACAAGTGTTCATGCTAACTGCAATGGGAAGATGATCGCTGACATCAGAAATCAAAACGCATGATGTTGTAAGAATGGACAAATCACCACAAAAAAGTTGTCAATCAGCGTTTGAGAATCGCAAGTAACTCGAGTTGGGCGAGAGATACAAGGGGTTAGGCCGTGAGATTCTAGAGACTGAAGGAAATAGTCAGTCGAATCATGGGTTTCAGATTTTAATATATCGAAATTAAAGTCACCGCCTATCAAACAAATTTTACTTTCCCCTGACAGCTTATCCAGAAACATATCCAAATAATTGAGAAACACTGAAGATGGAAATGAGGGAGACCTATAACAAACACCAATTACAAAGCGAAAAGGAAAAACGTTATACGATTCTATAAAAACTGATTGTTTTTTTATTGCACTCGACTCAAGGTCACCCCTCCTGATATACCTAAGATCTTTATGAATAAACATTCCAGCCCCCTTGCCTTTATACTCTGTAGGGGAAGAGAGTTCAAAAGAGTAGTCTTTAACTTGATAAACGTTGAGAAGTTCTGGGTCAAGCCATAATTCAGAAACTAGAATGACCAATGGTTTATGCTCTAACTGAGATATGAAGGCATTGAATGAATGAAAATTTTTTGGTAGCGAGCGAATATTTATGTGAATTATGGAAGACTTGCCATGTTTTGAGTTAAAGTCAGGAATGTAGCAATATTCACAAGTTTCAAGAAGATTCTGGGTAGAAGTTGAATTAGGGTTGTTGAAATCATTATCTAGGTAATCTGGAAGATATCTTAATGTTGATTTATGTGCAGTGGGGTGTTGAATCTTAAGATACTGTTATTTAGAAACAATTGAGGAAAGCCAAAAGTGTGCCTAAACACAGGTCACCAGAAGCCAGACAGTACAACACTACTACTGCGGAGTCTGTATAACCTAATGCCTATCAACAGAAAAAAATATGTAAAGGGGGTGTCAAAGAAAGAGCAAGAAAAGACTGAAATACTTTATACCCTTGGACCAGCTAACACAGGAAATTAGAAGTGTATGAATGGTCTCAACCAGCAGAGCAAACATCTTCAAAATATGGACAAAAGCCGCTATTTATGAAGAGAACTCGAAAATGTGTGCCTAGAAGACTGCTGTGCCTACAGAAAATATTGGATGAGTCAACCATGCATTTTAGACACAGGCACTGTGCGCGTAGGACTTGCTGGCTTGGGCAATTCAAAACTAAGCAGTTAGTGCAGGCCAGCTAGGGTACATGAAGTTCTAAGGCCCACAACATCCATTACATTTGTGAAGGCCCACAAGGTCCCAGGGGGAGGGGCATGCGTTGAGACTACACCTGGTCCGTAGTACCAGTGGTGGTGAGGGGCGACATGGGTCGGTCAGGACCAGCAGCAACCACAACACCCGGAGGAGGCATGTTTAGTGGGGGCAGATTACTCAAGGAGCGAGACACAGCAGACCCCACACCAGACTCAGCAGAGGCTCGTCCATGTGATACAGGCGCACACTGTGGATCTGAGGTTTCTGTTCCACCACCCATACTGTCAGGATGGGAAACCAAGGGAAGGGACCCAGACTCAGCCCCGAAGAGCTTGAGGAGCCGGGTAACTGGTCCGCCTTGATCCGTCCAGAATCAGGTTCCGAAACATTTGATGTGTTAGGTCCAACAGCCTGCCCCAGATCTTGCCCATCAGCACCACACACCCCAGGCCCAGGGGGGGGCGGGAATCCCATGTGCGAGCCTAGGGACCCCACACCCCAAAGAAGTCTTCAACGACGCACCACCCAAAGATGAAGCCACCCCAGGAGCAGCACCCCCAACACAGGAGAGCACCCCCGCAGAGGTACCCACCAGTGAAGAGGCAGGCGCCATCTCAGCTGTCCGCTGCACAGGCATCAGACAGGGGCAGCGCCACCAGGACCCCCAGATGCAGAAGCAGCAGCCCCCCAGCACCACCAGGTGGACCAGCAGCAGAGGAGCCACGAGTCCCAGCACCTGCCGATCCAGCAGCACCCCCAGACCATGTGAGGACCCCTGTCGCGACCCACCACAGATCCCCAGGATGTCCTCCTTGGATGTGCCAATGAATAACTCAACAGGCCTAGAGTTAGCAGTGACCTTCACAAAAATCCTACCAGCATTAGTGTAATAAGACACAAATGGTGCCCTATCACATGGGGTATTTAGCTCCTGCAAATATTTCACCACAGTAAGCCGCTCAGTAGTTAAACTCTCATGGATTAGGAGTCCATGCCTCACAGATTTTGTGCGCTGCCTGTAAACATGCATCCGTTCATCCAAGTAGGCAAAACGAACCAGGATAACTTTCTTGTTTCTGAGGCGATGGCAAGCTGTAATTCCGCTTGGTAGAACATGCACACCCAGAAAGTCACGCATGAGCTGCACCGCAATGGCACATGTGTTTTCCCCCTCTCCATAGGTTGGGATAGCCCGCCCAGACAACAAGAGTGTTGACTTACGGCTGTATTGAGCCTGCTCCTCCAATGCTGAATGAAATTTCTCCTGTTTGGCAGCCACCAGAGAAGTCTGTCTGTCAAGGGAAGCTAAATTAGTCTCAACCAGCTCCCTCCTCTCCACATTTTCAGAGACCAAAAACTGGACCTTAGTGAGCTCTGAGCGAAGATCTTTGATCTCCTGCCTCATCTTTATGTTTTCATTGCTGAGACCAGCAACCTCTTCCTTAAGCTTCTCCACAGAGGCTTCCAAAAATTTCATAGTTGGCTTCATACTAAGGCAAAGTTCGAAATCAACAACCACAGAATCAAAGTCTGAGTTAGGCTAGATGCAGCCACGTAAGCTAGTCGAGCAAACAATCTCAGATAGGTGCTGTATCAGCTGGTCCAAGACAAAATTACAAGGACATCAGTATGCAAGTGTTATCTCTCAAAATTACAAACCTAGGATTTGATCCAAGGTGCTCATTCAGTGCAGCACCAGGAAAACTGTTGAGGTGTCCAGAGTCCGAATAGAATGTATTCTCTCATCAGTCAGTGCTCCCAGCAGCCAAGCTGGAGGGAGGTAAACAACAGTTAAGTTTCCTCAAAAGGTTTTCAAAAGAGTAAATGCAGAATATTTTATATCCGGCTGTGACTCAAGACTTACCAAAATAGCCAAGAGAGAAAAAATGACTCATTCGCAATCCTGAACCCCTCACCTTCAGAAAGCGGATGACAATAATAAGATATGAGGACTACGATTTAGTTAGTTAGTTAAGGGCTTTTTATAAGGCGTTCTGTGCAAAGCACCTTTGCCCGCCTCTAAAGTGTGGGGGGAGAATTTTCCGGGAGGGGTGTTTACTTTAATGTCGCAGAACAAAGGGACGAATCTTATTTCAAGGAATGGGTCGCGAAGTGTAGCAACACTTGCGAGGGAAGGGGATTGCTACGGCAGAGATGCCGAGCCTGGGGCACAGGTAGGATTTAAAAGGGTACGTGAAGAGTCTTGCCAGCGTAAAGATTAGTTTTTTTGAATTTTGTTCCTTGTTATCGAATAACCGGTTGCTTACGTTACTCGAGTTCCTCCATTGAAAAAGAAAAATTTTGGGTTATTAGAAATACCCGCAAGCACCATGACGTGATGCCGCGGGTCTTTATCCTGCAACCAGGAGGTGAGGTTACAGCACCCTCTCTGGCTGGGTAGCCGCCGCATAGAGGAAGAGAGAAGGGTAATAGAACAGATAGAGTGTTAGGGAGGGGTGTGAGTTGGTTAGTTGTTAGTCTTAGATGTGGTTAGTATAGTTAGTAGTCCTTAAGTTAGGGTTAGTTGGTTAGCAAATATGAATGGATGGTTAGGTAGGGTTAGGTGGTTAGTTGAACTTTTTTTTTGGTTTTGTTTTTTTTTGTTTTTTTTGTTTGTTTGTTTTTTTCCTATGGTGGGAGTTATTCTGAGTCTACCATACCTCAGGACCAGACAGTTAAAACCTAGTTTGAAGCACCTATTGCTTAAATTTGTCAGAGGGACGTTTCTAGTGTAATTATTTCTAATATGAGGGGTGCTATTCGGATGCAGGTATTTTCCATACCTGCCACCATAGACGTTCAGATAAAGCTCTCGAGCCTAGAAGCCTTCAGGAATGTAAAGAGCTTGTCCAGCAGCTCAGGGTGATCATTGCCGAGAAGAGTGGAAAGGTTTACTGGGATGTTTCTGTTGCGGCAATAATCTAGCATGGGCTGCCTATGGGCGTCGTGCTGGGGACAGTCGATGAGGATATGGTAGGGATTTTCCATGGCAGAGCAGGTACCACAGGTACCTACACGCCCATAGGCATTTAATTTGGTGTGTCCGCTTCTGAGTCTGGTCAGGATGACCTCACGCCGACGACTGTTTTGGTTGGAGCTGGGCCAGTAGCCGATGTTAGGCTTGATATGGAATAAATGGGCGCTGTGGTTAGTGGTCCAGTCATTTTGGATGTACTTCCGGATATGGTTCTGGAGGAGAGCTTTGCTATCGTCTCCGGACCATTTGAGAGGTGCGACCTCTCTGAGTTCAAGAGACTTTTTGGCCTGTTCGTCGGCTTTTTCATTTCCGAGAATTTTGCAGTGGCCTGGGATCCAAAGAAAGGAGACATCTGGGATATCGTCGATACCCTTCTGGATGTCTGCTATTACGTGATGGCTGGGGTTGACTACGTTATTGATAGCTTGCAAGACAGATTTAGAGTCTGAACAGATGACGGCTGAATTAATATTTAGGGTTCTGATCTGGACTAGTGTATCTAGAATGGCGACAGCCTCGGCAGTAAAGATTGAGCAGTTGTCCGGAAGTCGTTTTTGGAGGCAAATATTTTGCCCCCAGATGCCGAGGCCTACTTTTTCGCCTATTTTAGAGCCGTCGGTGAAAATGAAGGTTTTGCCAGTGTTGTTAGACTGGAACTCTAAGAATTTCTGGGAGATCTCCTCTGTGGTGAGGTTGTCTTTGCGTGTGGTGAAAAGAAACTCGACTTTGGGCTGTTTGCGAGTCCAAAAGCGGGAGAGTGGGGGTTTGCCTATTGCTTCTGGAATCGCAAGGTTCAGGGTTTCCAGGGTCTTAGCTACTCTATTCTTAAATGGAGGCCAGGTTGTCCGATTAGTTTTTGATACACGTCCAGGGTGGGCGAAACATTGTTTCGCCGGGTGATTTTCGGTAGATTGGACCTTGATATAGTAAGAGATAAGCTGGGAGTGGCGTCTTGTTTGGAGAGGGCACAGCCCACTGTCCACTAACAAACTGGTGATGGGGGATTCTCTGAGCGCGCCTGTGGCTGCCCGGATACTTGCGTTTTGGATGCGCTCTAGCTTTAGCTTATTAGTGTTGTTCGTTGAGTCAAAGACGAACGAATTATATTCGAGTATGGGCCGGATCAAGGACTTGTAGAGCATGAGCAGGGTCTTTCGATCCCCGCCGTACTCTGTTCCGCCGAGCATGCGGAGGATATTGACTCGTTTTTGACAGCTAGAGACGACTTTGGTAATATGCTCGTTAAAACTAAGGCGGGTATCAAGGATGACGCCTAAGAATTTGAAGCTTTTCGCGCATTCAATGGGTTTGCCTGAGATTTGGAGCTGAGGAACAGCGTGTCTCACACCTGGCCTGGCAAAGACTACGACTGATGACTTTTCGGCCGAGAGTGATAGACCCATTGAATTGCACCAAGCATGGATGTCGTCGAGACTACCCTGCAATTCGGTAGTCGCGGTTTTGAATTCTGGTTGACTGCGCCGCCTGGTGTCGACCGGAGTGGATTTCCAAATAGCGACATCATCTGCAAATAAGGAGTACTTAACTCCAGGCGGTAGCTTTTTGGAAAAAATGTCATTGATCATGACTAGGAAGAGGGTCGGAGATAAAACGCTACCCTGGGGTGTGCCCTGGTCTTGAGATGTCAGATAGGAAAAGGTGGTGCCGCAGCGCACTTTGAATTTTCTGTCCCTAAGAAAGTTGTCAATGAATCTAGCAAGGTGGCCATGGACTCCCAGTTTACAAAGTTTATACAAAAGGACGTCTTTTTGTACACGATCAAAGGCCGACTTGATATCTAAGAATGCAGCAATTGTGACTTGCTTCTTGTAAAAGCCATTTTGGACGTCACTGACCAGTTTGATCAGATTGTCAGTGGTGGCTCGCCAGCGCCGGAAACCCGATTGCATAGCATCGAGTTTCTTTTCGAGAATTTCGTGAAGTCTTACGTTGACCATGCGCTCTACAAGCTTGCTAGCACAGCTAGTAAGCGAAATGGGGCGATAACCTTTAGGGTCCGTTTTTTCTTTGCCAGGTTTTGGAATGGGAATGATGACACTCTCCCGCCACATAGTGGGGAAAGAGTCGCTAAGAAACATGTTGTTAATGGCCGAGAGAAGATATTTTAGTGCTGTCTGACTGAGGTGCCTGAAGAAAGAGTAGTGAATTTCATCCGGGCCCACTGCAGTGTTTCCACACTTGCTAATGGAGTAATTTAGTTCGGTCATTGTAAAAGGTACGTTATAGTACTCCTGATTACTAGAATTGAAGAATGTGCGGCGTTTGCACCATTCGGCCTGGTCTTTTGAGCGCTGGTTGTAGGAACTGTTGGCTGCAACGCCATTGTAATGATCAGCAAAGGCGTCCATGACTTCCTTGGGTGCCGTGATGTTTTGGCCGGAGATTGTCAGTTGAGGGAAGGGTCCACGGGGCGGTCGTTTCGCAGAGAAAGCTCCAATGGTTTTCCAGATTTGAGAAATGGGTGTGAAGCGGTTGAATTTAGAAACGAAGGCGTTGAAACTATCTTTTTGGACCCGCTTGCACGTGTTTTGGAAGTGGGCTTTGGCTGCCCGGAGGGCATTGCGAGTAGGGCTGTGTGCCCTCCTCTCGTAGGCTTTCCTGGCTCTAATCATTTGAGCTTTGGCGTGTGCCGTCTCTGCATTCCACCATGGGGCTCCTTTTTTCTGTCGGGGGCCTTGACTTTTTGGTATTGTTAAATGTGCTGCTGAGCTGATGGCTCTTAGTACCGAGTCAATGTCTGCCGAGTCGGGGTCACCTCCGGTGACAAGTGTGAGGTCGACCTCTGCCTCAAACTTGTTTCAGTCGGCACGTTTTAGATTCCATGAGGGTGTAAAAAGAGTAACATGGTCGATTGAGCCTGTGGGAATACCAATTTTTATTGGGAGGTGATCGCTCATTCCTGGGTTGTCTTCGACTTCCCAGGTGAACAGTGACGCAATTCTAGGAGAGCAGCACGAGATGTCAATGGCAGTGTCAGAATGCCCACCGCGCATTGCTTGGTGGGTCGGAGCGCCGTTATTTAAGATAACTAGATTTTGAGAGTCTATTGCGTCATAGATGATTTCGCCTCTGCGAGTGGTGGTGGCGCTGCCCCATGAGGGATGATGACCGTTCAAGTCTCCAAGTAGTAGCAAAGGGCCGGGGATTTGTGCCAAAAGTTGGGCGAGGTCCCGAGCCGACGGGTCAGGATCGCTTGGAGAGATGTACAGTGAAATCACCGTCAATTTGACGTGCTGAATTTCTACATTAATAGCGACACAGTCGAGTGGCATAACCAAAGGCACTTCGCTGTGAGGGATGCTATTTTCAATAAGGATGGCAGTGCCTCCTTTACGGACAGTAGCGTTTACATTATGGCGGTACCAAGAGTAACCCGAGATTTTGAATTTATTATTATCATTATCATTAAAGAGGGTTTCTTGGAGTGCTGCTACTGCCGGCTTTTTCTCAGCAAAGATTGATTTAACCCTATTTCCGGCAGGGGGGGCTAATATTGCCCCCCCCTCAGGTTTTTCAAGAATATCTCCGAAACGGCTTGCGATAGAACTTTGAAACTTCCTGACTTTTCCTAAAACTAGTACAGGCAGGTTTTCTGAAATTGTCAATATTATATATTTACCAGGGGCGGAGCTATGGCTGGGTTTTTGGGGAGGTTCTATCCACAAACCAAGTATTATCGTATGCGATGGATTCTTTGTAAAAGGAAGCCGTCTCTGCTGATCCTGATAAAAGTTATATGGTTTTATTATATCATTTTTTACGTGAGATGATAGTGCATTCACAATTGTTGCTATTTGTATTCATCAGGGGCGGTTACAGCAGTTCAAAATGGGGGGAATGTTATCAAGAAGGACTAAACGTTAGTAAGTGAGAAGACTGCTTACAGCCGTGCCAGGGCGAATACAATTGGGTATATGAAAATTCAAAATAGTTATAACCAAATTCTAGATTACCAGAGGCGTGTCCAGTCACTACACATTTTCAAAATGCATATTCCCAGCCAGTATCACCGCCGCGACTCAATATCGTTGTATATTAAAAATGTGTTTCCAATCACCCCCCACCCGCCCCCCCCACGACGAGAGTCCTTGATCCGCCTATGTCACCCCCTTTCCCAGAGCTGCCATGGGAGGGTAAAAATTATCAGAAATAAATTTCAACTAGTCGAGGGACTAATATACTCATGCATACCACTCGCATATTGTTGGTATGTATTTTACCCCACTGTTTTACCTTACTGCATCCGCCCCTGATGAGTTTTTCACTTTTTTTCATTTATTTATGTGTCAAAGATGCCAAGCAGTATATCACGGCTTCTAATCCGCGTAACAAAAACTTTTTAGGTTGTATATATTTCCCCTCATAGTCCTGGTCCTGGAACTGCCATTGAATTTCGAATTTTTGCGTAACTCGAGTATATGACAATTTTGGGTCAATTATTTGTAAATCTGAACTAGTTTTATGAAAATCGTACAACAGAGACAAGGGTTATGGAAAATCTAAAAAATACACAAAAATTGTATATTTTGCACGACCTTCTCCTTAAAAATCAAAATTTTGAAATTTTCTTTTTTCAAAATAAAGTTTACCGTCAGGGGAATCTATAGCACTTTGAATTTTCAAAATCGGCCGGTTAGATTACGAGATCTTAGGGGGGCCGATATTGCCCCCCCTGCCGGAAATAGGGGTAGCCGGGAGCCTGACGGAAATAGGGTTAATAGCGACACAGTCGAGGGGGGAAACAAAAGGCCCTCCCTTTGGGGGGGATTTTTAAAAAAAAAAAGGACCCCCCCCCTTTCAAAAAAGAATTTAAATTATAAAAAAAAAAAAAAAAAAAAAATAATAAATAAAAAAAAAAAAAAAAAATTTAAATAAGGGGAATTTCCCAATTAGACTGTTTGTGTTCCATTGGAGAATTGAACCCATGGTGGTTTAATGTCGTAGATGCTGGGGGGTTTGCGGGGGCGGGGGCGGAGGTGATAGGAATGTGTGCTACTCGTGTCGCTGGTAGTGGAAACGGGGGACGAGTGCCGGGTGTACCGGAGTTTCCTCGGCACCGGGGGGCTGCCGGGCCTGAGGGATTTGGATGAGACTGAACTGGTGGGGGAGGCCGACATGAGATAACTATTTTCTACAGAGTCTGTGACCGAGATGCTGTCAGCATTTGGGTAAGACTCGGTCCCGGGCAGCTCACTATCAGGTTCGCTGTTGCTACCTGACGTGTCGGAATCACTGGCAAATTGGGATTGCATGTAATGACATGCCAGATCTGTTTGAGAGCCACAATGGCGGGTCGTCGGTGCTTGAGAGGCAGGAGCTTTGCTGCTGTCCGTGAGAGAGGTTTCGGTTTGGGTGGCTACACTGACTTTTTCTGTTTGAGTGGCAGCTGTCTTCCTGGAAGGGGGGAGCTGCCACTCTGGTGTTTCCGTCCCGGCGCCCGCCGTAGGCGGCGCCTGGGAGGGGGTGCACCGGTGACTTTTGGGTGGGAGGGGGCTGGGAGCGGGGGAAACTCGGTACAGCTAGGCACCTGCTGAGGGCTGCTTTGCCGCCCTTCGGTTGGGGTCCAGGTCTTCCTGGTGCCATGTGAGGGACGGGGGGCGGCGGTACTTTTGGGCGGAAGACCCGGAATGGAACAGGCTGGGTTGGCTGGGGGATCCGTCCAGCCCGTGTTGGGAGTCCACTTGCGCCAAAAGGTGTTTGTGCTGTGGTGCGTGTTTTGCATGACATGGGGGATGGCCAGCCGAAGGGGTACCATGACTAGCGGCTCCATCAGGGGGCGAAGGGGACGCTTTTGGGAGGCGGTGAGCTGAGGAGTGGCCTGGCCAGCTGTGCTGGGGGCTGCCGCGGTGGCCTTGCCACTACGTGCCTGGGTTAGGGAGTGGCGTTTTTCGCTCTCACGCACTTTTTTGCGGGCCAGGTCGAAGGGGAGCTTTTCGTCTTCAGCCACCATATTTACATGTTTTTCACGGAGCCAGGCTGGGCACTTAGGATCGGTAGCCCCATGGGCGCCGCCACAGGCAGCACACAGGAGGCTAAGGGAGGTGCAGTCTTTGGTTCGGTGTGCAGCACTGCACTTGCCACAGCGGGGGGCGGGGTTTTTACAGCTGGACTCAACGTGGCCGTACCTTTGACAGATTTGACACCTGATGGGGTTGGGGTAGAACGGCTTCACTGGGTAGACACAGTCGCCCAGTTTGACACGGCCACAGTCATCTCGGCACTTTGTGTCGAAGGTGACGAGGAAGCGATTGTCTTTACGGTGAGGGGCTTTTTCGGTGGTGGGCTTGGGGAGAGTGAGTCTTTGAATGGTGAGCACACTTTGGCCCTCAAAATCAAAGTTGCGCTCGATTTCGTCTTCAGAGAGGTGGGAAGCCTCTGGCGCACGAATTGTGCCCCGGTAGAAGTTCAGAGACTTATGAATGGTGAAACTCACCGGTTTCGATCCGAAAGTTTTGATGCCAAGGAGGGCTTTGGTTGAGGCAGCGTTGCTGGTTTTAACAAGGACATCTTTTTGGTGCCGGATAATTTCATAGCTGCCTGTCACCTTTCGGCTGATGGCCTTGTCCAGACTGAAGGTAGTTCCTTCGCAAGTTTTGGTGGATGGAGTCGTAACTCCAACCAGCCAGCTCCGCTTGGGGTTTGCATTGTTAAGGCGATCCTTCTTGCTTATGGCTTTTTATTAGGCGTTCTGTGCATAGCACCTTTGCCCGCCTCTAAAGGAGTGTGTGGGAGAATTTTAGAATTTAGTGTGAGGGCAAGCTACGTTAGTCTGTTAAAGCAATGGGAGTTATTTCAAGTAATGGGTTGCAAGATGTTTTAGCTTGCAAGTGGATCGGTCGTGGCAATGGCATAGCCATGCCAAGGGAGGTCTTTTAATAAGTTTAGACCCGCAGAGTGCGAAGGTTATTTCTGTGGTTGAAGACCTTATAAATTTAGAGTTTGAAATTTAGAATTTGGAATTTAGAATTTGGAATTTAGAATTTAGAATTTTGTGTGTCAGCTATTGATGTCCGCTTGTATACGTTACTCGAAAGCCTCCGTTAACTCAATAATTTCGTATTTTAGAAAGTGCGCTAAACACCTGGCCAGGGTGCCGCGAATTTACCCTGCAACCCGGAGGTGAAGTTGCAGCTCCCCTCTTCGGCTGGGCAGCCGCCGCGCAGAGAAAGAAGTGTGAGAGGATAGTTAGATTGTTAGTAAGAGTATAGGTGTGGTTAGTATAGACCCGCAGTGAAAGGTATCACTGCGGTGAAGAAATCTAACCTATCTAACCTAACCTGATTTCAAAGTTAGCCTAACATAACCTATCCTTAGCCTACAATGAACCATTTAAAGGTTACAAAACTATTGCTTAAATTTCGCAGTGGATCAGCTATGATTAGAAAATAGGCAAGTCCTACTTTGGGGGTGCACCATGCACCCTCATCATATATACTGGGAGGAGTGATTTATAGAAACTTCTCTAGCCCAGAGTCCTTTAGAAATGTAAAGACTTTTTCGAGAAGTTCAGGATGGTCGTTACCGAGCAGAGTTTTTAGGTCTACAGGGATGTTTTGGATTCGGCAGTAATCTAGCATGGGTTGCCGATGGGTATTGTGCTGGGGACAATCGATGAGAATGTGATGGGGATTCTCCATTGCGTCGCAGGTACCACAGGTACCCGCGTTCCAATAGGCATTTAATTTTGTGTGTCCATTTCTGAGTCTGGTTAGAATAACCTCGCGCCGGCGACTCTTTTGGTTGGAACTGGGCCAGTAGCCGATGTTAGGCTTGATATAAAATAGGTGGGCGCTGTGGTTTGTGGTCCAGTTATGTTGAATTTGCTTCCGGATGGTGTCCTGGAGGAGAGCTTTGCTATCGTCTCCAGACCACTTTAAGGGTGCGATCTCTCTAAGTTCTAGGGACTTTTTTGCCTGCTCATCGGCCTTCTCATTTCCTTGAATTTTGCAGTGGCCCGGGATCCAAAGAAAAGAGACATCAGGGGTATCATCGATACCTTTCTGAATATCTGCTATAACGTGGTGGTTGGGGTTGACTACGTTACTGATGGCCTGCAGGACAGATTTAGAGTCTGAACAGATGACGGCTGAGTTGATATTTTGGGTTCTGATTATGGCTAATGCATTTAGGATGGCAACAGCCTCGGCTGTGAAGATGGAGCAGTTGTCCGGAAGTCTTTTCTGAAGGCAAATGTTTTGCCCCCAGATGCCGAGGCCTACTTTTTCGCCTATTTTGGAGCCGTCTGTAAATATAAAGGTCTTTTCCGCGTTACAAGATCGGAACTCTAGGAATTTTTGGGAGACTTCTTCCTCTGAGAAGTCCGTTTTACGGGAAGTGAAAAGAAATTCCACTTTGGGCTCTTTTCGAGTCCAGAAGCGGGAGAGTGGGGGTTTGCCTATTGTCGCTGGCAGTGCAAGATTTAGGCTTTCCAGGGTTTTCGCTACTCTGTGCTTAAATGGGGGCCACTTCTGTAGAGTGGCTTTATTTGCTCGTCTGGGATGGGCAAAACATTGTTTTGCCGGGTGATTTTCGGTGGATTGAACCTTAATGTAGTAAGAAATAAGCTGGGCGTCGCGTCTTGTCTGTAGTGGGCACAGCCCGCTATCAGTTAGCAGGCTGGTGATGGGGGATTCTCCGAGCGCGCCTGTGGCTGCCCGGATACTGGCGTTTTGGACTCGCTCTAGCTTTAATTTATTGGTCTTGTTCGTCGAGTCAAAAACGAACGAATTATATTCGAGAATGGACCGAATCAGGGACTTGTAGAGCATAAGCAGGGTCTTTCGATCCCCGCCATACTCTGTGCCGCCGAGCATGCGGAGAATGTTGACTCGCTTTTGACAGCTAGAGACGACTTTGGTGATGTGCTCATTGAAACTCAATCGGGAATCTAGGGTGACGCCCAAGAATTTGAAGCTATTGGTGCATTCAATAGGTTTACCCGAGATTTGGAGCCGTGGAGGGTCGTGTCTGGAATGCGCTCTGGCAAAGACAACGACTGATGATTTTTCCGCCGAGAGAGATAGACCCATTAAACTACACCAATTATTGATGTCGTTTAGGCTATCCTGCAACTGCGTAGTTGCGTGTTGGAATTCTGGTTCGTTATACCGCCTGGTATCGATTGCAGTGGTTTTCCAAATGGCGACATCGTCCGCAAAGAGGGAGTAATTTATTCCAGGCGGTAGCTTTTTGGCGAAGAGATCATTGATCATTACTAAAAAGAGGGTGGGGGACAGAACGCTACCCTGGGGTGTGCCTTGGTCCTGGGTTGCCAGGTAGGAGAATGTGGTGCCACAACGGACTTTAAATTTTCGGTCCTTGAGAAAGTTTTCAATGAATTTTGCAAGGTGGCCACGAATTCCTAGCTTGCTTAATTTAAACAAAAGGGCGTCTTTTTGTACGCGATCGAACGCCGATTTAATGTCTAAGAATGCAGCTATTGTTACTTGCTTTTTGTAAAAGCCATTTTGGATGTCACTGACTAGTTTCACCAAATTGTCAGTGGTGGCTCGCCCGCGCCGGAAGCCTGATTGCATAGCATCAAGCTTCTTTTCGAGGATCTCGTGAAGTCTAACGTTTACCATGCGCTCGACAAGCTTGCTAGCACAGCTAGTAAGCGAAATTGGGCGATAACCTTTTGGGTCTGTTTTTTCTTTGCCAGGTTTTGGAAGGGGGATGATAATACTCTCTCGCCACGATGTGGGGAAAGAGTCGCTAAGAAACATGTTGTTAATGGCCGAAAGCAGGTACTTTAGTGCTGTTTGGCTGAGGTGCCTGAAGAAAGAGTAGTGAATTTCGTCAGGGCCCACTGCAGTGTTTCCACACTTGCTAATGGCGTAATTTAGCTCGGTCATTGTAAATGGTACATTATAATACTCTTGATTACCATAATTGATGAATGTGTGCTTTTGCACCATTCTGCCTGGTCTTTGGAGCGCTGGCTGTATGAGTTATTAGCTGCGACACTGGCGTAATGATCAGCAAATTTATCCATGACTTCCTTAGGTTCGGTGATGGGTTGGCCAGCTATTTCTAGTTGAGGGAAAGGTCCACGGGGTGGTCGCCTCGCAGAGAAAGCTCTAATGGTTTTCCAAACTTGGGTGGTGGGAGTGAAGCGGTTGAATTTGGAGGCAAAAGAGTTGAAACTGTCCTTTTGAACCCGCTTGCACGTGTTTCGAAAGTGTTCTTTTGCTGCCCGAAGTGCGGATCGAGTAGGGCTGTGTGCCCTCCTCTCATATGCCTTGCGGGCTCTAATCATTTGAGCTTTGGCGTGTGCCGTCTCTGCGTTCCACCATGGGGCTCCGTTTTTCTTTCGGGGTCCTCTGGTTTTTGGTATTGCTACTTGTGCTGCTGAGCTTATGGCTCTTAGTATTAATTCAATGTCTGCCGAGTGTGGGTCACCTTCGGTGACCAGTGTGAGGTCGACCTCTGCCTCAAATTTTGTCCAGTCCGCTCGTTTTAGACTCCAGGAAGGGGTAAACAGATCAACGCGGTCGAGTGCTCCTTGGGGGACATTGATTTTGATTGGGAGGTGATCGCTCATGCCTGGGTTGTCTTCGACATCCCAGGTAAACAGTGACGCAATTCTAGGCGTGCAGCACGAAATATCAATGGCTGAGTCTAAATGTCCGCTTTGCGTTGCTTGGCGGGTTGGTGCGCCGTTATTTAGGATAACTAAATTTTGAAAACCTATTGCGTCATATATAATTTCACCTCTACGGTTTGGCGTGGCGCTGCCCCAGGATGGGTGGTGACCATTCAAATCTCCAAGTAATAACAAAGGCCCGTTAATTTGATTAAATAGTTGTGCGAGTTCCCGATCCGTTGGATCAGGGTCGCAAGGGGATATGTATATTGAAACAACCGTCAATTGGACGTGTTGTATTTTCAAACTAATAGCTACACAGTCCAGTGATGTTACCAAAGGCACGTGACTGTGTGGGATGCTATTTTCTATTAGGATGGCCGTGCCTCCCTTACGGACAGCAGCGTTTACGTTATGGCGATACCAAGAGTAACCCGAGATTTTGTATTTATCGTTATCTTTATCAGTAAAGTGGGTCTCTTGTAATGCTGCTAGTGCCGGTTTTTTCTCAGCAAATATTGATGAAAAAAGCGGGAATTTCCCGATAAGGCCATTTGTATTCCATTGCAGAATTGAACCCATGGTGGTTTTTAACGTTTGTGATTAGGGGATCTACGCTTACGAAGGTTATACGAGCACCTGCTGCTGCTGCTATCGCTAGCAGGAGAAACTGGGGTGGAGTGTCTGGAAAAGCTAATTTTCCTTGCTACGGGTGAGCTGCCGGGGCTGGAGGAGCCGGGGCTGGGGGTTTCCAGGAGGGGAGCTCTGGAAGTGTTTATAACAGTTTTTGCAGAGCTCGTCTCTGAAGCACTGCTGGTGTCAGAGACGGTCTCTGTCCCGGACAGCTCGTTGCCAGACTGACTTTTGTCGTCTGACGTTTCAAAGTCACTTGAAAACTGAAACTGCATATAATGACCTATGAGGTCGGTTTGGGATCCGCAAGTGCGGGTGGTTGGTGCTGTTTGGAAAGAAGCATCGCTTCTTTCCAAGGAGAGAGGAGCAGTTTCAGTTTGGGTTGAAATGTTTACTTTTTGGATTTTGGTTTGAGTGGCAGCCGTTTTACCCTGAGGGGGTAGGCTGCCACTCGTTAAAGGCCTTCTCGGAGCCTGCCTTTGGCGGCGCCTGGGAAGGGGAGCACCGGTGAATTTAGAGTGCTTGGGGGCAGGTAGCGAGGGGAAATCAGACTTTTCAGTCACTCGTGCAGAGTGGCTTTGCCACCCTGCTGCTGGTGTCCAGGTCTTCCTGGTGATTTTAGGTGCCTGAGGGGCGGGAGGATTTTCGGTCGGAAGACCTGGCGGAGAACTAGTGCGGGTCGGGAGATCCTCCCAGCCCGCAGCGGGCGTCCACCTACGCCAAAAAGTGATTGCGCCACGTGGTGGGGGGAGGGGGACGGACGGCCTGATGGGCGCCAAGAAAAGGGGCTCCATTAGGGGGCGGATGTGGCGGCTTGTGTTTTTGGGTGGCTGAGGATGTTTGGAAATGGGGTGTTCCTGGCCGGCTGTGCTGGGGGCTGCTGTGGTAGCCTTGCTACCACAGCTTTTTGGGACTGTGCGGCTCTTTTCTTTTTGCAGCACTTCTTTGCGGGCCAGGTCAAACGGGAGCTTTTTTTCCTCAGCCAAAACGTTAACTTCTTTTTCTCGGAGCCAGGTCGGGCACTTGGGATTATCTGCCCCATGAGCGCCGCCACAGGCAGCGCACTTGAGGCTTTTTGAGGTGCAATCTTTAGTGCGGTGCTTAGCACTGCACTTGCCGCATCGTGGGGTGGGGTTCTTACAGTTTGATTCTACGTGCCCGTACCTTTGACAAGTTTGGCAACGAATAGGGAGGGGGTAGTACGGCCTAACTGGGTAGACACAGTCGCCCAGTTTAATTTGGCCGCAGTCATCCCGACACTTTGTGTCGAAGGTGACAATAAATCGGTGGTCTCGTAGACGTGGGTCTTTTTGCGCAGAATTTTTGTTGGGGTTCAACTTTTCAAGGGCTAGCACATTTTGACCTTTAAAGTCAAACATGTGCTCAAGGTCCACATCAGAGAGATGGGACACTTCCGGGGCATTGATGATGCCCCGGTAGAAGTTAAGGGAGTGGTGAACAGAAAATATGACTGGTTTCGACCCAAAAGTTTTTGTGGCCAGCAGGGCTCGGGTAGATTCCTGATTAGAGGTTTTGATCAGGATATCTTTTTGGTGCTTGATAATCTCAAAACTACCTTTGACTTTTTGGCTGATGGCCTTATCCAAATTAAAGGTAGACTCTTTTGCCAAGTTTTGGTGCGCCGAAAGGTAGGTGCCAACCAGCCAAGCTCCGCTTGGCAGGTTGGCTTTGTTCAAACGGGGGCTGGAGGGGCGGAAGAGAGAGGTGGAAGCCATGGTACGTTTAAGTTTAAATGAGATACTTGGTATTAGCTTTGCTAACACCTTTTGGGTAGAAATGGCTAGAGAAGTTGAATTGAAGAAAGTGGTCCTAGTTTTACTAGCAAAGCTAATGGGAGTATTAACCTAGCTAGGGTTGGGTGTTGGAGTATTATCCTAACTGGGGAGTGCTTAGAGAAAGCACCTAGCCTTAGAAAAGTGTGAGCAAAAGGCTGACTCAGCCACTAAGAGGGGGTTTAAGTCGGAGGGGAGGCAGGTGCCTCTTCAGGACCTAACAGGGGCCTAGGTGGCTGACTCAGCCTCTAAAAAGGAGCCTGACTGGGGCCTATGCTTGTGAGTCCCTAGGGGCAGGTACCGTGGTACCCTTGCACAGACGCAGCCCGGGTGGAGGGTTTGAGAGGGGCCCCGCTTCTATTAAGCGGGGGTGAAAGTGAGATGGCCTTACGTATTAGGGATTTTAGCAATGGAGGACCGATAGGTCCAGCCAAAGCCACACGCCCAAGGACTGACGAGGTCCAACAAGCGTGCTCACCCCGGGACTAACGTCCCACCACTCGGGTTTCCGGCCGAAGAGTAAAAGAGATAGTAGAGAAAGAGTAGGGTTATGGGACTGAGAAGAAGAGGTACCAGGTGGCCGGAATCCAAGAAACCAAGACCACCTGGACCGATAGGGTAATTACCGAAAAGACCAGCTGACGTCCAACAGCACCACACCAACCAGCTGTAAAAACAGCGGCTGGTGAGGCCGGCTGGAGTCAAAGTACCGCACCGACCAGCTGTAAAAACAGCGGTCGGTGGGACAGACTGGTCGCAGCGAAGACTCGAGCCGGGAGCAGGTCTTGAAAAAGTCTTCTACTCCTTCTTCTTGTCTTCGCAGCAGGAAACGCAGCAAGCAGCAACGACAGCAAGCAGCAACGACACCAGACCTGCCGGCAAACGCTCAAGCAGGGTGTCAGTCAGGCAAGCCCCTGCCTGTCACCTTTCGGCTGATGGCCTTGTCCAGACTGAAGGTAGATTCCTTCGCAAGATTTTGGTGGATGGAGTCGTAACTACCAACCAGCCAACCTCCGCTTGGCAGGTTTGCATTGTTAAGGCGATCCACTTACTTACTTATGGCTTTTTATTAGGCGTTCTGTGCATAGCACCTTTGCCCGCCTCTAAAGGAGTGTGTGGGAGAATTTTAGAATTTAGTGTGAGGGCAAGCTACGTTAGTCTGTTAAAGCAATGGGAGTTATTTCAAGTAATGGGTTGCAAGATGTTTTAGCTTGCAAATGGATCGGTCGTGGCAATGGCATAGCCATGCCAAGGGAGGTCTTTTAATAAGTTTAGACCCGCAGAGTGCGAAGGTTATTTCTGTGGTTGAAGACCTTATAAATTTAGAGTTTGAAATTTAGAATTTGAAATTTAGAATTTGGAATTTAGAATTTGGAATTTAGAATTTGGAATTTAGAATTTAGAATTTTGTGTGTCAGCTATTGATGTCCGCTTGTATACGTTACTCGAAAACCTCCGTTAACTCAATAATTTCGTATTTTAGAAAGTGCGCTAAACACCTGGCCAGGGTGCCGCGAATTTACCCTGCAACCCGGAGGTAAAGTTGCAGCTCCCCTCTTCGGCTGGGCAGCCGCCGCGCAGAGAAAGAAGTGTGAGAGGATAGTTAGATTGTTAGTAAGAGTATAGGTGTGGTTAGTATAGACCCGCAGTGAAAGGTATCACTGCGGTGAAGAAATCTAACCTATCTAACCTAACCTGATTTCAAAGTTAGCCTAACATAACCTATCCTTAGCCTACAATGAACCATTTAAAGGTTACAAAACTATTGCTTAAATTTCGCAGTGGATCATCTATGATTGGAAAATAGGCAAGTCCTACTTTGGGGGTGCACCATGCACCCTCCATCATATATACTGGGAGGGGTGATTTATAGAAACTTCTCTAGCCCAGAGTCCTTTAGGAATGTAAAGACTTTTTCGAGTAGCTCAGGATGGTCGTTCCCGAGCAGAGTTTTTAGGTCTACAGGGATGTTTTGGATTCGGCAGTAATCTAGCACGGGTTTCCGATGGGTATTGTGTTGGGGACAATCGATGAGAATGTGATAGGGATTCTCCATTGCGTCGCAGGTACCACAGGTACCCGCGTTCCAATAGGCATTTAATTTTGTGTGTCCATTTCTGAGTCTGGTTAGAATAACCTCGCGCCGGCGACTCTTTTGGTTTGAACTGGGCCAGTAGCCGATGTTAGGCTTGATATAGAATAGGTGGGTGCTGTGGTTTGTAGTCCAGTTATTTTGAATTTGCTTCCGGATGGTGTCCTGGAGGAGAGCTTTGCTATCGTCTCCAGACCACGTTAAGGGTGCGATCTCTCTAAGTTCTAGGGACTTTTTTGCCTGCTCATCGGCCTTTTCATTTCCTTGAATTTTGCAGTGGCCCGGGATCCAAAGAAAAGAGACATCAGGGGTATCATCGATACCTTTCTGAATATCTGCTATAACGTGGTGGCTGGGGTTGACTACGTTACTGATGGCCTGCAGGACAGATTTAGAGTCTGAACAGATGACGGCTGAGTTGATATTTTGGGTTCTGATTATGGCTAATGCATTTAGGGATGGCAACAGCCTCGGCTGTGAAGATGGAGCAGTTGTCCGGAAGTCTTTTCTGAAGGCAAATATTTTGTCCCCAGATGCCAAGGCCTACTTTTTCGCCTATTTTGGAGCCGTCTGTAAATATAAAGGTCTTGTCCGCGTTACAAGATCGGAACTCCAGAAATTTTTGGGAGACTTCTTCCTCTGAGAAGTCCGTTTTACGGGAGGTGAAAAGAAATTCCACTTTGGGCTCTTTTCGAGTCCAGAAGCGGGAGAGTGGGGGTTTGCCTATTGTCGCTGGCAGTGCAAGATTTAGGCTTTCCAGGGTTTTCGCTACTCTGTGCTTAAATGGGGGCCACTTCTGTAGAGTGGCTTTATTTGCTCGTCTGGGATGGGCAAAACATTGTTTTGCCGGGTGATTTTCGGTGGATTGAACCTTGATGTAGTAAGAAATAAGCTGGGCGTCGCGTCTTGTCTGTAGTGGGCACAGCCCGCTATCAGTTAGCAGGCTGGTGATGGGGGATTCTCTGAGCGCGCCTGTGGCTGCCCGGATGCTGGCGTTTTGGACTCGCTCTAGCTTTAATTTATTGGTCTTGTTCGTCGAGTCAAAAACGAACGAATTATATTCGAGAATGGACCGAATCAGGGACTTGTAGAGCATAAGCAGGGTCTTTCGATCCCCGCCATACTCTGTGCCGCCGAGCATGCGGAGAATGTTGACTCGCTTTTGACAGCTAGAGACGACTTTGGTGATGTGCTCATTGAAACTCAATCGGGAATCTAGGGTGACGCCCAAGAATTTGAAGCTATTGGTGCATTCAATAGGTTTACCCGAGATTTGGAGCCGTGGGGGTCGTGTTTGGAATGCGCTCTGGCAAAGACAACGACTGATGATTTTTCCGCCGAGAGTGATAGACCCATTAAGCTACACCAATTATCGATGTCGTTTAAGCTGTCCTGCAACTGCGTAGTTGCGTGTTGGAATTCTGGTTCGTTATACCGCCTGGTATCGATTGCAGTGGTTTTCCAAATGGCGACATCGTCCGCAAAGAGGGAGTAATTTATTCCAGGCGGTAGCTTTTTGGCGAAGAGATCATTGATCATTACTAAAAAGAGGGTGGGGGACAGAACGCTACCCTGGGGTGTGCCTTGGTCCTGGGTTGCCAGGTAGGAGAATGTGGTGCCACAACGGACTTTAAATTTTCGGTCCTTGAGGAAGTTTTCGATGAATTTTGCAAGGTGGCCACGAATTCCTAGTTTGCTTAATTTAAACAACAGGGCGTCTTTTTGTACGCGATCGAACGCCGATTTAATGTCTAAGAATGCAGCTATTGTTACTTGCTTTTTGTAAAAGCCATTTTGGACGTCACTGACTAGTTTCACCAAATTGTCAGTGGTGGCTCGCCCGCGCCGGAAGCCTGATTGCATAGCATCAAGCTTCTTTTCGAGGATCTCGTGAAGTCTAACGTTTACCATGCGCTCGACAAGCTTGCTAGCACAGCTAGTAAGCGAAATTGGGCGATAACCTTTTGGGTCTGTTTTTTCTTTGCCAGGTTTTGGAAGGGGAATTATAATACTCTCTCGCCACGATGTGGGGAAAGAGTCGCTAAGAAACATGTTGTTAATGGCCGAAAGCAGGTACTTTAGTGCTGTTTGGCTGAGGTGCCTGAAGAAAGAGTAGTGAATTTCGTCAGGGCCCACTGCAGTGTTTCCACACTTGCTAATGGCGTAATTTAGCTCGGTCATTGTAAATGGTACATTATAATACTCTTGATTACCATAATTGATGAATGTGTGCTTTTTGCACCATTCTGCCTGGTCTTTGGAGCGCTGGCTGTATGAGTTATTAGCTGCGACACTGGCGTAATGATCAGCAAATTTATCCATGACTTCCTTAGGTTCGGTGATGGGTTGGCCAGCTATTTTTAGTTGAGGGAAAGGTCCACGGAGTGGTCGCTTCGCAGAGAAAGCTCTAATGGTATTCCAGACTTGGGTGGTGGGAGTGAAGCGGTTGAATTTGGAGGCAAAAGAGTTGAAACTGTCCTTTTGAACCCGCTTGCACGTGTTTCGAAAGTGTTCTTTTGCTGCCCGAAGTGCGGATCGAGTAGGGCTGTGTGCCCTCCTCTCATATGCCTTGCGGGCTCTAATCATTTGAGCTTTGGCGTGTGCCGTCTCTGCGTTCCACCATGGGGCTCCGTTTTTCTTTCGGGGTCCTCTGGTTTTTGGTATCGCTACTTGTGCTGCTGAGCTTATGGCTCTTAATATTAATTCAATGTCTGCCGAGTGTGGGTCACCTTCGGTGACCAGTGTGAGGTCGACCTCTGCCTCAAATTTTGTCCAGTCCGCTCGTTTTAGATTCCAGGAAGGGGTATACAGATCAACGCGGTCGAGTGCTCCTTGGGGGACATTGATTTTGATTGGGAGGTGATCGCTCATGCCTGGGTTGTCTTCGACATCCCAGGTAAACAGTGACGCAATTCTAGGCGTGCAGCACGAAATATCAATGGCTGTGTCTAAATGTCCGCTTTGCGTTGCTTGGCGGGTTGGTGCGCCGTTATTTAGGATAACTAAATTTTGAAAACCTATTGCGTCATATATAATTTCACCTCTACGATTTGGCGTGGCGCTGCCCCAGGATGGGTGGTGACCATTCAAGTCTCCAAGTAATAACAAAGGCCCGTTTATTTGATTAAATAGTTGTGCGAGTTCCCGATCCGTTGGATCAGGGTCGCAAGGGGATATGTATATTGAAACAACCGTCAATTGGACATGTTGTATTTTCAAACTAATAGCTACACAGTCCAGTGATGTTACCAAAGGCACGTGACTGTGTGGGATGCTATTTTCTATTAGGATGGCTGTGCCTCCCTTACGGACAGCAGCGTTTACGTTATGGCGATACCAAGAGTAACCCGAGATTTTGTATTTATCGTTATCTTTATCAGAAAAGTGGGTCTCTTGTAATGCTGCTAGTGCCGGTTTTTTTCTCAGCAAATATTGATGAAAAAAGCGGGAATTTCCCGATAAGGCCATTTGTATTCCATTGCAGAATTGAACCCATGGTGGTTTTTAACGTTTGTGATTAGGGGATCTACGCTTACGAAGGTTATACGAGCACCTGCTGCTGCTGCTATCGCTAGCAGGAGAAACTGGGGTGGAGTGTCTGGAAAAGCTAATTTTCCTTGCTACGGGTGAGCTGCCGGGGCTGGAGGAGCCGGGGCTGGGGGTTTCCAGGAGGGGAGCTCTGGAAGTGTTTATAACAGTTTTTGCAGAGCTCGTCTCTGAGGCACTGCTGGTGTCAGAGACGGTCTCTGTCCCGGACAGCTCGTTGTCAGACTGACTTTTGTCGTCTGACGTTTCAAAGTCACTTGAAAACTGAAACTGCATATAATGACCTATGAGGTCGGTTTGGGATCCGCAAGTGCGGGTGGTCGGTGCTGTTTGGAAAGAAGCATCGCTTCTTTCCAAGGAGAGAGGAGCAGATTCAGTTTGTGTTGAAATATTTACTTTTTGGATTTTGGTTTGAGTGGCAGCCGTTTTACCCTGAGGGGGTGGGCTGCCACTCGTTAAAGGCCTTCTCGGAGCCTGCCTTTGGCGGCGCCTGGGAAGGGGAGCACCGGTGAATTTAGAGTGCTTGGGGGCAGGTAGCGAGGGGAAATCAGACTTTTCAGTCACTCGTGCAGAGTGGCTTTGCCACCCTGCTGCTGGTGTCCAGGTCTTCCTGGTGATTTTGGGTGCCTGAGGGGCGGGAGGATTTTCGGTCGGAAGACCTGGCGGAGAACTAGTGCGGGTCGGGAGATCCTCCCAGCCCGCAGCGGGCGTCCACCTACGCCAAAAAGTGATTGCGCCACGTGGTGGGGGGAGGGGGACGGACGGCCTGATGGGCGCCAAGAAAAGGGGCTCCATTAGGGGGCGGATGTGGCGGCTTGTGTTTTTGGGAGGCTGAGGATGTTTGGAAATGGGGTGTTCCTGGCCGGCTGTGCTGGGGGCTGCTGTGGGAGCCTTGCTACCACAGCTTTTTGGGACTGTGCGGCTCTTTTCTTTTTGCAGCACTTCTTTGCGGGTCAGGTCAAACGGGAGCTTTTTTCCTCAGCCAAAACGTTAACTTCTTTTTCTCGGAGCCAGGTCGGGCACTTGGGATTATCTGCCCCATGAGCGCCGCCACAGGCAGCGCACTTGAGGCTTTTTGAGGTGCAATCTTTAGTGCGGTGCTTAGCACTGCACTTGCCGCATCGTGGGGTGGGGTTCTTACAGTTTGATTCTACGTGCCCGTACCTTTGACAAGTTTGGCAACGAATAGGGAGGGGTAGTACGGCCTAACTGGGTAGACACAGTCGCCCAGTTTAATTTGGCCGCAGTCATCCCGACACTTTGTGTCGAAGGTGACAATAAATCGGTGGTCTCGTAGACGTGGGTCTTTATGCGCAGAATTTTTGTTGGGGTTCAACTTTTCAAGGGCTAGCACATTTTGACCTTTAAAGTCAAACATGTGCTCAAGGTCCACATCAGAGAGATGGGACACTTCCGGGGCATTGATGATGCCCCGGTAGAAGTTAAGGGAGTGGTGAACAGAAAATATGACTGGTTTCGACCCAAAAGTTTTTGTGGCCAGCAGGGCTCGGGTAGATTCCTGATTAGAGGTTTTGATCAGGATATCTTTTTGGTGCTTGATAATCTCAAAACTACCTTTCACTTTTTGGCTGATGGCCTTATCCAAATTAAAGGTAGACTCTTTTGCCAAGTTTTGGTGCGCCGAAAGGTAGGTGCCAACCAGCCAAGCTCCGCTTGGCAGGTTGGCTTTGTTCAAACGGGGGCTGGAGGGGCGGAAGAGAGAGGTGGAAGCCATGGTACGTTTAAGTTTAAATGAGATACTTGGTATTAGCTTTGCTAACACCTTTTGGGTAGAAATGGCTAGAGAAGTTGAATTGAAGAAAGTGGTCCTAGTTTTACTAGCAAAGCTAATGGGAGTATTAACCTAGCTAGGGTTGGGTGTTGGAGTATTATCCTAACTGGGGAGTGCTTAGAGAAAGCACCTAGCCTTAGAAAAGTGTGAGCAAAAGGCTGACTCAGCCACTAAGGGGGGTTTAAGTCGGAGGGGAGGCAGGTGCCTCTTCAGGACCTAACAGGGGCCTAGGTGGCTGACTCAGCCTCTAAAAAGGAGCCTGACTGGGGCCTATGCTTGTGAGTCCCTAGGGGCAGGTACCGTGGTACCCTTGCACAGACGCAGCCCGGGTGGAGGGTTTGAGAGGGGCCCCGCTTCTATTAAGCGGGGGTGAAAGTGAGATGGCCTTACGTATTAGGGATTTTAGCAATGGAGGACCGATAGGTCCAGCCAAAGCCACACGCCCAAGGACTGACGAGGTCCAACAAGCGTGCTCACCCCGGGACGCAAGCGTTCCACCACTCGGGTTTCCGGCCGAAGAGTAAAAGAGATAGAAGAGAAAGAGTAGGGTTATGGGACTGAGAAGAAGAGGTACCAGGTGGCCGGAATCCAAGAAACCAAGACCACCTGGACCGATAGGGTAATTACCGAAAAAGACCAGCTGACGTCCAACAAAACCCCACCAACCAGCTGTAAAAACAGCGGCTGGTGAGGCCGGCTGGAGTCAAAGTACCGCACCGACCAGCTGTAAAAACAGCGGTCGGTGGGACAGACTGGTCGCAGCGAAGACTCGAGCCGGGAGCAGGTCTTGAAAAAGTCTTCTACTCCTTCTTCTTGTCTTCGCAGCAGGAAACGCAGCAAGCAGCAACGACGAAGCAGCAACGACACCAGACCTGCCGGCAAAGCTAAGGTGTCAGTCAGGCAAGCCTTCCCGTCATCCTTGTGAAAAGGCGATCCATGAGAATGGCTGGCTATATTAACTTACGTTATACCGTGCAGAACCGCTCGAGTTTAGTTTTCAGTTTTATGGCTGCGCGCGCTTTCTGCGTAGCGTGAGAAAGTTCTGGAGGCTGTGGCGTCAGAGCGTGTGTGACGTCAGAGCGTGTGCGTGACGTCAGAGCGTCGGGCGGTTTTCCCCACGCGGCCCGGCTAGCTTAAAGGGACATTGTCGCAAAAATTTTTATTGGCTAGATCAAAAGGTTACAAAAAGTTGTTTCAGAAGTCATATTCTCATTTTTGCAAATTCAGGCTCAAAATGCCTAAAAATCGGCCTCAAAGTCAACATTTATAGACGACTTTACCGAGTCCTTATGGTAACGATAAAGTGACGTAGACCCGGCTATAGCTATCAATTTATATATGAAAACATGTCAAACATTTCTTTTAAAGCAATTCAGTAGCTAAAACCTATAACATCAAAAATTATTCTATAAAAATATATTTCCAAAACGCTTTTGAAAGAGAAATATAGGACTTTAAAGAAATACCATCAACCAATCAGAAGCCCAGTCCTTATAGGATCTGGTCACGTGGGCTTATCTTACATCAATGTGATGTCATTATGGCTACCAATGAACTATCGATATTCACCATTTCAAAAACCGCGGCAAACGCGAAGATATGAATACAAATTCTATAACACTAATTAGCGCTGCGGTCAGGCCCGAATACCCTAAAGATTATAATTGATAATTGTTCGTTATTGCATGATTGCATTGCAGCTAAAATGATTCAATAAAAAGATACGGGTAGCGCCATCCAGAAGAGTCTCCTTTGAGGCATGAAGAAAGCTTTGGGTGGTTTTTCGGACGAGGAGATTGTTGCCTCTCCGGTCTCGTGGATCAACATATCGTCGGTAATCTGCACGTAGAATATTTTGAGCCTTTGATGTGGTCAATTGAGATTTTCTTAGAGGTAAAAAATCTATGCGTGAAAAATTAATGAAACAATTTGAATTTTTGCCATCCATCTTTGCTGGCCACCAATGCTTATTGAGGTTTTGTGTAGTGAGTGTAGTGAGTTAGTCAAACACTAATCCTATCAAATATGGGCAATGCATTTAATGTTTCTGTTCTGCATTAATTAGGTTCATGAAGTAGCCAGAAAGCAAATTGTATGCTCAATTGATAACTATTCATTTTGGCCCACTATCATAGCTGTGGTCTCGTTTCGTCTGTCAACACCAATCAGCGAGCAGCATTGAGTCCCAGTCTGCAAAGTATGGCAGCAGGCTAGACGAGTCACACCAGCCACCTAAAATCATTGCACTGCCAGACACCAAAAATTCACACCAAACTGCTATATACCATAGAGAAAAATGCACCCTTTCCTACCCACACAATGCAATGCTACCTCTTGTATTAGTTAGTTAAATACTTGTTATAAGGCCCCCTCTTGTGTCTTTATAACCATTCAGCCATTATTTGTTTGGTTTTCAGTGTCACCTTCCTTGCACCAGTCTGGGAAATTCACACCAGGTTGATGAACTTCACACCACTCACTCTGGTCTCCTAGGGCACTCGCCCTGACGAGATCTCGTTGAAAATGCCATACTTTGCACACTGGATTGAGTCTATGTCACATGGCTATAGCCTCTCCCTGAGAAACAATCTTAGAACCAATCTTAGATTTACAGGCTGGCTACCTGCTGTGGTGCTGCTGGAAAAACAGTAACAGCACAACAGTGGTAGCATACTTTTTTGTGATTGGTAGATAAGTATTCTGGCTCATTTTTGTCTGATTAGCCATAGCACATACTAGAGACAGTTGTGGTATTTCTTTTCTAGAGGAGAGGCTCGAGGGCTCACGGACAAGGCTGTGCTGGCAGACGGAACAAGGCTTATGAGCAGTGTCAATGCCAAAAAGTCCTCATTTTATTGTTGCACAGGTGAACTTGTGTACCAAAATAGGTGAAAATTATTTGGTGATGGCAATTCTCCAATGATTATTTAAGCATGTTATTTTTGAATTGCCCATATTCCCTCTCTTTTTGGTCTAACTTTATATTTACAATATTTGTGCACTCTAGTAAAAGTCTATATCAAGCTTGTAATTTGAATTACAAATTTCTACCTGTTACAAATACTGGCTCTGCACAATGTGTGCATGCTAGTGCATTTGCTGCTTAGCTTACCTTCTTTTAAGTATGAAAATGTTTTTGATTAATTTTACAGATTGAAACAGATTTTCCATTTATTTTGGTACCATACAGTACATAGTAGTCAGTGTACTCCTATCTACTTATCAGATCCATTTACTCATATTTCAAGTGCTACTGTTTGTTTCCAGACATGAAAGTGACTGTAGCATGAATTCATCCATCTGCCCTCGGAAAATGCCCATCTGCATTCATGCCCATCTACAGATGAATTCATCCATCTGCCCTCTGAAAATGCCCATCTGCATGCTTCTTATAATTGATATTAAAAATGAACTGAAGGAAAACTAGGATAAGATGTATTATGATTTGAAACACTAGGAGTGTACCCAATACAACAATATAATTGTGAACAAAGAGTATGGATAGTCATGTAGGAATGACAGGGGGGCAGTCTTGGGTGATGCAATTTTTGTGTTTTCCTGGAAGAATATATGAAAGATTAGGCGGGTTGCTTCAAAGAGAAAATTTGTTTACTAGAAAACTTGTCTTTTGTAGCTGCTGTGTATCATCAAGCTATCGTCCCAATGGACCAGCTTGTGTATGATCATTTTGTTTGTTAGTTTGAATGGGATGAACCCAATCAGACCGATTCTCCCATAGACCTGAAATTTGGAATATTTGTTTCCTATTGTGGGCCAGTGTTGGAATAATGTATTGTAATTTATAAAAAACATGAATTTGCATGGTTCCACCTGACCCCTCCACAAACCCATGATCTAGACTATAGATCGTCTTTGGGGATGTCTTTGTTTTTGAATATATATATATATATATATATATATATATATATATATATATATATATATATATATATATATATATATATATATATATATATATATATATATATGTATGTATTGCATATGTTTAAAACAAGATTCAGTGATATCTTGTTTGCTTTCATTGTGGGCTTGTGATATTTTATCTGTACCCTTTATTTGGTCCCATTTGTTCCTGCTGTGAAAATATCTTCTAATTTAAGAAGAGCCTAGCCATGTATGTGCGTAAGTGGTGTTTATCGCGGTATATTAAGGCAAATCCTCTGAGGACCTCAGTAAAACATGCCATTAAAAGTATTTTTTAGCCTAAAGGTAAGAAAACTAGTAATGCAAAGGGTCTTTATAGTACAAAACCAAGTGGTCAGATTTTGTTGGTGGTCGTACGTGCGAAAGTCGGCGAAAATAATAAGTGACACCTCTGTGCTCAGACTATTGCGGTGAACATTTTATCAAACCGTGTAGCACTTATTGTGGACAGATGCAAAATCTGTTATGCTTTTGATGTACTCTCAGTATTTGGTTCGCTCCCAGCCTTCTTAGAGTGCACTTCAAGGACTGGAAGCTAGGAGCTGCATACCCACTGGTGGGTTCAGGGAAAATTTACTTTCCTCCCAAACTCTGCGATTTTCACCGACCTTTAAAAAATGTGTATTCACGATTTTGGACCCTGTCCTCCCCTCCCCCCACAAAAAACATTGGCCTGGATCCGTCACTGACGTACTGAGTTATATCCTCTAGTCCACGTTGCACTCGGAAGACTGCTCGTTGGGGACTCGCAGACCTGATTGTTGCACGCGTTTCTCACCTGCCGAGGGTTATCACTCGCTTGTAATTTCCTGGTAGGTTATATTTTCTCATGTTTTTGTGAGATTGAATATAAGCCTCATTGATCAACTGATATCTGTTGGTTTTTAAAAGTAGATTAATTTTGCATTGCGTAGCCGAGGAGCATGATTATAAATTGGTAAGATGTTTCATGGCTTTGTCTCTCGAATTCCTGACGCAAAATGGAGCCTGTTATCACACTGTAATCACATATTCGGGCACAGCCCCTCGTCAGAATCCTCATAATACAATAAGCGAAAACTTTTGGTCATAGTGTGACCAAGGCTTGAAATTTAGATCTGATTTGGAAATCGAATGCTGGAATAATGCAGTTCAGTACTGGAATATTCAAATATTGGAACTCGATTCGAGGTTATCCTAGCACTCTGACTAAAAATGTGTGTGTTCACCTATTATATTATGATAATTTTGGTGAAGGGATTTACCTGAATATTTATCAGTGTATTAGCCCCATTTTGGAACTATGATTCGAGAAGGCTGGTCATGAAATATTTTATCAACGTAGATAATCTAATAAACAATCTAATAAAAATAACGGTTAATATACTATTTTATATAATGATATGATGTTATATGAAGTGCCTTTGGAATTGTTTGTTCTATTATGAGAAAGGACCGTTTCCGAACTCCGAAGTATTAAAAATAAACGCTTATCATTTTCATAAACAAATGTCACTCATGAGGCTAGCAGCTTGCTTGTCTTAAAGCTGCGATGCGTCTTCTTAGGTTTAGACTCTGTGACTACCAATGTTAAGATTAATTATAGAATCCTTTTTATTTAATACGATCTGTTCCAGGCTATAATTTTGAGGTATATTTTCTTGATGTGCCCTGATCAGAAACTAACTCAACTTGAAGTAAAAAACAATGTATTCTTAAATCTTGTATATCTATATACGAAAAAAATTAGAGCTACCACCACGGACAGAGGAGTGAGGTGGCCAGTCCATCTCCAACCTGCAACACACAACAAACGTTCCCCCTGAAACAAGAAGTGATCAGGTTTGGGTTCGTGGTGCGTTCCACACTTTTGTTAGTTCATCCAAGGATCGTGGTGGCTGCTCTCTGGTTCCTCAGTTCTGACGCATATCAAGAGTTATTCTTCCGTATCACATTCAGCTATTCTCCGGTTCTCTAGACTACGTGTTTTTATATTCTCCGGAAACCAAAGAATTACAATTATATCAAAGATTTAGATGTCGACGGACACATTTAATCTGATTGATTGATTGAGTGTTCCGGCCATATGGGAGGGGGCGCCCTGCAGGCGCCCCAACCGCCGCAGGAACATCGCCAGCCCTCGTGGGTCCGCCAGCGCTTCCCGGATGGGCGGGTCGTCCCGTCCAAATATGTCCCAGCGCAGGTCAGCGCACGCAGGGCACCGGGTCAGAAGGTGGTGGAGGATCTCGTCCTCTCCATCGTCGCATTCCTGTAACGTGGCCTCCGGGTTCAGGCCGATCCTCTTTCGGTAGCTGCACAGGAGAAGGGAGTGGCCAATGCGCAGGCGCTCCACCTCCACACTCTCCTGCCGTGAAAGGCCCAGGCGGTCTTTCAGGGTGGTCCGCCCTGGGAGACCGCCACATTTAATCTCGAACACGTTTTATCTCGTACGGATTAACGTTTTATCTCGTTGTTTTACCAGATTTACACGCGCATTGACGGGGCTCTGAGCCACCTTCGCTTTGACTGGGGGGCGCGGGTACCCCCTAAAATTTCCAGAACTACGGTAGGTAGTGAAAAATGGTAAACGGCTTTGGGTAGCCCATACGCTTCTCCATCGAAATATTTTAACCATTTTGTCAGGTCACTTCAATCGGATGAGTTCACTTTGTTCCGACTTATGTTGTCTTAAACTTTGAGGTCAGGTCACTTGACCTGTACTGGTGACCTGACCTGAGATGACCTAACCTTAAAATTTTGACAAAAGTTGTAAAAATGATGAGAGAAGGTATGCCAAGTTTTTTAACCCGAGTTTATTTTTATCCCGAGTGTGTTAAGTACCTACCTAATAAATGTGTGATGGCTTAAATTCCGTGGCGGCGCCCCTGCCTAGTTTTCTTTGCCTAGTGTTAGGAGTGTATGTTTTACCATGTACTGCGTTTTTACTGTTAATATACGCGTATGGATACAAGTGCGGCGGCGCTACGCGCCGCCGTTTTTATGTTCTATCCGTAAAACCAGACGAGGGGCGGGTACCCGCCTCCCGTCAATGCGCTTGTTAACCCGCGCCCCACCGGGGGTCCGGCGCCATCTTCGCCCCACCGGGGCCATCGATGGCCCCCTCTAACTCCGAAAATATGGGCGTTAGCGCAAATCTGCAAAGTGCACTAGAAAGCTCGCGTGAATTCAGTAAGAAATTACTTCATATGTTTTAGTGTTCAGGTCAATGGTTTGACCTCCAGAGGTCAAATTAGGTCAAGATCGGCTATTTTCACTCAAATATGCAATGCTTAAGCAAACTGGGCATAACTCTTATGCCCTTAGAGCTATTGAGGTGTGGGAAAGTACATTTGATAGGAAATTGCCAGTACTTGTTCTGCTATGGAAACGTAAAGACCTCCCGCCAGTAGTTTGACCTCCAGAGGTCACCTCGTGACCTAGTATGGCCTGAGGTCACGAAAGGTCAGAAAGTGACCTTGCCATATATCAAATGAAAGCCAATGACGAGACAAACACGATGGTGTTTGTTTCAGCGCTCTAGCTTATACAGGTCAAAGTTATTGTCAAAATACTGTTTTTGACCCCTGGTGACCTTGGATGACCTTGGGGATGTCAAAGGGCAAATATGGCCCCTGGAATCCGTGAAAGGGTGTCCAAAAACGCTTTTCTGATCAAGCTGAGCATTTTCAATCGTTTTTGTGACTTTTAGATCATAAGACAGTTTTTCCCATGCTTTTTCAATGGGAGAGGTCACCTCGTGACCTGACCTCAGGGCACGAAATCGAAAAATCCCGGATATACACCTTGTAGACCCTGGAGGGGTCATAAAGTGTAAGAAGTTTCAAATCGATCGACTCCGAAATGTAGCTCTTACAGAGCTCTAAAGCTAAAGTGAGGTGACCTTGGTTGAACTCGTCTGGTGACCTGACCTTGGGTGACCCGGGGTAAAAAAATTCAGGGATGGTGGGAAAATGATGCAGTGAGAGGTAGAGCCCTCAACCACGGTGCTGCGCCTCATCGTCTTTCTGCTATCCCGGAAAAACCTTAGGGGGGCCATCGATGGCCCCCGGTGGGGCGAGGGTTAAACGATTAATTAATCTCGAGACACATTAATCTCGAGATTAACACATATAATCTCAAAGAGCCACCCCTGCTTTTTATTGGGCCGGTTTCTGGTTCTTGGTTTGCACGAAAACCGGTCAGCCTTCAAGAATGGCCTTCAGCAAAGGACACAAAAGACATTTTCGAACGGCGAACAGCGTGTCCCGCTGGTCAGAAAACAGGGTAACTGGTCTCCAATAGAGGGAAATCCGACGGATTGAGAACCATTGCAGGGAGCTGGAGACAAGCCGGTCCCAGTTTGGTACGCCGGTCAGATTAGAAAAATATTTGGGGCTAATATTCCCTTTCCCTCAACTACCCGGACGGAGGGATAACCAGAAGAAATTGTCCTTAGAATATTTACTTCATCCCATAGGAGGATCCAGGAGGGCAAAGGGGGCACGTGTCCCCCCTCTCTGATAGACTCTCGGTGAACCCTAAAATGTCGCGTCCCATCCCCTCCCCCAGGATGCAAAAATCGGCGCACACTGATAGGATTTAGCGTCCATCTGATAGGTTTTGCCGGTCAAAGGTGGCGCCCCCCCTGGTCCGGATGGTGCCCTCCCCGGAAGTTCCCCCCCACGATCGGCAATCATGGATCCGACTATGCTTCATCCATTAGTACGCATGAACAAACAAGAAGAAAATCAGAAAAATTGTTTTTACAGTAAAAACTTCTCCGACCTAGATTCGAACCCGTATTACCCGTGTGAGAGTCGGGAATGGAGGCCACTATACCATCCCCGCTGTACGACATCTGCACGATTTTAAAACTTTCCTGATTAGTTTTCTCAAGCCGAATGTTTTGGACAAATTAATCTAATATTTGTATTTTTCAAGGGTTAATATAAATAAATTGAATACGAATACAGCATAAAAACATTTTCTACCCCCAAAAAATCATTTATAGAACTTAAAACTTTGATTGATAGAATAGAGGTGAAGAGCAGGTTACAGGCTATTATTGATATTGTTAGCAAATTTGAATAATTGTTGAGTGGCCTCCAAAAATTTAGCTGAAGATAAAGAAATGATTGATAGTACCAGAATCAGGATTTTTCAAATATTAAGAAACCACAATAAAAATTTTTGCGACAATATCCCTTTAAATGACGGCGGAGCCAGAGAATGAGGCAGGGAGGGTGAGTGCTTGTGCAGTAGAGAATTTTGAGGAGACGCTAACTGCTGGCTCTTGTGTAAGGCTGGTGAATTGGAAGGCTAGGCCAGAGAGCTTTAACTAATGGGAAGTTAACCTATATACAGCGTGGTGTGGGATTTTATCCTATCTGGAGTATCGGCTGAAATTTCCTAATTACAGTGGGCTGTTACAGCCACTAGAAGGTTACTGAACGGAGGGGGAGGCAGGGGGCCTCTTCAGGACCTATCACTAATCGGAGGGGAGGCAGGGGGCCTCTTCAGGACCTATCAGGGACCTAGGTGGCTATTAGCCTCGAAAGGGTCCTAACTGGGACCTACGTTATTTTAAGGTAGTGTTTTATGGGCAGGTGCCGTGACACCTTTGCATAGACGCAGCCCGTGGAGGGTATATGTGGGACCTCACTGCTAATTAGCGAGGGTGAAAGACAGTCTACTGGCCGTACGTTTAGGGATTTTGGCAATGAAGGACCGATAGGTCCAGTCAAAGCCCCTCACCCAAGAACCAGAGGTTCAACAAGTGAGGTCACCCAGGCTAACCACCGCTCGGGTTTCAGGCCGAAGAGAGAAATGATAGTTGAGAAAGATGCGGGGCGGGACTGAGGAAAAGGGGTACTAGGTGGCCGGAATCCTAGAAACCAACACCACCTAGTCCGATAGAGATAATATTTACAGGTCAGCTGTGGAAACAGCGATAGGCAGGGCTGGTACCAGCAACAGCGCTCGGAGCGGGTGGTCACAGGAACTCCAGCAGCCGCCAACAGCAGTCGCAATAGGCAGCCGGGCGTCGGACGCCAGACAACCAGACCTGTCGGCAGAGCTCAGAACGTAGTGTTAGCGTCTCCGTGTAGGTGGCAGCACTGTGTGCTGAGGACTACGATGAGAGAGGGACCCACAGTGGCCACACCCGACAATCCCGAGAAGCGAAGTATAAAAGTAGACAAATACCGTACCCTGGGCTCAAACACCCAACGGCGCTAGGGCGTGGCAGCTAAAAAAAATGGCGCCAACGCACCAAAATTTCTTAGCCAGTCAGCAAAGCCGAGTCGGACGTCACCAGCGATCAGCTGATGAACTGACCTTGACATCAGCTGGCGACAGCCGACCGCAAGCCGAAGAAAACAATAACAGGCAAATAGTGGCGCACCACACAATCAAGGCTGTGGATTGAAATAATTATCAAATTTAATTTTCAAAGTGTGGCTAATCCACTGCCCATTCTACTACTACCTATCCGAAAGATATAAACCTGTGCCAACTAGCAATACAATGCCACTTACGCTTTCCCAAGAAAAAATGAGCGATTTACACACCACTATCGCCACTCGAGCTCACGAGCGCAGCACACACGTCCGGCACCGGCTTGATACTTTGATACTTGATACTTGGGTGGTCGGCTCCATCCCTTGGATGCAACGTCAACACTTTGACGGCCTTAACCAAACATACACCACAGCATGCCATGCGTCAGGGGAAGGAAGGCGAGGGACAGGACAGGAAATGTAATTGTGACGTGAAAATATTTTAGAAAACAGCCACGCCGGCGACGAGTGGGGGCGAAAAAAGAACTGTGTTGCGCCACATCCGTCAAGTCTATCCCCACGGTTCTTACAGATGGCCCTGATCGGCATCTAAGAATATTCTTAGGCTTAGACGCGTCATAATCGACGTCATGAACAGTGACGCCATCGGTGTAACACCAGAGCACCAGGTGGCAGGCAAGTCGATTTGTTGGTTCATGTTCTTAGCACTAGAGGGCAGTTGGCACGCCCTTGTAGTGTTTGCACGTTCTTCTACCTTTAGACGGTGAGTAAAAGGTACATACATCGTTATCCACGACTGAGAACCACTCGCACCAGATTGCCGCACCGCAAAACGCAACTTGCTCTAATCATCCCATGTGCGCCAGATATGCCGATATTTTAGTGTGATCTTAGTGCTGACGTCATACTTTCGTGACGTCATGTGCGAGCTAAAGCCAGTCTTACCGCTAGGTGGCTAGCTGGGTTGCGTGAGACGTACTGCGCATGCTCTGTCTTAGCTAAGACAGTCTTAGCTAAGAATCTTAGTTGCCGATCAGGGCCCAGGGCCACGGTTTGGACGCGACGTCAGCTGATTCTCCAGATTTCTGGCCGGCCAAAATCTGGCAGCATATGGTAGCTCTCAGTCGGATTGCTGTCTTCTGATTGGTCAGATCAATCGGGCTTCGACCCAAACTTCCATCTAGAGATTTATAACGCATTTTGAAACAATTTATTCCCTATTATAAATATTCCCTTCTTTCTGATCGCTACACATTTGATGGGAGCCAAGGTTGGAGCATACTGCTCATGACTGAAGTTGTGAGGCTTCGCTGCTTTATTGCAGAAAAAAAGTAAAAAAAACAATAAAAGAAGAAAAAGGAAAAAAATATATGTAGATAAAAGCTTTACAGGTAGGACCAACTGGATACCACTGTTCTCTTCACTGGTTCTTCTGTAACTACTCACTCACTCACTCCTCTGCTTTATCTTTGTTTCTCTGATTCCCTCCACTCAGAATAGGGCCATGCCCTTGCACAGGTCACCAAATCCGGGCAGAAAGGCAGAAGGTGGAGGGAAGCAGCCTTCAGCATGTTCAGCCGCTGTAGGTACACCTTCAGTGGTTGGCACTGATGATGCGGGAAAGGTTAAAAATCCCACTGACCTCACCCTGGTTCTGCAGGATGACAACGCTTCTGCACAGCAGGACATTCCTGAGGGGGTAGTTGCTACTGCATTGCAGGCACTGCCATTAGAAGAAGGCACAGTTGTCTCTCCCACTCTACGTAGTCCATCAGGACCAGATGCTGCACAAAGTATATGTGGTGGGGGTTTGTCGACTAACTCTTGTGGATTGCAGGTAAAGGATGCTCAACCAGGTGTCCAGTGCGATATTTGCTCCCAATGGTTCCACAATTCTTGTCAGAGTGTTTCTAAGGCAGCTTACAATGCTCTGAGGAGACATTCATCTGTTGCATTCATTTGCTCGAGCTGCCGACTGGGCATTGGAGCAGGGAGTGGTCAGTTCCATGGTGACACTAGGGGCATGGTGGGGCATGATTGGTCGCTTCCTGGGAGTTCTTTGGGTCGAGGGCGGGGGATGGAGATAGCTGTGGAGAGGAGTATCAAGCCTGCGCTACTGGAGCAGGCAACACAGGTGGACATGGGGAGCCTTGAGAAGGAGGACAGTGCTCTCCACAACAATTTGATGAAGCGTATAGAGCAGCTAGACACATGTGTTCGCGAACACATGGCCATGGTAATGAGAATGTTAGAAGCTCATAGAGAGATGAATCAGGCTCACGCTGATGTCATCAGTAGAACTGTACGTGAAGGCTCATTGCAGAAGGTATCTTATGCTGAAGCACTGAAGACTACTTGTCAGAAAATGGTGTCAGAAATAGGCAAACAGTGTTCAAATGCAGTAGAAAAAGCTCAGGTAGTCAGTGATAGGAAAGATGATCGAAAAGTTGTCCACGCTATCGATGACTTCCTTGACAGGGAGAAAAGGCGAAGGAACCTGGTGGTGCACAACCTTCCGGAACAGGCTGGTGATACCAAGGCAGATCGAACGAGGGCTGATCAGTCATTCTTCTCTAAAATGACTAGGGACTGCTTTCGTCTTGAGACAAGACCAGTGTCATCCTTCCGGGTGGGAGGAGGAACTGGTCGTGATGGTCCCAACAGGCCTAGACTATTAGTAGTTACCCTGGAGAGCGAGGATGTCAAACATTCAGTGCTGAGAAATGCATCCCTCCTCAAGAGCACAGAGCAATACTCGAATGTCTACATCACACCAGATTTGACATACCAGGAAAGGCAGCAGAGGAGAGAACTCCGGGCCGAGTTGGAGAGACGGCGGAGTCAGGGAGAGACGAATCTTGTCATTAGGCGGGGTCGTATATGTGTGACACAGACTTTCGAACGTCCGTTACAGACTGAGCTGACAGCTAACGACGGACGAGGCGGCCGGGCTGCTGGCGGGGGCCCCGGAGCCTCTCGGGCCCGGTCGGTCGCTGATCCGGTCGGCTTGGGGAGCCGGGATGCAGCGGGTGGGTCACGGCCGGATCGGACTGTGATTTCTTCCTGCCCAGCTTGGGAGGGTCACAGCGGAGCGGGGATTCTGGATCAGGTGGCCTCATTGCAGGGGTCTGGACAGTGTGACAGGGCGGGACCTGCTTCTGGGCATGTCTATAGTGAGACAGCTGTAAAAACTGTCGAGACTGGGGAGGTGATTGGGGGTAGGACCCTTGCTGGAGAGCAGAGCGCTTATCGTCCGGAGGTACGGGCTCAGGATCGAGCCGGAACGGGCAATGGGTCGCTGCAGTTGTCAGAAGATGTGAGTCGGGCTAGATCGCCCACAATAGCTGGGTTAACGGGCGTTCGTTCAGGTTCCAGAGATCATGACGCTCCCCTCACTGTGCACGCTGCTTCAGATGCAACAGGGGGAAATATTGGAGAAACATTCAGAGGTGGGGTGGACACTGTCGACAGATCTGGGGGAGAATTCTCATCCCAGCAGTCTGACGGCGAGCAGAGAGGGGAAGGGAGGGTTCAGCACCCTATGCAGCATCCTGATTGACTACCCAACCAGCACATAGTAATGAATGGGATGAGAATATTGTACACAAATTGTGACCAATTTGTTAATAAGAGAGATGACCTAATTATGACTATTGCTGGAGACCGAGTGGATATCATCCTCCTGACTGAAGTGATCCCCAAAGCACAGTCCATACCCCTTTCTAGTGCTCTTTTTCCATACCAGGATATGTACTTTACACGAATTTCGACCCAACACTATCTAACTTGGGTGGCAGTGGCCTCAGAGGAATCTCCATATTAGCGAGAGACACCCTGCAAGTTTCAGAATATAGGCCAGAAGGCCATATTGGTAGTGTTGTGGAGCATCTATGGATTCAGTTGAAGTTAAAGGGAGGAGATCGATTGCGGATTGGATGTATTTACAGAAGTCCATCCACTAATGGAGCAAACTGTCTCACAGACTTAAGAGACATCTTCAGACTGACCCTCTATGGGTCACATGTCTTCATAGCTGGAGACTTCAATTTCCCTCAGATAGATTGGGAGTCTGGTATTTCTCATGCTCCATCTTCACACATTTCTCATGGATTTATTGATATTACACAGGATGTTTTTCTGTTTCAACACGTTTTTCTGTTTCAACACAGCCCACACGCTACAGGTATGGAGTTGCACCAAGCACTCTCGATCTGGTGTTTACCAACGAACCTGACATGTTATCCTTAATTGAGTATTGTCCAGGTTTGGGTAAAAGCGATCATGTTGTATTGAAGTGCGAAATCATCTGCTACACAGAGACTTCAATACCCCGGCCAGAGAAACGGAACTATCACAGAGCGGATTTTACTCGGTTGGGCAACATGATAGGCTCCTTCGATTGGAACAATGTTCATGGACTCGAACTTGACCAGGCCTATGAACATCTACTCAGGGCCGTTGATAGATTCGTACAAGTATGTGTACCCACCTACAAAGTAAGGACAAGTAGAAACATCTACATGACTCCAGCGGCATTGAGGCTGAAAACGAAGAAAAATAAAGCTTGGGCTCGTTACAGACACTCGCAGAGCGAAATCGAAAGCAGATTGAATTTTGCTAGGTACTCTGAAGTGAGTAACGAACTCCGTTCGCTAACTAGAGAACTTACCAGAGACGCCGAGTTGCGAGTGATTAGTTGTCTGAAGGACAATGTCAAGCCCTTTTGGCGCCACGTCAACTCTAGGATAAAGACGAAGTCAAGGGTGGATGCGTTGATGGATGGTGATGGTGTCCTCCAGCATGATGGCCCAAAGAAGGCTAACATTCTCAACAGTTTCTTTTCATCGGTGTTTACCTGTGAAAAACTAGACGATATGCCTACTTTTCAGCAGCGCTGTGAAGCAGACAGCCTTTGCGACATTGTGATCACCCCTCAAATCGTAAGGCGAAAACTTCGCGAGCTAAAAGCTTCCGGTGCACCAGGTCCAGATAACCTCCACCCAAGCATTCTGCGATATGCAGCAGATCAGTTAGCGTATCCTCTGACTACATTGTACCGTAGATCTGTTGATGAGGGTGTTCTTCCATGTCAGTGGAAGCAAGGTTCGGTAGTTCCCATTTTCAAAAGGGGAGCGAAACAGGACCCTGGAAACTATCGACCCATAAGCTTAACTTCCATTGCTTGTAGGGTACTAGAGTCCCTTATCCGAGATCAGCTTCTCCAGCACCTCCTCCAGAACAACCTTCTATCGGATGCCCAGCACGGTTTTCGCCCTAGGCGCTCTTGCGATTCACAGTTGTTGGAGGTGATGGAAGATTGGAGCAGTTTCATAGAGGCTGGTAATCCCTTCGACTCTATCTATCTGGACTTCCGAAAAGCCTTTGATTCCGTTCCCCACGAAAGACTTCTTCTGAAATTGAACAGTTATGGCGTTGGAGGTAAGCTTCTGAGTTGGATCCGGAACTTCTTACAAGGTCGGGAACAACGCGTAGTTGTGGATGGGTGTGCATCTAGCTGGATGCCTGTTGCTAGTGGGGTACCACAGGGGTCGGTTCTGGGTCCTATTCTGTTCGTAATTTTCATCAACGACTTACCGGACTCACTCAGCGTCAAGACGAGAGTGTTTGCGGACGACACGAAGGTATATGCTCCCCTAACTAGCGCGAGCTCAGCACAGATTCTCCAGACCGCACTCGTGGAAGCTTCTGCCTGGTCAAATATCTGGCAACTCCCATTTAACATCGCAAAATGCGCCGTTCTGCACTTTGGTCCTCAAAACAGTCACCACAAGTATGTTATGGAGGGACAGGAGTTGGAGACTCACACCTTGGAAAGGGATCTGGGAATCCTCATCGACCCAGAGTTAAGATTTCGCGAGCAGGCCTCTAGTGCGGCAGCGAAAGGAAATCAGATCCTAGCCATAATCCGTCGCTCTTTTCAGACTATCAACAGAACAACCCTGCCCGCACTTTTCAAGGCCTTGGTTCGCCCCCATCTCGAGTATGGGAACTTGATCTGGGGGCCTTTTAACAGAGGAGACCAGCGGAAGTTAGAACAGGTCCAGCGCCGTGCTACTCGGCTGGTCTCCGAACTGCGACTCCGATCATACACTGAACGACTGAGAGAACTAGAGCTCCCTTCGTTGTATTATCGTAGAAGGGGCGACCTGATTAGAGTCTACCAGATCTTACGGGGCTCTATGGACCTAGCCCTATTTCCGTCAGGCTCCCGGCTACCCCTATTTCCGGCAAGGGGGGGCAATATCGGCCCCCCTAAGATCTCGTAATCTAACCGGCCGATTTTGAAAATTCAAAGTGCCATAGATTCCTCTGCTGCTAAACTTTATTTTGAAAAAAGAAAATTTCAAAATTTTTATTTTTTAGGAGAAGGTCGTGCAAAATATACAATTTTTGTGTATTTTTTAGATTTTCCATAACCCTTGTCTCTGTTGTACGATTTTCACAAAACTAGTTCAGATTTACAAATAATTGACCCAAAATTTTCATATACTCGAGTTACGCAAAAATTCGAAATTCAATGGCAGTTCCAGGACCAGGACTATGAGCGGAAATATATACAACTTAAAAAGTTTTTGTTACGCGGATTAGAAGCCGTCATATACTGCTTGGCATCTTTGACACATAAATAAATGAGAAAAAAAGTGAAAAACTCATCAGGGGCGGATGCAGTAAGGTAAAACAGTGGGGTAAAATACATACCAACAATATGCGAATGGTATGCATGAGTATATTAGTCCCTCGACTAGTTGAAATTTAATTTCTGATAATTTTTACCCTCCCATGGCAGCTCTGGGAAAGGGGGTGACATAGGCGGATCAAGGACTCGTCGTGGGGGGGTGGGGGTGATTGGAAACACATTTTCAATATACAACGTTATTGAGTCGCGGCGGTGATACTGGCTGGGAATATACATTTTGAAAATGTGTAGTGACTGGACACGCCTCTGGTAATCTAGAATTGGGTTATAACTATTTTGAATTTTCATATACCCAATTGTACTCGCCCTGGCACGGCTGTAAGCAGTCTTCTCACTTACTAACGTTTAGTCCTTCTTGATAACATTCCCCCCATTTTCAACTGCTGTAACCGCCCCTGATGAATACAAATAGTGACAATTGTGAATGCACTATCATCTCACATAAAAAATGATATAATAAAACCATATAACTGGTATCAGGATCAGCAGAGACGGCTTCCTTTTAAAAAACCTATCGCATACGATAATACTTGGTTTGTGGATAGAACCTCCCCAAAAACCCAGCCATAGCTCCGCCCCTGGTAAATATATAATCTTGAAAATTTCAGAAAACCTGCCTGTGCTAGTTTTAGGAAAAGTCAGGAAGTTTCAAAGTTCTATTGCAAGCCGTTTCGGAGATATTCTCGAAAAAACCTGAAGGGGGGCAATATTAGCCCCCCTGCCGGAAATAGGGCTAGATGCCGCAGTGTTCTTCAACCGGGACAACCGTTCAAGAACAAGGGGTCATACATGCAAATTGGTAAAACCCCGTGCAGTTTCCCGAGTGCGACGAAATGCTTTTGCGGTTAGAGTGATAAACGATTGGAATGCTCTGCCCGAATATGTGGTTCAAGCCCCCTCTCAGGGGCGCAGCCAGGGGGGGCACAGGGGGCACGTGCCCCCCCCATCGGTGCCGGGGTGCCCTTTTGATTGCCAGGTGGTGTACCCTCTTTGGGCCGTGCCGTTCGAAATTTAGTGCCCTACGCCGTTGAACCTAGATGGAACTAGACTGCATTTAGCGATTTAAGCTATTGTTTGACAATTAAGTGCCTTTTTGATCAGCTAGGGCATTCTGTCGCCTTCCTAGCACCCGGGAAGAGTATAGGCACGTAATCCGTTTCCAAATAATGCCTCATCATCACCAATAATCGTACGGGCTGAGCTAATCTGGTGCCCCCTGAGCGCTGGTCTTGGCCCCTTGAGCTGATCATGTGCCCTCTGAGCTGATCTGATGCCCTCGTAATCAATCTGGTGCCCCCCCCTGAGAAAATAATTGTGCCTTCTGAACCTATATAATGCTCTCTGAGTTAGTTTGATGCCCCCGAGCTTGCCTGGTGCCCTATTAGCTGTTTTAGTGCCCCTTGAGCTGATCCAGGCCCCCTGAACTTATTTAATGCCTCCCGGAGTTTATTAACTGTCCAGGGGGCACAGGGAGCACGTGCCCCCATCGGTGCCGGGTGCCCTTTTGATTGCCAGGTAGTGTACCCCCTTTGGGCCGTGCCGCTCGAAATTTAGTGCCCTACGTCGTTGAACCTAGATGGAACTAGACTGCATTTAGCGGTTTCAACTGCTGTTTGACAATTAAGTGCCTGTTTGGTCAGCTAGGGCATTCTGTCGCCTTTCCAAGCACCCGGGAAGAGTATAGGCACATAATCCGTTTCCAGATAATGCCTCATCATCGCCAATAATCGTACGGGCGGAGCTCATCTGGTGCCTCCTGAAGCTGATCATGTGCCCTCTGAGCTGATCTGGTGCCCTCGTAGTCAATCTGGTGCCCCCCTGAAAAAATAAGTGTGCCTTCTGAACCTATATAATACTCTCTGAGTTAGTTTTGATGCCTCTGAGCTTGCCTGGTGTCCTTTTAGCTGTTTTAGTGCCCCTTGAGCTGATCCGGGCCCCCTGGGCTTATTTAATGCCTCCCGGAGTTGATCTACTGTCCAGGGGGGGGCACATGGGGACGTGCCTCCCATCACTGCTGGGGTAATAGCCAGGTGGAGTACCCAATTTGGGCCATGCTGCTCGAAATTTAGTGCCCTACGCCGTTGAACCTAGATGTAACTGGACCGTATGTACCGATTGAAACTATTGTTGGACAACTTAATACCTTTTTCGGTCAGTTAGGGCATTCTGTCGCCTTTCCAAGCACCCGGGAAGAGTATGGGCACCTAGTATGTGTCCACCTAATGCCTCATCGTCGCCAATAATCGTACGGGTGAAGCTAATCTGGTGCTCCTTGAGCTCATCTCGTGGCCTCTTAGCTGGTATTTGCACCTTGAACTGATTACTTGCCCTCTAAGCTGATCTGGTGCCCCTGAGTCAATCGAGTGCCCCACTGGGCAAATAATTGTGCCTCCTGAACCTATATAATGCCCTATGAGTTAGTTTAATGCCTCCAAACTTGCTTGGTGCCCTAATAGCTGATTTAGTGCCCCTTGAGCTGATTCGGGCCCCCGAGCTGACCTCATGCCTCCCCAAGTTGATTCTGTCTCCTAAGTCAATATGGTGCCTCTTCGGCTGATTAGGTGCCCCCTCAGCTGATTATTGATGTCTCCTTAGATGGTCTGGTGCCCCTGAGCTGGTTTGGTGGGCCCTGGACCAACTTTATGTCCCCTGAGCTGTTATGTTGCTCCCTGAGCTGATTTAGGCTCCTGCCATAGTCTGGGGGGAGGAGGCTGGGAGCTGATCTGGCCCCCGAGCGGATCGATCTGGTGCCACCTGAGCTGCACTAATGCCCCTGAGTCGATCTGGTGCCTCCTGAGCTCATCTGATGCCCTCTGAGCTAGTCTGGTGCCCCCTGAGCTAATCTGGTGCCCTTTAAGCTGAACTGGGCCTCCTTACGTGTTTTCATGAGCAGCTCTAAAGCCCTGAGCTGAGCTGGGCCCACGGAGGCTGATGAGGGCCCCTGGGATGGTATGGGGCTCCTGAGCTGATTAAGTGCCTCCTGACTTGATCTGGTATTCCCGAGCTGGTCGGAGACCACTGATCTGATTGTTTGCCCCCGAAGCTGATCTGGTGCCCTATGGGCATCTGGTGTCCCCTGAGCAGCTCTGGGGCTTTTGAACTGATTGGGTCCCGAGCTGGTGAGGGATCTCTGAGCTGATTTAGTGCCCCTGACTTGAACTTGCCCACTGCGGTGATCGACCTGGTGCACCCTGAGCAGATATGCTGCTTCCTGAACTTAACTAATGCCCACTGTGTCGATCTGGTGCCTGCTGAGTCATCAGTGTGTCTCCTGAGCCCATCTTATTCCCTCTGAGCTAGTCTGGTGCCCCATGGCTAATATGGTGCCCTTTAAGCTGACTCGGGCCTCCTGGGTTGATTACGTGATTTCCTGAGCAGCTCACAGGCCCTGAGCTGAGCTGGGCCCACATGGGCTGGTGAGGGCCCCTGAGATGGTATGGGGCTCCTGAGCTGATTAAGTGCCTCCTGACTTGATCTGGTATTCCCGAGCTGATCTGGACCCCAAACTGGTCGGGGACCACTGATCTGATTGTTTGTCCCCGAGGCTGATCTGGTGCCCTATGGGCCGATCTGGTGTCCCCTGAGCAGCTTTGGGACTTTTGAACTGATTGGGCCCCGAGCTGGTGAATGATTCCTGAGCTGATTTAGTGGCCCTGACTTGATCTTGCCCCCTGACCTGACTTGAGGCCCCTGAACTGATCTGGGGCCCCAAGAGCCGATCTGGGGCCCAAGAGATGGTATGGGGCTCCTGGTTCTGAGGGTACCCTGAGCTGGTCTGGGCGCTGAGCTTGTGAGAGCCCCTTAAGTTGGCTTGAGGCCCCCTGAGGTGATCTGGCGCCTTAAACTGTTCTGGGGCTTCTTGAACTGGTTTAAGGCCCTATGAGCCCATCTGTGGCCCATTTAGCTAGTCTGATGACCTCATCTCTGGGATCAATGAGCTAGTCTGGTCCCTGGGTGAAGCATGATCAGCTCTGTGGCCCTGATCTAAATCAGGGGCCCCTGAGGTGGTCTTGAATAGACAGATAATAAGAACACAAGGCCAACTCCCGTCATCTCGGTGCGGGGTCAATGAGCTAGTCTAGTCCCTGGAGGCACAACTGGGGGGATGGGGGAAGCTGCTCTGGAGGCCTCTGATCCACACTTGGGGGCGCCAGAGCTGGTCTTGAATAGATGGGGAATAAGAATACAATGGAAATTCCCCTTGTAAAACGGAGCTAACCAGGAATGAGGAATCTCTAAAACGGCTTATGATACCTAGGCACCCCTGGTTATATAAATTGCTTATTATACTGGTGGATTCTGGGAAGAAATGATAAAAGGGCATGTGCCCCTGAGCTCAGAGCACAGTCCCCTAAACCAGGATTCTACTTATTAATTTAAATGAAGAACTAGTTTTCACAATTTTCAGTCCTGTCACACCTTCCCCATCCAAACCACCGGCCTGTTCACCTTGTATTTACTCTTAACTGAGACCGATCCTTGAGAATATGGAGCTTAATAAACGCGTTCAAAAGGTATCTCCCAAGTTTTTCCGGCAGTAAAAATGTGTTATTCCAAAGACACTATGCCACTCCTCGTCCCACGGCGATTGCGGGAGGCAAGGAACTTAATCTGCGTTCAGCCAGGGCTCACTCGTCACGACAAAACCAGTGGGCATAACAAAAGAATTTTCGACTCTAATATGCCTTAGCCTGCACATTGTAACATATATAACATGCTCCGCTGATTTCTCTGATGTTAAGTACTTGCATGAGTTGGCTGATTTGTCCTTAAATCTATCCAAAACAGTCGTGTTTTGGCTACTTCCATGACATTTTGATGATATTTTTTCTTTTTTTCGGCTTTCATGGCGTTTTCCTTCTCCGTCAATGATTTATTTGCATTTTCATTGAACCAAAGATGCCCAAAAAAGGATATAAACAAAGATATAGCAAGTTTTTTTAGGTTACGTTAAAAAGTGCCCTTTTTTCCCCGGGGTGCCCCTCAAAGTTTGTGTGCCCCCCATACCAAAGCTCTGGCTGCGCCCCTGCCCCCTCTTCAAGCACATTTAAATCCAGGCTCGACATGCATTGGGCCAGCCTGATGTACACGATTCCGGCTACCGATTAAGACAGGAGCTTGTACAGTGGAAATGGTAGCATTGGGACACGGCAGGGACCGAGCGGCAGACCTATTGGCTGCCCCTGCTCTTCAAAGCGCGACACCCAGCTGGTTTACGGGTGTGAGGTTTCTGATTTTGATTGTGAGTGTGCCCTTTGGGGAGTGGGAAATGGGCTGTGTATGTGAGTGTGTGTGCGTGTGTGTGTCTGTCTGGCTGTATGGTGTTTTTCCCAGACATCCTTTCAGGTTCTTGTAAGCAATGTCACGTCCTATGTTCCGAGACCGTCTAGATCAGACTCAACAGGCTATGCCTCCTAACGTCTGTCTCCGCAACTAACTAACTATAAAATCTATCAAAAAGAACAAAAAGTACACCATAGGAAAGCATGAACTTTTATGTACATGAATCGCCAAAACAGATGCGCTTAAATTTCGTTGTTTATTAACAATCACTCGTACCGTAGCTCCTTGTAGCTTCTCCCTTTGACATTACATGTTAATATTACTTCAAAAGTAGCAGGGTGGCACTGGATCTAGAGGAGAATTAGCTCTAGAATTCTGGAGTCTACTCTGAGAATTGACCCCGGTCACACTCACCAGAGGCGCTAGTGTGCCCTCCAAGATGGCCGCGAAAGAGGGACTCCGAAAGGTAAACAACGTTAGTGGGCCCCGGGAATAGCATGGTAAGCGGTGAATTATACGTGTTTTATGTTTGGTATGTGGCAGCGGCTTATAACCAGCCACTGCGGAAGGCAGAGAAGAATCCAAATTCGAAGAGTTTTTGGTCCCAAGGAGCAAAGCTTGTAGTCAGCATCAGGTTGAAGTTTGCTGCCCCCCCCCCACTTCTTTGCCGGTGGCGACGCTTGTGTTTGGAAACGCATTTTCCATCGTACATTCAAACTGGAATTTCAGACAGCTTGAAACAAATAAAGGCGTATATCTACCGAATTATTTCAAGATGCCAGTTTTCCGGGCTAAAAAGGAATGCAGCCACAGGCGGATCCAGGGGGACGGCAAAGTGGGCACATGCCCCATAGGCAGATCCAGGGGGCAAAGGGAGTATGTGCCCCCCACCATCGACCCTCGGCGCCGCCTGAAATGGCCACGCCCCCTGAAATTTCGCTTCCCACCACCACCCCCTCCCAGGATACGAAAGTCGGCTCCCACCGATAGGGTTTTGCTCCCATCCGATAGAGTTTCCCGGTCAAGAATGGTGCGCCGCCCCCCCCGGGAAGGTGCCCCCTGATCGGCAATCCTGGATCCGCCTATGATGACGGCCCAAGGATTAAGGCTTACTCCTGCTAGAAGCAGGCTGAAGCATAGACGGATCCAGGATTGCCGATCGGAGGGGGCACCTTCCCGGGGATGCCACCCGGAGCAGGGGGCGCCACTTATGACCGGAAAAACATATCAGGTGGGCGCCAAATCCTATCGGTGGGCGCCGACTTTCGTATCCTGGGAGGGGGTGGGAAGCGACATTTCAGGGGGGCGCCATCGACCTTTCAGGGGGCGCCGAGGGTCGATCGGGGGGGGCACGTGCCCCCTTGCCCCCCTGGATCCGCCTATGGGCTCAAGGGAGTGGAAGGAGGCATAAGCGGAACTGGAGATTGCCTCACAGCCAGTCTGCAAAGTGTGGCAGCAGGCCAGACGAGTCGCACCAGCTATCTAAAATTCTCGCACCACCAGCCTCCAAAAAATCGCACCAATCAGCCACATACCAGGGAAAAAATGCACCCATTCCTACCCCTACAATGCAATGCTACCTCAATCATTAGTCAGTTAAGGATTTTTTATAAGGCACCTCCTGTGTCTTAACCCGCGCCCCACCGGGGGTCCAGCGCCACCTTCGCCCCACCGGGGGGCCATCGATGGCCCCTCTAACTCCGAAAATATGGGCGTTAGCGCAAATCTGCAAAGTGCAATAGAAAGCTCGCGCGAATTCAGTAAGAAATTACTTCTCATGTTTTAGTGCTCAGGTCAATGGTTTGACCTCTAGAGGTCAAATTAGGTCAAGATCGGCTATTTTCACTCAAATATGCAATGATTAAGCAAACTGGTCATAACTCTTATGTCATTAGAGCTATTGAGGCCTGGTAAAGTTCATTTGATAGGAAATTGCCAGTACTTTTTCCGCTATGTGGAACGTAAAGACCTCCCGCCAGTGGTTTAACCTCCAGAGGTCACCTCGTGACCTAATATGACCTGAGGTCACAAAAGGTCACAAAGTGACCTTGCCGTATATCAAATGAAAGCCAGTGACAAGGCAAACACGATGGTGTTTGTTTCACCGCTCTAGCTTAAATAGGTCAAAAGTTATTGTCAAAATACTGTTTTTACCTCCGGTGACCTTGGATGACCTTGGAAAAGTCAAAAGGTAAATATGACCCCTGGGATCCGTGAAAGGGTGTCCAAAAACGCTGTTCTGAGCAGTCTGAGTATTTGCAATCATTTTTGTGGCTTTTATATCATGAAACAGGTTTTCCCCATGCTTTTCCGATGGGAGAGGTCGCCTCGTGACCTGACCTCAGGGCACGAAATCGAAAAATCCCGGATATACACCTTGTAGACCCTGGAGGGATCATGAAGTGTAGGAAGTTTCAAATCGATCGACTTTGAAATGTAGCTCTTACAGAGCTCTTAAGTTGAAGTGAGGTGACCTTGGTTGACCTCGTCTGGTGACCTGAACTTGGGTGACCCGGGGTAAAAAATTTCAGGGATGATGGGAAAATGATGCAGTGAGAGGTAGAGCCCTCAACCGCGGTGCTGCGCCTCGTCGTTTTTCTGCTATCCCGGAAAAACCTTAGGGGGCCATCGATGGCCCCCGGTGGGGCGAGGGTTAATGGCCATTCAGCCATTATTTGTTTAGTTTAAGTGTCACTAACCTCGCAAATTCGCACCAGGTTGATAAAGTTCGCACCACTCGGTCCTGTCTCCAATTGAACTCGCACGGACGAGATCTCGTCGAAAATGCCATACTTTGCACACTGGCCTCACAGCCGCTTACCAGGTGGATGTGAATGGAAGTCAGATGGCTGAAAATGTCTGCAACAGACAGCAGCATTTGAGCCCATCTTCTTCCCAATTCTCAGTTTCGACTTCCACTGCTTGGACAGCACCTTATCCTGAGGAAACTTGTGAAAGCTGAGACTTAGACACTTTCTTCGGAAGGATACACACTAAAGAACGCAGCAGTTCTGATTGGATGTAATGGTTATCCGTCTCACCTCCATTTTCTTTGAACTTTCCAAGATTATAACAAACAAGAAAATAACGCCAGTCTTCAATATTCACGTCCACCCAACATGAACTACACTTTTTCACAGCAACGAGTTCACTACGACTGAAAATAAACGTTCAAAATCTATATCGCGTTCAACAATGCGCCGGATATGAAGCAGCCGCGCCAGACGTCAGTCCCTCTACTGGCGTTTTCAAAAAAATCCGCCAGGTGCCAACACTTTCGATGACCGAGGCCAATAGGTAGGTATGTTAGGGATTTAGATTACTATTATTCAAGTAGCTATCTGGTTACAGCTCACTTCGTGTTTTTTCCTAAATTTGAGGTAGAAGTGGCAGCATTTCTTACAATACGGCTTTGTTGTTTATAAAATGTATACCGACGCACGCATAGTTATGTCCTGAAAGGTATGTCGTTTTTTCTTTAACTGAGCGAAATTAGGGTTGAGTTTAATTTGTCCTAGTGTCTTTTATTACCTGTTAAGCTATACTACTCTACCCATATAGCCAATATTGGCCCCAGCAGCACTTCTAGATAGGATTGGTAGCAGTAAACCAGTCTGCAGAACGTGGCAGATTTCGACGAGATCTCGTTGGGGCAGCCTCGGGGCAGACCTACCGATTTGGGGCAGCTTTTGGTCGAGCTTGGGGCAGATGGGGGCTCTTGGGGCAGGAACTAGTATTTGGGGCAGCGGTCGGTACGGGTATTCACCGAGGGAAGAAGAAAAATAATGAAAAGGAACGAGAATCATTAGTTAAAGTTGCGCTGTAAAAGCTGAATTGTCTCAAAAGCGTCATGTTTGTCGTCTAGAGAAATATGGTTAAAAAGATACCAAACAAAGGAAATTTTTAATAGATGTAAAGTCAAAGTTCCTGGAAGTGAATGAAGAATCAGGCAACAGGCGCCTTTTTAAAGCTAAATTTAATTTTTTTCTAAACTTGTAATCTAAACCTAGTTTTAGTTACAAAAAACAATCTTAGAACTCGAAATAAAATTTCCCTGTATGTAGTTTTTTTGCATTTCCTCTGCTATGTTTTGATCGCCAAAGGCCGGCAAATCGGGTCTATGTCAAAAGGTCCACTGTTCAAAGGGTCCACCGTTCAAAAGAAAATCATGCAATCCCCTCCCCTAAGAACAAATGCTAGTCAGTGATGTGACGTCACAAAAGCGTACGGGAATCTTTCTTCGCTTGGGTCTTGTGAAAACTAGGGGTGAAAATATTCCAAATATTGTCATGCTTTCATGCAAATGTGAGAAAATGGAAGGGGAAAATGCTTTAGCTGTGGAAAAATTTTTCTTTATCGAATTTAGTTATCAATTGAAATATTTTTTAAACTATTGATTATACGGCGTGAAAGCAGTGGCAAATGACGTCTTTAAGGGAAAATACGGCGCATCTACAGATACCCGGCCATTTGTCTTTCGTCAATTCCGATGTTTTGTTTGTTTACGGTGGTGGACGGCGCGCCATCACGGCGTTGGGGTAAAGTAAGTGTTGAAAATCGGAGTTTAAGTGGGAGTGGCGCTACGGGACCTCACTGAATGGAAAGAGGGTGTCTTGCTGATTCTGAAAATGTATCATTTCTATAGAAATTCTTTCGGGAAAGTGGACGTCTTATTTAAGATGCTAATCTTAAATCAATACGTCCACTTTCCCGAAACATTATATATAAAAAATACAAAATTTAAAAAAAAAAAAAAAACCCCCCCCTCCCCCCCCCCCACCCCCCCCACCCCCCCCCACAAAAAACCCCCCCTCAAAACAAACAACACCCCAACCCCTAAACCACCACAAAAAAAAAAAAAAAAAAAAAAAAAAAAAAAAAAAAAAAAATTAAAAAAAAAAAAAAAAAATTATAATAAAAAAATTAAAAAATTGACTTTAAAATTTTTATTTTTTTAAATTATTAAAAATTCTAATTTTTCTTATTTTATAAAAAAAAACCCCCCCCCCTTTCCCCCCCACCACTACCAAACACCCCCCCCACCTCTCCAATTTTTTTTCCCTCCTTAAAATTTTCCAACTCCACCCAATACTCCCTCTAAACACCAACCAATAAAAAATAACCACCCCCCCCCCCCTTTAAACCCCCACAACCACAATATAAACCCCCTAAACCCAATTTTAAAAACCAAATAACATAAAAAAAAAAAAAAAAAAAAAAAAAAAAAAAAAAAAAAATTTTTTATAAAAAAATTTATTTATAATTTTTAAAAAAAATTTATTTTAAAATTTTTTATTTTATAAAAAATTTTTTAATTTATTATATAATTTTTTTTTTTTTTTTAATTTTTTTTTTTTTTTTTTATTTTTTTAAAAAATCAATAATGTGTTGAACTCATGTAAATATAGTTCTCTGCAGGATCTCTCCCAGCTAAATTCTACCCCAGACAATCTATCTTTATTTCACATTAACATAAGATCCCTCCCAAAAATTTTGACTCACTGGTGCATCTAATATCTAGTCTTCAACCTAAACCCAAAATTATTCTTCTCACAGAACTTTGGATTCCCCCAGGAACTGCAAACTGTTACAACATTCACGGCTACAACTTTGAAACATCATCTCCTTCTGAGTTTATAGGTAAAGGGGCTGGAATATATGTATGTAAAACCTTATCCTATCTCAGGAGAAGTGATCTTGAGTCAAAATCTCTCTCCCATCAATCAGTGTTCTTGGAATTGTGTAAACCATTGCCATTTAATATCATGGTCGGTTCCCTTTATCGTTCACCCTCATATCCATCAGCTTTGTTTTTGGAGTATATTGAAGCCATCTTAGAAAGAATTGATATAGGAAAAAGATTTGCATCATGGGTGGTGACTACAATTTTGATATATTGAAGTCTGACTATAATGAACCTAGTAACTACTTTCTAAACACTATGAGATCATCTGGCTACTTCCCATGCATATCCATCCCAACCAGAGTAACCAGTACATCCCAAACACTTATTGACAATTTCTTTTGCAATGACATCTCAATAGTCCAATCTTCGTCTGTTCTCATTTCGGATATTAGCGATCACCTCCCTATCCAGCTCAAGATGTCAGTAACCCTAGAAAAAAACAAAAAGATAAACCCACATATCTGGCATTCGACTTTAGGATGATTCACTGTCTAAGAGAAAATATTTCCTCCAAACTAACTGATTTCTTTTCTTTAAATGACCCGAATGCTGCTGCCAATGTCCTTCAGCACACCCTAAGCACAGAAATAAACAAACTTAGAATACTAAAACCAACTAGAAGAACAGCACCATTCCAACCTTGGGTTTCCTATCAATTGCTTCAATGCATTAACAAAAAGAATGACCTATACAAGAAATTTATCAAATCAAGAACCCATGTGGACAAACAAAATTATAGAACATATCACAACACCTTAACCAGTGCCCTCCGATCAGCAAAAAGGAACTATTACCAACGCAAAATTGAGGAGAACAAATCAAATCCTGTCAAGCTCTGGGACACCCTCCTATCAGTTGTGCACAAAAATAAAGTTAATAAGCATCTCCCCGACCATTTCTGTCATGAGGGTAAACAAATATCTGAAAGGTCCCTAATTGCTCAACACTTCAATCAATTCTTTTCAAAGATCGCTACCTCACTCAATTCAAATCTTCCACAGCCCACCTCAGACCCTCTCCAATATCTTGGCAATCAAATTAATCCATGTTTTCAATTTTCTCCATTTGCTGTCGACACTACCATAAGAATTATAGGCTCCCTGGGGAGCACTGGGGCGGGATACGATGGTGTCAGCTCAAAAATTCTCAAATCCTTAAAAGATACCATCTCTCCCCATCTCACCTACTTGTTTAACATTTGCCTCCCCACTGGTATATTCCCTACTGAATTTAAGACTGCTGTAGTTGTTCCGGTCTTCAAATCTGGTGACCGATCCGCTTTTACAAATTACAGGCCAATATCTCTTCTACCAATTTTGTCAAAAGTTTTTGAGAAAATTGTCTATGAACAGGTTATAGATTTTCTGGTACATCATAAGCTAATCTTTGACTATCAATTTGGCTTCCGTCCTGGTCACAGTACGTATATGCCAATATCTCTCCTTTATGATGAAATCACATCAGCTCTGGTTTCAAAAAAGGCGTGTGCGACCCTCTACTTAGATTTCTCCAAAGCATTCGACATTGTCAATCATTCTATTCTTCTCTCCAAGCTCAAGTTCTATGGTTTCCAAAATATTTCACTAAAATTTTTTGAGTCTTACCTTTCTGATCGTGCCCAGTATGTAAAAATCAACAACATCATGTCTCGTGATTCCGCCCCCGTGCCCCTTGGTGTGCCCCAAGGCAGCGTGCTGGGGCCCCTTCTATTCCTCTTATACGTTAACGACATCCATAAAAGCTCCCCAACTCCCAAATTCCTCCTCTTTGCGGATGATACGGCCCTTCTATTTACAGCTGACTCTCCCTCTGAACTTCAACACATTATTAATGAGAGTCTTTGTGATGTTTGGTCCTGGCTAATCTCAAACAGACTGACCCTCAATGCGAAAAAGTCTGTATATCAGCTCTTTCCCGCTACAAATGCAAATCTTCAAATTTACGTCAATGATGTCTTGCTCTCTCGAACCACCTCTACAAATTATCTTGGAATCAAAATTGACGAGGATCTGAAGTTGGCTTCGCACATAAAAAGTGTAGAAAACTCCATAGCCAGAAATATAGGACTGATCAGACGCGCTCAACACATCTTAAACTCAGATCAACTTCTCCTGTTATACAATGCCCTTATCCTTCCTAGTCTCACCTATGGGCCTCAAAACTGGGGAAATTCGTTCAAATACAGACTGAATAAACTATTTCTCCTGCAGAAGAAAATTATCCGAATTATTGATCACTCTGACAGGCTTGCGCACTCTGACCCTCATTTCAAAAAATATAAAATATTAAAAATCAATGATCTGGTTGAATTCGTAAACATAATGGTGCTTCACGGTTATCTTAATGGTTCGCTTCCACCCCCATTGCAAAACTCTTTCGCCCTCAGAACCCAGGAGAACACCCGTAGATAAATCCGACAAAATAGCCATTTTCTTATCCCATTTGCGCCAACAGTTTACAAAAGAAATTCCCTCTTTATTACAGCCCCTCGAAACTGGAACAAAACAATAGCTCCCAGAATAAGAAATATCGAGGATATACCGCGTTCCAAAATGTTCTTCAAAAAGGTTTTAAAGAAGATATTTACCGACGACTACTAGCGACCCTGGGATAGGTTCTTGTTGGTACTATATTATGCTTGCTGTTTTTTTCGATATTAACCCTCGAATCGGCCTCACAAGTATTGGTAGGAGCCCATTTACATTATACTTTATCGTACACATCGAAATTGACCGCGGAGGCACTTAGATTTAGGTAGACTCCTGGCGTCGAACAGGCCTGCCTCCGGCACCCTGCTACCTGTCCCCGACTTTCCACTCGAGTGCCGCGTCTACTCGACTCTCGGCCGTCCCTGACTCTCAAGCGGTGCTCCATCCACTTCCCCCTCCCTCTTACTTACATGTCTCTTTTCCTCTTCCACAGGAGCGAGCGCGGGGCGTTGCCGTTGGCCCCGCTCATGGTGAGGGCGTGGCGGCTCCCCGGCCGCTCCGTGGTGCCTGCGAGCGGTCTCCCGGCGGCCCTGCCCCGGGTCGCTGTGCGTGATCCTGGATCCGCGGCGCGATCCCTGCTGGCTGTGGCGCTCGGCGAGCGTGTTGCCCCCTGGTGGTGGCGCTGAGGTCGCCCCTGTCGGGGGAGCCTCGGCTGCCGCTGCCACGGACGCCCCTCGCCTGGCGTCGCTTGGGCCTCGGTGTCGTGAGGTCTTAACCTGCGGCCCTGACGCTTCCAGAGTATTCTGTGATCTTGGACGGTGTGGCGCTGTTGCTGCGGCCTCCGTGCGGCTGGTGCGGCGACTGTTGGATTAGCGGTGGTGCCCTGGCTGGTGCTGCGAGCCGCGCCGGCCGACCGCGGCCTGGTGGTGTAGGGGCTCCGGTGGATGCGCGGTGCTGCGGTGGCTGTTGGGCGACGCTTCGGTGACTGTTTGGTGGCGCTGTGGTGGCCGCTGGGCGGCGTTGGCCGCTGGGCCGCTGGGCTCGACCGCTGGTTGGCACGGCTGATGGATGCATTGCTTCTCGTCCCCATTGCTAACCCATCAATTTTTTTTACTTTTTTTATTATTATTTTTTATTTCCCCGTGTCCCTATTTTTTTTCTGAACGGTTAAACTGTGATAACACGATTCCTTATGTTGCTGCTGCAAATATTGCGCTACTGCTCCAACATCGTCTGACCTGACTTCTCAGGAGTCTCGTGTCCAAGAATCGCGGATTCATGAATCGCCGGAATCGCGTGCGTGTTGACACTCGTTTTACCCGAAGTGCATGTCCCAATGTATGTCCCCCATGTGTATGTGTGAAATATATGTATGGATACAAGAAAATGTTTCTGGACCAGTATTGAGGTGACTCATTTACAAATTGCTGTCTCTGAGTATAATTTTCTTCTTTACCTGACTTGTCTCTTTATGCTGATCTTCCCACTGCTTTTCCGTACTCTTCTCCTCGAGGTTCTACTTATCTCCCCCTTCTAAGGTATTTTGCTGTGCAATGTTAAGTCCTGCGTGTTTTTGTTTTAACCTAAGTGATCGACTGTGTATGCTTCCTGAATGTAACTACCTCGTGTTTGAAGCCAGACATCAACAGCCTCTGTGCTCCTTTCAAACCCATACCCCCTCAGAACAGTTGTCCTATGTACTCTATTATGCACAGTCGAGGCAGAAATGTCTATGTAGACAATTCATTTTTCTCGGAGGACTGTGCGCGGGCCAGAGTGGTTTATTTCTCTAACTTGTTAACTAACGTAAAGATTAAGGGTTAACGAGGGGCGAAGTCAGGCTTTTCCAGCCTTCCCGTGTCGCGTTGGCCACACTATGATCTGTCCTCATCTGATATAACTAGCATCTACATCGCCCACTCTAACACCTGTGCCACACTTCCGAATAGCAGTCTCGGATCACCTGTCCAACCTCCCCCACCCCCTCATGGTCCAGAGTGGCTCCTCCCCATTCGGCCGGCCTTGCCCGCCCCACATCAGCCTGTACCTTGCCAGTCGCTAATTCGTCTCGGGCATCTCCGGTAGCCGTGTCGCTGCAGTAGCGCCAGAGGCATCACTACAACATCACTGCTGTAGCGACGGATCATCTGGATGTTGCGACTGTGGCTTCGGATGGCGGAGAGGACGGTGTCCGATGCTGTTTGGGAGCAGGAGTGGCGAAGGCGCCCAATGCGCTGGCGCACGCGGAGCCGCGCGGCGGGCTGCAGCGCCTATGGGCTGCAGCGCTATACTAACGTCTTCGCCCTGACGCGACGCCGAACTGTCTCTCCTGGACAGCGGCCCGCCTGCCCATCTGTCACCGGGTAATGTTGGATCCAGCCTACCTGTTCGACCATCTGCGTATTCACGCTGCTTAACCGGACGCCCAGACGCACCTCTTGTGCAAGAGATGCAGTCTCATCTTTGTTTCCGGCTCCAAAATCCGGCGTCGACTTCGGCGCGCGCCTCTGCCACGCTGCACCGCATCTGTGACCGACAGTTCGCGCGGCGGTTTCGGGTGCGACGTCTACCTATCTCATTACGCTGTGCCCTACGATGTGTGCGGACAGGGTCTCAGATGCGCAGAACATTAGCGCGCTCATGCTCACACGCGATAAACCGTACCTAAGCGGTGTATGCATCAGGTGCGTCCGTCGCGCTGACAGTCTGGCCGACCACGGCAACGTCACACTGAATCAAAGCTATACACAGGTGATCAGCACGACGCCGCCTTCGGAGAGGTGCGTCGCCGAAACCAGCGCGTTGTGAATCGGAGGAAGCGGGAGCCGGCTGACAGCCCCGGCCCGCTGAAGATGGCCCTACCGACGGAGCAGATCGCATCATAGGGGCTGAGAGAGTCGCTGAGCAGCCTGGAAGAACCGGAGTGCTACGGGGAACTGGTGGGGGCGGCGTGGCTGCTGCTGACCAAACTGTTGGACCCCGAGCACCCTCTGGATGTTTAAGGTCTGCCCGATGTCGACGGTGAGGTGGTCGCTGTGGCGGCGATTTTTGTGCTGAACCCCAGTAGGTGCCCTGTGATGAGGTGGGCACTGTTGAGGGATTTGGCGGATGATCTTTGACAGCCTCCCGGTTACCGATGCTGACTGTATCTACCTGTTCTAGCCTTCACGAACTATGCTGCTATCAGTGCCGACCGATCCTGAGATCTGTGGACGGGGAAAAAACTGCCAACGCCGTTCAACTGATTTATTCTGTTCTGATGCCCCTCAGATCATACACGACGGTAAAACCGTTTGGAAGTCCTATCATGCAAACACAGAGCTAGGGATTTGTAGATCTGTAGTCCTGTTGGCCATATTAACACGATTACACTGTTACAAGAAGCCAGTGGCGCAGCCAGGGGGGCACAGGGGGCACGTGCCCCCCCCCATCGGTGCCGGGGTGCCCTTTTGATTGCCAGGTTGTGTGCCCTTTTTTGGCCGTGCCGCTCGAAATTTAGTGCCCTACGTCGTTGAGCCTAGATGGAACTAGACTGCATTTAGCGATTTGAACTATTGTTTGACAATTAAGTGCCTTTTTGGTCAGTTAGGGCATTCTGTCGCCTTTCCAAGCACCCAGGAAGAGTATAGGCACGTAATCCGTTTCCAAATAATGCCTCATCGTCGCCAATAATCGTATGGGCAGAGCTAAACTGCTGCCCCTTGAGCTCATCTGGTGCCCCCTGAGCGCTGGTCTTGAACCTTGGAGCTGATCATGTGCCTTCTGAGCTGATCTGATGCCCTCGTAGTCAATCTGGTGCCCCCCCTGAGAAAATAATTGTGCCTTCTGAATCTATATAATGCTCTCTGAGTTAGTCTCATGCCTCCGAGCTTGCCTGGTGCCCTATTAGCTGTTTTAGTGCCCCTTGAGCTGATCCGGGCCCCCTGAACTTATCTAATGCCTCCCGTAGTTTATCTACTGTCCAGGGCCGCAGCCAGGGGTCACAGGGGGCACGTGCCCCCATCGGTGCCGGGTGCCCTTTTGATTGCCAGGTGGTGTACCCCCTTTGGGCCGTGCCGCTCGAAATTTAGTGCCCTACGCCGTTGAACCTAGATGGAACTAGGCCACATTTAGCGATTTCAACTATTGTTTAACAATTAAGTGCCTTTTTGGTCAGCTAAAGCATTCTGTCGCCTTTCCAAGCACCCGGGAAGAGTATAGGCACGTAATCCGCTTCCAGATAATGCCTCATCGTCGTCAATAATCGTACGGGTGGAGCTCATCTGGTGCCCCCTGGAGATGATCATGTGCCTTCTGAGCTGATCTGATGCCCTCGTAGTCAATCTGGTGCCCCCCTCCCCTGAATAAATAATTGTGCCTTCTGAACCTGTAATGCTCTCTAAGTTAGTCTGATGCCTCCGAGCTTGCCTGCTGCCCGATTAGCTGTTTTATTGCCCCTTGAGCTGATCCGGGCCCCCTGAACTTATTTAATGCCTCCCGGAGTTTATCTACCGTCCAGGGGGCACAGGGGGCATGTGCACCCATCGGTGCCGGGTGCCCTTTTGATTGCCAGGTGGTGTACTCTCTTTGGTCCGTGCCACTCGAAATGTAGTGCCCTGTGCCGTTGAACCTAGATGTAACTAGACTGCATTTAGCGATTTCAACTATTGTTTGACAACTAAGTGCCTTTTTTGTCAGCTAGGGCATTCTGTCGCCTTTCCAAGCACCCGGGAAGAGCATAGGCACGTAATCCGTTTCCAGATAATGCCTCATCGTCGCCAATAATCGTACGGGCGGAGCTCATCTGGTGCCCCCTGGAGCTGATCATGTGCCCTCTGAGCTGATCTGGTGCCCTCGTAGTCAATCTGGTGCCCTCCTGAGAAAATAAGTGTGCCTTCTGAACCTATATAATACTCTCTGGGTTAGTTTGATGCCTCCGAGCTTGCCTGGTGTACTTTTAGCTGTTTTAGTGCCCCTTGAGCTGATCCGGGCCCCCTGAGCTTATTTAATGCCTCCCGGAGTTGATCTACTGTCCAGGGGTGCAGCCAGGAAGGCACAGGGGGCACGTGCCCCCATCACTGCCAGGGTGCCCTTTTGATTGCCAGGTGGTGTACCCAATTTGGGCCGTGCCGCTCGAAATTTAGAGCCCTAGCCGTTGAACCTAGATTTAACTGGACTGCATGTAGCGATTGAAACTATTTTTGGCCAACTTTATACCTTTCTCGGTCAGCTAGGGCATTTTGTCGCCTTTCCAAGCACCCGGGAAGAGTATGGGCACCTAGTATGTGTCTACCTATTGCATCATCGTCGCCAATAATCGTACGGGTGAAGCCAATCTGGTGCTCCTTGAGCTCATCTCGTGGCCCATTGAGCTGATTACTTGCCCTCTAAGCTGATCTGGTGCCCCTGAGTCAATCGAGTGCCCCACTGAGCAAATAATTGTGCCTCCTGAACCTATATAATGCTCTCTGAGTTAGTCTAATGCTTCCGAGCTTGTTTGGTGCCCTGATAGCTGATTTAGTGCCCCTTGAGCTGATTCGGGCCCCCGAGCTGATATCATGCCTCCCCAAGTTGATTCTGTATCCTAAGTCAATATGGTGCCTCTTCAGCTGATTAGGTGCCCCCTCAACTGATTATTGATGTCTCCTTAGATGGTCTGGTCCCCCCCCTAAACTGGTTTGGTGGGCCCTGAGTCCACCTTGTGTCCCCTGAGCTGTTATGTTGCTCCCTGAGCTGATTTAGGCTCCTGCCATAGTCTGGGGGGCTGGGAGCTGATCTGGACCCCGAGCGGATCGATCTGGTGCCACCTGAGCCGCACTAATGCCCCTTAGTCGATCTGGTGCCTCCTGAGCCCATATGATGCCCCCCTGAGAAATCTGGTGCCCTTTCAGCTGATCTGGGCCTCCTTACGTGATTTCATGAGCAGATCTAAAGCCCTGAGCTGAGCTGGGCCCACAGAGGCTGATGAGGGCCCCTGAGATGGTATGGGCTTATGAGCTGATTAAGTGCCTCCTGACTTGATCTGGTATTCCCAAGCTAGTCGGGGACCACTGATCTGATTGTTTGTCGCCGGAGCTGATCTGGTGCCCTATGGGCATCTGTTGTCCCCTGAGCAGCTCTGGGGCTTTTGAACTGATTGGGCCCGGAGCTGGTGAGGGATCCCTGAGCTGATTTAGTGCCCCTGACTTGAACATGCCCCCTGTGCTGATCGATCTGGTGCACCCTGAGGAGATATACTGCCTCCTGAACTTAACTAATGCCCCCTGAGTCGATCTGGAGCCTGCTGAGTCATCAGTGTGTCTCCTGAGCCCATCTTATTCCCTCTGAGCTAGTCTGGTGCCCCATGGATAATATTATGCCCTTTAAGCTGACCCGGGCCTCCTAGGTTAATTACGTGATTTCCTGAGCAGCTCCCAGGCCTTGAGCTGAGCTGGGCCCACAGGGGTTGGTGAGGGTCCCTGAGATGGTATGGGGCTCCTGAGCTGATTAAGTGCCTCCTGACTTGATCTGGTATTCCCGAACTGATCTGGGCCCCGAGCTGGTCGGGGACCACTGATTTGATTGTTTGTCCCCGAGGCTGATCTGGTGCCCTATGGGCCGATCTGGTGTCCCCTGAGCAGCTCTGGGGCTTTTGAACTGCTTGGGCCCCGAGCTGGTGAGGGATTCCTGAGCTGAATTAGTGCCCCTGACTTGATCTTGCCCCCTGACCTGACTTGAGGCCCCTGAACTGATCTGGGGCCCCAAGAGCTGATCTGGGGCCCAAGAGCGGATCTAGGTTCTGAGGGTACCCTGAGCTGGTCCGTGCGCTGAGCTTGTGAGAGCCCCTTAAGTTGGCTTGAGGCCCCCTGAAGTGATCTGGCGCCTTAAACTGTTCTGGGGCTTCTTGAACTGGTTTAAGGCCCCATGAGTCTATCTGTGGCCCATTGAGCTAGTCTGATGACCTCATCTCTGGGACCAATGAGCTAGTCTAGTCCCTGGGTGAAGCATGAGCTGCTCTGTGGCCCTGATCTACATCAGGGACCCCTGAGATGATCTTGAATAGATAGATAATAAGAACACAAGGCCAACTCCCATCATCTTGGGGCGGGGTCACTGAGCTAGTCTATTCCCTGGAGGCACATCTGGGGGGGATGGGGGAAGTTGCTCTGGAGGCCTCTGATCCACACTTGGGGGCCCCAGAGCTGATCTTGAATAGATTGGGAATAAGAACCCAATGGAAACTCCCCTTGTAAAACGGAGCTAACGGGGAATGAGGAATCTCTAAAACGGCTTGTGATACCTAGGCACCCCTGGTTATATAAATTGCTTATTATACTGGTGGATTCTGGGAAGGGATGATAAAAAGGCATGTGCCCCTGAGCTCAGAGCACAGTCCCCTAAACCAGGATTTCTACTAATTAATTTAGATGAAGAAATAGTTTTCACAATTTTTAGCCCTGTCACACCATCCCCATCCAAACCACCGGCCTGTTCACCTTTTATTTACTCTTAACTGGGACCGAGCCTTGCGAATATGGAACTTAATAAACGCGTTCAAAATGTATCTCCCAAATTTTTCCGGCAGCAAAAATGTGTTCTTCCAAAGACACTATACTACTCCTCGTCCCACGGCGATTGTGGGAGGCAAGGAACTTAATCCGCATTCAGCTAGGGCTCACTCGTCACGACAAAACCAGTGGGCATAACAGAAAAATTTTAGACTCCAATATGCCTTAACCTGCACATTGTAACAGATATCACATGCTCCGCTGATTTCTCTGATGTTAAGTACTTGCGTGAGTTGGCTGCCCTTAAATCTATCCAAAAAAGTAGTGTTTTGGCTACTTCCATGACATTTTGGTGATATTTCGTTCCTTTTTTCAGTTTTAATCGAGTTTTCAAATGATTTCTTTGCATTTTTATTGAACCAAAGATGCCCAAAAATTATATAAACAAAGATATAGTAAGTTTTTAGGTTACGTTAAAAAGTGCTCTTTTTTCCCCGGGGTGCCCCTCAAAGTTGGTGTGCCCCCCCATACGAAAGCTCTGGCTGCGCCCCTGCAAGAAGCTGTAGGTTATCTGTTGGAGTACATACTCATGTGGAGAGCAATGTTGGTGGAGGGCGTTGTGCGTGGGGTCGGGGTGCAATGTCTGAATCGCCGTTGGACCGCGTTCGAGCCTTGTAGCGATGCTGCCCCTGTTGTGTGTCGTTGCATTCCCTTTGCCTCAGACCTAAATTCGTTGCTGTCGTTTTTCGCGTGACTGTCTTTCTGGAGACCGCATGTGTGTTACTTAACTTCTGTTCTGAGCTGGTACGCAGACAGGCTAGGGGTCCATGCCCACTGAGTTTAGCGCCAAAGAAATCACCACGTTCATTCAGCTTCGTGTCCCCCCGCCACCTCCAGGGGATACACCTTTTGTCCGATTTCTCTGAGATGAGACTTGCACTGCCTTTCCATAAATTCATCTTCTCACTTCCCACTTCCGGACTCATCCCAATGTGACTTGACCAGTCTCCTAGAACTGTAATCGTCCCATAACATGCCGCCACAACGCAACTCCCGCAGCAAGTTTCCTCCCCTGCAGTGTGGGCTTGGGTCAGAAGGGGAGCTTCATTCATTCATTCATTCATTGATGAGAGTGAGCCACAACATCAGTCATCATAGTCATCATTGAGAGCCTCTCCGGGATGGTGAGGCTGAAGGGAGAGACGTCCACTCAGTGTCCTCGAAAGGAAACATGACAGTTCCAAAATCGTGCTGCTCTCATTGAAGCCATCGAGTGTCTGCCGGTAGCTCACAGATCTGCTTACTTACTTACTTATGGCTTTTTATTAGGCGTTCTGTGCATAGCACCTTTGCCCGCCTCTAAAGGAGTGTGTGGGAGAATTTTAGAATTTAGTGTGAGGGCAAGCTACGTTAGTCTGTTAAAGCAATGGGAGTCACAGATCTGGAAACGGCTCAACGGTTGTGGAGGTTACCTGCTAACCCCACAGAGACCTCCTGTCTCGGAACAGATGGTCGGCCAGTATTTGAAGCACTGCCGAAAGATGTTGATGACGATGAATTGTGTTCGGAAGTGTTCCTTAAATGTATCGGCACTCAGGCAAGCGTCATCTGAGCTCGGTTGCAGGAGTCCCTCAGCTGAGCCTTCAAGCGCAGCCTTCTGCTTCTCCTTTCATGCACTCTCCGACGTAGTGAAAATGCAGAGCTGGACTAGAGGCCCCAGAATCGAAGTTGCCTTCGAAGCCTTAAGCCTCAGCAAGAAGATTAACACTGCTCCGGTGAAGATATCTGGCACTGATGCACTCTGCCGCATTCCCTGCTCTTCCTTCTCCACATCCTGCCACATCCCTGCACTTCCCATGCTTGTCTTCATCTCATTCGGCTTCTTAAGCGCGTCTCCAAGCCCCGGCTTCTCCTGGCGTTACGTGAGCTTGTACGGCCCATTAGGTCTCACAACTGAGCCGCCCCGGTAGCTCAGTTGGTAGAGCGTTGGGCTCCGGCCCGCTGCTCAGAAGCATGCAGTGGTAGTGCATGTCCAGGCTTGGGATCGGTTCCCCTGAGACGCTCCGGCGCTCAATAGTTTACCCGACGTACAGGTCGGCTGGCAACTGACTGGTGAGAGGGTGACCTGAGCGGGGCGGCCGTCCCTGTGCTTTGTGGGACGTTCAACTTTGGCTTCTAAATTAACCATCCATTGAGGGAGTTGCTCGTTCGGGTGGTGGGGTCGGGGTCTCCGTGACAAGTCCCTTGATGACTTTAGTGAGACTCCGACTCCAGCAGCCTTACCAGGAATAGCTTGAACAAAATTTATTAAAAAAGTCGGCAAAACCGCTACCGTGTCAGTTGCGGTATAAACCACCAGGGGCCCCGCACGGACTCCCCGCCGCCGCCGCCGCCGCCGCCGTCGTCCCCCCGCCCCCCCCATCCCGCCGCCACCATCGGTTTTGCGGTCGACTATGGAGCCTTCATTCGAGTTCATTCATGTCTGGCACTTGTACTGCCTTTTTTTCGCTGTGCGGTCCTAGTGCGTATGTGTTTGTGTGAAATACATGTATGTATGGTTCCAAATTTAGAAATCTTGGGAATTTTTTGGCTCCACACAAAACCCAGTGTCTCTATCTGGCAAAGCTGAGACGTCTCCCCTAGCAGTACCTGCGTTGAGTGTACCCTCATGCGGGGGGCTCAAAGTTTTTCCTACTAAACGGCTGGCATTTTCGACTAGTCCATAGGGAACACATGTTAAAAGCTTGCAATCTAGAGCCTCGGCAGAGTATCTTAAACCACGCGCAGGTTCACAGAAAGCAGTTCAAATGGACGCCAGGACATTTTTATTTTCATTTCCGGGGTCAAAACCGCCAGCCGTGACATTAACCAGCGAGCTAGACGGTGAAAACCAGTCCCATGTTTTGGTTTCATTTTCAGGCGTGGGTTCGAATCCTAGCAGCGGCCAAACTTTTCATAGAGTCCGAATGTGCAAAACACAATGTATTCGCTTGAAATTGATGCAACTTTGCGCCCTTCATGCTTTTAGCTCTAAGGGATGTTTTTGCCTAGTGCAGTGGCGGATCCAGGAGTAAATACGTCATGTTCCAGGGGCGGATCTAAGGGGATGGTAGGTGATGAGGGCGACTGCGTACCATTAGCCTGGCCTTGAGCACGGCAAAAGGCCCTCCGCAGGGCATAGGCGGATCCAGGGGGGACAAGGGGGAAATGTGCTCCCCCGATCGACCCTCGGCGCCCCCTGAAATGGTCACAGCGCCCCCCTGAGAGGACGATAGCGCCCCCCTGAAATGTCGCTTCCTATCCCCCCCAGGATGCGAAAATCGGCGCCTACCGATAGGATTTTGCGCCCACGTGATAGATTTTACCGTTCAAAAATGGCGCCCCCGGACCGGATAGCGCCCCCCCCGATTGGCAATTCTGGATCCGCCTATGAAGCAGGGGCTCCCTTTATGTTCAGTGGGCGTTTCTTATGTAAATTCAAGGAGCCCAAACGCCACGGATACTGGTCTCGGGGGTCCCAATAGCTGGCCTGGAGTCCCCCAAAATTATCAAACTTTATTAAATAAGTACGTTTAAATACACACCACCCAGATGATTAATTCACTTTTAACGCTCAATTTATGAAAAATGAAAACCACGAGCGGGGGCTCCTACGATTGAAAACCGAGGCTCTTTTTTAGAAAATTCTGCATCCGCCCCTGCCATGGTCCCCAAAGTGCCTGAATTGTACCCACTTTCAGCCGATTGTCATCGAAACGACACCATGGTGTCGTTTCGATGACAATGTTTCCATTCCATGTTTCCATGGTGTCATGTTCGCAATGTTTCCTGAGATTGCCTTCCCCAAACGTATGGCCTAGATCCGCCCCTGTCCCAATAAAAAGGGACAATGAATCAGCCCTAGGCGTCCTCTCAAATGTTCATGGCGGTGCTCTAAAGGGTCGATGGTGCCCCCTGAAATGTCACCTCACCCCCCCCCCGATGAAAAAATCGGCACACCGCTATAGACTTTGACATCCACATGATAGGTTTTGTTGGCCAAAAGTGGCGCCGCCTTGATCTGGATGGCGCCCCCCCCGTAAGGTGCCTCTCCGATCTGCGACCCTGGATCCGCTTATGCCCGCTACGTAGTCGTATTAATTTACTGGTCGCGTACGCTACTGGCCGACATCGCACCTCTGCTCAATACCGACATGACAAAACTACACGAAAAATAATTCGAATAGCGTATGTGGTGCACTACTTCTCCATCCTGTTTTGGGTACAAACAAATACCACAGTCACCAGCTGCAGCCGTTTGTGTTTACCTTATATAAATGTACTAAACTAGTATTATTTTTGGTATATTCCTAGTATATTATACTAAAACTGGTACTAAACTATGATTCCGATCACTTTGGGTACAAAACTTTGAAGTACCCGTTATTCAACTGCCCTGCCCTCATGCTGCTGTGTCGACGGTGTGAGACACGCTGTTCCTCAGCTCCAAATCTCAGGCAAACCCATTGAATGCGCGAAAAGCTTCAAATTCTTAGGCGTCATCCTTGATACCCGCCTTAGTTTTAACGAGCATATTACCAAAGTCGTCTCTAGCTGTCAAAAACGAGTCAATATCCTCCGCATGCTCGGCGGAACAGAGTACGGCGGGGATCGAAAGACCCTGCTCATGCTCTACAAGTCCTTGATCCGGCCCATACTTGAATATAATTCGTTCGTCTTTGACTCAACGAACAACACTAATAAGCTAAAGCTAGAGCGCATCCAAAACGCAAGTATCCGGGCAGCCACAGGCGCGCTCAGAGAATCCCCCATCACCAGTTTGTTAGTGGACAGTGGGCTGTGCCCTCTCCAAACAAGACGCCACTCCCAGCTTATCTCTTACTATATCAAGGTCCAATCTACCGAAAATCACCCGGCGAAACAATGTTTCGACCACCCTGGACGTGTATCAAAAACTAATCGGACAACCTGGCCTCCATTTAAGAATAGAGTAGCTAAGACACTGGAAACCCTGAACCTTGCGATTCCAGAAGCAATAGGCAAACCCCCACTCTCCCGCTTTTGGACTCGCAAACAGCCCAAAGTTGAGTTTCTTTTCACCACACGCAAAGACAACCTCACCACAGAGGAGATCTCCCAGAAATTCTTAGAGTTCCAGTCTAATAACACTGGCAAAACCTTCATTTTCACCGACGGCTCTAAAATAGGCGAAAAAGTAGGCCTCGGCATCTGGGGGCAAAATATTTGCCTCCAAAAACGACTTCCGGACAACTGCTCAATCTTTACTGCCGAGGCTGTCGCCATTCTAGATACACTAGTCCAGATCAGAACCCTAAATATTAATTCAGCCGTCATCTGTTCAGACTCTAAATCTGTCTTGCAAGCTATCAATAACGTAGTCAACCCCAGCCATCACGTAATAGCAGACATCCAGAAGGGTATCGACGATATCCCAGATGTCTCCTTTCTTTGGATCCCAGGCCACTGCAAAATTCTCGGAAATGAAAAAGCCGACGAACAGGCCAAAAAGTCTCTTGAACTCAGAGAGGTCGCACCTCTCAAATGGTCCGGAGACGATAGCAAAGCTCTCCTCCAGAACCATATCCGGAAGTACATCCAAAATGACTGGACCACTAACCACAGCGCCCATTTATTCCATATCAAGCCTAACACCGGCTACTGGCCCAGCTCCAACCAAAACAGTCGTCGGCGTGAGGTCATCCTGACCAGACTCAGAAGCGGACACACCAAATTAAATGCCTATGGGCGTGTAGGTACCTGTGGTACCTGCTCTGCCATGGAAAATCCCTACCATATCCTCATCGACTGTCCCCAGCACGACGCCCATAGGCAGCCCATGCTAGATTATTGCCGCATCAGAAACATCCCAGTAAACCTTTCCACTCTTCTCGGCAATGATCACCCTGAGCTGCTGGACAAGCTCTTTACATTCCTGAAGGCTTCTAGGCTCGAGAGCTTTATCTGAACGTCTATGGTGGCAGGTATGGAAAATACCTGCACCCGAATAGCACCCCTCATATTAGAAATAATTACACTAGAAACGTCCCTCTGACAAATTTAAACAATAGGTGCTTCAAACTAGGTTTTAACTGTCTGGTCCTAAGGTATGGTGGACTCAGAATAACTCCCACCATAGGAAAAAAAAACAAAACAAAAAAAAACAAACAAACAAAACCAAAAAAAAGTTCAACTAACCAACTAACCCTACCTAACCATCCGTTCATATTTGCTAACCAACTAACCCTAACTTAAGGACTACTAACTATACTAACCACATCTAAGACTAACAACTAACCAACTCACACCCCTCCCTAACACTCTATCTGTTCTATTACCCTTCTCTCTTCCTCTATGCGGCGGCTACCCAGCCAGAGAGGGTGCTGTAACCTCACCTCCTGGTTGCAGGATAAAGACCCGCGGCATCACGTCATGGTGCTTGCGGGTATTTCTAATAACCCAAAATTATTCTTTTTCAATGGAGGAACTCGAGTAACATAAGCAAACGGTTATTCGATAACAAGGAACAAAATTCAAAAAACTAATCTTTACGCTGGCAAGACTCTTCACGTACCCTTTTAAATCCTACCTGTGCCCCAGGCTCGGCATCTCTGCCGTAGCAATCCCCTTCCCTCGCAAGTGTTGCTACACTTCGCGACCCATTCCTTGAAATAAGATTCGTCCCTTTGTTCTGCGACATTAAAGTAAACACCCCTCCCGGAAAATTCTCCCGCACACTTTAGAGGCGGGCAAAGGTGCTTTGCACAGAACGCCTTATAAAAAGCCCTTAACTAACTAACTAGCTGCTGTGTGGGGTGTGGTGCTTTTTAGATTTCGGGGAGGGTGGATTAAGAACTGGCGTCTGGGTGTGTGTACTTGATGGATGTTTTTACTGTGAAACTGTGAAATACATGTGTATTGACTTAAATATTCATTCTAAAAGGCATTTGTGTGAAGCTAAATTCGAGGTCTGGCTATACTAGGACTGAGAATGATTTATATTTACTCCATGATGCTGATGAAGGGCTGTGCCCAAATATATATAATCTTCAGTGTATTTTACATTTCTGGATTCAAGGGGAGAGGCCAGGGAACATCTTAGCAACTCAAATATTAGCCAGGCTAAATGTGTTCATGGCATGTACCTGAAATTGTTTTTCAATGAAGCATATAACCAAAATTTGAGGAAAAGCTGGAGAAGAGTATTTTAGACTTCCAAATGTTATTCCATTACATTTATTATTAATGCAAGATAGATCAGCCTGCAGAAGGTGGCATATTTTGAAGGGATCTCTTTGGGCAGAGTACTGGTTCGGGGACATACTGAGGCAGGCATGAAGGTACCAGAAATAAAAACAGCTTTTGCTTTTTAGTGCTCTTCATACATTATAAAGTCTAAATATATTTCCAGGTGGAAAGAAAGGCCTGCCCTAGTAATCTATTGTATGCACCTATTGGGGCAGGATTTGAGCTGCACCAAGCACCTTTTCAAGAAACTTGCACGTTTTGCAGACTGGATATAGATGAGCTCATATACTATGTGTCGGTTGGCTCTTGCTTTGTGAAAGATTATGAACTAAGATGCTCTAGGGTGGAAGTTTTGCATCCCACTGCTATGTTGAGTTTTTTTTTCTCAAAATTATGTTCATGAGTCTAGTTCAAGATGTGACACTGATTTGAAAAAAAAAAATTTGTTCAGTTTTTTTCTGCTCAAGCAAGATTGTGAATTTATAATAAATGTATGATACAGAGTTCAGAGCTGAATTTCCAGTTTTAAAGTAGAATCTCCCTTAAAATTTCATGTAGTGCAAATCAAGTAGGCAGAAGGCTCTTATGAAGCTGTTATTCTCTGACAAAGAATGGTATCATGCATAATTATTCTGGGAGCACATTTCTTTATTTGCTTTAATAGGAAGGAACATTCCCAGTTATGGATCATTGGTCCCATTATTGGCCAGTTAGCTGTTTTTGAGAGCTTTGATGACAGTTTCCCACACTGCATAGGTCTGATGGGACATAAATTTGAAGCAAATTTAGGAGAGAAAAAACTAAACCACACTTGGAAATGGAAGAAGGTGTGCGTCTCAAGAGCACATGACTGGTCTTTCAACATATTTAACATATTAAAACAGTTTTCCTTAAACTTCCCTCATGGAAATCAAGGTTGTCAAATACTCTGGCCAATCCTGAATAGTTTGAAAGTATTTCCTCTAAGGTATGCAGTTTGCCTTTGTGTGAGGTCTTTGGGGCACATATATTTTGTTCTTCTAATTTTACATTGGATAAAATTGGAGTAAACATTTAAGCAAAACATTTTACTTGGAATTGATGTGATGTGATCTCAGAAACTATTAAACACTCCACTACACCCCAGGTATAAAACACTTCTTCAACTCTTGAAATTATATTTCAGAATGTAAAAGTCAAGGTTGAAGAAGACGAGATTGTTCTGTATGAATTCCACATAAATTCATGAATTTCAGGACAGTTGCATGAAATAAGTTTTATGAATATACCATTGGAAGAAACATCCAGCTCCCTGATATATCTCAATATATATACTTCTGCCTTGGGCATCTTGTCCAAGGTGTTCTCTTTAACACGCGCATTGACGGGGGGCGGGTACCCGCCCTCCTCAGGTTTTTCGGAGGTAGCAGAAAAAGGCGGCGCTACACGCCGCCGTACTTAGCATACCTTTTCCCTTATCATTTTTACAACTTCTGTGAAAATTTTAAGGTTAGGTCATTCAAGGTCAGGTTACCAGTACAAGTCAAGTGACCCGACCTAAAAAAAGTTAAAGATAGCATAAGTCGGAGAAGGGTGAACTTATCCGATTGAAACTCATATCACATAATGGCTTCACCGAGTTCTCTAAAATATGTTCCGGTATTTTTGATATCGATGACCTAAGATCAGGTACGAAGCATGACCTCTCCATTGGAAATACATGGGAAAAATGGTTTTACGGAATAACTCAGTAACGGATAGTGATAGAGCATTTATGTTAGCTGCATTAGCCTCGCCTGGGCTTTGCGGTTTTAATGATATGCATTTTATATAATTTGACCATGACCTGACCTCAGGTCAGGTCAAATCCTTGATTTGACCTAGCAAGGTCAAATTATGTATCATTCGATTCGGCTTGCTGAGAGGATTCATATAGTTCAAGTCGTTTTGCTCTATCTTTACTTGTTCAGATGTAATGGCCAAAAAACTGAATTTACATGTTATCCTTATGACGGCTGTTTTTGACCTCCGTGACCTTAAATGTGACCTGACAAAAAATGGTACAAATGTTTTCGATGGAGAAGTGGATGGGCAACCCAACGCCGTTTACCGTTTTTTGCTACCTACCGTGGTTCTCGAGATCTTAGGGGGAGCGGGTACCTGCTCCCCCCATCAATGCGAAGGTGGCTCAGACCCCCGTCAATGTGAGTGTTAAATCTAGCTGAATTTCTCATTCTAGCCCATTCTCAAAGGACCTAAAGGATCTAAAAACGTATGCTTTCTCGTTTGTCTAGATCGACATGCGATGTAGCTTTAGGCTTGTTAGGCGCGTACACTTCTAATTCCTTTTGTCGAGGGCAACGCCTTTGAATCATTGCCCATTTTAAAGAAATATTAAGTATCTAACCTCACCATTTGCATGGCCCCCTACATGCCCATTTTGTCGGAAAATCTTTATCTATGTTGACTCCATGAGTTTTGAATAGAATGATTTTTGGGGTAATTATTATATCAATTTCAAAGATAGCATAAAAGTCAACATTTGCAACCATTTCAGCATGACGAAATGCATGGAGAGGGAAGGCATTTAGGCTGGTACCTTTTTAAAGATTGGAATAACACGACAAGCCACGGCCAGATATGCTGTGGCTACAGATGGAGACGATCAGGCAACATTTTTTTACGTTTTAACAGAGCATGTAGGCTGATTCGTCCTTCAATTTCGCGACCAGCACTTCCTTGACGGAGGCGTCATTGATGTGAAACCATCGAGCATCCGGCTAGTTGCGGCAGAAGGCAGTGTAGTGGCCGGATTGAGCGCTGCCGTGGGAAGGAATTGTAAAAATAAAACACGAAAGATAAAAAGTTCTGCAATATGTTTTTGTCAAAACTTTTTCGAACATGCTCATTGAAAAAAACGTGCTAAATACCAAAAGGGTGAAACAATGTTGCGATGATACGTTGCGTTGCTAGGTGATATTGTTTGCATAGGCATTGCATTTCTATTATCTAACGAATAAAGTTATAAAATAGTTTAAAGTAGTTAATATAATTTTTGCTATCGTCTAACTATACTTTTCGTTTCTGTTTTCAGGAAAGGGAATTCCGAGTGCTGGAACAGAAATATCCCAGTCCAGGCGATGATGTGTGCTCCGCTGGTCGTCATAATGGTGATGACCTCCTGTGGTTGGACGGCGCCTGGAGGTAGAGCCCCTACCTGAACAATCTGTTCGTCTACTTTGGCAGTGGAACCGCCCAATACAGTTGGGATGACTTCAGAATAGAGGATGCTTATCGGTGTGCCGTCTTTGTCTCGTCATTATCTCACTAACAAGATGCCGCTCCGCAGTGACCCAAAATAGGTTTTGAGCTAGGGTGTCGAGTGGAAAATTCAGCTCGGAATATATGGTGAGTGAGTGGAAAATTCCCCTCAAAATGTACGGTGGAGTAAAAATTTCCCAATTTGGGTACTCAGGTGGTAAACTCTCAGAGCCCTTGTTTGAACTGAGGGATGGATATTTTGTTTAAATTTCTCAAAGTAAATATTTGTAAATTGTCGCCAAGCAGCATTGTTTGACCATTACCATGTGAAAAATTTGGGTTAAACAGGTAAATCTTTACCAACCGAAACCCCCTGATGCAGTCTCCAATTATTTTTTAAGGCATTGGTGAGTTGTCACGAAAAAACTTTTTTTGGGGGCCTCTGAGACCAACCTTCGGGGGAAAGAACTCTGGGAGCCACCAAGACTAACATTTGTGGGATGAAGACCAACTCTTGGGGGGGGGCTTCCCTAGACCAACTATTGTGCCCCTCCTCTCCTCTCCCATATGACTAGCTCTAAAAAGCCTCTGAGACGAAATATCGGGGCCCCTTAGACCAACTCTGCAGAGGAGGCCTCCGAGACCGGCAGGTGGTGAAAAATAAAGAAGGGATTTTTCATGCAATACCTAGTGCCTAAATTTATTATCCAAGCATACACTGTATAGTTTTTCTGTCCGGGACAACGCCCCTCCTATACCTATAGTTATCGTAATTTCGGAGGCCACTCCTGACCTCAATCACTGCACCTCGCATGCACCCATGCTAGGGCCCAGTAGAGCCTTGGCTTACACTAGAGTAACCCAGACGAAACTACAAACTTTCTATCGTGGCAATAAACTCTTCCAGACTCTTGCTTAAAGTTTCTTTTCTTTACCTGTCAATTCCCCTGCTCCTCTTCACATATATTCTCACCTTCATATGAATATGCTGCTTTGTATGAATCTAATCGAAGCTACAGCTTTATTATTTCTGTTTTGTTTCTTCCTTTCGTCTACATCAGCCAGGCGCGGCGGGTTGCGACCGTTGCGACAGCGTCAGAGCAACTACTACTTTAAATTTCTGATCGCTTACTGCCTGCCGGGCGCCTGAGCTACATAATTTGCATTTTAAAAATTGCCCTAAATTAATTTTCTGAATCCTTATAGGCTAGAAAATTTTACAGATAAAATCACACAAAGAGGAAGACAAAATGTTTTGTCAATAACGATATGCCACCTGCCTTTCAAAAAGCCTAAAGATGCCGCTTTTATTTACTAGATGTAAAGACGGCGTTTTGGTAGGTCCACGCCGTAGACCAGTCATACAAAAAAGTGCCGATGTTTGAAGCGTAACTGGATGCATTCTTGTTGTCAGAAATATTCATTTAATGAAAATGTAGAGTTTCAATATATTCAAATACCGGACACTTTCAGTTCAACTAAAATATCAGCGTTTTTATGCCTAGGGTGTCGTAGGGTGTCGTGAGTGGATTTGGGTGTCACACGGCGTGGACGCAGCGATGAAGGGCTGATACGGATAAAAATGATTTTCTTCGCAATAAATGGTCAATTTTCTACGATACAATGTCAAAAATATGCTGCTTAGCATACAAATTTCAAGATAATTGCTTCTAACAAAAATATGACCAAAAATAGTTTTTCACTATTCTTGGTACCAGAAATACAAAAACAACTTTTCATGGACGTAAGCCTAGAAATCATGTGCACAGATAAACTACTTTCCAGAAATGTATCTCTCAAAGCGGTCAGTTAATTTTTTGGGAACACAAGGCTAGGGTGTCTAATTTTCCACTCACGAATTTTGTGAGTGGTGGAATTTAGTGGCGGTGTTCACCCACTGGAACTTTCTCCGAGGGGGCACTGAGCGTCTTGCCTGCGCCAGAATTTCGATTATGTTGTTCCACTGAAATCGGTGGAGATAAGGATGCCAGGTATAATTGTCCAGAAAAATAGAAATCGCCAGATTTTCTTTCAGAAAAGCGAAAGAAGCCCATAAGAGCCGAGTTAATTTGACGATCTTCTAGTCGATTCTGCTGCTCTCTTTTTCCAGTGGACGTTGGTAGAGGAGGCAATGGAACTGGCCTTTGTAGTCAGTATTGTTGAGTAAAATTCAAAAGTAGACAGTATTGTTGGAAGTGAGTGGAAAATTCAGCAAAATAAATATAAAAGTGAGTGGAAAATTCTGTTTGACTGGGTGTCGTTCTGCACCCAGCACCCCAGGTTTTGGGACACTGCCGCTCCGAGACTCCTTTTAAGGCTCGGTGGAAGGTGAACTCAATCATACTAATTGAACGTGGGAGCAGAGTATTGCTCGTAGTGATGCCGTTTGAGCTGAAGTCGCCCAGATGGACGCCGTGTTGAGCATGTGCCGCCTCTCTTGCTCCTCCCAGACACCCGGAACTGTCTAGACTGCCTTGGAAACCTAAGTGTTGCATTCGCTGAGTGGGCCACCGCCGAAATGTCTGCCCCGACTTCGCGTTGCTCATCTGTCGACACCACTGTGATAATGCCGAGTTTGCGAGTGCCATGAAAGCCCATGGATACGCTTACCCTCCTGCCGCTGCGTTGCCCGGGTGACACCACGACCGTATCTCCGCGGTCTGCTGAGATCGCTTATCTGGTCCTCCGCCCGAGCAGCGGTTCCGAACTGTGTTGGCGCGGATTGGCGCGAGCTGTTTGGTGCTGGGACTTTTGTTTCTGCTAAGTTCCGACGGAAAGCGCACTGAAAGCTGATCTGGCGCCGCGACGACCTCCACCTTTGTGGACGCTGCGAGAGGGTTAAACATACGCCGTTGCGCTTGTGGAAAAAAAGACAGTGAAGAAGTGGGACGTGGTTTTGTGTTGGTTTACCAAGTTATACTTTGCTGCGTTTATGGCTTCTTCGGTGGAGTAATGTGTGTGGTGGTTTCGATGCACATTGTTGTGATTTTTCCAATATTTATGTGCAATTTTGAAATGGCGTAATTGGCAAGTTCAACCGCAAGTGTAACTTAATTAGGAGAACGTTGTGACCAGCTATATGTTCTGGTGAATTTTAATTTCAAATATTTTAATGAAATATTTGCATTGGCACATAGCCTAGAAACAATAAAATCAAAACGGAAGCTCTCTAGTTTAGGTGCGGGAATTAACACAGAATGGCTTTGTGAGCCGGTGTCTTGGGGCAATGCTAGGTGTCTTCAATCAATTGTGGATAATATGGTTCGGGAAAAAGTAGTATCGGGAAAGTCAAAGGACAAGGCAATTGTTTTGTTTATTATGTAAAATAAATGGCATGTGCCTCGTCAACAGACTTAGACAATTCCAAACTAATACTCATATCAGTTACACACTGCAAACGTTCGACAACAGGTGGCACATATTCAAGTGAAGAAAAATGTGCAAATCATACAGAGCTTTACAAACAGAAAAGCAAAGCATGAAAGCATAACACACTCCAGCCCGACCCACAGTCAACATTCTGGTTTCATTATACATGTTCAATCTCATATTTAATGAAGTGATGATTTATGTGTCGGCTTAAAACCTTCACATCATGTATGAGTCGGCTTATCCTTCACATCACACAGATCTGCACTTGAAAAATCGGCTGGACGTAACGACGCGCCAATAGCCGGGCCATTTTTAATAATTATGCACTCAGTTTAGCAAACACAACTATTGATCTTCCTACGGTTGAGTCTTTGCGAAACTGGAATATTGTGTTAAGGAAAATATCAAGGATATTTGTGTCTGGTTGCTTGCGAGTGTTGAAACGTGTCCTGAAGAAGGATGACAGGATCCCGGATGATCTCGAAGGAATCTTCAATGGACCTGAGAGGAAAAATATAATTAGGGGAAAAGAATAGGAACAGACGCCGTTGGGTAATCGGATGCGCAGGGTGCTTCCATATGTTTATTTCGGAACAGGGTTCGAATAAGCATCACTTGTCTAAATATATCTTAAGTAATGGCCAAAGCAACTTCGGGGCTTTATGATACACCGGCTGCTGATGTCATATGGTGTCGCCAACTCCCAACCTTTTGGGAGTGTATCATAAGGATCGGAAAGACTTATGCTTTATAACGGGGTTTTGAACCCGGATCAGCAGCGTTCAAGTTGAATGCGTAGTAGTAGTTGTTGGTATTCTAGACGAAATCTGTATGAAGCTAATACCTTCTTCGCTAGTAAGAGAAATCGCAAAAAAATTATTTTAGAAACAATTTTATTTTGATTTATTTATTTTGAGTCTTTGCGCCATGCAATTATAAATATCATGGTATACTAGCTTTTACACTATGAGAGTATTAACGTAGCTTTAACACCCCGGCCACTAGGCCGGGGTAGCCTAGTGGCTTCGTTGCCAGTCTACAGATAGGATAACACGGATTAACGTGGGTTCAATCTCCACGGCGGGAAACCGCCCTCCGTGTCCGATCTGACCCGGTGGAGAGGATCCTTAAACACCCACGCCAATACTCGCTGTAATTGGGCAAGTGTGCCTGTTGGGAGTGGCCCTAATAAAATAAAGTAAATAAATAAAACGTCATGCTATAATTTAGTGCACAATATATCCACACCCCGGGATTGCTCCCGTCAAGTATTGTCTGGGAATCACGTATTAACTCTGGTTCTAGCTGGAGAAATCTACACCTGTGTTGTCAAAATCATTGAGGCTTGTGAACAAATGAACATTGCTCGTCGGCACCGCGACCTTGCAGATGCCCTCCCTTAGATCGATGTCGAGCAGTCCATTCGTTATAATGCCAGTAGCAGACTTCGTGAATTCAACATTGATCGTAAGTACTTCTCTTCAGGTTCAAGCAGCCCACTACATCAATCCAGGTGTAAAAGGCAACCAGTGCCGTATGCGGTAACAGACACTTTTTCCAGACACATTAATTGTTCTTCTGTTGGATGACTGGTCGGGAGCTTCTCGAACCGGCCGAAAAGGGTTGAAAAACTAATTTGCATTTTCAAGTGTTGTACCTGAAAAAAATAAAGGAAAGGTGTTAATGCGAAATTTCAACACTGACATCCTCGTTAGCATCCTTCTATCATCTTGAGGTATAGATCCCACAGGCAAGAGGGGTCCTCTTCGAGGACAAGACACACTGAGTGAGTTTTCCAGCAGGGCTGGCACAAGGGGGCTGTTGGAATGATGTGATCGCACGATGTTCCTCATGTGGGATCATGATTGAAAAAATTGTAGCACAATAAACTCAAAAAGGGGTTTTATAATGCTTTGAATTGAATCATAATAGTCTTTTTTCCACTTGCCGACCTTGCTTTCAAACATACCTACTTTTCCAATCCAAAATATAGTGAGCTTTGGGTGGTATGAAACATGTGAAAACTGGTTTCTTGAAAATCTTTAAAAACTGCCATCCCAGTTCAAAATTTATTATAAAGGTGGGGCACTCTTTTTGTCCTCCAGCTGTTAAACTTAGCCATTGAATGTGATCCTAGTCACAGAGGAAAAGGTAACTGAAGCCCAAAGGAGGTTGGAACCTGGCCATTGGCCCAATATATTTTTGTATAATATGTGCACCATTTTGAATGATTGCAGAAGTTTGACCCCAAATAGATATCTATTAACATGCTTGCATACTTTAAAATGTTCTGGCTTAAATTGCACTACAAAATTGAGTATTTATAGCATTTAATCTAGAACTGAACAATGTCATACCATCAGAAAATATTCATAGAGTATGTTAATTCCTTAAAACCCATAGCTTAATTCCTTACCATGTTATAGCCACCAAATTAATTCTGAATATCTTCCTCCATCAACCTTATACTATTAATAATGTTTGTTTCCCACTGCCAGGATTGTTCATTCTTCCCCATGTCAGTCTTTCTAGCAATGGACCAGTCTGCAAAGTATGGCAGCAGGCCAGGTCACACCAGCCATCTAAAATTCTCGCACCACCAGCCACCAAAAACTCACACCAATCTGCCATATACCAGGGAGAAAAACGTACTCATTCCTACCCACACGACGCAATGCTACCTCTCTTATTAGTTAGTTAGTTGAGGACTTTTTTATAAGGCCCCCTCCTATGTCTTTATACCCATTTAGCCATTATTTGTTTTGTTTCCAGTGTCACCCCCCTCAAAACAGTCTCACAAATTCGCACCAGGTTGATAAAATTCGCACCACTCTCTCCTGTCTCCAAGGGCACTCGCACCAACGAGATCTCGTCAAAAATGCCATGCTTTTCACGCTGGGCAATGGAGTGTCAGCGTCCAAATAAATATATAGAATCTTAACTAACATTGCTAATCCCAGTCTAAAACATGTATACTTATACCTCTAAAAAAGTATGCATTATTTGAAAGAGCAGGATGTGGTAGGGGTATTGGTTAGATAGTTTGCTCTCCATGCAGCTGACCCGACATTGGAGCCGGATATATTTATTTAGCAAGGAAGAATCAGGCTCCCTGGAGACCCTCTCAACAAGTAAGGAGCAAAACAAGGAATTGAGCATGTGGCAAGACAAATCCTAAAAATTTTATTCATTTGAGTAATATTTCTTAAGATCAAAAGACATACTAAGCAAGGTTCAAGCTAGCACAAATATTTTGTTAAGTTACCTACCAGACAAAACAGACGTTCCCACTCTTACTCCTAATGCTAAATTCAAACCTACTGCTGAACACTGCCTTAAATGTATTGGTAAATCAATACAGTTATGATCCCATGCTGAAAATTAATAATACTTTGAAGGTGTACCCATGTTTTGTACATGCAGACACTATTCATTTGCCCCTGTTTGCTGTCTTTCTAGCTCCACATCCAGGTAATTAGAGATAAATATGCTATAAATCCCTGCAGCTAACAATTACTAAAAAATTATTAAAAGATTTCACAAAATTCGGACTTCATCTTCCATGAAGCCAGAATAAATTTTCCATGAATAAAATTGCTAAGTATCCACCTCAATTACTAATTTATGTACAGAACCTAGTCTTGGACAATATACAACAGCATCTAAGCCTTATCGGGACTACATTTTGGCTTACTAGCTGGGATTATTACAGCAATATCAATTTAAAACATCCATATAAGTGATAGCTATGCATTTGCTATGCATATTGTTCGGTTTCATACTGTTTTTAATCGAAACGATTGCGCCACGTTCGAAACGCGTTTCTGGAGGAACTATTGCGATTTTCATCGCAGTTTTTCTCAGTAAAGTGCCTATTTTCACGCAAAAAAAGTATCTCAGGTGGATAGCTCAATAAATTTTGAACCTCAAATGAGAAAATTCATTCCTAAAAACTTGACCATTTCTGTTCAGTTTGCCTTCCCGCAAACCCTTGCAGAATCTCCCATTGAAATCACATGCTAAATTTTTCGACAAAAATCCTCTAAGGCACTGAGACTAGAGGGTCGGGAAAACCCCAAATTTTAGAGGAAATAGCTCATGTCCATGCCCTGGTCTATCCCAAGCGTGAACACGTGGAGGCGTGACGAGAAGTGCTTAACACGCGCATTGACGGGGGGCGGGTACCCGCCCCCCTCGGGTTTTTCGGAGATAGCAGAAAAACGGCGGCGCGTAGCGCCGCCGTACTTGGTATAACTTTTCCCTCATCATTTTTACAACTTCTGTGAAAATTTTAAGGTTAGGTCATCTCAGGTCAGGTCACCAGTACAGGTCAAGTGACCCGACCTCAAAAAAAGTTTAAGATAGCATAAGTCGGAGCAGGGTGAACTTATCCAATTGAAACTCATATCACATAATGGCCCCACCGAGTTCTCTAAAATATGTTCCGGTGTTTTTGATATCGATGACCTAAGGTCAGGTACGGCGCATGACCTCTCCATTGGAAATACATGGGAAAAATTGTTTTTACAGAATAACTCAGTAACGGATGGTGATAGAGCATTTATTTTAGCTGCATTAGAGGCGCCTGGGCTTTGCGGTTCTAATGATATGCATTTTATATAATTTGACCCTGACCTGACCTCAGGTCAGGTCAAATCCTTGATTTGACCTAGCAAGGTCAAATTATATATCATTCGATTCGGCTTGCTAAGAGGATTCATATAGTTCAAGTCGTTTTGCTCTATCTTTACTTGTTTAGATGTAATGCCCGAAAAACTGAATTTTACATGTTATCCCTATGACGGGCATGTTTTGACCTCTCGTGACCTTAAATGTGACCTGACAAAAAAATGGTTCAAATGTTTTCGATGGAGAAGTGGATGGGCAGCCCAACGCCGTTTACCGTTTTTCGCTACCTACCGTGGTTCTCGAGATCTTAGGGGGGGCGGGTACCCGCCCCCCGTCAATGCGAAGGTGGCTCAGACCCCCGTCAATGCGCGTGTTAAAATCAAACTCAAGATATAATACCAAGCTGATCAAGACTTTTTCTTACTCTAACAAACCACTATCTTGGGGTGCTAATTGACACCGAACTGAAGTTTAAACAGCAAGTAGCCTCAGCTGTTCTGAAAGCCACTAGAGTACTCGCGGTTGTTAAAAAGTTCATGGCTTATCTTGATGCACACACGCTTCCTATTCTGTATAAATCACTCGTCCGCCCTCTTCTGGAATATGGCAACGCGATTTGGGGCCCGTTTAATAGGGCTGACCAAATTCTCCTGGAGAGGGTTCAGCGGCGTGCCACTCGCATGATCGGTTCTCTTCGGGGAATTCCCTATACAGACAGGTTGCGTATCCTCAAGCTCCCATCGTTGTACTACAGAAGGCGACGTGGCGATATGATTCGAGTGTACCAACTTGTCCATGGGATAACTGACCAGGATTATGCCCATTTCTTCGCACTCGACACCCAAACTCGCACTCGAGGCCATCCGTGGAAGCTTGTTAAGCCGAATGCAGTCTCCAGGGTTAGGCGTAACTTCTTCGGTGCCAGGGTGATCAACGATTGGAACTCTCTACCATTGTCGGTTGTCGCAGCTCAAAGCCTGAATCAGTTCAAAAATCGGCTTGACGCTCATTGGGTCACCTTCATGTACCAAGTTCCTGAACTTGTCTGATACCGATGCATCCTATCCTCTTGCCTCAGGAGGACAACTTCTTAGCCACCCTCAGGTCTCTTTTCCTGAGGAGGATCGCGCCGAGACACTGATATCCTGAGCTCGTCGGAGAATCGGAGCCAGCGGGCCATTGTGGTCCCCAAAATTTCCGAAATCGTTAGGCAGGTAGGCAGGCTATCTCTCCGAAGTTCTGGACTGTACTTTGATTTTCAGTAACTTCTATAAGACCACTGTGTTTTATAAAGGTAAGCTGAGAGATGGGGCCGTCCTTAGTTTGAAACAAATCCTCACATAAGAATAATTATAAAACACAGTGCCTCATTCCTAAACCATGTATTACCCTATTTGTTACCTGTTAGCATTGCCCATTACCTGTGCGCCTTATTGATTGCCTATTTGCCCTACCTATTGCCTGTTCGCCATACCTATCTATTACCCTGCCGTCAACTGACATCACATTGTTACATCTTAGTGGTGATTGTGTTTGATACACATTGCTTCATATTGGTGACACTTGCACACTACAACTAGACACTATAAACAATTCCACTTCAACATGGATGGTGATCGCAAGCTACAGGAGGCTGAAGTGAAGGCTATGCGAGCCAAGCGTGGGCACTTGAAAAGGTTCATCACCATGAGCCTCAAGAATCTTCAACAGTGCGATATAGAGATGGAAGTAGCAAAACAAGGAGTAATCAGCATTCAACATAAGTTGAAAGAGATTGAAGAGTTTGATCTTCAGATTATGACTGCCTCAGATAAATATGATCAGGACGAGTCCTACTCTGAAGAAACGGAGGAACAAGTGTCTTACCAATTTGAAGTTCAGGCAGCCTTGGTTGAAATACAGAACAAGCACAAGCTCAGGCAGACAACGAGTCCAGAGAGACCACAAGCAGAAGTGAGTGCTCTCAAACTCAGGGACATGAAGCTGCCCATATTCAGTGGAACCCAAGCCGACTCCATGGAGTTTAATGACTTTATGACACTTTTTGAGGACCTGGTGGGGAAGAACCCCCACTATAGCGGGGCAAGTAAGCTTCTGCAGCTGAAAGCCTACCTGCGAGGAACTCCTCTTGACATTATCAAGCACCTGTCAAATGATGATGGCAACTATGAGTTGGCCATCCAGTTCCTGAAGAAGGAATACATGGACCCAGACGTGATTACAGAAAGACATCTCAGGAACATAAAAACATTGAAAAGGCCTGAAACTCCTGAGGAAATCCTAGCATTCCTGAACTCAGCACGGACATCGCTCTATGAGCTTCAGAGGCAAGGATTTAACTTCGAAGGTGAGGAGACTCTCGGAAACAAGATGGTGAGCTACCTGTTGACTGAGAAGCTACCCACTGCATTTCTGGAGAAGCTGTCTGTGAAGATAGGTACTGACCACCCCAGCTGCGAGCAGCTACTGGACAACTACACAGATATTGTCCGCTCGCTAGAAAGACTCAGACCGTCCCATGCCGCTCCTCCAAGGTTCAAAGGTGGCAAACCACTTACTGGTAAGAAGTTGGCAGCCCCAGCCCACAAGGTTCAGTTTCCTGGAATTCGACCCTTTAGCGTCAACACATTCCACACTGACACACAGAAAGACGTGCTCAAGTACAAACCATGCAAACTCTGCCAAGGTGCACACTCAATGCTCAAATGTGACACTTACCAGGATGCAAAGAAGCGGTCCAAAAGACTCCAGGAGCTCAACCTGTGTACCTCCTGCAGTGGTCAGCATAGTGCTAACAACTGCCCAGGACAAGAGAAGGGACTCTCTTATCCTTGTACACTATGTGGCTCTAAAACCCACATATCAGCACTATGTGTGCCAGCCGAGCCAGCACAGAGTCGGCTGTGTCTGTCCAACAGCCAAGAAAATCAAACGCTGCTTCCAACCACTTCAGTGGTCATCAGCGCCAATCAAGAAGCAGAGCTAGCGCGTGCACTCATAGACACAGGGAGTCAGTGCAGCTATATCAGTGAGGCACTTGCTTGCAAGCTCAACTTGGATCAGAATGGCAAGAAGGAAAAGTTCCTTGTGAAGACCTGCACAGGAACAGAGGAGCGGTCACACCAGGTAATGATGTGTGAGGTGGCTGTGGCTCCTAACCACATGGTGAAAGCAGAGTTCCTGGTTGACCCAAAGTTTGATCTCAGCTTCACTGTTCCAGGCCTCTCTAAAACTGTGAAGCAGTTCCAGCAAGACGGAGTCAAGCTGGCAGACTGCTTCTTCAGAAACCAAAAAACCGACAAGGTTGACAACATTCAATGCCTTTTAGGTGTCAATGTTCTCTCACAATTCTCTCCCTTACAGACAGAGGCGTTGGGAGATGGTACAGTGTACAAAAGTGACAAAGGGCTGATTCTCCTAGGTGATCTGACCAAGATGGCGTCAGGATCTAACACCACCACAGATGTGCCTGAGAGTACAAACGACATACCTCAACTTGCTGTAAACGTTCCTCACATTGCAGCCACTGTGTCACCTGGTGCAGCTGACACATCTCACTCAGCAACAGTCTCGTCTCATGTGGCAACCGCCTCAGCTCACGCAACACCGGATGATCTTCAGGAAGAAGATAATATTCAAACCACAGAACGCACAGATCAGCCTACAGCTGAAGAGCCAGCTGTGAAACTTCAAACTCATCAGCAACAGCCAGAAAAAGTATCAAACTCGAGCTCAAATGAAGGCAACTCTACAAAGTCAACAAGCTCTCAAACTGTGAACACATCACAAGGTCATGAAGGTAGTGATGACGAAGATGAAGCGTCACCAGCTGATGAACATCTTCTGGAGCAATTCAAAAATGAAGTGGAACTCAGGGATGGACGATATCACGTTCGAATCCCATTCTACGCCACAGTGGAAGAAGTTCCAGAGAACTTTGGGAACGCAAAAGCTCTCATGTCCAAGGTGCATGAATCCCTTCAACGGAAAGGTTTAGTGGACGACTACACTGATGTCTTTCAACAACAGCTCCGTGATGGAATAATTGAAGAGATTGACCTCTCAGAGCCTCAGAAACGTGTCTTCATACCTCATCACCCAGTCATAAAATCGGAGTCAACCACAAAGATTCGCCCTGTATTTAACTGCAGCTACAAACAGGGCACATCACCTTCACTCAATGAAACCTGCTATCCTGGCATCAATCTTCTGACTGACATGAAGAGTCTTCTTCAGAGATTCCGCACCAATGACCATGTGGTGATGGCAGACATAGAAAAGGCGTTTCTGCAGATTTTCCTGAAAGATGATGGAGATAAGAACAAGTTTTGCTTCTTGTGGAAAACGCAGTCAAGCGTCGTTGCATATCGGTTTAGAACGATCCTGTTTAGTCTGAACTGCAGCCCATTCATCCTGAATCATGTGCTACAACTACACCTTCAACAGTTTGCTAACAGTCAAACAGCCAGCATCATTGGGAAGTCTCTATATGTAGACAACTTCTTGTACACAAGCTCTGACGTAGACAATCTAGTCAAGGTCTACCAGGAAAGCATTGAAGTTCTGAAGGAAGGTGGCTTTCAATCTTTCATCACTCTACTGACATGCTATCTTCTGCGGCACTGTGGGCGTCTGCCTCACTATGAGCTGAGCTCATCAGTCTGTACTCACATCTGCTGATCTGTGGCTGTCCTTGTACACACACAGGTATCTATACCACTACACTCTCTCTCACTGTCTCTACATGTCTCTCTAAAGTCTCTCAGCTGCTCTGGGCTGACTCAGCATAATATCTGCCTAGTACTACGGTGCAACACTGCATCTCATGCTCTTCTCATGAGGGACGCTAGCTCAGCGCTCCTTATATACGCCGAGTCGGCAGGCTTGGTTACATACGCCGACCAATCACAACACAATACGTCATAGGCGACAGAGTATGGTTCGATGCACTGGTCTGGAGGCTGATGAAATGCTGATGCAATCCAAGGCCAGACAGTGGCGTGACACCAGCGTCAGATCTCGTGAGCCAATGAGCGTTCGATACGTCATAGGGCGTTGGCTGGGGTGCATCGTACGATGGACCCGTGGTCATGAACCGACAGGCTACTGCGCAGTATCTGGCAGAGCTCTTTGTCTGAGTGCGACTGCACTTATAATGGGAGGGGGACGAGAAATGAATATGCATACTAGAGGACCATTAATTATCGCGTCATTTAGCAATTAAAGTGAAGTAGTTAATAAATTTTCGTTACATGGAGCCTCTGGCGTCCTCGTCCCATCTCTGCTGCCAATTCTCTAAAACACTTCTTGACCAGAGCGTAGAGGTAAAAAATGGGACACGAAGACCAGGTAGAGCGGCACGCTCTCCAGCAGTCTTTGCAGCTCTGTCAGCTCGCTCGTTTCCAGTGATGCCACAGTGGCTCGGAACAAAGACAATCTCTACACTTTTCCCCTTCTCCTTTAGGTTGTGCAGCTTGCGTCTTATAAGGGCCAAGAGATAAGATGATGATGCTTTGTAAAAGTAAAAAGACTGCAAAGCCTGCAAAGAGGATAATTAGTCGGTAAAAATTGCAAACTTCCTCGCCCTGGACTTAGACACCTGGTCTAAGCAACGAAAGATCGCATACAGTTCTGAGGTAAAAACAGATGATTCGCGAGGTATACTGAAGCCCTTCTCAACATCGTCACCGACAAATGCACATCCTACGCCGCTATCACTCTTCGAGCCGTCCGTATAGAAACGGGTATGATTTTCAAATGATTCAGAGCAGAATTCCAGAAACAGCTGACATGCTGCTTCAGGGGGTACATTTTTGCAAAGTTCAAGTAAATCTGTATTTGTGTGAACTGCTGAGATGCGCCATGGTTCAACATCGAGTGTCTCATACGGTTCTACGAGCCTTGTGTTGATATCTGCTTCCGTCAGCCAGGTACGAACTCTGACCCCAGGATGGCGGGATGCTAGGCGCGAGCCATCGTCAATCTGGCGGAGGTGGGCGTCCGCAAAAAAGGTTTGATATGTGGGATGTGCTGGTGATTGTTTGATTTTAACGGCGTATCGCATAGCGAGTATCTTACGGCGCAACTCAAGCGGCATTTCGTTAATGTCAACCAGCATGCTCATAATCGGTGAAGTGCGAAACGCTCCTGTAATTATCCTGATGGCCTGATGATGAACAATGTCAAGAATCTTTTTCGCAGACTGGGATGCGGCCTCATACACAAGGCTACCGTATTCGATCTTCGAGCGAACGAGTGACCTATAAAGCATAATAAGCGTTTTTCGATCAGTACCATATCTCATCTTTGTCAGCACCTTGAGTATATTCAGCGATTCAAAGCATTTTTGCGGAGTTCCTTTATGTGTGGTACATATGATAATTTTTTGTCGAGTGTGAGTCCAAGGAATTTAGTTTCATTTACGACTTCGATTCGATTCCCGTAAATGTGTAGTGTCGGATCTTCACAATCTCTACGTCTGTTGCAAAAGTGCATACACTTTGTTTTTGTGCTGGAAAAGTTGTGCTTACTCCACTGTTCTAGGCGATCGAGGCCAAGCTGCAGTCGCCTTTGTGCTGCGGCGGTAGTAGAGGCTGTCACCCATATAGTGAAATCATCAACGAAAAGAGCATGACGTATGTTTGTAGGAAGAGTGTCTGCGACATCATTAATCATGACGGCGAACAAGGCAATAGACATCACGGATCCCTGGGCTATACCGCTCTATTGTTGGTAGCGGTTCGATAATGCAGTGTTGACGCGGAATCGGAAATATCTATCAGGAAATTCGAAATAAACCATCCCATGTGGCCTCGAATGCCGAGTTCAAAGAGTTTGCGTAAAATTCCGTGCCTCCACGTGCAATCATAGGCGCGCTCGACGTCAAAGAACACTGCTATTGTGTGGAATTTCCGTAGAAATCCTTCTCGTATTGATGCGTCTATGGAAACTAGATGATCAAGCGTACACGGAGAGAAAAAGTAACTCCAGATACGTAATTTTAGAACGTGCCTAAAACGCCAACCCTTTCTGGAGTAAACAGGGGGTGTAAGGCCATGGAGTCAATCGTCATTTGACGCCTGTCCTAGCGTCAAGAATTATTTGACGCTGGATATAAGTGTATTCCGATTCCTGCTCAGAACATTATTACCCCTAAGTATTATTATGTTCTATTGCCACGATTATTGTACGCTTCCATGGAGTCATTAAAGAAGTTAGGGTGTAAATGCCTACCGGCTGTACTTATTTGACTCTTCATTATTATTTTCACACAGGGTAAGTTTATTTTCACATTACTTTCCTGTGAGGCTAAATTTTGCATCGGGGAAAAAAATATACGAGGTTATTGAACTCAACCTAAAGAGTAATACTACTCCATTGAGAAAGAGTAGTAGGGTGAATTAATACTCTGGTATTTTTTAATGCTAATCAAGGTCCCAAACGAGAATTGCATGTCTTTCATTGAGATGAAAATTATTTTGCAAAACAAATTGAACTAACCGATGTGTAATCTTCTGCGTTCGGGCCCTGCTCATGGTGTTTTGGGATGGATCTGAATCATACATCCACCATAGCCGTAGTTCATTTTATGATCAGGCTATTGGCAATTGCATCAATGCAAAATATCTGGCGTGTTCCTTCCTACATTACCAATTCACCTTTTCCAGTTCCAAGAGAATAATCTGGCTTCAGAAAATGTATTTCACAAAATTGTTGATTCAACGGTCTCGACATACGTTTATATGGCGCTCAAGTGTGGCTAAATCACACAAAATCACTTTATGGCATTAAGCCTGATGTCCTGGGCATCGAAGCACAGCGTTTAACGGTTACGATTAACCAAAAGTACTGGAGTCACTGACAAATCCCTAAGCCAACTGGCTAAGATCATAAAAACATTCGGTGCAAAATACTGGCAGCGTTGAATATCACCAGTGCATCCCAACCTGGGTTGCTTAGCGATGAGGTGAAACAAAATATCTTATCATATCAGTTATTATCTAATAATCGACGATATTTGAGATCATTGTGGTAACTTGTCAAAATCACGTCCTACCCCTACGGACTAAGAAACCATCGGAAGTGAAATAGCGAGAACTTTGAGCAAGAACAACTAATCCCAACTTTGGCTGCTCAACAATAGGGTGACACAAGTGTCTCCAATGCTTTCATTTGTTCGAAACTTACGTATGTCCGACGAGTGCCATATGCAACTTACGGCAGTATTCTCCCTCGGCCACCTGAAACCCGAAGACGTACTTGTACAGGTACTTCAGCGTTCTGGCGCATGGCGGCTCAAACCTTAAGCCGAATACAGCATGAGCTGCCGTAGCAGCGAGCAAGAAGTGCGCAGCTCCGTGGTCCTCAACTTCCACCAGCTTTTCCTCGCCGGCATAGAGGTCCAGTTGCTGACTCAGCGAGTGTACTCCAGACTGGTGCTCTGTGACCAGAAGTCCTTCTTCTCCACAGAGGACCAAGAGCTGATTGACACTTTCGTCCCGTGTGCATCCTGTGCGACACGAAACTCTCTGCAAGGTTTCTTCCATGCTGTCAGTGAGGCGTTTGTTCATGTCACCGTTGCTCTCTCCCATTATAAGGGTCAAGTCCAGCCAGAGGGCTTTTTCGGTATACCAGTGTGGATACAGCTCCCTTAGGGTCCTCAGACTGCGGCGACTTTTTCCAAACATCAGGTGGCGTCTGAGACTGAACGACTTCCGCAGGGTTGTTTCAATTTCCTGCCACGACTGGAGCCCTTTCATCTCCGAACACAGCTGTGCCGCCATCATGTTTTTTTCCAGGACTGTCTTTTTTAGGGTGGGTAAGAACCCCTCAAAACCCTCTGTTCGCTTGTGTAAGCCTCCTCGTCCTCTCTCCTTATATTGCTCCTCCATGACATCAGTCTTGTCTCGACGTCTGCAGTTCTTAAACTTGTTTTTCACTTGAGTTCTCAGCTTCTTCTTGCATTTCAGAATGTCCTCAGGGCTTTTGGCATCGTCCAGAAGCTTGGGAACTCGAGTAAGAAGAGCTTCCGTTATCAGCGTGTAGCCTTCTTCCTCTGGGTAGAATGATTTCTCAGAGTAGAAGGCGTATGTGGAGTTAACGAGGGTCCTGCGGTCGCCGTCTGTCAGTTTGTACTCGGGTACATCTACATCTCTCCTCATAGGTAGTGGGAGCGCTTGGACGTCGAATAAATCCACTCTCCTTCTGGTCCCCAGCCCCGAGTCTGCTTCACCATTGGGATCCCTCGTCGGTTGGGCGATCTCAGTACACTAAGGGTTCCCCGGCTGGGGGATCAGCTCCGCTTGAATGGGCCCCGCGGGGCGACAGACAGCTGGAGGGCCACTCCCGGCTGTGAGTAGGCTGTGGGGCTGTGAGTAGGCTGTGGGGGCTGTGAGCACCCTGTCGATTGAGGATGCATCGGGTTGGCGTTCACTGTCTGTGGAGGGTACACCGCCGGCGCGCAACCGTCCCTTGGAGATAAAATCACAGTTCTGTTCGAATCATCCAGATCTGTGACGGTCATGACGTCAGTCGAGATACAGGAATGCTCAGAGTGCCTTTTCTATCAGGGTCATGGCATTTGGCCTAACTGAGACCTCCGGTACAAGTATCTTGGCTCCTGATGGAACATTGCACTCGTCGTCGTGTTCTACGTCGATGTAGTGGTTTAGCTCGCTGTCAAAATATCTGACTTCAAACTCTTTTCCGCGCAGGTCCGGGATACGCGCAGCAATCTCCGCCCACAGTGACCTTCCGCTCTCAACCCGTAGTTTCCTACAGGAGTTCCCGTAGCAGAGGGCAAAAACTCGCCCTTCACCTATCCCAAGAGACATCGGAGCAGTCTGTAGAACAACAAAAGCAGGTGTTAGACGAGTTGTGTAGCTAGAGCATTTCTTACTGTTTGAAAATACTTGCCACAAATTTTAATGTAAGTAGAGGCCAAGCAAAATAAATTAAATTAATAGGTCAAAATATAAGGGCAAGGGCGTGAAGCGGTGCAGGCGATTTTCCCCTTGGGCCAAACTTAAGTATTGCAAAGGACCCCCCCACTGGGGGCCACAGTGATATATGATGGACGTTTTCGAAAGTTAGCTTGGGAAACCCAAAAGCTATCCAATTTTTGGTCTTTGGGCCCGAGGTGTTGATCTCGTTTTCCCCAGAACTGGCCCTCCGGGAATTAAGCGATTAGTCTGAGGTTCCCAAAAATTTCAAACTTTTAAACTCTTTTAAAAGCACGCACCTCGCGGAATTCGTTTTTAAATAAATCCCCTTTCTAATCGATGATAATAATTGTGGAGCTCCAAGCGAGTAGGCTCTCGAGAGTCAAACCTACTCATTGAAGAAATCCTGAATCCGCCTCTGTTATGAAACAACACTCCGGACTCATACCAGGCTTAACCCTCGCACTGGTGGGGATTGTGTTTGAACACCCTCTCGGATTATTTCGACGTTTGACATAACTTATCTTTGACCAATTTCGCATCTTCCCTGAAAATGTTAGGTCTGGGTTATATCAGATCAGGTCCCCCGTTCAGGTCAAGGTACTCCATCTGAAAAACATGTTTAAGATGGCATAACTAGAAAGAGGGTTAATCTATCTATTTACAACTTGCCATGTAATGGCCCAATTGGGTACTCCAACATATGTAACGGGATTTTTATATCAATGACCTATGGTCAGATATGGGTCATGACCTCTCAATAGGAAGTTCATTGGGAAAATGTAATTTGCTTAAGATTGGCGCTTACAACTTTTCTCTAGCTCAATTACGTCAAAAGCTGGGGCCAAAAAAACCATATCCAACACTTTCCATTCATTGACCTGTCATAGCCTGAATATTGACCTAGGCCAAAAAGTGACCAAATGATTTTATCCTGAATTTTTATGGGCTATCCAACGGCGTTCGCGTTTTTACGCTATCCCTTTTATGAACAGAATTCGAGGGGGCTGGTCAGACACCCCCACCAGGGCGAAGTTGGGTCGGAAGCCACCGGGGAGGGGGTTATTAATCTAAAACATGCGACCCACCTCTAGTTTTTATGAATACCCACCAGTGATGCCGTCCACAAAGTGATGTAGGACGATGAAACCATTATATATTCCCAGGGGGAATGGATCAGCCATGTCCTTTAGCTGAATGATATGCTTCTGACCGGAACCCGTTATCATAAAAGCTTTTCGTTTTCCGTCGAATTTTATTATATCAGTTTCTTCAACTGTAATTGATCCCCTCTCGGAAAACTTTTCTATGAGGCCGAAGTATTTTCTGTCCTCGCCCTTCCGCAAAATGATGACAGCTCCGATCTGATAATTCACGCCTCGTACTTTCAACTCTTTGACAGATCCATCACTACCCTTTTCCACTTCAGTTGTCTCCGAAGTGTACTGCCCTGTAGTACGTTGTAACGCCATGTGCTGTTTATGCCTGACAGCCATCGTCCTTGCGACGTTTATCCTGCTCATACAATTCTTCGACATGTGTTTAAGAATCTGATGCTTTTGTTCAAACCTGAGGGTCCAAAATGCTCTCATTGGACCATGTAGTCTAATTTGATCCGCGTAATGAAGCATAAAATGAAATTTTTACTTCAGCTTGTAGCCAGGAAATATTCCGAGGAAATATTTCAACCATGTTTCAATCATCACCTGCAATACATGCAGATCACATTGGTCGATGCTAAGAGCAAAAATATATTCCACCATCCGTGCCAACCTAATCATTAACTTCCACTCCGGGGTGCATGGCATTATCTCTGCAAGCATGATGGGAAGAAATCTGATAAGTGTCCACATTTGTGAAGCCTTTGCTTCACCTTGACTCGAGATCCTACAACCTTCAATGGCAGCGGCTTGTCCCTTCTGTCGACACGTGAGTACTGAAATCGGTTGATAATGTTATTGATGACTTCTATCCCCACCACTTTCTTCTTCAAGCATATGTCTGTCAGCACCTGTGAGACTGTGTATGGCACAACACCTTCCAAAACGTCATGGACAGCATCAGGCGGGAAACCATCGGCAGTTCTGAATGTTCCAATTTCTGTCAGTATACTTCTGGACTTGAAAGCTGATTGCACTCCCTTAGCAAGTTTTTCCAGTTCTCTCTCAAATGGGCTTTTGCCATCCGATGTCCGTAATTGACTTCTGGCATCACTCAGTGATGTCATTGTTTGTATCTCAGCGCAGGACCTCATACAAAATCTGCAGCCAAAGCGACTGATGCTGAAATTTTCACTCATCTTCAGAAGCGTATGTGCTCCTAAATTATCCGCAACCATGAACATGACTCGAACCATCGCCTTATCAGACTCATTTCTGATTCTCACACCATTCGCCTGCAGCTCCTTCAGATCATCAATCAAAGGTTTTAAATATCATCGATAGCGTATGATTTCATAAGGCGTGTGTTAAATGGCAGGGCCAAGAAGATGCTTATCGTTTTGGACCTCAGCCATGGCTGGAAATTTCCAAACGTGAAGTATACAGCTCCCATCTTGGTAAGGGGAGCGTGAGGCCCCAGTGCGTTCCCTCTCTGGAACTCATCGAAATACAGTATAATGTCCACATAACTTCCTTCCCTCGCATGATGAAGAATTCCAGAGTACAAGCCTGTGAAGTGCAAGCCCCCTGTAGGCAGGCCTTCCAAGTCCAATTGCTTTGCCCAGATCAAAGCTTCAATTTGTTCCCTGATTGGAATATACTGGAAGCTTCGTTTTTTACCCAAAACATCGCTTCCCAGTTCTACAGTCTGTGGACAGACAAGGCCTAACCTTTCTTTGCAAAATTTTGTCAGCATGAGAGAAGATTGAAACTCGCGACAAGCGTTGACTGTTTCGAGCTCCATGGGAGCAGGCAAGGAAACTTCTGGAAGTTTTTGTTGGAGATCTTGCAGTGTACCTTGGCAGACTCTTTGCATTTCTGCAGCGATCATGGAACATGTGCTGTCATTTACATTATGATCGGTCCTCAATCTGAGCAAGAACTGCGCAACTCCCTCGCGCTGTTGACAACGAGAAGTGCTGGCTTCTTCATTGCTTTCGTTTTCGCTTGCTTCACCATCCGCTTCATCAAATGAAATAGTATCCAATAGAAATCCTTGGGATGTTTTTGTAGAAGTAACATGCTGGTGTTTTTTTAGGTGCCTCCGTAAACATGTCACCGAAAAAAATCTTGCGGGACAATTGAAACATTTCATGGAAAATCCTGGGTCATTTCGATGGACCTTGCAATGGCGCAAGAATAGAGATTGGTTATGATGTCGGAATGAGCAAAAGTGGCATCGGTACATTGTATGGTATTAGCTTCTTCACAGCCCGAAGTGATGACTTTCCTGCGGAGAACGTATTAGATGACTAATAAATTAGGTAGATATTACTCTCCGTTCATGAATACATGAATGTTGAGTAGATGAATGCCGACAGATTCTGGAGTACAGGACGGAATCGAGGACAAACAGGCAGTGCCAGCTTGTGCTTGAAAAACGATGGCATGCTAACCCTGGTGGAGGTGGGGAGGAGGGGGTTGTTGAGCAAAGAACACCCTCGGGTTTTCTGATGGTGACAGAAAACAGCAACACAAGAACCACCGTACTTGACCCATCTTAACTTGTATTCATCTTGCAGCTTCTCTATCGTTTAAACCCTGCCCCCCTTCGAACTCGGCACCTATGCGGGATAGCGAAAAAACGTGAAAGCTGGTTTTCAGTCACTTTTTGGCTCAGGTCGATATTGAGGTCATGACAGGTCAAAGGAGGTGACATGTTAGAGAAGAGTTTCTGGGCTCTGGTTTCTGATAACTTAGAATTGAGTTAGTTAATAGAATATAATAGTTAATAGAATAAAACGTGAAAGCTGATTTCCAGTCACTTTTTGGCTCAGGTTGATATTGAGGTCATGACAGGTCAAAGGAGGTGAAATGTTAGAGAAGAGTTTCTGGGCTCTGGTTTCTGATAATTTGGAATTGAGTTAGTTAATAGAATATCATAGATAACAGAATAGAACTTAATTGAGTTAGAATAAATTTTTAGCCATAATTCGCTTCCTCTTCTTACGGTGAATCGAATGATGCATGATATGACTATACAAGGTGGAAATATAAAAATGACCTGACCTCAGGTCAGGTCACGGTCAAGGTCATATCACGGTCAAGGTCCTGCAAACTTATTGACCCAAGTCTGAAAACCTGTTCAAGTAGCCCAGATGACCTATTAGAGGTTACAGGTCAAAAATTGAAAAAATAAAGCTGGAAAGGGGCCAAGGATACTACGATTGCGAGAATATTGAGGGATTCTCAGCTGTATCTACACAAATACGGCCCAATTTCTGTTTCCTCCATGCATTTCCAATGCAGAGGTCATGATCTGTATCTGACCCTAGGTCATCGATATAAAAAATACCGGAACATATTTAGATGTAGATGTAGATGTATATGTATTTTGTAGCACCCGGTGCAGCCGACCCGGGTTCAAGGCCCGGCGGCTTCCCTGAACAAGGAGCAAGCTGGCTCCCGAGCAACCCTTCCAACAGGGAGAGAGTTGGCGACGCCATATGACCCTGGCAGTTGGTGCGTCGATAAGCCCCAATAATTATTATGTAGCACCCGGTGGGTCAATTATATGATAAATAATATAATATATATATATGATATGAGTTTCAACTGAATAGTTCAACCATGTTCTTATTTATGCTATCTTAAAAAAATTAAGATGAGGTAACTGATCTGCATTGGTGACCTGACCTGAGATGACCTCACCTTAAAATTATGGGAAAAGTTGCAGAACTGATCAAGAATAAGGTGAATCATGTACGGCGGCGCTTCGCGCCGCCGTTTTTTGGTGCCGCCGAAAAACCGAGTGGGGGGGTGTTCCAACAACCCCCACCGACGCGAGGTTTAAGTGTGGAACTTGTCAGGTCAGGCCGCCAGCATTTTGTCTGCCCGCCATCAGATTTTCACATGCTTTAAAAATGTCAGCTCTAGGTATGACGTCATGCGTGGCATGGAGCGCCCGTACGGCGGTTGCCGGTGGGGCACGCCTATCCAATAAGTTATTAATTGAAAACATAGACGTAGGAGCTGCGCATGAACAGGGGGCAGGAGGACATGACCCCCTCAATATTCGTGATTCTTGACCATTAACCCTATGGCGTTGACTGGAAAGAAATGACTTCAGAAGGCACCTTGTCCCTCTCCCCACAATAATTCTGGACGTTCCTACACATATGATTATGGATGTTATGCAAGAATTCAAGATATACCTATAGACAATAATAGTGAACACCACATCTGATCCAGCTGTCTCCGTTCATGTTTTCACCCGATTTTTCTTGCGTTTTCCAATTGCAAGCTATTACGCCACCTTTCTTTGAAAAAAACAAACGCTTACGTTTGTTTTTCCCATAGGCGTAGGAACCGGGGGGCCAGGGGGCCACTGGCCCCCCCCACTTTTCTGTGATGGGCCCCCGCAACGGAGATAATAATATCAACAACTGTGATATCAAGCAAGAAACTCAAACTGGCCCGATAGCTTGCCCCGGAACCCCGTTAAACTTACCTGTGCCCCTAAACTAAGTTGAGGTCCTATGAGTTGATTTTAAGGTCCCCTGAGCTTCTCGGGGCCCCTGAACTGGCCTCTGATGCCATACGAGCTAATCTGGGCCCTTTGAGCTGAACTGAGCGCCCCTGAGATGGTTTGGGCAGCATGAACTGTTCTAGGATGCCCAAACTGAGCTAGGAGCCGTAACCTTAAACAGGGCCCCGTGAGTTGGCCAGAACCTATATCCACCGACCTGGTGGGCCCCTGAGCTGAGCTGGGACCGCAAAGTTAATATTGTCCCTTGAGCTAATCTGGATGCCCTGTGATGCACAGAAGACCCTAAACTTATCTGAGGCCCTGCACAGGAATAGGGCCCCTGCTCTGAAATTGGGTTATAAGCTTTAATTGAAACCCTGAACTGTTCTGAAACCCCAAATATGCCGACAAGGGGCCCTGGATGATCCGAGCCCTTAAGTTTATCCGGTCATCAGAGATAATATGGGCCTCTGTGTTGAACTGAGGGCCCCTGAGATGGTCTGGGACCCCTATAAGGCTTTACAGCCACTGACCTGGCGGCCGTGAGCTTGAATGGGCCCCTTGAGATGTTCTGACAGTGGTGTAGCCAGGGGAGGGGTCTCTGGGGTCCGCGGACCCCCTTGGGCTGACCTTATGCACTAAAAACACAAAAATTGATTTCGGGGGCCCCTGAGCCTGGTCTCGGGGGGCCTCCGGAGCTTGGTCACAGGAGGCCCCCGATAATCGGTATCTAGGGCTCCAGAGTACCGAATATTGATCTTGGGGGACCCCTGTGCTCAGTCTCAGGGGGTCCCGAGCTTGGCCTCAGGGCCCCCGAGCTTGGTCTCAGGGCCCTTCCCCCGAGCTCGGTCTCACGGGCCTTTCGATTTTCGTCTCAGGGGCCCCGAGCTTGGTGTCTGGGGCCCTCCGAGCTTGGTCTCAGGGAGCTTCCGAGCTTGGTCTCAGGGGGCCCTTCGAGTTTGGTCTCAGGGCCTCCGAGCTTGGTCTCAGGGGCCCCCGAGCTTGGTGTAAGGGAGCCCTCCGAGCTTGGTCTCAGATAACCCCCGAGCTTGGTCTCAGGGCCCCAAGCTTGGTCTCAGGGGACCCCGAGCTTGGTCTCAGGGATGCCCCCAAGCTTGGTCTCAGGCCCCCTCTCCCTGAGCTTAGTGTCAGGGGCCCTCGAGCTTGGTCTCAGGGGGGCATCCCAGGGCATCTGATGCATAAGGCTGACCGTATGCACTGGAAAACACGAGCATTGGTCTCGGGGGGCCCTGATCTTGGTCTCAGGGGGCCACCGAGCTTGGTCTCAGCGCCCCCCGAGCTTTGTCTCAGGGGCCCCGAGCTCGGTGTCAGGGGCCCTCCGAGCTCGGTCTCAGGGAACGCCCGAGTTTGGTCTCAGGGAACCCCCGAGCTTGGTCTCAGGGGCCCCTGATCATCGGTATCGAGGGCTCCAGAGTACCGAAAATTGATCTCGGGGGCCCCTGAGCTCGGACTCACGTACCTTTCGATCTTGGTCTCACGGGCCTTTCGATTTTGGTCTCAGGGTGCCCCAGAGTTTGGTCTCAGGGCCCCCACGAGCGTGGTGTCAGGGGACCCCTGAACTTAGACTCAGGGGCCCCGAGCTTGGTCTCACGGGCCTTCCGAGCTTGGTCTCAGGGGACCCCGATCATCGGTATCGGGGGCTCTGGAATACCGAATATTGATCTCGGGAGCCCGTGAGCTTGGTTTCAGGGGCCCCCGAGCTTGGTCTCAGGGGACAACCGAGCTTGGTCTTAGGGGGGCGAGCTTGGTCTCATGGGCCTTTCGATGTTTGGTCTCATCGGCCTTTCGATCTTGGTCTCACGGGGTCTCGAGCTTGATCTCAGGGAACCCCGAGCTTGGTCTCAGGGAGCATCCGAGCTTGGTCTCAGGGTCCCCTCGAGCTTGTGGTCTCAGGGGCCCCCGAGCCTGGTCTCAGGGGTTCAGGGTCCCTCGGGGTGCCCCCGACTATTGATATCGAGGAACTCATGCGTGAGGCACGAGCATTGGCCTCATGAGACCCAGATTTTGGTCCCAGGGGCCTCCAGGCCTGGGTTCAGGACCCCCGAGCATCGGCATCGAGGGGCTCCAGAGCACCGAGCATTAGTCTCGGGGGAGGGGGGCTCGAAATATTGATCTTGAGGGCCCCGGAACATCGGTGTCGAGTTACTCCTGAGAAAAGTGCGAGAATGGGTCTAAGGGTGCCCCTGAGTCTGATCTAAGTGGGACCCCGAGCTTGGTTTAGGACCCCCGGGCATCAGTATCAAGGGGCTCCGGAGTATTGGTCTAGGGGGAGCAATTATTTTAGGGGCCTCCAAATGGTGATTTCGGAGGGCCCCCGAAAGTGTGGATGCAGTGGTGTAGCCAAGGGGGCCCTAGGCGTCCGCAGACCCTCACCCCTTGGGCCAATCTGAACCACTGCAAAGGATTCTCTGATCACGGGGCCCCCAGAGTCAGTCTCAGGGGCCCCTGAAGATTCGTTCTCAGGGCGTCCCGAGTCGGCCTCACGGCCCCCGCCCTGAGAGTCGGTCTCATGGCCCCCGAAAGTAGATTTCGGGGGCCCCAGAGGGTTGGTCTTAGGGGCCCCAAAAGTCTGTATCAGCGGGCCCCCAGAGAGTGGTTCTCAGGACCCTGCAACACAGTCTATTTCAGGGGGAGGGGCCCTGAGAGTCAATCTCAGAGAACCCCAAGAGTCGGTCAAGGGGACCCTAAGAGTCTGTCTTAGGGGACCTCGAGATTCGGTCTCGGGGTCCCCCTGAGTGTCTGTCTCAGAGAACCCCAAGAGTCAGTCTCAGAGCACCCCAAGAGTCGGTCTCAGGGGGCCCTCATAGTCTCACGAGCTTCTCTCCCAGGAGTCAATATTTAGTTTCCGGTGGCCCCGAGAGTTAATCCGGGGGTCCGAGAGTTAGTCTAATTTGATCTGCAGAGTGCTGGTTTTAGGGGGCCCCAGAGGGGTAATTTTGGGAGCCCTCGAGATTTAGCCTCAGGCTGTGCCCCCCCGAGTTTTGGTATAAGCGGCCCCGAGAGTCAATCTCAGGGAGCACCCAAAAGTTAGTCTCAGAGGGCTTCCGGTTGTCAGTCTCAGAGACATCCGAGAGTTAATCTCGGGGTTCTGAGAGTAATTTCCAGAGGTGCTCCCGAGTTTTGGTCTCACGGGCCCGGAGTTAGCCTTTGGTCCGCGAGAGCTAATCTGGAGCCTCCGAGTCAGCCTCAGGAATGCCAAAGACTCAGTCTCAGATGTGATTCCACCAACCACCCCCCCGGGGTGTTTGTCTCAGGGGCGCCCTAGAGTAAGTCTCAGAGGGCTGTCGGAAGTCATTCCCAGCCCCCTCCCCCACCCCAAAGACAGCCTCAGGGGACCCCAATAGCTAATCTGGATGGTCACGATAGTCAGTCTCAGCCCCCCCCGTCCAGAGCAAATCTGGGGGCCCAATAATTAGTCTCAGAGGTGCTGCCGATAACTAATCTCAGGAGCCCCGAGAGATTCTCAGGGGCCCAGTTTTGATCAAGAGGCGCCGTGAATCGGTCTCCGAGACCCCCTGAGATCTAATCGGGAGAGTGGCCGAAAATTAGCTTTGTGAGTGCCGCCAAGTGTTGGTCTTAGGTGGCCCCAGAGCTGAAATAAAAATTTTCAAAATCATTTGCCTCGGAAAAAATGTACCTACCCCTATTGCTTACTAAAAAAGGACAAATTGAAACATGTCTTAACCCTATTTCCGTCAGGCTCCCGGCTACCCCTATTTCCGGCAGGGGGGGCAATATCGGCCCCCCTAAGATCTCGTAATCTAACCGGCCGATTTTGAAAATTCAAAGTGCCATAGATTCCTCTGCTGCTAAACTTTATTTTGAAAAAAGAAAATTTCAAAATTTTTATTTTTTAGGAGAAGGTCGTGCAAAATATACAATTTTTGTGTATTTTTTAGATTTTCCATAACCCTTGTCTCTGTTGTACGATTTTCACAAAACGAGTTCAGATTTACAAATAATTGACCCAAAATTTTCATATACTCGAGTTACGCAAAAATTCGAAATTCAATGGCAGTTCCAGGACCAGGACTATGAGGGGAAATATATACAACCTAAAAAGTTTTTGTTACGCGGATTAGAAGCCGTCATATACTGCTTGGCATCTTTGACACATAAATAAATGAGAAAAAAAGTGAAAAACTCATCAGGGGCGGATGCAGTAAGGTAAAACAGTGGGGTAAAATACATACCAACAATATGCGAATGGTATGCATGAGTATATTAGTCCCTCGACTAGTTGAAATTTAATTTCTGATAATTTTTACCCTCCCATGGCAGCTCTGGGAAAGGGGGTGACATAGGCGGATCAAGGACTCGTCGTGGGGGGGTGGGGGTGATTGGAAACACATTTTCAATATACAACGATATTGAGTCGCGGCGGTGATACTGGCTGGGAATATACATTTTGAAAATGTGTAGTGACTGGACACGCCTCTGGTAATCTAGAATTGGGTTATAACTATTTTGAATTTTCATATACCCAATTGTATTCGCCCTGACATGGCTGTAAGCAGTCTTCTCACTTACTAACGTTTAGTCCTTCTTGATAACATTCCCCCCATTTTGAACTGCTGTAACCGCCCCTGATGAATACAAATAGTGACAATTGTGAATGCACTATCATCTCACATAAAAAATGATATAATAAAACCATATAACTGGTATCAGGATCAGCAGAGACGGCTTCCTTTTACAAAAAACCCATCGCATACGATAATACTTGGTTTGTGGATAGAACCTCCCCAAAAACCCAGCCATAGCTCCGCCCCTGGTAAACGTATAATCTTGAAAATTTCAGAAAACCTGCCTGTACTAGTTTTAGGAAAAGTCAGGAAGTTTCAAAGTTCTATCGCAAGCCGTTTCGGAGATATTCTCGAAAAACCTGAAGGGGGGCAATATTAGCCCCCCTGCCGGAAATAGGGTTAAGGCACCATTATCAAAGGAAAGGTAAAAATTAATCTAATTTTACCATAAGAGCAAATCGAACAGGGAATTTGGCACTTTAGTCAATTCTTAATCTATTAGCTTAACACCAATAACTACATTCCTAAATATTTTGAAATAAACAACTTTCCAATATTTTCGTAGGAAACCAAACAAGGGTAATGACAGAAATTGATGAGCATAATCTCAAAATGAAAAATTTGTATGAAAGGTTGTAAATAACAATAACAGAGTGAGCCAAGGCGATAGATATCTTGGGCGCCTTTTGTCTTGGTAATTCGTTCGTTTACAAGATAGCAAGGGTAAGAAAATAACTGGAATTCAACAGGATCTGTCGACGGAATAGAGGTTTGTAACGTTCGGAACACACTACCATATCCCTTGTATCATTATTCGTTTTTTTCGTTTCTTTGGAAATTTCCTGATTAAAGAGTTCATGGATTCGACACCGGGAAATAATAATAAACTTCCCGAAATATGGCTCAAAGCTGTTATTATAGCCACGCTACTGTAAGGGTTACATTTGCGCCGGTAGGGATATAACACATTTTTATTGGTGGGGCAGCCAGTTTCTACTCCCAGAGAATCCTTCCATACTTCGTTCCAATTTCACGATAGCAACAGACCAAGTAAATTCGGCAACTTCCTGGAATAACTAGTAATGACCTGAACGATGTCCTGAAACTATTTCACACTCTAACCAAGAAGAGCTTGGCCAGGAAAAATTCAAATTATCACACGTTGGAAATGGTACAACAAGTGGAGACCGGAAAAGCATTACGAGACGGCCGCCTCTGTTCCGTCAGCATCCCACGCCGCGCGGCGCGGACACAAATCCCGGCCCCCAAGATAAATCTGCTGTCGCCGCAGGCCAGGCCCGAGCAGCCTGGCACCACCCAAGATTCACCCTGGCGTCAGAGCCGCGTGGAAGCCGCAACGCCTCACCCATCCCTGCGGCGGTAAGAAGAGGGGGAGGGGTAAGAAGAAATGTGAGAACAATTGGTTACCAGGGCCTCTTTCCGGTGAACAAGCTGGCGTGCACCCAGCCCAGACAACGGAGGGGACAAATAAAAATGACCAGGCATGCTGCGCCAGCAATTTTCAAGGCTACGGACAGGGCCAACCTCACCCCCAGGGCAGTTCAGCATGGCAAGCTCACGGCCAACCCTCGCCTGAGGCAAATACCTTTAGCGCCACTTCGGCGACGAATGGGCCACTTAGGCGTGTCCAAATCCCCCCTTCGACACACCACCCTGCCCTAAAGCGGAAGGGAGGAAGCGCGAAGCTTCGAGAAGGGGATTGGCTACAGCGACCAGGGCCTCCGGCAAAATCAGAAGTCTTGCCCGGAGAGGTGACGTCACCTGGGTTTTGCCGAGAGATGACGTCACACATGAGAAGGCGTCAGACCAAGCCTCAGGCGGTCGCCGCAGAAGAATATATAAGGGAAGATCACTGTTTGGAAGCTCTCTCAGCTCTCTCAGCTCTCTCAGATCTCTCAGCTCTCTCAGCTCTCTCAGCTCTCTCTCAGCTCTCAGCTCTCGCACTCTCTGTGACGCGGGCTCAGGCGTTCTCCCTTTGCCGCAACTCTTTACCAGTGGTGCATCTCTACTATCAGCCTTCCTGCCGACTGCAATGTTTCGCCATCATCAGTCAAGCACGGGCCTCAGCTACAGTATCCATTCTCTCACTCAGGTCGGTCCCGGTTATCTGGAAAGGGTTTCGGCTCCAATCTCCCCCGGCTACTTTCACCAAACAAAAATGCGTTACCTCCAAAATAGGCCTAGAACGAAACTCGTAGTGGACGGCGGGACACCGTCAATTTATTAGACGCGTGTGGCACTGGGGATGTTAGTTTGTAGGTATATTCAGGACATGTAAATTCTTTGGGTGATGTATTAATATTCTTTGTTGACAATTCTTGAAATTCACGGATAGTATACAAATTAAATGATAGCCTTCATCTTTCATTGAAAAGGTGGGGGGGGGCGTATCAATAAAACCGAAAGCGTAAGCTATTGATTTTGACATCATGAGGAGGTAATCATCAGGGTAAATGCTATAGGCGTGCTGTTTCCAGCAGGGAAATCCGGAGGCCGCATTTTAAGCGTGTATGTATCGCCACAGCTTTGTAGATGAAAATAAATTCAAAATGTGACCGGGTGATTTGGCGGGCATAGAGGCGAGAGAAACGCGGTAAAAATATTCGACTATTCGGCGGAATGTTTTCTTCTTCTTATGTTATTGACACCACTACGGCGTCGCTCACCGCTGCGTCCCGGACCGTCATAAAAATTCCGAGACGATGGCCGGCCGGAGAACTGCAAGTTCATCACGGTAAGCATTATTTGAATTCGTTATGCAGAAAAGGTACTGAAGTAAGTTTGAAAATATCCAACTGGTTAGGCGTGATTGCCAATGCACTTCTATCCGGCGGCGATGGAAGATCTGTGAGTCCACGACAGTATGTAGGCAAGGGTAAATAGATGTTTTATTGCCGACCCTGGCCCTAAATCCAGGTTACTGTACCAATAGCGCAGCTCCCAAGAATAGTGGAAGGACCGGTCGTAGCATTGTTTTCTTTTAACCACGGGTACAATTTGAATTTTCCCCGTGAAAATAAAAAAGGGGAGGGGTACATTTATACTTGCATTGACGCCCGATTCACAGCGATTTCTGCCGGCTGCCCGTTCGTAGATTGGGTACTGCTAGCGGACTGTGTCTTAGGCAATGCCTTTTTTCCATCCCCCACTGGTACAGGAAAATAGATTCACCATTGAGATCTTATCATTGATACAATGATCTGATCGTTGATATGGTGCCTCGGCCGATCCAGTGGGTAAATCTGAACCAATCCTAGTGATCCGTGGCAACCGGTGGTACATCTGTATCGGGTTCGACCCCCCAACGCGGAAGCTAAATACAAAGGGGAAGGGTGAAAATTACCCCGTAATGGAAAGTAGCAGTAAACTATATAGTCAAACAATAGTTGGGCGGGCCCGGCAGTGTCTGAGACGTTCCTGTCTAGGCCAATAGGCAGTGTCAGAGTTTTGGTTACAAAAGGTTGAATTGATCACGATCGTGTGATTTAGTTGACGTGCAGAGAAGAGAAAATAAGCAAAAATTGTCCATTAGCAGTCTCGGCCACAGAAATCTTTGACTACAGACAGGCGAAAAAACATCGTAGTGGAGGGATCCCGTCAAATGTAGCTGAGCTCCCTCCAGGGATTTGCGGGCAGTTTCTAGTCGTGAGGTGGCTTCGTAGTAAAGGTAGTTGTCGTTGATGAAACTAATTCCACAGCCAGAGGAGGAGGGATGCATCTAAAGTAGGTCAAGGGGACCAGAACACAAGTTACCGTTCCCTCAACGAAGTGATGATTCCGATTGATACCTGTCAACTCCAAGGCGCTGGACAGTAGCCTAACCGGCTGAAAGAAGGCGTTTCCTTCTCCTGGGTGGAAAAGGGTGAGACTGACCGTGGTCTCAATAGCCCAAGAAGCCCTTCAAAACCACTGTCCACGAAGTACGATTATGATTGACACCTGTCAACTCCAAGGCGCTGGACAGTAGCCTAACCGGCTGAAAGAAGGCGTTTCCTTCTCCTGGGTGGAAAGGGTGAGACTGACCGTGGTCTCAATAGCCAATGAAGCCCTTCAAAACCACTGTCTACGAAATTATGATTATGATTGACACCTGTCAATTCCAAGGCGCTGGACAGTAGCCTAACCGGCTGAAAGAAGGCGTTTCCTTCTCCTGGGTGGAAAGGGTAAGACTGACCGTGGTCTCAATAGCCCAAGAAGCCCTTCAAAACCACTGTCTATGAAATTGCGATTATGATTGACACCTGTCAATTCCAAGGCGCTGGACAGTAGCCTAACCGGCTGAAAGAAGGCGTTTCCTTCTCCTGGGTGGAAAGGGTGAGACTGACCGTGGTCTCAATAGCCCAAGAAGCCCTTCAAAACCACTGTCTACGAAATTACGATTATGATTGACACCTGTCAACTCCAAGGCGCTGGACAGTAGCCTAACCGGCTGAAAGAAGGCGTTTCCTTCTCCTGGGTGGAAAGGGTGAGACTGACCGTGGTCTCAATAGCCCAAGAAGCCATTCAAAACCACTGTCTACGAAATTACGATTATGATTGACACCTGTCAACTCCAAGGCGCTGGACAGTAGCCTAACCGGCTGAAAGAAGGCGTTTCCTTCTCCTGGGTGGAAAAGGGTGAGACTGACCGTGGTCTCAATAGCCCAAGAAGCCCTTCAAAACCACTGTCTACGAAATTACGATTATGATTGACACCTGTCAACTCCAAGGCGCTGGACAGTAGCCTAACCGGCTGACAAAAGGCGTTTCCTTCTCCTGGGTGGAAAAGGGTGAGACTGACCGTGGTCTCAATAGCCCAAGAAGCCCTTCAAAACCGCTGTCTACGAACTTGCGATTAAGGATTAGGAAGAAGGGTTGGCCCAGGAAGTAAGAAGGAATTAGGTTGATAGGAAGTGGGGATTGGAGGATTTTTAAGGGCCAGAGGATACTGGGGCATAAGAATAAAGGAAATGGGGGCCCAGAGGATGAGGATACGAGGTTTATGAATTTGGGGGCCCAGAGGATGAGGATACAAGGTTTTAAGGTCGAGTGGAATTTAAGTATGGGAGAGTTGGAGACATTGACTCGGGTAACGCGTGCACAAATAGAGCAAAGTTGAAAGAACAGAATAGGTAAGAAAACCTACATTTTTGCCAGACCAGTTTAGACTGATAACAAGAGCATGGGGAAAGTATGTTCTCTATGTTGTGCCGAACTTTTAGGGAACATTATCAGTACCCGAGTTTGGTTGATGTTGTAAGTCCAACCGGTAGGCATCGTCAACCTGCAGGATGAACGGAACATCGACATCCTGATTATACCAAGAACCCAAGGTACAACGACATTGAACGCTTAGATGGTGTCGAGGGGGAACAAATTAGGGCTTTCACAGTCTCAACGATGGGGAGGAGTGCATGATGCGCAAATGAAGCAGTTGAGAGCATGGATGGACATATGAATGAAATAGTTTTAAGGCTCGACAGGGCTAGTGAAAGAGCCGGATCTAAGCATTCATGTTGCAAAAGGGATGATATAAATGTTCATCCAGATAACATCTGGAATGGGACGATTGAGCGAAACTAAAGGGTGTAAACGACGGTATTTTCACCATTACCTCGTAACTGATACAGGAGTAATCTTGATTAAGAAGTAACAACGGGGTCGTGAGAGTTAAGACGATCGTGGTACCGCTCCTATGCGGGAAAGCCTGCCAGTCAAAGTAGGTTCAGAACACAAATAAGCGCAGCTAATAACCCACCGATTTGAGACAGGTTAACCCGGAGGGCAAGGTCAACCCGAAAGCCTATAAGGTGACCCAAGCAGCCGGGAGGGGTGGGCCGTTGTAAACCGAATCCAGCCCTTGGACTTGTCCAGCGGGGGTTTGGACTGCTGTAGCTTGTGTGTCTGAGCTTACGAAAGCGGTGCAATACCTTCTTGTTGCCTCTCACAATATAAATATTTTTTGTGTGTTGCGCCCGCAACATGGGCGACCGGCGGAGGCGTGTGCACACCGCCACCAGCGGGACGCGGCACTGCGTATCGCCCGAACGGCGCGCGCCATCGGCGCGAATCGTCGCCGACCGATGCCGGACGGCCAGCCGACCGTCGCGCGCACCCGACCGCCGCCGCCACGGTCGCCCAGCGGTGCTCCCCGTCACACTACCATATAAGGTATGGGCCACGCTTAATATTTGGTGACCTTAATTTACCAACACTTGGTGGGATCGAAAAAATCAAGCTATTAACAAAATAAGAATGAATGCTTAAAAGGCGCAACAAAATTTCCTTCGTGTGAATGTTATAATGTTAAAATTCTATACAAAAGATATAGGAGATGGGCCCGGTTACCAAGGGGACCCCGGCCTGGGGCCCCTGACGGTAGTCGGACCCCCTTGGCCGAATCCTGGCTACGCCACTGTGTTCTGAGACTCTATATCAGCCACCCTTGGACCCCCCTAAGCCTAACTGGGGCCCTGAGCTAATCTGGGTACCGCTGTGCTTAACTGGGGCCTCTGATCTGGTATGGGGGCCCTGAACTGTTCTAGCATAATTGAGCTAAGCTGGGATCCGTGAGCTTGAACAAGTCCCTTGAGCTGTTTTGAGAACCTACATAAGTCGACCTGGGGACCACAGAGCTGAACCGGGCCCCTAAGCTAATCTGGCACCCTGTGCGAATCTGGAGCTCCCCTGTGATGAGCTTCTAGGGGTCCTGTGCTTATGTAGGGTCCCTTGATAAGCTGGCCCCGAGGCTAATGCACTGGTCTGGGCCCTTGAGCTGACTGATCTGGGTTCCTGAGCCATGGTCTGGACCTTGGGGCCCTCCGAGATAATTTAGCGGCCCCTGGGCGGCATAGGTATAGGAACCGGGGGTCAGGGAGATACTGCCCCCTTTTTTTAGGTGGGCCCCCGCAACGAATATACAAATATCAGCAACTTTAATATAAAACAAGAAACCCAAACGGGCCCGATAGCTTGTCTGAGAACGTTCAAGTTCGGTAGTACGCTGCCTGCAAGCCCCTGGAGGAGGAGCGCTTCGTAAAAAAGCCAAGGCACCTACTACCCGAGTGTTTCCAAATGAGTCCCGAGAACTGGGCCCAAGCAAACCCCATCCCATATCAATACAAACACAAAATATGAATCGGACACGGACCCCGCGCCAAATGCCGAGCAACAATCGTCCCTGAGCCATCGAAAGGCGCGACGTCTTTCGATGCCAGGGTTATATGGCGTCGCCAACTCTTTCCCTGTTGGAGGGATTTCTTGGGAGTCAAATTGCTCCTTGCACAAGGAATCTGCCGTACCTTAAACCCGAGTTGGTCGCGTGGAAAGCAAGGTTGCTAACCACTATAACACCATGCCCATACCTCCTCGGCATCACAAAGCTGGCCATCAAGTACCTACATTGCACTCGCAGTCATGCTGGAACTCTGCATTTTAGGCATCGAAATATAGCTAGGCGTATTTATTGTGATCAACCTTCACCTAAATCAATCTCTAATGATGGCAAGAAAGGATCTGTAATATCCTAAATAAATGTTCCCATTTTCGTCATTAAATAAGCAAATACAAGTTGATTAGGCATAGCGAAGTGAGGCTATTTGGTATCAAAGCATTGTCTGTAGTTTTCTAAACAGTTCTTAATTTTGTAAATGTGATGAAAAGGGCATAAACATCTGTAAATATAAAAAACGTGTTCGTGGTAAAAAATGATTGAAATCCTTCAAAAAAGCTTAAAAATGTATTTCGGATTTGAAATAGGTCTAGGTAAAAAACCAAAAAATGTTTTTTTTGGCGTTTTAGCATGATTTATTAGATCATAATAGGTACAACTCGAAATCATAGGGCAAAATGTATTTTCTCAATTTTCCATATATTGACATCCTTGTGTGCATGCGTGCCTTATTGACACCAAACGAGCTAACTAAAATTTTTTTATAATTATGGGCCTCCGTGGACTGGGGCCCCCCTTGAGGTGGGCCCCCTCTAAGGCTGGCCCCCTTTTCAAACCGTTCCTACGCCCCTGGTTTTTTCCACCTTCCGCTGCCGTGCTGCCAATGACTTAACCCACAATGCATCAATCTTTTGAAGACCCGATTGGTACCAGCAGAGCATAAAAGTGTACAACTAGCATTTCACTAAATTCATTATCAGCTTTGCCATTTGAATCCATACACATGTATTTCCGGACATTTCGGACATTCAGACATTTACAAGGGCATGCACACAGGTGTGGACGAGTTGCATAATATAGGAAAGGATAGAGTGAGCACCGGGTAGGTCTGTAGTGTAGCCAGCAGGGGACGGGAAGACAATCTATGTGTCCGTCTTCGCCCTCGGTTGACAGGTGAAAGTTTTGAATTTGGTGCTGATGTAAATAATGATTACAGCTTTCTTTGGCGGCAAATATACCTTTACTCTTATATGTACTGGGATGAGACATTAGAAGACTGATGCACTTATTTGGATGAGGGACAACATAACCGGAGAGGGAAACAAGTCTACGAACAACTATTGATTTTTAGGGCTTATCTACGAATAACTACGATGGGATACGAGACACACCACATACACACACACGCACGCACGCACGCCCACACACACACACACACACACACACACACACACACACACACACACACACACACACACACACACACACACACACACACACACACACACACACATAACCTGAGAGGAAAACAGGTCTGCGAACTATTGATTTTTGGGGCTCATCTACGAAAAACTACGATGGAGTGCGAAACACACAGTCGCACACGCACGCACGGACGCACAGTCACAGTCACTTGGGGAGGACATCCCGCACACAACGTTCGATCGCACCTCACCAGACCTTAAGGGCCTGCAGTGCTCGTGCATTGAAGGGTGAGCCAACGGTAACGGGAGACTGTCGGCTCCGTGTGAAACAAAAGAGAAATGGACGTGTAAAACATGTAACGGTGAATAAGGCGTAAAGGAGCACTAAATACAAGCAATATCACTGAGGAATAGAACACGAAAAATTAGAGTAGGAGCCTCAGTAATGATCTATAAATATTTTTTTGACTACTTTCTTAAAGATGAACTTACTACTAGGGACATCTGAGAGATTTCTGATTCTACTGGCAATATTTTCATTCCAAATCCTGGGAGCAGAGATGAATAAGGAAAATGTTCTGTACACCAATGAAGTGAAGGGAACTTCAAAATGCTTGGGCTGTCTGACGACCCTGTTTCTTTCATGATCAGAAAGGGCAAATCTTTCTGCAAGTGGCCTTGGAAGTGAGTAGACCAGAAAGCTATGGAGAACCATTAGTTGGAACAGTATGACTAGGTCGTGAATTTTCAGAATGCAATACTTTTTGAAGATTGGGCTGGATGGAGCTATCCGGTCTGCAGAGTCAATGATACGGACAATTTTCTTTTGGAGAATCTTCAATCGAGTCAGTTTTGAAGGATATGTAACTCCCCAGACTTGTATTCCATAGGATAGATGGGAGAGTACTAGAGAGTTGTAGAGAAGGACGATGTGGTTGGGCTTTAGGAATCTTCGTATTCTTGCTATAAGGCCAATGTTCCGAGAGATGGTGACTTCAATGCTTCTAATATGTGGATCCCACTTCAGGTTTTCGTCAATTATTATGCCAAGATACTTTGTCTCAGGTTTGCGACTAAGTTTTTTACCCATTAAGAATATGTTTATGTCAGAATGGTGCGTGTTTTTTGTAAAAATCTGATAAGTAGTTTTTTTTGCATTTACTGTTAGTCGGTTGCTAATTAACCATTTACTGATCTTTGGTAGGTCATCTTGTACGATTGTTTGAAGTTCAAGAGCACTTTTAGCCGAGTATGTTACAACGGTGTCATCAGCGAATTGCAAGAAACGGCATATGGAGGAGCTAAGAGTTATGTCATTTATATAAATAAGGAAAAGTAGAGGGCCGAGGATAGATCCTTGCGGCACTCCGTGCTTCATATCCTGTGGCATAGGGGAAAGAACAGAGTTGTATCGAACTATTTGGGATCGGTTTGCTAAGTATGATTTGAAAAATGTTAAGGAAATGTCAGTTATCCCGTAATAGTGTAATTTCCTCAGGAGAATGGTGTGATTAACCGTGTCAAAGGCCTTCGAAAAATCTAGGTATATGGTAGCACTAATTTTTTTCTGGGAGAGGGCAGACGTAATGTGGTCATGAAGAAGAGAAATTGGCATATAGGTGCTGTGATCTTTCCTAAATCCAAATTGGTCCTCGTTTAGTATATTTTCTGAAGAAATGAACTCCGAGAGTTGTGCGTACACAATTCTTTCCAGAACTTTAGAGATGAGACTGAGCAGACTAATTGGTCGGTAATTATTAAAGGAGGAGGGGTCACCAGATTTATAAATTGGCACCACAATTGCTTTTTTAAAGGGTGATGGGAAAGACCCACTCGTAATACATATATTAAATACATACTCGAGAAAAGGGGCAATGGTTACTGAGATGGCTTGGAGAATTTTTGAGGTGAGACAGTCTGGTGAAGCCGCAGAGGATCCAAGGCTGTTTATGATTGATATGATTGATCGGGCATCTGTGGGATGGAAATAGAATAATGTGCGAGGGTTGTTGGGGTTGGGAAGATATGTCATAGGATCAGTATCCGTGGTCTGTAGATTATTGTTCAAATTAGTAGCCACCGAAGCAAAAAATAGGTTGAACTTGTTGGCGATGTCTGTGTATGAAGTGATATTTGAGTTGTTGTACATGAAGCTATCTGGGAGCTTGTTTTTGGACTTATTTTTGTAGATCATTGAGGACAGGAGCTGCCAAAGTTTGACCGGATTGGATTTGATATCTGCCAATTTCCTGGAATAGTATCGCTTTTTTGCTGACCGAATTAAGCTTGAAAGTCGGTTTCTATAAGTAATAAAGTTAGTTTTGTTAAAGTAAGAAGGTTCTTGGATTGACTTTTTGTACAATCTATTTTTTGTATTTATGCTTTGGAGAAGACCATGAGAAATCCAGGGTTGGACAGGTACATTCCTTCGATCTTTTTGTTTTTGCTTAGTCTCGTTATATCGTTATTGATGGTGTTTGTCAGGAAAAGTGCTGCTTCCTCTGGGTCGGGTATATCATAGACGTGATTCAATTTGTGGGAAAGGGACAAGTTGAGGGCTTCAATGTTTCGAAAGTCAAAAGTGAGTTCAGGTTTACAATAACTTTTTCTTTTCACATTATTCTTAAAGACAATGTTTATGTTGATGGAAATCGGCAGGTGATCACTTATGTCCGAGACGTGGATTGTCGGATTTTTTTATTATGGTTGGGTCATTATGAAAGAAATTGTCTATCAGTGTGCTTGATTCTTGAGTGATTCTGGTTGGTAGTGAGATACACGGGAAAAGACCAAGAGCAGCAAATACATTGAGAAAAAGTGCTGACTGATCAACGGAATTATGTCTCAGAATATCTACATTGAAGTCACCACCAATTATACAGCTCTTGGCTTCTAGGTTCAGTGCGTTAACTACTGGTTCGATGTATTCCAGATAGCCAGATAGTGGAAATGAGGGTGATCTGTAGGTGGAACCAATTATTAAGTTTTTCTTTTGCTGTAGCTTAAGTTCAATGAAGACAGATTGGAATTCAAGTCTGGAAGTTTCAAGATCCTGTCTCCTTAGATATGATATGGAATCACTGACGAATATTGCTGATCCTTTGCCTCTTACTGGGTTAGGCCCACTCACTTCCAATCTATAATTCTTGAGGTTGTAGGATGAGGCAAGAGAAGGATCAAGCCAGGTTTCGCTCAATAATATAATTTTAGGTGCCACCGGTAGCTGATGAATAAGGAGTTCAAGCTTGTCAAAATTCTTAGGTAGAGAGCGAATGTTTATGTGCAGCAAGGATATGTTGGAGTCTGTATGAATTTCATGAAGATTGGTTAAGTTTTTCAAAGTAGAGTATTCACAACTATCTAGTAGAGTTTGAAGTTCAGTCACTGAGATATTCTGATCATTGCCAAGGCACGAAAAGTTTGGTGAGAACTTAGCAGAAGGCATTATGTATAGAAAAAGGTAATCAAGAATAAATCAAATATTCTCTCGTAAACACTTGAAATGACTCTGTTACCTTAACTGGCTAACAGAGATCCGCACAAAAAACAATTGAAAGAGGAATCATGAAAAGATGTTGAACTGACCAACATATGATTACATTGTTTAACGCTTGCCAGTTTGAGAAGATGTGCCTGAGCTTCGATTACCCAGTCTTTTGCTCTTTTTGAGGCAGCCAGGACTGTAGGCCTAGTGCCATCCCCCACACCTTCTTGGAACCCCCGGGATTTACCGAGGTTTGTGTCGCCTTGCCCTGATGACCCAGCAGTCTGAGCAACTATAGTTGTAGATAGTTGGGCAGGAGGCCCCCCGGAGGCAGAGGTCCGCACTGAGATAGAGGTAACAGGATTTGTCTCCAGATGATTGGTACCTGATCCCAGAGTTGACCCACTAGATACAGGGCTCCCAGGGGGGCAGGAGGTTGACTCTAAGACTGGACGCTTAGGAGAGGAGCAGCAATTCTGCTGCACCGAGGGCAAGGATACACGACGGGCATCAGCTGCATCTGCAGAAGGTGTGGCTGCTGGGGCCCGCTCAGTCTCACCCGTGGGTCCAGAGGCAGTCTGAGACGCTGGGGATGACTGGGTCATTCTCATGGCACTAGGGTTGGCTTGAATACCAGCACCAGCTGCTCTACATAAAGCCAAAATGTCCTCCCTGGTTGCACCCACCTCTACCTCAAATGCCTTCGTGCAACCCTTGGGTTTTACAAATATCCGTCCCCGGTTCGTGTAATGGGTTAGGAGTGGGGAGCTTTCCCTGGGGTAGTGAAGGTCCTTTAAAGTCCTGACCACTGCCATCCGCTCAGCTGTGAGGCTCTCATGTACCGCAAGTCCCCTTTTGGTTGGTCTGGTACGCTGTCCGTAAACTGCCTCACGCTCATGAAGATTTACAAACCGGAGGAGAACTGTGTTTTGATTGCGTAGACGGTGACAGGCCGAAATGGCCAGGGGATGTATGGAGATCCCCAGGTACTCCCGGATCACTGATAAAATTCCACTGAGGGTATTCTCACCCGGTTGGGGAGGAGGGATTGCATCGCCCGAGAGAAGTAGGGTCGAAAGCCTGCTGTATTGGGCTTGAACCTCTACAGCTTTACGGATGGCTGCCTGGTCAGTAGCAACTGCAGAACATGTAGTGGTCACAGATGCGAGACTAGCCTCAACTTTTGTACATTTGGAGTTGACCAAAGTCAAGTCCTTTTCCACTACCTCCCTGCGCACAATGTTTTCCGAGACCACAAATTGGAGTCCTTGAACTTCAGACTTCAGTTCATTGACCACGGATTTTAGGTTTTCTACTTCCTTTTTCAGGGAATAGTTTTCCTCGGTAAGGCGATCAAAGCGGGAGTCCACATATTTCGAGTTGACAGGTGCCATTTTAGAAAAATCTGATAAGTAGTTTTTTTGCATTTACTGTTAGTCGGTTTTTGATTTGATTTGATAAAAACTGAGATGAATATAAGATTTACTTTGAACTGATCATAAACTATCAGTGGCACAAGCGGAGTAATTAATGCAGTAATCTCAATATAGCAAAAGTCGGAGACCAGAGCAACGAGATAGTTTAGGGGAGTATGCGTCGTCAAACGAGAGGTCGGTGTTGTCAGTCAGGCCCGTAGTAAATGGGAAGGAAGTCAGTCAGTCCAACATCAGGTAACTAATAGCACATTCCTAGAAGATATGGGACAGGGATGGTCCACAAATCAAAGTTGGAGAAAAAAATCAAGCACTCCTGCACAGAACTGAAATGAAGACAAAACTGATTGACCCCACTGCACTTCGCTGGTAAAGCCAATCCCCGTTACGTTGGCTCAGTAAGGCTTCAATAATTGAGCGCCACACTCTCTCGCACCTATCAGAAACACTCAGACAGACAACTTAACGAAGACTTAGAAAAAGACAACGACACTTGCTACCTGACAAGTGAGTTTGAGGCGGAAACTTGTGATTTACGACATGTGGCTTTGAAGGGAATAGAACAACTTAATGTTTATCCCAATAAGAGCAAAGCAATTCACCTGCCGCATGAAAGGCAGCAAATAATTACTGATTTTTTCTAAGATGCCAAGAGCGCTCCGCGAGTTGCCGAAAGGGCTCCTGAGAACAACACCACAGCCACTTACCGGTTTTACCTGGTGCAGATAACAACCAAGAGGAATATAAGTGTCTGACTGTTGATGATAACGCACCACTAAGAGCTAAAAAAAGTTGAAAAACACAGCTGACCTCCAACCAAGAGGGAACGTTTGTCCTCCGAGAAAGCAGCGGCCAAATTATTCTTCTTAGATACCAGTGTGTGTGGAGTGATACTAGTACCACTACCGGTTGCTCTAGTTTGAAGGCGTGTTCCTTATGATGCAACTAGAAGATCTCTTGGTACGGCCTCGGATTCAAAATTAAAAAAAGTGCACCGCGAATCACCTTTTTCGCTCAACTTGTCTGATCTTGGTTCGGCCTCGGAGTTAGATTTTCATTATTGTTCACAACAATCACATTTCTGTCTTCCTCTTCTTCTGGATTCTGACTTCTGGATTTTCAATGACTTGTGTTAGTCATGATAATTCTCGAGTTGTAAAGAGGGAATTCTTGCACTTGGTTCTTGGATTTATGTAATAAACATGCAAACCTTACAACTTCTTTTCATGTCCGTTGTAACGTTCTCTTTATTATGTTGACGTCACAGGGCTACGTAAGCCTGTCAAATTTTTGCCACTTATGGCTATTGAGAACGGGAGAACAGTGATTATTTTTGTCACGAGGTCACAGAAGTTGAAAATCGAGCAGAAAACTTGCTGATGAACTTGTCGAAAAATACTTAAGTTCTTTTGAATTCTGAAAATATGGCCAACTTGATATGACCTCAACACAGTCAATATCTAACCATAATTGAACACAATTGAAATATTTAGGATCTTTAAACTTTTGTCTTACAGACGCTCTATAACACCATCTGCTTTTTCCACTTTTAAAGAAGTTATGGAAGTAAAACCACGACGCTCCAAAAACACGTCCGTCCAGTTCAAGCGCCTCTTACGTATTTCTGTCAGCAATGGGTGCAGAAACACTGGGGCGGCTGCCCCCTAACTTTTCGGACTGTGGTAACAGTGTCCCTCTCAAATTTGGCCCATTTCGAAATTCATTCGGTGATCAGTTAAGTGATAGGCCGAATTTTCTTGGACCCCACTATCGGCAACAAGTTTGCCCACCCCCCCCCTGCAACTTGAGCAAGTTCGTGCGCCTATGCTGTCAGCTGTCATTTGACGTTCACCTACCCATTGAAGGACGCAGGGGCGTCGCCACACAAGTTGGGAGGTGCAGCAAGCATAGATGTTAGGTAGACTAGCACTGCCTGTTTGTCCTCTATTTTGACAGCTAATCTGAAGAGTATATGAAACGTATATGCTACACATCATCATTGGTGGGTCCAGGGGGCAATGGGACCGTGGCTCCAGAAGTCTAAATTAGCATTTTGTGCTCTCCACCCTCTGAGTACCGGGCTTTAGCCATTTTCTTCAAAAGCACTATGTTTTTGCGATTTGCCCCGATCTCCCGAAAGGGTGCTTACCCCCCCCATCCCCGGATCCACCAACGTTTATTATAGACGGCTTAGGAACCGCCAACGCGAAGAAAAGTGTGGTTTAACGCGACCAGACTCATTTTATCAGGCTACGGCAAGTCATTGTAATTATTTAACGTCTGGCTACTGGTTCGCCCGGGTCAATTCTCATATCTGACAAGCAGTCGCCAAGGCAGTTTAGTATTTGTATGCAGTTTTGGATGACTCACCTCCCTTTTCCAGGCGTTGCGCAGACGGTTGAAGTCACTGCCTAATAAAAGACGTTACCTTCTACACTGTTACCACGTACTTCAAACACTAGGAACACCGATTTTCAACGTAGGTACTGCCGCGTCGAGGAGTAAACCGCAACTGAACTGCAAAATTTCAAATGCACGCGCTAGCACCTCCGGGTTCTTCTCATTCAAATACCCTCAAATGACTCCAGCACGTGGCGTCAGTAAATCCTTATTGCACGCCCTCCTGGCGTAGATTTAATCTTTCCGGTTTATTTACGCTTTGACAATGCCATTTTAAGCCACATGTGTTTTCAGTTGATCCTAGTATATTCTGACTCCACATAATCGTGTCTGAAAACGCAACACACCGGAAGCGAATGGAGTCATTCTATTAAGGGGCTGGTGTCATGTTAAGCATTGGTGCTGCCCAACGCCAAAAAGGGCATCGAGATACGCGAGGCAGAATGAAAAGGAGCAAGAATATCCCTACGGAGCTATTTCACCACTGTCAGCGCTCATTGAATTATCGCAAGAGCGTACAATTACATCACATAGTTTCATTTGAGATCAGATTTCGGGGTCGTGGAATCGAATTGTTCCCTTCCACTTCGTGATTCCGGAATATACAGATGACAGGGGTGTGGAAATTTCTCTCCGTGTAGAGCGACCTTGACGAAAACCACACTGACTCTTGCAGAGTAACTGGTTGCTCTCGAGGTACCATACAAGACGTGTATTTACCATTTTTTCAAACACCTTACCAACACATGACGTTAAGGAGATCGGACGAAAGTCGGTAGGCAGGGAACCAGTCTTGCCGGGTTTCAAAATCGGTATAATAGTTGCTTCACGCCACTGGTCCGGAAAATCATTATTACTCCACATATTGTTAAGAATATTTTACAATGACAAGAGAGACAACTCAGGCAAATGACAAAGCATACTGTTTGTGATGGTATCCGGACCGGGCGACACCGGTCTAACGGTGGAGAGTGCCGCCCTGAGTTCAGCTGTAGAAAAAGGGGCATTGTAACGGGCGGAATTATTTTGTCCAAAATCCACGGGCCTTCGCTCGGCTCTCTCACGGATTCGTGTGAACTCCCTACTTTGCAAAGAAATGCTACAGTGGTCCGAAAAGGCCGCCGCCATACACTCCGCCACATCATGCACGTCGGTGATTTTAATCCCATTTACTTCAAGGACAGGGGCAGACGGGGGACGGTCTTTTCCCTGCATGCTCCTTATGCGGGTCCAGACCTGGGTTTGACGGTGTAAAACGATTCACAGTGGAAACGTAGTCTATCCACCACCTCCTCTTGGCGTTCAGTATCACACGGCGTGCAAACGCCCGGGCGCGATTGAAGCTTATGAGATGCAGCTCCGTGGAGTGCCTATTAAAAACCCGGAAAGTATGTTCCGGGTTCCGCCCTTTGATAGCCTAGGCGCCCACTGGAAAAAGCGCCCTACTGATGTCATATGCACCCTTGGATAGCAAAGGCGCCCCTGGACAGCAAACACAACCCTGGATAACACAAGTGCTGTGGACAGCAAAGGTGCCCCTGGGTAGCAAAGGCGCCCCTAGGAAGGCACCCCTTCGGTATTAAAGGCGCCTTTGGATAGCGTAGGCGCCCCCTAGATAAACTAGGTGCCTGAGAAGGAAAATGAGCGCCCCATTGGAAAGTACAGGCTCCCCCTGTATAACATAGATGACCCTTATCCATCTTTCAGCTACCCTGGATTGGAGCAGCGCCCCTCAAGAGCGCCCCTCAAGAGCGCCCCTCAAGGCGCCGCTGGACAAAAAGGCGTCTCCGTATATCAAGGGCACTCCTAGACAATATATGCATCCCTCACACAGAAATAGGCACTTCAGGGAAAGTGAAAGGCGGCCTTTGGTTAGGAAGGCGCCCTTGGACAGCCTAGGCGCCCTTTGCATAAAGCGCCCTACAGATAGCATATGCGCCCTTGGATAGCAAAGGCGCCCCTGGACAGCAAAGTTAACCCTTCTTGAAATAGATTATCTGGACAGCATAGGCGGCCATGGATAAACTAGGCGCCTGAGAAAGAAAACAAGCGCCTCACCTGAGAGTACAGGCGCCCCCAGGATATCATAGGTGTCCCTTTCCATCTCCAGCTGCCCTACTGTCTATGGTTTGGCACACCTGTCCGACAGTCGCGCGCTCTGGTAAAGGCTCGAGCGCTCAATTTGAGCATGGACTACCTTTAACCACATTTCATTAACCTATAACTGAAGGCTTAGTGCTCCATCGCTGCAACCGGGTGCCTTTTTAGTATGTGCGCCTCACTTCCGAGAACGCTGCCCTCACCAACCAGCAGTCCTCCCCGTTCAGCAGATGAGCGCCTCTTTCTGATAATTAGGCACTTTATTTCAGTGTTCGAGCGCCTTATTTCAGAATTTTATTCTCCATCTATTTTGGGCTCCTCCTGGATTGCAGAGGCGCCCCCTCAAGTGCAAAGGTACCCCTGGATAGAAAAGTGCGCCCCATGTTTGCAAAGGCGCTCCAAGATAGCATATGCGCCCCTTAGATGGAAATAGGCACTCCAGGAAAGTAAAATGCTCCCTTTGGGTAGCAAAGGTGCCCTCTTACAGCGAAGGTAGCCCTAGATAACAAAGTTTCTCTGGGCAGCATAGGTGCCCTTGGATAAACTAGTGCCCGGAAGAGAAAAATAGCGCCTCACCGGAGACAAAAAGCACCCCAGGATAACGTAGGGGCATGTATTTCAATCATGTCTGTGATTGAAAATACACCTAGACAGCATATGCGCCCCTGGATAGAAAGACACCCCTGGGCAGTAATGGCGCCCCTGGAAAGCAATAGTGCGCCCCTGTTGAGAAAAAAGCCGCCTCCTGAATAACCTAGGCACCGCCCCCGAAATATCAGATTGCCGTGGATAGAACAGACTGCCTTGAATAAAACAGAGGCCCTGGATAGCAAAGGCGCCCTTTGATAGCATAAGCGTTCCTTAGCAACAATATGGGCGCAACATGAGCTCAAGGTTCATGCGCACCTAAGCCCAATAATAGAGCAACCAATCGATGCCAAAGCACTCCTTAAAGCATGGGCGCCAAACTTCCTAAGAAGTAAAGGCGCCTATGGGTAGCAAAGGTGACCCTCGACAGTGGTGTAGGTATTCCTGAATAACAGCAGCATCCCTTGATAAGAATAGCTCCAAGATGGCACAGGTACCCTGCTGATAGGAAAAGCGCCCCTGAATATCAGAGGCACCCTCTGAATGAGGTGCCCATGGAGAGCATAAGGGCGCCCTATGTATAGCAAATTGCCGCCCCCTGGATAGCCTAAGCGCCCCTTGCATAGGGTAGGCGCCACTGGGTAGTATAGGTTACCTTGAATAAAAATACGCCCCTCAATACCAAGGTGAACCTGGATAAGAAAAATCTCCCCTTGGGCACTGGGTATCAAATGCACCCCCGGAACAGCAAAGATGCCCCTGGATAGCTAGGTTGCGTCCATTGGGGAGCGAATGCGCCCCTGGGTGGCACAGGTGCCTCATCGAGGCAAAGGCCCCTCCAGAGAGCATAGGTGTCCGTGATGAGCACAGGTACTCCTGGACAGCCCCTAAATGACGTTGCATAATGTTACGACACCTATTATAACGTATGATATTACATTAAAGTAAAGGTTATTGAGTGCTTATGCTATGTGAAAGAATGCTTATACTGCGAGAGAAAGAAAGAGCTTTCAAGGGTATGAAACGTAATAGGAATGACCAGACCATCCAAAATTTTGAGGAAACGCGGCGATCATTCAAAACTCTGTCATCTCACAAATATTTTAAGCATTTGCAGGGCATGATCGGAAACTTTAAAACAAATCCAAAACGTTTTTGGTCGTACCTACAGTGCATCAGGGGGAATAAGGGACGAATTGCATCACTGTTAGATGGAACACACGAAATCTATGATGACATTCAAAAAGCCAACCTGCTTAACGATACCTTCGCGAGAAAATTTACCCCACCTGATGTTGCTGATTACCCCACTGTCACAGAGTATAACTTGCCGTCTCTGGACAGATTTGAAATATCAGAGGGAACAGTTCGAGCTGTCTTGGATGATTTGCAGGTGCACAAGGCCTGCGGGCCTGACGATATCAGTGCTAGAGTCGTCAAGGAATTGCGTAACGAGCTGGTGCTCCCTCTCTGCATCCTATTTAGGAAATCAATAGAAGAGGGGATATTCCCGGGCAGATGGGCGGAGGCCAACATTGTCCCGATTTTCAAAAAAGGATCTAGGAAATCACCTCAAAATTACCGAAGTGTCTCTCTGCTTCCGCTATTCGGCAAAATTTTGGAGAGATGCGTATATCAGACCCTTCTCACTCATGTTCAACCAGTCCTGTCTGAATATCAGCACGGATTTGTCCCGCGCCGCTCATGTGACTCTAATTTGGCAACTCTTCTAAAAACGGCGTGGGACTCTATCTCTTCCGGCCATCAAACTGACATAATCTACACTGACTACTCTGCGGCCTTTCAGAGCGTGAATCATAAACTCTTACTCTATAAGCTTCAAAAATCTTATAACGTGTCTGGAAAAGCGCTGTCCTGGCTTAAATCATTCCTTTGCTCGAGAAAACAACGGGTTGTCGTAAACGGAAAGTGCTCTCATTGGACGGATGTACGCTCTGGAACACCGGAAGGCAGTCAAATATCTCCTTTGCTCTTTGCCTTGTTCATTAATGATCTGCCAAACGAAATTCAAGCAAATTCTTTGCTATTTGCTGACGATGTGAAGCTTTACCACCAAATTCATACTCCCGAAGACCCAGAACTGCTCCAGGCTGATCTAGATAGATTGGCTAAGTGGTCCGAATCCTGGAAGCTAAATCTGAATCCCTTAAAATGTCATTCGTTTAGAATCACTTTAAAAAGGAACCCCATTCCGGCAATCTACAAAATTCGAAACACACCTCTGGAGCACATGGACAAAGTTCGCGACCTCGGCATTTGGTTAGATTCCAAATTGAACTTTTCACAGCATATAAACATCATCGTCAGCAAGGCAAACAAGATGTTGGGTCTGTTAACCCGCGCCCCACCGGGGGTCCGGCGCCACCTTCGCCCCACCGGGGGGGCCATCGATGGCCCCCCTCTAACTCCGAAAATATGGGCGTTAGCGCAAATCTGCAAAGTGCAATAGAAAGCTCGCGTGAATTCAGTAAGAAATTACTTCGCATGTTTTAGTGCTCAGGTCAATGGTTTGACCTCCAGAGGTCAAATTAGGTTAAGATCGGCTATTTTCAAATATGCAATGATTAAGCAAACTGGGCATAACTCTTATGTCATTAGAGCTATTGAGGCCTGGTAAAGTACATTTGATAGAAAATTGCCAGTACTTTTTCCGCTATTTGGAACGTAAAGACCTCCCGCCAGTGGTTTGACCGCCAGAGGTCACCTCGTGACCTAATATGACCTGAGGCCACGAAAGGTCAAAAAGTGACCTTGCCGTATATCAAATGAAAGCCAGTGACAAGACAAACACGATACTGTTTGTTTCACCGCTCTAGCTCAATTAGGTCAAAAGTTATTGTCAAAATACTGTTTTTGACCTCTGGTGACCTTGGATGACCTTGGAAAAGTCAAAGGGCAAATATGACCCCTGGGATCCGTGAAAGGGTGTCCAAAAACGTTGTTCTGAGCAGTCTGAGTATTTGCAATCATTTTTGTGGCTTTTATATCATGAAATAGCTTTTCCCCATGCTTTTCCAATGGGAGAGGTCGCCTCGTGACCTGACCTCAGGGCACGAAATCGAAAAATCCCGGATATACACCTTGTAGACCCTGGAGGGGTCATGAAGTGTAGGAAGTTTCAAATCGATCGACTTTGAAATGTAGCTCTTACAGAGCTCTAAAGGTGAAGTGAGGTGACCTTGGTTGACCTCGTCTGGTGACCTGACCTTGGATGACCCGGGGTAAAAAATTTCAGGGATGATGGGAAAATGATGCAGTGAGAGGTAGAGCCCTCAACCGCGGTGCTGCGCCTCGTCGTTTTTCTGCTATCCTGGAAAAACCTTAGGGGGGCCATCGATGGCCCCCCGGTGGGGCGAGGGTTAATGCGCTCTCTTCAGACTGGCCGAGGTGGTGGAAGACTTAAGGAAGGACCAATTTTGGCTGCATATTTTGGCAATGTTCGATCAATTCTGGAATATGGATGTGTCATCTGGGGCGGAGCTGCAAGATGTCATTTGGATAGATTAGACAGGGTCCAACATAAATTTTTGATTTGGCTCGCATCTAACATTCACACATCTCGACCATCTCAGTCCTTGTCATACCATGATCTCTTAAAGCTCTTCAAAATTAGCAGTCTGTCCCAGAGGAGACTCCAGTACGACATTTGCTTCGTACTCAAAATCTTAACCGGGAAGGTGGACTCCGCCTGTCTGCTCGGGAGCTTCCCACTCCATGTACCTCAGCGGCGAACCAGGGGGATGCAAAGCCACCTTTTACATGTTTCCCTGCCTCGTGTGGGGACCGTCAAAAGAGGCTTATTTCGCAGGGCAGCGATTGCTTTTAATGGCCATCTTGGACGCTGTCCCGAGGCAGACCCCTACGCTTCGACCTTTAGTAGTTTTAGAGCCAGGGTGAGGAAGTATGTTAAAGCTCATCCATTTTAGGCTTCTTATCGTATTTTATGCCGTTTTTCATGTCTTAATGTATTGCAGTGTTTCTGATGTATTTTCATTTGCTTCATATTCATAGCTTCGTGTATATTTTATATCGAGTGTTTTATATTACTGTTGCAGGAATAGGTTGCATTACATTGTTACACGGTTGCATTGTAAATATTCATTGGTGTACTGTTTTATTGCTTGACTTCAGCTGTAATTGGGTTTTCACATACCTGTTGCTGATAAGCCTGAATAAATGAAATAAATGAAAGTAAATTTGTGTGCTGAGATGTTGAAAGACCGAAGGTTGGAGCCAGAATGTATTGAAAAAGAGATGGGCCGAGTTTAAATAGTGCTGGGGAGTGGCACGAATGGGTCACATGGGTGGTGACGCATTGTGTCTGCTGCCTCATGAGATGGCCGACACGTTGGTTGCAGGGTCTGGCACGTGAGTGCCTGGCCCGTGCCTAGACATCCCTGCGCAGTTGCTACACCCATGTTTCCACATATGACATCATCCCCCATACGGTGAAGAGTGGAACGAATTTAACTATACAAACGTTGACAGAAATACAGTGCAGGTATTGATTCAATTCATACAATAGAGGTATTACCCATACAATTCCGTACACACAATAAACATGTAGAGAACGACCAGTACGCAAAGTCTCATTGGGAATGTGAGACGTGACCGACAGACCTGAATTAAAATAGGCGATAAAAACCTATAACTTGAATATGCAAAACACCAAGCTGAGCGAATAAACCATTAGTTTAGTTGGAGCATCCACGCTGAGACCCTCGGATCACAGTATTGTCTATTGGCACTTGTCCATAAATCTTAATGCTTGCATAATTTTCTGTTTCTATTTGCTAGTCTTGTATCTTGCTGATTGTTATGTGGTTGCGTTATAGACTTCTGAGTCTCGAGGTTGTGGTATGGACTTCTGAGTCTCGAGGTAGTGTTATGGACTTCTGAGTTATTTGTTCTCCGCCGTCAGCGTTGATGAGGCAGCGCCGTTTTGCGTAAGCGCCGTGTTGGGTAGACGTTTTGCGTGACTGGCGGAAGTCGCAAGTTCAGCGGCGGCTGGAACTTGGTGATGCTGACGCGTAATTGACTGGGCGCCAGGTGCCAAATGCCGGGGCCGAATGTAGCGGAGGCGCCCGGGAGGTGTGCCGACGTATCATCGCATGGAGTTCCTGAGTGATCAGGTTTGCTCACGGTGGAATCTGATAGTCACTAGGCGTTCAGGTCTGTCAGGTTGCGTAGAGGTCCTGCGGGAAGTAAACAGGTAGATCAGATACAAAAACAGTAGTAACGACAAGAGTTTCAGATAATACTAATGACAATGGGATAGTGAGGCAGACAATATTACAACGGAAGACAGTGAAACATATAAACACACACAATCAAATGCCAGGAGTTCAGTAAAACGCTAAAAGAATATACAGTACTTTTTACATCCGGGGCCAATCCGCCCTTCTTCAAGGCTTGCTGTACATGATTGCATGTTTGGCGAGGGCAGATGTAGCTGGAGTCCAAGGTCGAGTGACTGGGCCGCGGTTTTTGCGCAGGTGTACTGCTCCTCTCGGGCAGTTTAAGTGTGGCTTCAGTGGAATGGTCAGCAGCGGCGCGGCCGAATGATGTAAACAATTGGCCTGGTGGGTAGCGCTAGGCCAGCTGGACAGTCGCGCCGACTTTTTGTTGACCATGGGTGGAGATGCGTATGTCTGGGGTCAGCGATGATTGACGGCTGCACTTGGCGGCGGCGGCGGCAGTGACAGTCCTGTGTCTGGTCACTGCTCCAGAGGTGTTGGTGGTTCGTAATCTTGAACATGCAACCTAACACACTGAATTCAAGAGAAAGCAAGGCAATGAATTACGTTAAGGCGCAATATCCTTAGGGGTTACATGTCGGGCCGCCACAAGGTGATAAGGGGAAGGTTCACCAAGATACATGAGACCTGGGCCATTTGGTCGGTGAACCAAAGGGGAGGAAAGTAATTGGCCATTTTATGACGAGATCCAAAATGCAGACAAAGAAGTAAAATTACCGTTACGTTACGGTCTGCAGATGTTACGTTACTGGTGAAGGAGGGGCAGGGGAGGGAGAAAGTGAAGTGAGACAATTGACTGTAACTGGATCGGTTAAAATTTGCTTGTGACTTGGCTGACCTTAGTGCGCCCTTGGCCATCACTGGCGTTGGGACGAGCCGACGTATAAACACGGGATGTGCGGCATACGTTTTTGCCGATGGTTGTGTTCCGTAGCCGGCTCGGAAAACAGTCACTGGGTAACTGTGTTAAAGCTAGGACTGTGCCAGTGGTGGCAGGGGTGTGACAAAAACGGGCACATGCAGGTGTGTTCAGCCGTAATTTTAGTAGAGGGTGTAAAGAGAGGCGATCCAGGTAAACTAGATAATGAGAGGGAAACGAATGGTTGGAAAGTGACCAAGAAGGCAAGTAATAGCCATTAAAATGTGGTCAAAATTCAAAATGTTGTTTTCATTTTTTTATTGTTACTTTTGCGTGCTTGTCATCACGTGATCAGGGTCAAGACTAACAAGACTAAGCAGAAAATTCATAACAAGAAAAATGCTTAGGAAATAACATGAGTTCTTGATGGATATAAATAATTATTGGGGCTTATCGACGCACCAACTGCCAGGGTCATATGGCGTCGCCAACTCTTTCCCTGTTGGAAGGGTTTCTCGGGAGCCAGCTTGCTCCTTGTTCAGGGAAGCCGCCGGGCCTTGAACCCGGGTCGGCTGCGTGGCAGACAGCTACGCTGACCACTCCACTACCGCGCCCCCTTCTTGATGGATAAAACAAAGCTAATGGGAATATATGAAAATTGTTCCAAATTGGTGTATATCGGGAAAACCCAAAAACGGGTAGCAACACTCTCATAGCTTGTTTGGTTACACTCCAGCTTGGTCGAGGAGGATGACTTGTAGCCTTGGAAGTCTTGGTCGGAGCTCAGCACCAGGATGGGCCTGTGGAGATGAAAGTAGAACTGGGCGCCGAGGTCGCGCCGTAGAGCTGCGATGGGACGGCAGTAACGGTCCACATCATAATTATAAGCCGAAACATCTGAAATAGTCAGGCTAGTTACATAACTGATCTTTTTTAAAGACATAAGCGGTTCGGGGGTTGCAGGGTGTGTCTGGGTCTAAAATTGTATGGTACTTGTTGTTGGATTGGTCGATTCCTTTGTAGGGCCGGATTTCGGCCAAATATTTCTTCAAAATCGACAATGTCGGGCTGTGCCAGGGCCTGTATTTGTGGGGCCGGGTCCTCTGGCGTATGCGAGCTCTGGGGCTCGATATTGCTGGGAATATCTATGGCAGGCTCTGCTGTGGGGCTCGTTGTATGCTCCGCACAGTAATCGATATATCGCCTGAGGCGGCTAATGTGCACGCTCTGAACATCCGACTCATTGTGGATGTGTTTAATTTTGGCGTTGACTGGAGACAGCATCTCGATTATTCTGTAAGGGCCGCGATTCTTTTTCAAAAGCTTGGCTAATAGGCCAACTGGGGTTGCCGGCACGTATAGATAAACCAAATCATTGACCTTAAGGTCTTTGGTTCGTACCGACTGACTTTGATACCTCTCTTGGTTCTCGGCGGCTCGCTCAACATATTTCTCTACCTGACGGTGAGCTTTGCTCATCCTTTGGAGCATTTCAGTTTTATAACTTTCGACGGATTCGTATGCGATCTGGTCGGATTCTAAGACATCCGAGTTGGGAATTCTGATATCGCGACCGTAAAGAAGATAAGCGGGTGTGTCTCGTAGGGTAGAATGGACGCGTGTGCGTAACGAAAGTAATACGAAGGGGAGCATCTCATCCCAATCACGGCAGTTCCTGTCAACTAAGTGGCTTAGCATCGAAGCGATGGGTTGGTTCTGCCGTTCGATACGGGAATTTGTTGCGGGATGATATGCCGATGTTTGGATCTTTTTAATATTGAGCTGTACACATATGGATTGGAGCAGCTTTGAGGTGAACTGACTGCCTTGGTCAGTCAGGAGAGAGACGGGAGCACCAAATCTACAGATAATTTCTTTCACGAATATTTTGCTAACGGTCTCAGCGGTTTGGTTAGGCATGGGAAAAAGCTCTGGCCATTTGGTGAATTCATCCAGAATGGAAAGAATGTACTTGTTTCCATTATAGGTTTCGGTAAATGGGCCAATGATATCCATGCTAATCATCGAATGTGGTGCTTGGATTTTGGTGAAACGTTGTAAAGGCGGGTTTTCGGAGTAGCGGTGACTTTTTCGCTCGAAGCATGATTTGCAGGACAGAACGTAGCGACGAATATCGCCATACATTCCAAACCAAAAGAAAGCTTGGCGCACCTTGGCATATGTTTGGGAAATATCTAAATGGGCACTGAATTTGGTGTTGTGGGCATGGTGCATGACATGATGTCGCATTGAAAGGGGAACTACCAATTGCTCTACAATGTCGCGAGTTGTATCGGGAGGGTTGATGACAACGTGATATAGAATTTGGTCTGAGCTGAGGTAAAAATCCTGGGGAGAATTGTGTCCTTGGGCTGTGGTTTTCTTGTGGGGTTTTCCCATGAGTTGATCGATTATGGATTTGATCTGTTCATCAGCTTGTTGAGCGGCTTTGATTTTCGGTCGGTCCCAAACTTCATGGGGATCAATATCAATGACATTGATGCCAGCAAGGAATTCGGTTGAACTTTGTTCAGCGATAGGTATCCGGGATAGTGTGTCCGGTTTGCCATGTAATTTGCCTTTCACGTATCGCATGGTGAAGTTGTATTGGGACAGCTTGAGGGCCCAACGAGTCAAACGTCCACCAGGGGAAGTACTTTTGAACAGGCTAACTAAGGGCAAGTGGTCTGTTAAGACAACGACAGGTTGACTGGCCAAATAGGTATGAAATTTATCGAATGCAAATACAATAGCTCGGGCTCCTTTCTCAGTAACAGAATAGTTCAATTCAGCTTTGTTGAGACTGCGACTAAGGTACGCAATGGGGTGGAGATTGTTGGAGGAATCCATTTGCTCCAGTACTGCACCAATACAATATTTTGAGGCGTCTGTACTTAGGTAAAATTCTCGGTCAAATCTGGGGAGACGTAGCACTGGATAACTAATCAGAGCAGACTTTAACTTCTCAAATGAGTCTTGACATTCTTGGGACCATTCAAATGGAACGCGGTATTTGGTGAGGTTGCACAGAGGTCGTGAGATGTCAGCACAAAAGGGAATGTATCGACGGTAGAAGTTTACGAATTCTAAAAACTGTTTGACTTGTTTGGCGTTTTTGGGTATTGGGTACGTTTTCGCGGCTTCTATTTTTTCGGGATCGGGACGAATACCATCAGCACTGATCTGGAAGCCTAGGTACTTGATCGTGGGCTTGAAGAATTCGCACTTGGAGGGTCTGAGGACAAAGTTGTGCTTTTGTAATCTCTGTAAGACCTTTTTGAGTTTCTCAAAGTGAGATTCGACATCAGAAGATCCTATAATTATGTCATCGACATATACTAGACAAATCTCTCCTTGAAGGCCAGATAGTGCAATTTGCAAAGCACGGTTCAGTGCAGCAGAGCTGCTTTGTAAACCAAATAGACAAGCTTTGTACTGCCACTTTTTGGAGTCTGCCGTGAAGGCAGTGTACGGGCAACTGGAGGGAGTCAGTTTGACCTGATGGAACGACCTGAGGAGGTCAAGCGAAGAGAAGAGAGATGCACCAGATAATTCATCCAAAAGAAATTGTAAGTGGGGTGCTGGGTAATTATCTGGACGGATTTTGGCATTCAAACGTCGCAGGTCCAAAACGAAGCGTGGTTTAGAAGACGAGTCCTTCTTTACAACCACAACGGGAGAGTTGTACGGACTCACAGAGGGCTCAATGATGTCACTTACGTGAAGTTTCTGGATATGTTCACGGAGTTCATCACGGTAAGCAAACGGTATCGGGTAGGGCTTCTGCTAGACGGGAGTGGGGTCATTGAGCTCAATTATGTGTTCATAAACATCGGTACCTTTCGAATCTGTGACATCTTTGCCAAAAACCGATTTGTACTTCATCAGTAATTTTATGAGACGCGGTTTGTGTTCTGGGGGTACGTCAGACAAGTCGAAATCATCTGGGGTGATCGCACTAGTGGATGTTTGAGTTGCATTTGAAGGGGCTGGAACCGTAGATGATGACTCAGAATCGGCGGGGGGTGGCGATGATATGACTGCAGTGTGTGGCAATCGAATAAGGGAAGCAATGCAGGCATGCTTCGGTAGGTGGAGAGGGGCGGGTGACGTGTTGAACAAGCGTACAAAGACGCGTCGGGATTTAGAGCCATTGATCCTGTTAACAGATCGTGCAACGAGAAGATCAGAAGCAAATCTCTGGTTTGGATGTGATTCGAGGAGGAAAAATCTTTGTTGTGCTCAGTAGGTAGGGTATGAGATACTTTGGCTGTGATCATGAATTCAGATCTAGCTGGGACGGTGGTGTTTTTCAGAACATAAACAGAATGTCCAACATCGTCTGTCTGAGCTTTGTCTGGGTGGGTATCATGGGAAGGAGGGGAGAGAACGTCATCATTACTGTCGCTTGGTGTGGGCTGACGTTTGTTCTGCGTTCTACGACGGAGTCGTCGTGAATGATTGGATGATGAGCTAGATTGGCCTGGATAAATGATTCTATCGTTCATCCTAAATCTAACTGAGCGAGATGGTTTGGGGCCATGGGTGGCAAGCGTCTTTATGGTTTGAACTGGGTCTACGAAATACGGTTGGCGAGTTCTAGGGTTGTAACCAAAATCGTGCAAGTGAATGAAATCTGCAGAGCTGCAAAAAGTCGGGCTCTCGGGTCATAAAGTGCCCGACAGATTTAAGGGCACGGTATGGTCCTGCGACAGATCTTACAATCTGTGAGAAAAAAATTCTTGAAAGGAAACAGCAAATATTTTTTGTTCTAAAAAACTCAATATTAGAATTGTCACCTCTTTGACTCAACAAGTTTTTCATGAATTTGCACCTCTCCCATATCCAGCCAGTGTGCGGCAAGAACCGATGGAAAATCGAGGGACTTATGAATCGAGGGACCTTTGAATAGAGGGCCTTATGCACAGAGGGCCTTTTAAACGTCACCCAGAAAATCCTCTGCTGGAAAAATTCCTTCACCGGCCTGTCGGGCCCAATTTGTATTCCACAGCACGCGACAGCTTGGCCCGACAGGCTGCCGTAAAGGCATTTCGACAGGCAAAACAGTTTTTTTCCTTCGTTTCCTTCGTTTGGAAGTACGCTCAACGCTGCCGCAAGGGCGCTGTTTGAACAGCGCCCTTACGGCAAGGCCTGTGTAAAAGGTATCTTTGGTTTGAAAAGCAGCCCCGCGGTTTGGTGTGTTGCGTTGTGGATGTGGTGGAGGCCAAGGCCCTAGAATCCCGCAAAATCCCGTGGTGTGGTGGAGGCAATACGTTGCAAGGTTGTGGTTTTGATTATTTCCTCTTGCATTACTTTAGTATACATCTTGAGTAAACTGGTTGGGCTTGGGTTTCATCGTCCATAGTTGAAGGGCTGATACATGGCTCCGATTAAGTTGAAGCCCCTTTCACCGTCCCGTGTCAAGCTTAAATGTGGCTTTGAGGGATGTGGGTATTTTGGCGAAAAACGTTTTTTTTAAGGAGCATCAGCGAATCAAGCATTCTGGGCTGCCCTGCAAGTTCAGGAACAGTGGTTTTGGCCAAGGAGGTCGTTTTGAAGCATGGATCAAACAGCGGGCAGATCAGAACAGTGTGGGGAGAAAATAAACAAGTAAGTGATGTGGTGTTCGTTGTAATTTCGGCAGCTGACATTTATTTCCATACAGTATGTTTTGCTCACTGTTGATCAATAATTTTAAATGATATTAAAAAGGGAAAAATGAATTTTACCAGCAAACTGGTCAAATTAGACTAAAACATTTGATTTTCCCTTCCATCTTCTTTTAAATCCAATGCCTGTTTGTCCAGAATTAACCACAAAAGTTGCATACCTTCATCAATGGATTTGTAGATGCCAAAGAAACAAAAATCTTCACCTTTCCACATAAATTTGAGTTTTAAGTACCAAACTATTTCTCCCATTTCATTTTATTGACTTACCTAAATATGCCTATGATCTATGGCAAGGGGACAAAGATATAACAAAAACACAGCCTAGTGCAACCTTTACTCATTCCTTTTACTCTTAACTTCCTTGGAAACATGATATTTATTTGACATTTACTATCTAACTGACTTAAGGTTATTTGTCAGCCTCATTAACTTCAGATCCTAAAGCACCTACCCTCATGGAATTGAGCACGGCAATGCATGAAAAACCTTGAAATAGCCAACAGCTTCAAAATTTAGGATTTTTCATGTAAACATGCATTTAAAAGTCATGGAAAGCTAATATTACACGTTTGCATTCAACTACAAGTAGTCATGATCCTTAAAAAACACTTTTTCGAATATCAAAAAAGTACCCCTCCAATCTTGTTTGTCTGGCTATCAGAGCAAAATCCATATATATCCAAATATCCATAATCCAAATATATCCATATCCAAATATCCAAATATCCATAACAAGGTGAGATATTGTGTCTTCGTCTCCTTTCATGTAATTGCTCAGTATTTGTTTTTGCTCAGTATTGTAATTGCTAAGTAAGCTAGCTCAGTAAGTAATTGCTCAGTATTGTAATTGCTTCGTATTCACAGCACAAACACTACCAGAGAATTGATGCAAATGCTAGTGCTCACGTCACCGAGAGTCGGTAGTGTTCTGTCCATTTAAAATGGGCTATTTAGTTAAATTGCTGGCCTTCGTTTAGTCGTGACCGGAATGGCCCTGAACTATCACAGCACACGCTAAAATCGCTGTATATGTTATTTAACCGATTGCTGTATATGTTCTTTAACCGGTAGAAGGGCTTATTGTTCCTTGTTTGGCCTACCCTAGAGAAGGTTGGTGCTACCTTTCATCATGCTGATATGGTAACTGCGTGCCTGCTAAATCATCAGACATCGCTCTGAAACGAGGTGAGATTTCGTGTTTTCATTTCCTTTCATTTAGTTGCTCAATATTCGGGGGCGCGGTAGTGGAGTGGTCAGCGTAGCTGGCTTCCACGCAGCCGACCCGGGTTCAAGGCCCGGCGGCTTCCCTGAACAAGGAGCAAGCTGGTTCCCGAGAAACCCTTCCAACAGGGAAAGAGTTGGCGACGCCATATGACCCTGGCAGTTGGTGCGTCGATAAGCCCCAATAATTATTTTTTTCTAAGTTTTTTTTTATTGGCTGATGACCCATTGGTTACATAAGGTGCACAAAACACCAACAATCAAGTGACGATAGTGACGCCACCTATAGCACCGCATACCTCCGATGACCTGTAGCGAGGTCGGCAGCCGTAAGTGGGCGCCACCTGGCGGAGCCACTTCGCTGCTCAAAGCTATCATCTCTGCACAACGCACACATCACTGTTCTCCCCCAGAAGACACTCACAAGTCATGTTTGTGTATGATTTGTTGGCGTGACTGCGAGAGTGTTTGTAACTGTACCTACAGCCAGAGGTGCTCGTGGGCTTGTTGGTGCTGCGTGTTCCTGCTCATGAGTACCTACTGAGGATTTTGATCTCCTCTTAGGTGTTCCCATAACCGTCCCCATATTTCCCCAAATTGGCATTCTTTGGCAGTAACCCTCGAAATATAGTTCTCAATTGTGAGGTATCGATGTATAAATCGTTTCAGCTTATCAAACTTTAAGTGTTCTGGGTAGTCTTTTTCCTTCCAAATATACTGATTTGTTAGCATTATGAACGTATTAGCACACATGCTTTGATTCACGTCACGCAGGTGAAGACCTAAGATTATATCTTTATTTGTCAAATGATTTCGAAGTCCCAGTAGTTCTTTCACACCGAGCCACAATAATCTAACTGAGGGACACAGCCAGATTTTATGCGTAATATTCTCTGAGTACATCGGACAGATTTTGCATTTATCAGTTTCCGAGAGCCCCATTATATAAAGAAGTCTGTTCGTCGGTAGGATACGTTTAACTATGCGATATTGAAGCCATCTGAGATTTACATCGTTCGTTGACAGGTGCAGCCGATCATAAACAGACGACCACTGTATCTGGGGAGCGGGGTTTGGCATTCTATGGAGATAGTCCTGCCATTTTTCATGACATTTTTCTCTCACCGGTGCCTGCTCTTGTTCTTTCAACTCCCAGTATGCCCATTTAACAACTTTCAGAGTGCTCTTTAGGGTGACAAAGCTTTCAGGGATGTCTGGCGTGGTCGGCTTATCCATTCTAATCCGCAATTTCCACGCCTCTGGGATTGATCTGATTATTGAGAGCGCTGTTATCGGGTGTATATCATATCTTTGGGACACTTCATTTGATGTCATAAGCCTTTTTCATCAGCATTGTAAATGTCCATTACGCGAACTATTCCTCTGTTTATCATTAATCTTCTGCTAAATAACCCGCTATTTACGCTCCTGATATTTCTGTTGCCCCATATAACTTGGCTTAGAGTATTTCCCCCACTGCACTCCTCTGTCTGTTTAACCCTCATCCATGCTGAACAAGTTTCCTCCCAAAATTGACTTCCTAGCCACTTGTGCAGCGTTTCTTGATCGAGATCGCAGTCAAAAATCGTCGTACGCTCATTTAGTGATAGTTTTTGTTTCATGACAAATTTCCATTTCGCCTTATTATCAGGGTCTACGTATTTTTTTATCCAACCTATCTTAAGACTTTTCGACTTCAGTACTATATCAGGGACTTGAAGCCCTCCGCTTTTATATTTCGCCTTTAATGTAGCCCTCTTTATGCGATCCCTTTTTCCACCCCAAATGAAATTAAACATTGCCGTTTCAGTCTTCTTGATAAAGTCCGTCCCCGGTTCGGGTAGAACACTCATTAAATATACTAACTGTGATAACATCTCAGTTTTGACTAGATGTATGCGACCAAAAGGGGTTAATCCTCTGCCGTTCCATCGGGCGAGCGAGGCTTTTAGGTTCGGTATCTTCTTGTCATAGTTTAGGTCAGCAATGTTTACGTTTGGGTTGTTCGATATTTTTATTCCTAGTATCTCGAGACACTCTTTCGGCCATTGGATATTGAAATCAGGACATATTGGCCGTCTGGTACTTGCCTCATGCCCTATCCATAATGCTTGCGTTTTCGTTACATTGAGTTCTAAACCAGAAATTGCTTTAAAGTCCTCAAAAACTTTTAGGCATGCTATCACTGACTCAGAGCTTCCGTCCATTATAATGGTGGCGTCATCTGCGTAACTCGTAACTTTAATATTAGTCTGGCCGATATCTATGCCCTTAATACCCTCGGTCCTTCTGATTTTTTCTAAGAGTGGTTCAAAGGCGATTAAGAAGAGCAGACAACTTAATGGACACCCCCTGTTTTAGGCCACGTTCTATTTTGTACTCGGAGGATAGCTTACCATTGATCTGTACTAAGGCTTTGGCTGGGAAATCTGATTTTTCGTCATACAATACGTCAATCCATCTAAGAAAATTATGTCCCAGTCCTATTTGCGTCATTACTCGCTTCAGGTACTGCCAGTCTACGCTGTCATAAGCCTTTCTGACGTCACATGCCAGCACAAGAGCTGACTTTTTATTGGACTTACAGAAGTCTATTAAATCCAGTAAAAGTCTTATGTTTTCTCCTATATAACGGCCTTTAATAAACCCAGTTTGATCTTCATTGATAATATTGGCGATAACGCTACTTAATCTATTCGCTAGACATTTGGTTATAATTTTGTACAATGTGTTTAAAAGACTTATTGGTCGTAGGTTATCGATCAGTCGATTATCTTTCCCCTTCTTGGGAATAAGGATTGTTACGCTGCGTTTCATATCCACAGACATACTACCCCGTTCAAAAATTTCATTAGATACCCGATGCACAAGATGTCTTAGCTCCGGCCAGAAGTATTTATAAAACTCGCCAGTATATCCGGAAAGACCAGGAGAGGAATTATTATTGATGGAAAGTACCGCTTTAGTGAGCTCCTCTAAGTCTATCGGACTGTTGAGATATCTAGTATCTTCCTCTGGCACGCGCGTGAGAGCCCGGAAGAAGGGTTTAGTTTCATCTATAACTGGCACTTTCCCGTAAAGTTTGCTGAAAAAATTGCGCCCTTCTTGAAGCATTTTCTCTGTGCTACTAGTTATTGTTCTTTGGCCCAAGTTTTTATCATCTTCCACAAAGAGCGCTTTGCAGACGTTTCTACCCCTGTTTCTTTTTTGCAGGTCATGAAAGTATTTGCTACCAGTTTCTGCCAAATGACGCCACCGTACTCTAGACTGAAACATCCCTTGGCTAGCTAAATCCTGCATTAGGTCCTCTCTTTTCTTTTTGAGTGTTTGTAACTGATTTTCATCGGCGTTTTCTCTACTTTCTAGCCTCATGATTTCTTCTTCTATCTGATTTAAAGCAGCACACCTTTGCTGTTTTTTGCGGGATGCGAATTTTATTATGTCCTCTAAGAACGCAGATCAGGGTTTCGAACAAAACAATACTAGAAGTTACACTGGCCTCATTATCTTCTACAATCTGCGATATTTTTCGGCGGACCATGTTAACAAAATGTTCATCTTTCAGAAGATAGTTGTTAAATTTCCAAAAAGACCGTCCCATGTCAATTGCTGGTACCTGGATCGTCATCGTAATCATTTTGTGGTCGGACAAATATCCGTCTCTTATCTCCGCAACCGGAATACTCCTAGAATGAAGAATGTTCCTACTCATAACGAAAAAATCAATACGTGACTTGCTCGGTGGGTTTGCTCTAACACATGTATAGCATCTTTTCTGTGGGTTGAGCTCTCGCCAAGCATCGACTAAGTCTTTATCATCCATAAACCTTTTTAGCACCTCCTTACACCTGTCGTTATTTATTAATCTTCTTGCTGAGCTCTCCCTGTCTTTGGTATTGTCCAAACAAAAATTAAAGTCCCCACCAAAAATGACGGAAGAATTATCGTATTCATCTATTTTAGTTACAAAGTCCTCAATTATGCGTGGGTTATCTGTGTTAGGGCCGTAAAAGTTTCCGATTGTAAAGCTAACACCATTCAAAAGAAGCTCGAGAACAATATACCTTCCATCTCTATCAATGCAGGTTTTAGTAATTGAGGCACCTGCGTTCGGCTTGATAAGTATACCTACCCCTCGGCTCCTATTGTCCCCGTGTGAGAAACAGCCTAAGCCTCCCCATTCGTTTAACCACCTGTGGCAGTCTTCAGCTGTAGAGTGTGTTTCCTGCAGAAGAACTACGTCGAAATGCAATTGTTTTAACCATGTAAAAATCTTTCGTCGCTTTGGAACACCCTTTACCACCCGGGCCCGTAGACCATTAACGTTCAGTGACGCTAATCTCAATGTTGCGTTAGCGACTAGTGGATGAGAAGCAACAGAGAAATTGGATGTCTTCTCTTAAATCTTCGCATGATGTGATATGACCTGGTGAATACGTGACAATGCATTGCTTGCTTTTGACAAGACTTAACATGTCCGTGTGATGCAGTCTTGAAACAAACTATGCCGTGATCTGTAGGTGAATGTAGCGTGGGAACCATGAAATGTGGCGTATGTGACGTATGCATGTCATGACACCTCAAAATGGACACCAGAAGGCAGCACATCAAACAAAAAATATGAACACACAAAGTGAGCATAACTACAAAAACCTTGGCACAGTTGGGTGCGCAGCCAAAACAAAGCTCTAAGCGGCTCGGAAACACGGAAAATAATCGCACACTTATGTAAACTGCGTCTAGCTCAATGCAAAAGATTTCGCCAGCTTTGCCAGGAGGAAAAAAAACCTTTGGCTTCACATGATATTTGGCATCGCCCATCGAGGGGCTCAAAACAGTTGCTTTTTCTGAGTGACACGTAAGCATTTAACTTACTCTAACCGAAATATTTCTGAAACATTCCGTCGAAAAATAAGCACTATTAGACATAGAAAGCTCTCATTAAACAATACCTGTTGTGGAGTCCAACCAAGATGCACAGCCGCCCGCACACGTCAGAGATGAAAAGTCGCCCACGGCAGCCGAAACACGTCCGGACGACGCATTCCAGCGATGGCCACCGATCCTCGCGGAAAAAAACTCCGGCCACACAGGCGCGGACCGCGAAAGTCACCGCGTCCTATCCTGACCGCGCTTATTCATCGCCACTCCTTGCCCCGCCGCCCCTGTCGCCCCACCGACGGCCTCCGTCACCACTCCACCTCGTGAAACCGCCCGATGACTACCGCCAGAGGCGGCAGCTGCCGGGCGAGGCGAAACCCCGGAAGCAACGGCAGGAGCAGGCGCAGAAGCGACGTCAGGTCCACCCCTCTCCGGTACCTCCACGCCACCGCAGGCCGGTCCACCCGGCCCAGGTGCCGCCGCAGGAGCCTCCGCTTGGTCCGCCGCTGCCGGATCGGGCCGCGCCACGCGCTGCTCTCGTGCGCCGGCCGGGCGCCGGTCGTCCCGGGACGGCCGCGCAGGGGCGCCGCCAGTCCCTGTAGGCTGGGTAGCTCCGTGCCTCTCCCGGAGTCTCCGCCAGAGGCTGCGGATCTGGTCGATGGATGTCACCCTCACTGGTGTGGATTCCCGACTGAGCTTGTAGCCCGGGATGCCTTGGTTTGTGAAGACAGCCCAGACCCGCTGCTGTTTCTTCATGGTCAGAAGCTCGGAGAAAATCGCCTTGTTCTTCCGCGTCAGGGACTCGCTCAGATATAAGCGCTGATCTGGTGGTGTGGCCCTATCTCTGAGACGGATTCTTTCTTGATACAGGCGATTTCGCAGCTCCCTGTCACGGAAGGCGCAGATTGCAACATCATTGCCGTACAACCTGTGAGCTGCCGCGAAATCCTCTCCAGAAACAGGGATGTGCGGAAAGCTGGCCCGCAGAATCCGAATGACTGAGGAACGGATGTCTTCACCAGGGCGTCTTGTTCCGAGCTGTTTGCTGGTAATAATCAGATTGACTCCACGCTCGTGACGCTCCATGTCGTCCACCTGGTTTTCTAGTTCCGTTACTTTTTGCTGTGTGCATCTGACCTCAGTTTCAAGTTCTTGAATTTTCCCAGATTTTTCGAAAGACTCGCTTTCCAAGATTTCTATTCTCTTCTGTTGTGATTCGAACTTGGCTATCAACATCTCCTTCAGACTGGCAATCTGTTCTCCGATTGAGGACTGAATCGTGCTTTCAATCAACTCCTTCACGAACGTTAGGGTTTCAACCGAGAGGGTTCCTTTTCCCTTGGGTGACTTACCCTTCGGAGATTTGCCGTGTTTTTGCTTCTTCTCATAAGCTGCTACCATTTCAGAGATGGATTGCTGTCTGTCTCTCTTCCGTTTTCTGGTCTCGGAATCGGTGTTTCCCGCTTCAGCATCACTAAATACCGAGTCGGTATCACCCGCTGTCGACATCCTGAGTTCACTTTGGCTTATAATCACCCTCACTGCTCAGATTTTCATCTCAAAATCTCAGTCCCATCCGAAAACTCGCTTCACAGTAGCCCTTCACTTCTCAGCTACGCACCCAGACCTGCATAGTCGGTCACTGACCCATCGGGGCCGCTCCGCGCCAGCAGGCACGTCCGCACGCGACCGCTGCCAAGGCCAGACTGAGCCCCAATAATTATTATTATTATTGCTCAATATTCGTTTGTAGCACAAACACCCCCAGACGGAAGTCACCCATAACGCTAGTTCTCATGCCGCCGATAAAGCCCGGCCAAGGCGCCGCTGTCCAGGAAGATGGATAGACGCGGCTGGGTCTGGTCACCGCTGCTCGTGCCGAGATGTAACCCTGCGGAGAGGACCATCTGACGCTTGGATTGACGCCTAGTGACATCTGACGCCTAGTGATATCCATTGGTGCCAAACTAGAAGTTTTTTATGCTAATTTTAGTATTTTCTATTAAGAATGTGGAAAATGAGTAGGAACATTTACCAATTGAATGGGTTTTAGACAATTTTAATAGTCCTATCCTAACCACCCGACAGATTTGGAGGTTTTTTTCGAAAGTGCCCGACAGATTTGAGATTTTTTGCAGCTCTGGAAATCTGCACCAAAAATGAGATCGCATTGGGAGGTAAGTTTGTCATTCGTGACAATGACAGGGTGTGTGATTGTGCGATCTGAGAACGACAAGGGCAGAATGAATGACCCGTACAGAGAAAGGGGAGAGCCATTGACACCAACAACCTTGACAGGTGGTGTTTCGGGTTTGACGGAGCAGTTCAACCGATCGAAAGCAGATTTGGTCAGGAGTGTAACCGAAGAGCCAGTATCATAGAGAGTTCGAAAAGGAAGGGAAGAGATGTGAACATTGTCCAAAATGGGAGAATGGCCAATCAATTTCGAATTACCTACACTGGTGATGACGGCGTCCTCGGGTAGTCAATCCTGGCGATGGGAACGCGGTGATGAGCGCTGCCGGGATGGTTATTCAGATGGGGAACGGCTGGAACGCCGGGAATCGTGGGACGAATATGACGGGGAGCGATCGTGTCGGTGGTCCTGATGGGATGGTCGGCGCCGTTCGGAGGACGATCGCCGGTCCGAGTGGCGGTGTGGTGTCGGGTTTCGTGAGCGGGGAGGGTAAGGTGACTGGTATCGCTGAGGACGGGGACGGGGGCGGTGCCAAACGGTGGGTCGCCTAACGTTGCAGGGGTTATAAAAGCAGTGCTGGGTAGGATGATTTGTTCTATTGCAGATTTGACAATGAGGACTCTGGCGGGGCCGCCAGCGGGGTTGAGAAACTGCTTGCTGGGCTTGGGTAAGCTCCAGGGCGGCGATACGGGCATTGAGCTGAGATAGTTGATCATCAGGGGTTGGAGTAGGGGGAGGGACATTGTTGATAATTTCGGTAGGCTGGTCTGGTCTGTGTGTCAGTGATTCGTTCCGTTCTTCGGAACGTGCTGCGTCGAGGGCATGAGAGAATGATGTAGGGTTTTTTGACATTACTAGGCGGCGGATCATTGGCGTACGGAGTCCCTTGATAAACTGAGTGCAGAGTGTCTGGTCTTTTAGTCCTTTAGTCTTTTTGTCAGTGTCCCATTCAGTCAGCTGTTTTCCAAGGGTTCTTAGACGGTCTGCATAGGCGGATACAGTTTCATTCGCCATTTGATGGCAGGTCATGACTCTTGAAGTCGAAGGGACATGGGGCGGGAATCTACCGTAAATGTCTGGATGGCAAGTCTTTTGAATTCTGATAATGTGGAGCATGATCGTAGTTCTAAATTTTCTCGGAGTATTTTTCGGGCTTGCCTTGAAATTTTGACTTGGCTACTTTAAGCGTAATATTGTCAGGCCACTGTGCCAGCTTTGCTGTGTCCTCTAACTCAGTCAAAAAGTCATGTATCGGAAAGTTACCATCGTACACGGGGATAAAATTCGCAAATGTGAAAATGTTGGCTGGAAGCGTATCGGTGGGCATCATGGATCAAAAGAGGAAGGATATCACACTCAATCGAAATGCAAGTAGAATAAGTTCGCGATGAGACACTGGTGCTGGAAGAGAGAGCTTACCTTTTTCGGACGGAGGAGTCGGTCGACCACTGCTACCACCAGTGTTATGTGTGTGCTGAGATGTTGAAAGACCGGAGGTTGGAGCCAGAATGTATTGAAAAAGTTAGTTAGTTAGTTAAGGGCTTTTTATAAGGCGTTCTGTGCAAAGCACCTTTGCCCGCCTCTAAAGTGTGGGGGAGAATTTTCCGGGAGGGGTGTTTACTTTAATGTCGCAGAACAAAGGGACGAATCCTATTTCAAGGAATGGGTCGCGAAGTGTAGCAACACTTGCGAGGGAAGGGGATTGCTACGGTAGAGATGCCGAGCCTGGGGCACAGGTAGGATTTAAAAGGGTACGTGAAGAGGCTTGCCAGCGTAAAGATTAGTTTTTTGAATTTTGTTCCTTGTTATCGAATAACCGTTTGCTTACGTTACTCGAGTTCCTCCATTGAAAAAGAATAATTTTGGGTTATTAGAAATACCCGCAAGCACCATGACGTGATGCCGCGGGTCTTTATCCTGCAACCAGGAGGTGAGGTTACAGCACCCTCTCTGGCTGGGTAGCCGCCGCATAGAGGAAGAGAGAAGGGTAATAGAACAGATAGAGTGTTAGGGAGGGGTGTGAGTTGGTTAGTTGTTAGTCTTATATGTGGTTAGTATAGTTAGTAGTCCTTAAGTTAGGGTTAGTTGGTTAGCAAATATGAACGGATCTTTAGGTAGGGTTAGTTGGTTAGTTGAACTGTTTTTTGGGTTTTGTTTTGTTTTGTTTTTTTGTTCTTGTTCTTTGTTTTGTTTTTTGTTTTTTTCCTATGGTGGGAGTTATTCTGAGTCTACCATACCTTAGGACTAGACAGTTAAAACCTAGTTTGAAGCACCTATTGTTTAAATTTGTCAGAGGGACGTTTATAGTGTAATTGTTATTTCTAATATGAGGGGTGCTATTCGGATGCAGGTATTTTCCATACCTGCCACCATAGACGTTCAGATAAAGCTCTCGAGCCTAGAAGCCTTCAGGAATGTAAAGAGCTTGTCCAGCAGCTCAGGGTGATCATTGCCGAGAAGAGTGGAAAGGTTTACTGGGATGTTTCTGATGCGGCAATAATCTAGCATGGGCTGCCTATGGGCGTCGTGCTGGGGACAGTCGATGAGGATATGATAGGGATTTTCCATGGCAGAGCAGGTATCACAGGTACCTACACGCCCATAGGCATTTAATTTGGTGTGTCCGCTTCTGAGTCTGGTCAGGATGACCTCACGCCGACGACTGTTTTGGTTGGAGCTGGGCCAGTAGCCGATGTTAGGCTTGATATGGAATAAATGGGCGCTGTGGTTAGTGGTCCTGTCATTTTGGATGTACTTCCGGATATGGTTCTGGAGGAGAGCTTTGCTATCGTCTCCGGACCATTTGAGAGGTGCGACCTCTCTGAGCTCTAGAGACTTTTTGGCCCGTTCGTCGGCTTTTTCATTTCCGAGAATTTTGCAGTGGGCTGGGATCCAAAGAAAGGAGACATCTGGGATATCGTCGATACCCTTCTGGATGTCTGCTATTACGTGATGGCTGGGGTTGACTACATTATTGATAGCTTGCAAGACAGATTTAGAGTCTGAACAGATGACACCTGAATTAATATTTAGGGTTCTAATCTGGACTAGTGTATCTAGAATGGCGACAGCCTCGGCAGTAAAGATTGAGCAGTTGTCCGGAAGTCGTTTTTGGAGGCAAATATTTTGCCCCCAGATTCCGAGGCCTACTTTTTCGCCTATTTTAGAGCCGTAGGTGAAAATGAAGGTTTTGCCAGTGTTGTTAGACTGGAACTCTAAGAATTTCTGGGAGATCTCCTCTGTGGTGAGGTTGTCTTTGCGTGTGGTGAAAAGAAACTCGACTTTGGGCTGTTTGCGAGTCCAAAAGCGGTAGAGTGGGGGTTTGCCTATGGCTTCTGGAATCGCAAGGTTCAGGGTTTCCAGGGTCTTAGCTACTCTATTCTTAAATGGAGGCCAGGTTGTCTGATTAGTTTTTGATACACGTTCAGGGTGGGCGAAACATTATTTCGCCGGGTGATTTTCGGTAGATTGGACCTTGATATAGTAAGAGATAAGCTGGGAGTGGCGTCTTGTTTGGAGAGGGCACAGCCCACTGTCCACTAACAAGCTGGTGATGGGGGATTCTCTGAGCGCGCCTGTGGCTGCCCGGATACTTGCGTTTTGGATGCGCTCTAGCTTTAGCTTATTAGTGTTGTTCGTTGAGTCAAAGACGAACGAATTATATTCGAGTATGGGCCGGATCAAGGACTTGTAGAGCATGAGCAGGGCCTTTCGATCCCCGCCGTACTTTGTTCCGCCGAGCATGCGGAGGATATTGACTCGTTTTTGACAGCTAGAGACGACTTTGGTAATATGCTCTATAAAACTAAGGCGGGTATCAAGGATGACGCCTAAGAATTTGAAGCTTTTCGCGCATTCAATGGGTTTGCCTGAGATTTGGAGCTGAGGAACAGCGTGTTTCACACCTGTTCTGGCAAAGACTACGACTGATGACTTTTCGGCCGAGAGTGATAGACCCATTGAATTGCACCAAGCATGGATGTCGTCGAGACTACCCTGCAATTCGGTAGTCGCGGTTTTGAATTCTGGTTGACTGCGCCGCCTGGTGTCGACCGGAGTGGATTTCCAAATAGCGACATCATCTGCAAATAGGGAGTACTTAACTCTAGGCGGTAGCTTTTTGGAAAAAATGTCATTGATCATGACTAGGAAGAGGGTCGGAGATAAAACGCTACCCTGGGGTATGCCCTAGTCTTGTGATGTCAGATAGGAAAAGGTGGTGCCGCAGCGCACTTTGAATTTTCTGTCCCTCAGAAAATTGTCAATGAATCTAGCAAGGTGGCCATGGACTCCCAGTTTACAAAGTTTATACAAAAGGACGTCTTTTTGTACACGATCAAAGGCCGACTTGATATCTAAGAATGCAGCAATTGTGACTTCCTTCTTGTAAAAGCCATTTTGGACGTCACTGACCAGTTTGATCAGATTGTCAGTGGTGGCTCGCCCGCGCCGGAAACCCGATTGCATAGCATCGAGTTTCTTTTCGAGAATTTCGCTAAGTCTTACGTTGACCATGCGCTCTACAAGCTTGCTAGCACAGCTAGTAAGCGAAATGGGGCGATAACCTTTAGGGTCCGTTTTTTCTTTGCCAGGTTTTGGAATGGGAATGATGACACTCTCCCGCCACATAGTGGGGAACGAGTCGCTAAGAAACATGTTGTTAATGGCCGAGAGAAGATATTTTAGTGCTGTCTGGCTGAGGTGCCTGAAGAAAGAGTAGTGAATTTCATCCGGGCCCACTGCAGTGTTTCCACACTTGCTAATGGAGTAATTTAGTTCGGTTATTGTAAAAGGTACGTTATAGTACTCATGATTACTAGAATTGAAAGATGTGCGGCGTTTGCACCATTCGGCCTGGTCTTTTGAGCGCTGGTTGTAGGAACTGTTGGCTGCAACACCATTGTAATGATCAGCAAAGGCGTCCATGACTTCCTTGGGTGCCGTGATGTTTTGGCCGGAGATTGTCAGTTGAGGGAAGGGTCCACGGGGCGGTCGTTTCGCAGAGAAAGCTCCAATGGTTTTCCAGATTTGGGAAATGGGTGTGAAGCGGTTGAATTTAGAAACGAAGGCGTTGAAACTATCTTTTTGGACCCGCTTGCACGTGTTTTGGAAGTGGGCTTTGGCTGCCCAGAGGGCATTGCGAGTAGGGCTGTGTGCCCTCCTCTCGTAGGATTTCCTGGCTCTAATCTTTTGAGCTTTGGTGTGTGCCGTTTCTGCATTCCACCATGGGGCTCCTTTTTTCTGTCGGGGGCCTTGACTTTTTGGTATTGCTAAATGTGCTGCTGAGCTGATGGCTCTTAGTACCGAGTCAATGTCTGCCGAGTCGGGGTCACCTCTGGTGACAAGTGTGAGGTCGACCTCTGCCTCAAACTTGTTCCAGTCGGCACGTTTTAGATTCCATGAGGGTGTAAAAAGAGTAACATGGTCGATTGAGCCTGTGGGAATACCAATTTTTGTTGGGAGGTGATCGCTCATTCCTGGGTTGTCTTCGACTTCCCAGGTGAACAGTGACGCAATTCTAGGAGAGCAGCACGAGATGTCAATGGCAGTGTCAGAATGGCCACCGCGCATTGCTTGGTGGGTCGGAGCGCCGTTATTTAAGATAACTAGATTTTGAGAGTCTATTGCGTCATAGATGATTTCGCCTCTGCGAGTGGTGGTGGCGCTGCCCCAAGAGGGATGATAACCGTTCAAGTCTCCAAGTAGTAGCAAAGGGCCGGGAATTTGTGCCAAAAGTTGGGTGAGGTCCCGAGCCGACAGGTCAGGATCGCTTGGAGAGATGTACAGTGAAATCACCGTCAATTTGACGTGCTAAATTTCTACATTAATAGCGACACAGTCGAGTGGCGTAACCAAAGGCACTTGGCTGTGAGGGATGCTATTTTCAATAAGGATGGCAGTGCCTCCTTTACGGACAGTAGCGTTTACATTATGGCGGTACCAAGAGTAACCGGAGATTTTGAATTTGTTATTATCATTATCATTAAAGAGGGTTTCTTGGAGTGCTGCTACTGCCGGCTTTTTCTCAGCAAAGATTGATTTAAATAAGGGGAATTTCCCAATTAGACTGTTTGTGTTCCATTGGAGAATTGAACCCATGGTGGTTTAATGTCTTAGATGCTGGGGGGGGTTGCGGGGGCGGGGGCGGAGGTGATAGGAATGTGTGCTACTCGTGTCTCTGGTAGTGGAAACGGGGGACGAGTGCCGGGTGTACCGGAGTTTCCTCGGCACCGGGGGGCTGCCGGGCCTGAGGGATTTGGATGAGACTGAACTGGTGGGGGAGGCCGACATGAGATAACTATTTTCGACAGAGTCTGTGACCGAGATGCTGTCAGCATTTGGGTAAGACTCAGTCTCGGGCAGCTCACTATCAGGTTCGCTGTTGCTACCTGACGTGTCGGAATCACTGGCAAATTGGAATTGCATGTAATGACATGCCAGGTCTGTTTGAGAGCCACAATGGCGGGTCGTCGGTGCTTGAGAGGCAGGAGCTTTGCTGCTGTCCGTGAGAGAGGTTTCGGTTTGGGTGGCTACACTGAATTTTTCTGTTTGAGTGGCAGCTGTCTTACTGGAAGGGGGAGCTGCCACTCTGGTGTTTCCGTCCCGGCGCCCGCCGTAGGCGGCGCCTGGGAGGGGGTGCACCGGTGACTTTTGGTTGGGAGGGGCTGGGAGCGGGGGAAACTCGGTACAGCTAGGCACCTGCTGAGGGTTGCTTTGCCGCCCTTCGGTTGGGGTCCAGGTCTTCCTGATGCCATGTGAGGGACGGGGGCGGCGGTACTTTTGGGCGGAAGACCCGGAGTGGAACAGGCTGGGTTGGCTGGGGGATCCGTCCAGCCCGTGTTGGGAGTCCACTTGCGCCAAAAGGTGTTTGTGCTGTGGTTCGTGTTTTGCATGACATGGGGGATGGCCAGCCGAAGGGGTACCATGACTAGCGGCTCCATCAGGGGGCGAAGGGGACGCTTTTGGGAGGCAGTGAGCTGAGGAGTGGCCTGGCCAGCTGTGCTGGGGGCTGCCGCGGTGGCCTTGCCACCACGTGCCTGGGTTAGGGAGTGGCGTTTTTCCCTCTCACGCACTTTTTTGCGGGCCAGGTCGAAGGGGAGCTTTTTGTCTTCAGCCACCATATTTACATGTTTTTCACGGAGCCAGGCTGGGCAATTAGGATCGATAGCCCCATGGGCGCCACCACAGGCAGCACACAGGAGGCTAAGGGAGGTGCAGTCTTTGGTTCGGTGTGCAGCACTGCACTTGCCACAGCGGGGGGCGGGGTTTTTACAGCTGGACTCAACGTGGCCGTACCTTTGACAGATTTGACACCTGATGGGGTTGGGGTAGAACGGCTTCACTGGGTAGACACAGTCGCCCAGTTTGACACGGCCACAGTCATCTCGGCACTTTGTGTCGAAGGTGACGAGGAAGCGATTGTCTTTACGGTGAGGGGCTTTTTCGGTGGTGGGCTTGGAGAGAGTGAGTCTTTGAATGGTGAGCACACTTTGGCCCTCAAAATCAAAGTTGCGCTCGATTTCGTCTTCAGAGAGGTGGGAAGCCTCTGGCGCACGAATTGTGCCCCGGTAGAAGTTCAGAGACTTATGAATGGCGAAACTCACCGGTTTCGATCCGAAAGTTTTGATGCCAATAAGGGCTTTGGTTGAGGCAGCGTTGCTGGTTTTAACAAGGACATCTTTTTGGTGCCGGATAATTTCATAGCTGCCTGTCACCTTTCGGCTGATGGCCTTGTCCAGACTGAAGGTAGATTCCTTCGCAAGATTTTGGTGGATGGAGTCGTAACTACCAACCAGCCAAGCTCTGCTTGGCAGATTTGCATTGTTAAGGCGATCCACTTACTTTATGGCTTTTTATCAGGCGTTCTGTGCATAGCACCTTTGCCCGCCTCTAAAGGAGTGTGTGGGAGAATTTTAGAATTTTGTGTGAGGGTAAGCTACGTTAGTCTGTTAAAGCAATGGGAGTTATTTCAAGTGATGGGTTGCAAGATGTTTTAGCTTGCAAATGGACGGTCGTGGCAATGGCATAGCCATGCCAAGGGAGGTCTTTTAATAAGTTTAGACCCGCAGAGTGCGAAGGTTATTTCTGTGGATGAAGACCTTAAATTTAGAATTTGGAATTTAGAATTTTGAATTTTGTGTGTCAGCTTCTGATGTCCGCTTGTATACGTTACTCGAAATCCTCCGTTAACTCAATAATTTCGTATTTTAGAAAGTGCGCTAAACACCTGGCCAGGGTGCCGCGAATTTACCCTGCAACCCGGAGGTGAAGTTGCAGCTCCCCTCTCCGGCTGGGCAGCCGCCGCGCAGAGAAAAGAAGTGTGAGAGGATAGTTAGATTGTTAGTAAGAGTATAGGTGTGGTTAGTATAGACCCGCAGTGAAAGGTATCACTGCGGTGAAGAAATCTAACCTATCTAACCTAACCTGATTCCAAAGCTAGCCTAACATAACCTATCCTTAGCCTACAATGAACCATTTAAAGGTTAAACAGCTATTGCTTAAATGTGCAGTGGATTATCTATGATTGGAAAATAGGCAAGTCCTACTTTGGGGGTGCAGCATGCACCCTCCATCATATATACTGGGAGGGGTGATTTATAGAAACTTCTCTAGCCCAGAGTCCTTTAGAAATGTAAAGTCTTTTTCGAGTAGCTCAGGATGGTCGTTACCGAGCAGACTTTTTAGGTCTACAGGGATGTTTTGGATTCGGCAGTAATCTAGCAAGAGGTTGCCGATGGGTATTGTGCTGGGGACAATCGATGAGAATGTGATAGGGATTCTTCATTGCGTCGCAGGTACCACAGGTACCCGCGTTCCAATTGGCATTTAATTTTGTGTGTCCATTTCTGAGTCTGGTTAGAATAACCTCGCGCCGGCGACTCTTTTGGTTGGAACTGGGCCAGTAGCCGATGTTAGGCTTGATATAGAATAGGTGGGCGCTGTGGTTTGTGGTCCAGTTATTTTGAATTTGCTTCCGGATGCTGCCCTGGAGGAGAGCTTTGCTATCATCTCCAGACCACATTAAGGGTGCGATCTCTCTAAGTTCTAGGGACGTTTTGCCTGCTCATCGGCCTTTTCATTTCCTTGAATTTTGCAGTGGCCCGGGATCCAGAGAAAAGACACATCAGGGGTATCATCGATACCTTTCTGAATATCTGCTATAACGTGGTGGCTGGGGTTGACTACGTTACTGACGGCCTGCAGGACAGATTTAGAGTCTGAACAGATGACGGCTGAGTTGATATTTTGGGTTCTGATTATGGGTAATGCGTTTAGGATGGCAACAGCCTCGGCTGTAAAGATAGAGCAGTTGTCCGGAAGTCTTTTCTGTAGGCAAATATTTTGCCCCTAGATGCCGAGGCCTACTTTGTCGCCTATTTTGGAGCCGTCTGTAAATATAAAGGTCTTGTCCGCGTTACAAGATCGGAACTCTAGGAATTTCTGGGAGACTTCTTCCTCTGAGAAGTCCGTTTTACGGGAAGTGAAAAGAAATTCCACTTTGGGCTCTTTCCGAGTCCAGAAGCGGGAGAGTGGGGGTTTGCCTATTGTTGCTGGCAGTGCAAGATTGAGGCTTTCCAGGGTTTTCGCTACTCTGTGCTTAAATGGGGGCCACTTCTGTAGAGTGGCTTTATTTGCTCGTCTGGGATGGGCAAAACATTGTTTTGCCGGGTGGTTTTCGGTGGATTGGACCTTAATGTAGTAAGAAATAAGCTGGGCGTCGCGTCTTGTCTGGAGTGGGCATAGCCCGCTATCAGTTAGCAGGCTGGTGATGGGGGATTCTCTGAGCGCGCCTGTGGATGCCCGGATACTGGCATTTTGGACTCGCTCTAGCTTTAATTTATTGGTCCTGTTCGTCGAGTCAAAAACGAACGAATTATACTCGAGAATGGACCGAATAAGGGACTTGTAGAGCATAAGCAGGGTCTTTCGATCCCCGCCATACTCTGTGCCGCCGAGCATGCGAAGAATGTTGACTCGCTTTTGACAGCTAGAGACGACTTTGGTGATATGCTCATTGAAACTCAATCGGGAATCTAGGGTGACGCCCAAGAATTTGAAGCTATTGGTGCATTCAATAGGTTTACCCGAGATTTGGAGCCGTGGAGGGTCGTGTCTGGAATGCGCTCTGGCAAAGACAACGACTGATGATTTTTCCGCCGAGAGTGATAGACCCATTAAACTACACCAATTATCGATGTCGTTTAAGCTATCCTGCAACTGCGTAGTTGCATGTTGAAATTCTGGTTCATTATACCGCCTGGTATCGATTGCAGTGGCTTTCCAAATGGCGACATCGTCCGCAAAGAGGGAGTAATTTATTCCAGGCGGTAGCTTTTTGGCGAAGAGATCATTGATCATTACTAAAAAGAGGGTGGGGGACAGAACGCTACCCTGGGGTGTGCCTTGGTCTTGGGTTGCCAGGTAGGAGAATGTGGTGCCACAACGGACTTTAAATTTTCGGTCCTTGAGGAAGTTTTCAATGAATTTTGCAAGGTGGCCACGAATTCCTAGCTTGCTTAATTTAAACAAAAGGGCGTCTTTTTGTACGCGATCGAACGCCGATTTAATGTCTAAGAATGCAGCTATTGTTACTTGCTTTTTGTAAAAGCCATTCTGGATGTCACTGACTAGTTTCACCACATTGTCAGTGGTGGCTCGCCCGCGCCGGAAGCCTGATTGCATCGCATCAAGCTTCTTTTCGAGGATCCGGTGAAGTCTAACGTTTACCATGCGCTCGACAAGCTTGCTAGCACAGCTACTAAGCGAAATTGGGCGATAACCTTTTGGGTCTGTTTTTTCTTTGCCAGGTTTTGGAAGGAGAATGATTATACTCTCTCGCCACGATGTGGGGAAAGAGTCGCTAAGAAACATGTTGTTAATGGCCGAAAGCAGGTACTTTAGTGCTGTTTGGCTGAGGTGCCTGAAGAAAGAGTAGTGAATTTCGTCAGGGCCCACTGCAGTGTTTCCACACTTGCTAATGGCGTAATTTAGCTCGGTCATTGTAAATGGTACGTTATAGTACTTTGATTACCATAATTGATGAATGTGTGCTTTTTGCACCATTCTGCCTGGCCTTTGGAGCGCTGGCTGTATGAGTTATTAGCTGCGACACTGGCGTAATGATCAGCAAATTTATCCATGACTTCCTTAGGTTCGGTGATGGGTTGGCCAGCTATTTTTAGTTGAGGGAAAGGTCCACGGGGTGGTCGCTTCGCAGAGAAAGCTCTAATGGTTTTCCAAACTTGGGTGGTGGGAGTGAAGCGGTTGAATGTGGAGCCAAAAGAGTTGAAACTGTCCTTTTGAACCCGCTTGCACGTGTTTCGAAAGTGTTCTTTTGCTGCCCGAAGTGCGGATCGAGTAGGGCTGTGTGCCCTCCTCTCATGTGCCTTGCGGGCTCCTATCATTTGAGCTTTGGCGTGTGCCGTCTCTGCGTTCCACCATGGGGCTCCGTTTTTCTTTCGGGGTCCTCTGGTTTTTGGTATTGCTACTTGTGCTGCTGGGCTTATGGCTCTTAGTATTAATTCAATGTCTGCCGAGTGTGGGTCACCTTGGGTGACCAGTGTGAGGTCGACCTCTGCCTCGAATTTTGTCCAGTCCGCTCTTTTTAGATTCCAGGAAGGGGTAAACAGATCAACGCGGTCGAGTGCTCCTTGGGGGACATTAATTTTGATCGGGAGGTGATCGCTCATGCCTGGGTTGTCTTCGACATCCCAGGTAAACAGTGACGCAATTCTAGGCGTGCAGCACGAAATATCAATGGCTGAGTCTAAATGTCCGCTTTGCGTTGCTTGGCGGGTTGGTGCGCCGTTATTTAGGATGACTAAATTTTGAGAGCCTATTGCGTCGTATATAATTTCACCTCTACGGTTTGGTGTGGCGCTGCCCCAAGATGGGTGGTGACCATTCAAGTCTCCAAGTAATAACAAAGGCCCGTTTATTTGATTAAATAGTTGATTGAGTTCCCGATCCGTTGGATCAGGGTCGGAAGGAGATATGTATGTTGAAACAACCGTCAATTGGACGTGTTGTATTTTCAAGCTAATAGCTACACAGTCCAGTGATGTTACCAAAGGCACGTGACTGTGTGGGATGCTATTTTCTATTAGGATGGCTGTGCCTCCCTTACGGACAGCAGCGTTTACGTTATGGCGATACCAAGAGTAGCCCGAGATTTTGTATTTATCGTTATCTTTATCAGTAAAGTGGGTCTCTTGTAATGCTGCTAGTGCCGGTTTTTTCTCAGCAAATATTGATGAAAAAAGCGGGAATTTCCCGATAAGGCCATTTGTGTTCCATTGCAGAATTGAACCCATGGTGGTTTTTAACGTTTGTGCTTAGGGGATCTACGCTTGCGAAGGTTATAGGAGCACCTGCTGCTGCTGCTATCGCTAGCAGGAGAAACTGGGGTAGAGTGCCTAGAAAAGCTAATTTTCCTTGCTACGGGTGAGCTGCCGGAGCTGGAGGTGCCGGGGCTGGGGTTTCCAGGAGGGGAGCTCTAGAAGTGTTTACAACAGTTTTTGCAGAGCTCGTCTCTGATGCACTGCTGGTGTCAGAGACGGTCTCTGTCCCGGACAGCTCGTGGTCAGACTGACTTTTGTCGTCTGACGTTTCAAGTTCACTTGAGAACTGAAACTGCATAAAATGACCTATGAGGTCGGTTTGGGATCCGCAAGTGCGGGTGGTCAGTGCTATTTGGAAAGAAGCGTCGCTTCTTTCCAAGGAGAGAGGAGCAGTTTCAGTTTGGGTGGAAATATTTAGTTTTTGGACTTTGGTTTGAGTGGCAGCCGTTTTACCCTGAGGGGGTGGGCTGTCACTCGTTAGAGGCCTTCTCGGTGCCTGCCTTTGGCGGCGCCTGGGAAGGGGAGTACCGGTGAATTTAGAGTGCTTGGGGGCAGGTAGCGAAGGGAAATCAGACTTGTCAGGCACTCGTGCAGAGTGGCTTTGCCACCCTGCTGCGGGTGTTTAGGTCTTCCTGGTGATTTTAGGTGCCTGAGGGGCGGGAGGATTTTCGGTCGGAAGACCTGGCGGAGAACTAGTGCGGGTCGGGAGATCCTCCCAGCCCGCAGCGGGCGTCCACCTGCGCCAAAAAGTGATTGCGCCACGTGGTGGGGGGAGGGGGACGGACGGCCTGATGGGCGCCAAGAAAAGTGGCTCCATTAGAAGGCGGATGTGGCGGGTTGTGTTTTTGGGTGGCTGAGGCTGCTTCGAAATGGGGTGTTCCTGGCCGGCTGTGCTGGGGGCTGCTGTGGTGGCCTTGCTACCACAGCTTTTTGGGACTGTGCGGCTTTTTTCTTTTTGCAGCATTGTTTGCGGGCCAGGTCAAACGGGATCTTTTTTTCCTCAGCCAGAACGTTAACCTCTTTCTCGGAGCCAGGTCGGGCGCTTGGGATTATCAGCCCCATGAGCACCGCCACAGGCAGGACACTTGAGGCTTTTAGATGTGCATTCTTTAGTGCGGTGCTTAGCACTGCACTTGCCGCATCGTAGGGTGGGGTTTTTACAATTTGTTTCTACGTGCCCGTACCGTTGACAAATTTGGCAGCGAATAGGGAGGGGGTAGGACGGCCTAACTGGGTAGACGCAGTCGTCCAGTTTAATTTGGCCGCAGTCATCCCGACACTTTGTGTCGAAGGTGACGATGAAACGGTGGTCTCTTAGACGTGGGTCTTTTTGCGTGGAATTTTTGTTGGGGTTCAACTTTTCAAGGGCTAGCACATTTTGACCTTTGAAGTCAAACATGTGCTCAAGGTCCACATCAGAGAGATGGGACACTTCCGGGGCATTGATGATGCCCCGGTAGAAGTTAAGGGAGTGATGAACCAAAAAGATAACTGGTTTTGACCCAAAAGTTTTTGTGGCCAGCAGGGCTCGGGTTGATTCCTGATTTGAGGTTTTGATCAGGATATCTTTTTGATGTTTGATGATCTCAAAACTACCTTTCACTTTTTGGCTGATGGCCTATCCAGATTAAAGGTAGACTCTTTGGCCAAGTTTTGGTGCGTAGAAAGGTAGGTGCCAACCAGCCAAGCTCCGCTTGGCAGGTTGGCTTTGTTCAAACGGGGGCTGGAGGGACGGAAGAGAGAGTTGGAAGCCATGGATGCACTCGGTTGTATGAATGGTACGTTTAAGTTTAAAAGGGGGGACTTGGTATTAGCTTTGCTAACACCTTTTGGGTAAAAATGGCTAGAGAAGTTGAATTAAGAAGAAAGGCGTCTTACTGTTACTATCAAAGCTAGTGGGAGTATTAACCTAGCTAGGGTTGGGTGTGGGATTCTTATCCTATCTGGGGAGTGCTTAATAAAAGCACCTAGCCTTAGAAATGTGTGTGCAAAAGGCTGACTCAGCCACTAAGAGGGGGTTTAAGCCGGAGGGGAGGCAGGTGCCTCTTCGGGACCTAACAGGGGCCTAGGTGGCTGACTCAGCCTCTAAAAGGAGCCTGACTGGGGCCTATGCTTGTGTATCCCTAGGGGCAGGTACCGTGGCACCTTTGCAAAGACGCAGCCCGGGTGGAGGGTTTGAGTGGGGACCCGCTTCTATTAAGCGGGGGTGAAAGAGAGATGGCCTTGCGTTCTAGCGATTTTAGCAATGGAGGACCTATAGGTCCAGCCGAAGCCACACGCCCAAGGACTGACGAGGTCCAACAAGCGTGCTCACCCCGGGACAAACGTCCCACCGCTCGGGTTTCCGGCCGAAGAGTAAAAGAGATAGTAGAGAAAGAGTAGGGTTATGGGACTGAGGAGAAGAGGTACCAGGTGGCCGGAATCCAAGAAACCAATACCACCTGGACCGATAGGGTAATTACCGAATTGACCAGCTGACGTCCAACAGCACCACACCAACCAGCTGTAAAAACAGCGGCTGGTGAGGCCGGCTGGAGTCAAAGTACCGCACCGACCAGCTGTAAAAACAGCGGTCGGTGGGACAGACTGGTCGCAGCGAAGACTCGAGCCGGGAGCAGGTCTTGAAAAAGTCTTCTACTCCTTCTTCTTGTCTTCGCAGCAGGAACAGCAGCAAGCAGCAACGACAGCAAGCAGCAACGACACCAGACCTGCCGGCAAACGCTCAAGCAGGGTGTAAGTCAGGCAGCCTCCCCCTCCTCGAAGGCGATCCGTTTTGAAGGGAAACCAGAGATTCGAAGGCGATCCACTTACTTTATGGCTTTTTATTAGGCGTTCTGTGCATAGCACCTTTGCCCGCCTCTAAAAGAGTGTGTGGGAGAATTTTAGAATTTTGTGTGAGGGCAAGCTACGTTAGTCTGTTAAAGCAATGGGAGTTATTTCAAGTAATGGGTTGCAAGATGTTTTAGCTTGCAAATGGATCGGTCGTGGCAATGGCATAGCCATGCCAAGGGAGGTCTTTTAATAAGTTTAGACCCGCAGAGTGCGAAGGTTATTTCTGTGGTTGAAGACCTTAAATTTAGAATTTGGAATTTAGAATTTAGAATTTTGTGTTTCAGCTACTGATGTCCGCTTGTATACGTTACTCGAAAACCTCCGTTAACTCAATAATTTCGTATTTTAGAAAGTGCGCTAAACACCTGGCCAGGGTGCCGCGAATTTACCCTGCAACCCGGAGGTGAAGTTGCAGCTCCCCTCTCCGGCTGGGCAGCCGCCGCGCAGAGAAAAGAAGTGTGAGAGGATAGTTAGATTGTTAGTAAGAGTATAGGTGTGGTTAGTATAGACCCGCAGTGAAAGGTATCACTGCGGTGAAAAAATCTAACCTATCTAACCTAACCTGATTTCAAAGTTAGCCTAACATAACCTATCCTTGGCCTACAATGAACCATTTAAAGGTTACAAAACTATTGCTTAAATTTCGCAGTGGATCATCTATGATTGGAAAATAGGCAAGTCATACTTTGGGGGTGCACCATGCACCCTCCATCATATATACTGGGAGGGGTGATTTATAGAAACTTCTCTAGCCCAGAGTCCTTTAGAAATGTAAAGACTTTTTCGAGTAGCTCAGGATGGTCGTTACCGAGCAGACTTTTAGGTCTACAGGGATGTTTTGGATTCGGCAGTAATCTAGCATGGGTTGCCGATGGGTATTGTGCTGGGGACAATCGATGAGAATGTGATAGGGTTTCTCCATTGCGTCGCAGGTACCACAGGTACCCGCGTTCCAATAGGCATTTAATTTTGTGTGTCCATTTCTGAGTCTGGTTAGAATAACCTCGCGCCGGCGACTCTTTTGGTTGGAACTGGGCCAGTAGCCGATGTTAGGCTTGATATAGAATAGGTGGGCGCTGTGGTTTGTGGTCCAGTTATTTTGAATTTGATTCCGGATGGTGTCCTGGAGGAGAGCTTTGCTATCGTCTCCAAACCACGTTAAGGGTGCGATCTCTCTAAGTTCTAGGGACTTTTTTGCCTGCCCATCGGCCTTTTCATTTCCTTGAATTTTGCAGTGGCCCGGGATCCAAAGAAAAGAGACATCAGGGGTATCGTCGATACCTTTCTGAATATCTGCTATAACGTGGTGGCTGGGGTTGACTACGTTACTGACGGCCTGCAGGACAGATTTAGAGTCTGAACAGATGACGGCTGAGTTGATTTTTTGGGTTCTGATTATGGCTAATGCATTTAGGATGGCAACAGCCTTGGCTGTGAAGATAGAGCAGTTGTCCAGAAGTCTTTTCTGAAGGCAAATATTTTGCCCCCAGATGCCGAGGCCTACTTTGTCGCCTATTTTGGAGCCGTCTGTAAATATAAAGGTCTTGTCTGCGTTACAAGATCGGAACTCTAGGAATTTCTGGGAGACTTCTTCATCTGAGAAGTCCGTTTTACGGGAAGTGAAAAGAAATTCCACTTTGGGCTCTTTCCGAGTCCAGAAGCGGGAGAGTGGGGGTTTGCCTATTGTTGCTGGCAGTGCAAGATTGAGGCTTTCCAGGGTTTTCGCTACTCTGTGCTTAAATGGGGGCCACTTCTGTAGAGTGGCTTTATTTCCTCGTCTGGGATGGGCAAAACATTGTTTTGCCGGGTGGTTTTCGGTGGATTGGACCTTAATGTAGTAAGAAATAAGCTGGGCGTCGCGTCTTGTCTGGAGTGGGCATAGCCCGCTATCAGTTAGCAGGCTGGTGATGGGGGATTCTCTGAGCGCGCCTGTGGCTGCCCGGATACTGGCATTTTGGACTCGCTCTAGCTTTAATTTATTGGTCTTGTTCGTCGAGTCAAAAACGAACGAATTATACTCGAGAATGGACCGAATCAAGGACTTGTAGAGCATAAGCAGGGTCTTTCGATCCCCGCCATACTCTGTGCCGCCGAGCATGCGGAGAATGTTGACTCGCTTTTGACAGCTAGAGACGACTTTGGTGATATGCTCATTGAAACTCAAACGGGAATCTAGGGTGACGCCCAAGAATTTGAAGCTATTGGTGCATTCAATAGGTTTACCCGAGATTTGGAGCCGTGGAGGGTCGTGTCTGGAATGCGCTCTGGCAAAGACAACGACTGATGATTTTTCCGCCGAGAGTGATAGACCCATTAAACTACACAAATTATTGATGTCGTTTAGGCTATCCTGCAACTGCGTAGTTGCGTGTTGGAATTCTGGTTCGTTATACCGCCTGGCATCGATTGCAGTGGCTTTCCAAATGGCGACATCGTCCGCAAAGAGGGAGTAATTTATTCCAGGCGGTAGCTTTTTGGCGAAGAGATCATTGATCATTACTAAAAAGAGGGTGGGGGACAGAACGCTACCCTGGGGTGTGCCTTGGTCTTGGGTTGCCAGGTAGGAGAATGTGGTGCCACAACGGACTTTAAATTTTCGGTCCTTGAGGAAGTTTTCAATGAATTTTGCAAGGTGGCCACGAATTCCTAGCTTGCTTAATTTAAACAAAAGGGCGTCTTTTTGTACGCGATCGAACGCCGATTTAATGTCTAAGAATGCAGCTATTGTTACTTGCTTTTTGTAAAAGCCATTCTGGATGTCACTGACTAGTTTCACCAAATTTTCAGTGGTGGCTCGCCCGCGCCAGAAGCCTGATTGCATAGCATCAAGCTTCTTTTCGAGGATCTCGTGAAGTCTAACGTTTACCATGCGCTCGACAAGCTTGCTAGCACAGCTAGTAAGCGAAATTGGGCGATAACCTTTTGGGTCTGTTTTTTCTTTGCCAGGTTTTGGAAGGGGAATGATAATACTCTCTCGCCACGATGTGGGGAAAGAGTCGCTAAGAAACATGTTGTTAATGGCCGAAAGCAGGTACTTTAGTGCTGTTTGGCTGAGGTGCCTGAAGAAAGAGTAGTGAATTTCGTCAGGGCCCACTGCAGTGTTTCCACACATGCTAATGGCGTAATTTAGCTCGGTCATTGTAAATGGTACGTTATAATACTCTTGATTACCATAATTGATGAATGTGTGCTTTTTGCACCATTCTGCCTGGTCTTTGGAGCGCTGGCTGTATGAGTTATTAGCTGCGACACTGGCGTAATGATCAGCAAATTTATCCATGACTTCCTTAGGTTCGGTGATGGGTTGGCCAGCTATTTTTAGTTGAGGGAAAGGTCCACGGGGTGGTCGCTTCGCAGAGAAAGCTCTAATGGTTTTCCAAACTTGGGTGGTGGGAGTGAAGCGGTTGAATTTGGAGGCAAAATAGTTGAAACTGTCCTTTTGAACCCGCTTGCACGTGTTTCGAAAGTGTTCTTTTGCTGCCTGAAGTGCGGATCGAGTAGGGCTGTGTGCCCTCCTCTCATATGCCTTGCGAACTCTAATCATTTAAGCTTTGGCGTGTGCCGTCTCTGCGTTCCACCATGGGGCTCCGTTTTTCTTTCGGTGTCCTCTGGTTTTTGGTATTGCCACTTGTACTGCTGAGCTTATGGCTCTTAGTATTAATTCAATGTCTGCCGAGTGTGGGTCACCTTGGGTGACCAGTGTGAGGTCGACCTCTGCCTCGAATTTTGTCCAGTCCGCTCTTTTTAGACTCCAGGAAGGGGTAAACAGATCAACGCGGTCGAGTGCTCCTTGGGGGACATCAATTTTGATTGGGAGGTGATCGCTCATGCCTGGGTTGTCTTCGACATCCTAGGTAAACAGTGACGCAATTCTAGGCGTGCAGCACGAAATATCAATGGCTGAGTCTAAATATCCACTTTGCGTTGCTTGGTGGGTTGGTGCGCCGTTATTTAGGATGACTAAATTTTGAGAGCCTATTGCGTCGTATATAATTTCACCTCTACGGTTTGGTGTGGCGCTGCCCTAAGATGGGTGGTGACCATTCAAGTCTCCAAGTAATAACAAAGGCCCGTTTATTTGATTAAATAGTTGATCGAGTTCCCGATCCGTTGGATCAGGGTCGGAAGGAGATATGTATGTTGAAACAACCGTCAATTGGACGTGTTGTATTTTCAAGCTAATAGCTACACAGTCCAGTGATGTTACCAAAGGTACGTGACTGTGTGGGATGCTATTTTCTATTAGGATGGCTGTGCCTCCCTTACGGACAGCAGCGTTTACGTTATGGCGATACCAAGAGTAACCCGGGATTTTGTATTTATCGTTATCTTTATCATTAAAGTGGGTCTCTTGTAATGCTGCTAGTGCCGGTTTTTTCTCAGCAAATATTGATGAAAAAGCGGGAATTTCCCGATAAGGCCATTTGTGTTCCATTGCAGAATTGAACCCATGGTGGTTTTTAACGTTTGTGCTTAGGGGATCTACGCTTGCGAAGGTTATAGGAGCACCTGCTGCTGCTGCTATCGCTAGCAGGAGAAACTGGGGTAGAGTGCCTAGAAAAGCTAATTTTCCTTGCTACGGGTGAGCTGCCGGGGCTGGAGGTGCCGGGGCTGGGGGTTTCCAGGAGGGGAGCTCTAGAAGTGTTTACAACAGTTTTTGCAGAGCTCGTCTCTGATGCACTGCTGGTGTCAGAGACGGTCTCTGTCCCGGACAGCTCGTGGTCAGACTGACTTTTGTCGTCTGACGTTTCAAGTTCACTTGAAAACTGAAACTGCATAAAATGACCTATGAGGTCGGTTTGGGATCCGCAAGTGCGGGTGGTCGGTGCTATTTGGAGAGAAGCGTCGCTTCTTTCCAAGGAGAGAGGAGCAGTTTCAGTTTGGGTTGAAATATTTACTTTTTGGACTTTGGTTTGAGTGGCAGCCGTTTTACCCTAAGGGGGTGGGCTGTCACTCGTTAGAGGCCTTCTCGGTGCCTCCCCTTTGGCGGCGCCTGGGAAGGGGAGCACCGGTGAATTTAGAGTGCTTCGGGGCAGGTAGCGAAGGGAAATTAGACTTGTCAGGCACTCGTGCAGAGTGGCTTTGCCACCCTGCTGCGGGTGTCCAGGTCTTCCTGGTGATTTTAGGTGCCTGAGGGGCGGGAGGATTTTCGGCTTGTGTTTTTGGGTGGCTGAGGCTGCTTCGAAATGGGATGTTCCTGGCCGGCTGTGCTGGGTGCTGCTGTGGTGGCCTTGCTACCACAGCTTTTTGGGACTCTGCGGCTCTTTTCTTTTTGCAGCACTTGTTTGCGGGCCAGGTCAAACGGGAGCTTTTTTCCTCAGCCAGAACGTTAACCTCTTTTTCTCGGAGCCAGGTCGGGCACTTGGGATTATCTGCCCCATGAGCGTTGCCCCAGGCAGCACACTAGAGGCTTTTAGATGTGCATTCTTTAGTGCGGTGCTCAGCACTGCACTTGCCGCATCGTGGGGTGGGGTTTTTACAATTTGTTTCTACGTGCCCGTACCGTTGACAAGTTTGGCAACGAAGAGGGAGGGGGCAGTACGGCCTAACTGGGTAGACGCAGTCGCCCAGTTTAATTTGGCCGCAGTCATCCCGACACTTTGTGTCGAAGGTGACGATGAAACGGTGGTCTCTTAGACGTGGGTCTTTTTGCGTGGAATTTTTGTTGGGGTTCAACTTTTCAAGGGCTAGCACATTTTGACCTTTGAAGTCAAACATGTGCTCAAGGTCCACATCAGAGAGATGGGACACTTCCAGGGCATTGATGATGCCCCGGTAGAAGTTAAGGGAGTGATGAACCGAAAAGATAACTGGTTTTGACCCAAAAGTTTTTGTGGCCAGCAGGGCTCGGGTTGATTCCTGATTTGTGGTTTTGATCAGGATATCTTTTTGATGTTTGATGATCTCAAAACTACCTTTTACTTTTTGTCTGATGGCCTTATCCAGATTAAAGGTAGACTCTTTGGCCAAGTTTTGGTGCATAGAAAGGTAGGTGCCAACCAGCCAAGCTCCGCTTGGCAGGTTGGCTTTGTTCAAACGGGGGCTGGAGGGACGGAAGAGAGAGTTGGAAGCCATGGATGCACTCGGTTGTATGAATGGTACGTTTAAGTTTAAATGGGATACTTGATATTAGCTTTGCTAACACCTTTTGGGTAGAAATGGCTAGAGAAGTTGAATTAAGAAGAAAGGGGTCCTACTGTTACTATCAAAGCTAATGGGAGTATTAACCTAGCTAGGGTTGGGTGTGGGATTCTTATCCTATCTGGGGAGTGCTTAGTAAAAGCACCTAGCCTTAGAAATGTGTGTGCAAAAGGCTGACTCAGCCACTAAGAGGGGGTTTAAGCCGGAGGGGAGGCAGGTGCCTCTTCGGGACCTAACAGGGGCCTAGGTGGCTGACTCAGCCTCTAAAAGGAGCCTGACTGGGGCCTATGCTGGTGAATCCCTAGGGGCAGGTACCGTGGTACCCTTGCAAAGACGCAGCCCGGGTGGAGGGTTTGAGTGGGGACCCGCTTCTATTAAGCGGGGGTGAAAGTAAGATGGCCTTGCGTTCTAGGGATTTTAGCAATGGAGGACCGATAGGTCCAGCCAAAGCCACACGCCCAAGGACTGACGAGGTCCAACAAGCGTGCTCACCCCGGGACAAACGTCCCACCGCTCGGGTTTCCGGCCGAAGAGTAAAAGAGATAGTAGAGAAAGAGTAGGGTTATGGGACTGAGAAGAAGAGGTACCAGGTGGCCGGAATCCAAGAAACCAAGACCACCTGGACCGATAGGGTAATTACCGAACAGACCAGCTGACGTCCAACAGCACCACACCAACCAGCTGTAAAAACAGCGGCTGGTGAGGCCGGCTGGAGTCAAAGTACCGCACCGACCAGCTGTAAAAACAGCGGTCGGTGGGACAGACCGGTCGCAGCGAAGACTCGAGCCGGGAGCAGGTCTTGAAAAAGTCTTCTACTCCTTCTTCTTGTCTTCGCAGCAGGAAACGGAGCAAGCAGCAACGACAGCAAGCAGCAACGACACCAGACCTGCCGGCAAACGCTCAAGCAGGGTGTCAGTCAGGCAAGCCTCCCTATGTCGAATTCGATCCATCTTCTTCTTTCTTTATGGCTTTTTATTAGGCGTTCTGTGGATAGCACCTTTGCCCGCCTCTAAAGGAGTGTGTGGGAGAATTTTAGAATTTTGTGTGAGGGCAAGCTACGTTAGTCTGTTAAAGCAATGGGAGTTATTTCAAGTAATGGGTTGCAAGATGTTTTAGCTTGCAAATGGACGGTCGTGGCAATGGCATAGCCATGTCAAGGGAGGTCTTTTAATAAGTTTAGACCCGCAGAGTGCGAAGGTTATTTCTGTGGTTGAAGACCTTAAATTTAGAATTTGGAATTTAGAATTTAGAATTTTGTGTGTCAGCTACTGATGTCCGCTTGTATACGTTACTCGAAAACCTCCGTTAACTCAATATTAACTTACGTTATACCGTGCAGAACTGCTCGAGTATAGTTTTCAGTTTTATGGCTGCGCGCGCTTTCTGCGTAGCGTGAGAAAGTTCTGGAGGCTGTGGCGTCAGAGCGTGTGTGTGACGTCAGAGCGTGTGCGTGACGTCAGAGCGTCGGGCGGTTTTCCCCACGCGGCCCGGCTAGCTTAAAGGGACATTGTCGCAAAAATTTTTATTGTGGTTTCTTAATATTTGAAAAATCCTGATTCTGGTACTATCAATCATTTCTTTATCTTCAGCTAAATTTTTGGAGGCCACTCAACAATTATTCAAATTTGCTAACAATATCAATAATAGGCTGTAACCTGCTCTTCACCTCTATTCTATCAATCAAAGTTTTAAGTTCTATAAATGATTTTTTGGAGGTAGAAAATGTTTTTATGCTGTATTCGTATTCAATTTATTTTTATTAACCCTCAAAAAATACAAATATTAGATAAGTTTGTCCAAAACATTCGGCTTGAAAAAACTAATCAGGAAAGTTTTAAAATCGGGCAGGTGTCGCACAGCAGGGATGGTACAGTGGCCTCCATTCCCGACTCTCACACGGGTAATACGGGTTCGAATCTAGGTCGTGGAAGTTTTTACTGTAAAAACAATTTTTCTGATTTTCTTCTTGTTTGTTCATGCGTACTAATGGATGAAGCATAGTCGGATCCATGATTGCCGATCGGGGGGGGTAACTTCCGGGGAGGGCAACATCCGGACCAGGGGGGCCACCTTTGATCCTATCAGTGTGCGCCGATTTTCGCATTCTGGGGGAGGGGATGGGACGCGACATTTTAGGGTTCACCGAGAGTTGATCAGAGAGGGGAGGGGGGCACGTGCCCCTTTTGCCCTCCTGGATCCTCCTATGGGATGAAGTAAATATTCTAAGGACAATTTCTTCTGGTTATCCCTCCGTCCGGGTAGTTGAGGGAAAGGGAATATTAGCCCCAAATATTTTTCTAATCTGACCGGCGTGCCAAACTGGAACCAGCTTGTCTCCAGCTCCCTGCAATGGTTCTCAATTCGTCAGATTTCCCTCTATTGGAGACTAGTTCCCCTGTTTTCTGACCAGCGGGACACGCTGTTCGCCGTTCGAAAATGTCTTTTGTGTCCTTTGCTGAAGGCCATTCTTGAAGGCTGACCGGTTTTCGTGCAAACCAAGAACCAGAAACCGGCCCAATAAAAAGCAGGGGTGGCTCTTCGAGATTATATGTGTTAATCTCGAGATTAATGTGTCTCGAGATTAATTAATCGTTTAACCCTCGCCCCACCGGGGCCATCGATGGCCCCCTAAGGTTTTTCCGGGATAGCAGAAAGACGATGAGGCGCAGCACCGTGGTTGAGGGCTCTACCTCTCACTGCATCATTTTCCCACCATCCCTGCAATTTTTTACCGCGGGTCACCCAAGGTCAGGTCACAAGACGAGTTCAACCAAGGTCACCTCACTTCAGCTTTAGAGCTCTGTAAGAGCTACATTTCGGAGTCGATCGATTTGAAACTTCCTACACTTTAATACCCCTCCAGGGTCTACAAGGTGTATATCCGGGATTTTTCGATTTCGTGCCCTGAGGTCAGGTCACGAGGTGACCTCTCACATTGAAAAAGCATGGGAAAAGCTGTCTTATGATCTTAAAGTCACAAAAACGATTGAAAATGCTCAGCTTGATCAGAAAAGCGTTTTTGGACACCCTTTCACGGGTTCCAGGGGCCACATTTGCCCTTTGACATCCCCAAGGTCATCCAAGGTCACCAGGGGTCAAAAACAGTATTTTGACAATAACTTTGACCTGTATAAGCTAGAGCGCTGAAACAAACACCATCGTGTTTGTCTCGTCATTGGCTTTCATTTGATATACGGCAAGGTCACTTTTTTACCTTTCGTGACCTCAGGTCATACTAGGTCACGAGGTGACCTCTGGAGGTCAAACTACTGGCGGGAGGTCTTTACGTTTCCATAGCAGAAAAAGTACTGGCAATTTCCTATCAAATGTACTTTCCCACACCTCAATAGCTCTAAGGGCATAAGAGTTATGCCCAGTTTGCTTAAGCATTGCATATTTGAGTGAAAATAGCCGATCTTGACCTAATTTGACCTCTGGAGGTCAAACCATTGACCTGAACACTAAAACATGTGAAGTAATTTCTTACTGAATTCACGTGAGCTTTCTAGTGCACATTGCAGAGTTGCGCTAACGCCCATATTTTCGGAGTTAGAGGGGGCCATCGATGGCCCCCGGTGGGGCGAAGGTGGCGCCGGACCCCCGGTGGGGCGCGGGTTAACACGCGCATTGACGGGAGGCGGGTACCCGCCCCCCGTCTGGTTTTTCGGATAGAACATAAAAACGGCGGCGCGTAGCGCCGCCGCACTTGTATCCATACGCGTATATTAACAGTAAAAACGCAGTACATGGTAAAACATACACTCCTAACACTAGGCAAAGAAAACTAGGCAGGGGCGCCGCCACGGAATTTAAGCCATCACACATTTATTAGGTAGGTACTTAACACACTCGGGTTAAAAATAAACTCGGGTTAAAAAACTTGACATGCCCTCTCTCATCATTTTTACAACTTTTGTCAAAATTTTAAGGTTAGGTCATCTCAGGTCAGGTCATCAGTACAGGTCAAGTGACCTGACCTCAAAGTTTAAGACAACATAAGTCGGAACAAAGTGAACTCATCCGATTGAAGTGACCTGACAAAATGGTTAAAATATTTCGATGGAGAAGCGTATGGGCTACCCAAAGCCGTTTACCATTTTTCACTACCTACCGTGGTTCTGGAGGTTTTAGGGGGGTACCCGCGCCCCCTGTCAAAGCGAAGGTGGCTCAGAGCCCCGTCAATGCGCGTGTTAATCTGGTAAAACAACGAGATAAAACGTTAATCCGTACGAGATAAAACGTGTTCGAGATTAAATGTGGCGGTCTCCCAGGGTGGACCACCCTGAAAGACCACCTGGGCCTTTCACGGCAGGAGAGTGTGGAGGTGGAGCGCCTGCGCATTGGCCACTCCCTTCTCCTGTGCAGCTACCGAAAGAGGATCGGCCTGAACCCGGAGGCCACGTTACAGGAATGCGACGATGGAGAGGACGAGATCCTCCACCACCTTCTGACCCGGTGCCCTGCGTGCGCTGACCTGCGCTGGGACATATTTGGACGGGACGACCCGCCCATCCGGGAAGCGCTGGCGGACCCACGACGGCTGGCGATGTTCCTGCGGCGGTTGGGGCGCCTGCAGGGCGCCCCTCCCATATGGCCGGAACACTCAGTCAATCAATCAGATTAAATGTGTCCGTCGACATCTAAATCTTTGATATAATTGTAATTCTTTGGTCTCCGGAGAATATAAAAACACGTAGTCTAGAGAACCGGAGAATAGCTGAATGTGATACGGAAGAATAACTCTTGATATGCGTCAGAACTGGGGAACCAGAGAGCAGCCACCACGATCCTTGGATGAACTAACAAAAGTGTGGAACGCACCACGAACCCAAACCTGATCACTTTTTGTTTCAGGGGGAACGTTTGTTGTGTGTTGCAGGTTGGAGATGGACTGGCCACCTCACTCCTCTGTCCGTGGTGGTAGCTCTTTCTAATTTTTTTCGTATATAGATATACAAGATTTAAGAATACATTGTTTTTTACTTCAAGTAGAGTTAGTTTCTGATCAGGGCACATAAAAAAAATATACCTCAAAATTATAGCCTGGAACAGTTCGTATTAAATAAAAAGGATTCTATAATTAATCTTAACATTGGTAGTCACAGAGTCTAAACCTAAGAAGACGCATCGCAGCTTTAAGACAAGCAAGCTGTTAGCCTCATGAGTGACATTTGTTTATGAAAATGATAAGCGTTTATTTTTAATACTTCGGAGTTCGGAAACGGTCCTTTCTCATAATAGAACAAACAATTCCAGAAGCACTTCATATAACATCATATCATTACATAAAATAGTATATTAACCGTTATTTTTATTAGATTGTTTATTAGATTATCTACGTTGATAAGATATTTCATGACCAGCCTCCTCGAATCATAGTTCCAAAATGGGGCTAATACACTGATAAATATTCAGGTACATCCCTTCACCAAAATTATCATAATATAATAGGTGAACACATACATTTTTAGTCAGAGTGCTAGGATAACCTCGAATCGAGTCCCAATATTTGAATATTCCAGTACTGAATTGCATTTTTCCAGCATTCGATTTCCAAATCAGATCTAAATTTCAAGCCTTGGTCACACTATGACCAAAAGTTTTCGCTTATTGTATTATGAGGATTCTGACGAGGGGCTGTGCCCGAATATGTGAGCACAGTGTGATCACAGGCTCCATTTTGCGTCAAGAATTCGAGAGGCAAAGCCATGAAACATCTTACCAATTTATAATCATGCTCCTCGGCTACGCAATGCGAAATTCATCTACTTTTAAAAACCAACAGATATCAGTTGATCAATGAGGCTTATATTCAATCTCACAAAAACATGAGAAAATATAACCTACCAGGAAATTACAAGCGAGTGATAACCCTCGGAAGGTGAGAAACGCGTGCAACAATCAGGTCTGCGAGTCCCTAACGAGCAGTCTTCCGAGTGCAACGTGGACTAGAGGATATAACTCAGTACGTCAGTGACGGATCCAGGCCAATGTTTTTTGTGGGGGGGAGGGGAGGACAGGGTCCAAAATCGTGAATACACATTTTTTAAAGGTCGGTGAAAATCGCAGAGTTTGGGAGGAAAGTAAATTTTCCCTGAACCCACCAGTGGGTATGCAGCTCCTAGCTTCCAATCCTTGAAGTGCACTCTAGGAAGGCTGGGAGCGAACCAAATACTGAGTGTACATCAAAAGCATAACATATTTTGCATCTGTCCACAATAAGTGCTACACGGTTTGATAAAATGTTCACCGCAATAGTCTGAGCACAGAGGTGTCACTTATTATTTTCGCCGACTTTCGCACGTACGACCACCAACAAAATCTGACCACTTGATTATTTACTATAAAGACCCTTTGCATTACTAGTTTTCTTACCTTTAGGCTAAAAAATACTTTTAATGGCATGTTTTACTGAGGTCCTCAGAGGATTTGCCTTAATATACCGCGATAAACACAACTTACGCACATACATGAACGTATACTGCGGGCACACAGGCTGACGACCGAGGTGCACTCAGGCAGGTTCGTGTTCAATGCAAAAAACTGCTGGCTGTGGTACTCTGCCAACTCTGGTATTCCATTGTTCGTCCTCTGAAGCTTGTCTTCCTGTCGAGGGGCAGCACCTGATTATTTCTGTTTTGCGTTCAGCTTGCTGGGGTAGGCTCTTCTTAAATTAGAAGATATTTTCACAGCAGGAACAAATGGGACCAAATAAATGGTACCAATAAAATATCACAAGCCCACAATGAAAGCAAACAAGATATCACTGAATCTTGTTTTAAACATATGCAATATATATATATATATATATATATATATATATATATATATATATATATATATATACATATATATATATATATATATATATATATATATATATATATATATATATATATATATTCAAGAACAAAGACATCCCCAAAGACGATCGATAGTCTAGATCATGGGTTTGTGGAGGGGTCAGGTGGAACCATGCAAATTCATGTTTTTTTATAAATTACAATACATTATTTCAACACTGGCCCACAATAGGAAACAAATATTCCAAATTTCAGGTCTATGGGAGAATCGGTCTGATTGGGTTCATCCCATTCAAACTAACAAGCAAAATGATCATACACAAGCTGGTCCATTGGGACGATAGCTTGATGATACACAGCAGCTACAAAAGACAGGTTTTCTAGTAAACAAATTTTCTCTTTGAAGCGACCCACCTAATCTTTCATATATTCTTCCAGGAAAACACAAAAAATTGCATCACCCAAGACTGCCCCCTGTCATTCCTACATGACTATCCATACTCTTTGTTCACAATTATATTGTTGTATTGGGTACACTCCTAGTGTTTCAAATCATAATACATCTTATCCTAGTTTTCCATGAGTTCATTTTTAATATCAATTATAAAAAAGCATGCAGATGGGCATTTTCAGGGGGCAGATGGATGAATTCATCTGCAGATGGGCATGAATGCAGATGGGCATTTTCCGAGGGCAGATGGATGAATTCATGCTACAGTCACTTTCATGTCTGGAAACAAACAGTAGCACTTGAAATATGAGTAAATGGATCTGATAAGTAGATAGGAGTACACTGACTACTATGCACTGTATGGTACCAAAATAAATGGAAAATCTGTTTAAATCTGTAAAATTAATCAAAAACATTTTCATACTTAAAAGAAGGTAAGCTAAGCAGCAAATGCACTAGCATGCACACATTGTGCAGAGCCAGTATTTGTAACAGGTAGAAATTTGTAATTCAAATTACAAGCTTAATATAGACTTTTACTAGAGTGCACAAATATTGTAAATATAAAGTTAGACCAAAAACAGAGGGAATATGGGCACTTCAAAAATAATATGCTTAAATAATCATTGGGGAATTGCCATCACCAAATGATTTTCACCTATTTTGGTACACAAGTTCACCTGTGGAACAATAAAATGAGGACTTTTTGGCATTGACACTGCTCATAAGCCTTGTTCCGTCTGCCAGCACAGCCTTGTCCGCGAGCCCTCGAGCCTCTCCTCTAGAAAAGAAATACCACAACTGTCTCTAGTATGTGCTATGGCTAATCAGACAAGAATGAACCAGAATACTTATCTACCAATCACAAAAAAGTATGCTACCACTGTTGTGCTGTTACTGTTTTTCCAGCAGCACCACAGCAGGTAGCCAGCCTGTAAATCTAAGATTGGTTCTAAGATTGGTTCTCAGGGAGAGGCTATAGCCATGTGACATATACTCAATCCAGTGTGCAAAGTATGGCATTTTCAACGAGATCTCGTCAGGGTGAGTGCCCTAGGAGACAAGAGTGAGTGGTGTGAAGTTCATCAACCTGGTGTGAATTTCCCAGACTGGTGCAAGGAAGGTGACACTGAAAACCAAACAAATAATGGCTGAATGGTTATAAAGACACAGGAGGGGACCTTATAACAAGTATTTAACTAACTAATACAAGAGGTAGCATTGCATTGTGTGGGTAGGAAAGGGTGCATTTTTCTCTATGGTATATAGCAGTTTGGTGTGAATTTTTGGTGTCTGGCAGTGCAATGATTTTAGGTGGCTGGTGTGACTCATCTAGCCTGCTGCCATACTTTGCAGACTGGGACTCAATGCTGCTCGCTGATTGGTGTTGACAGACGAAAGCGAGACCACAGCTATAACAGTGGGCCAAAATGAATAGTTATCAATTAAGCATACAATTTGCTTTTTGGCAACTTCATGAACCTAATTAATGCAGAACAGAAACATTAAATGCATTGCCCATACTTGATAGGATTAGTGTTTGACTAACTCACTACACTCACTACATAAAACCTCAATAAGCATTGGTGGCCAGCAAAGATGAATGGCGAAAATTCAAATTGTTTCATTAACTTTTCACGCATAGATTTTTTACCTCTAAGAAAATCTCAATTGACCACATCAAAGGCTCAAAATATTCTACGTGCAGATTACCGACGATATGTTGATCCACGCGACCGGAGAGGCGACAATCTCCTCGTCCGAAAAACCACCCAAAGCTTTCTTCATGCCTCAAAGGAGGCTCTTCTGGATCGCGCTACCCGTATCTTTTTATTGTATCATTTTAGCTACAATGCAATCATGCAATAACGAACAATTATTAATTATAATCTTTAGGGTATTCGGGCCTGACCGCAGCGCTAATTAGTGTTATAGAATTTGTATTTATATCTTCGCGTTTGCGCGGTTTTTGAAATGGTGAATATTGATAGTTCATCGGTAGCCATAATGACATCACATTGATGTAAGATAAGCCCACGTGACCAGATCCTATAAGGACTGGGCTTCTGATTGGTTGATGGTATTTCTTTAAAGTCCTATATTTCTCTTTCAAAAGCATTTTGGAAATATATTTTTATGGAATAATTTTTGATGTTATAGGTTTTAGCTACTGAACTGCTTTAAAAGAAATGTTTGACATTTTTTCATATATAAATTGATAGCTATAGCCGGCTCTACGTCACTTTATCGTTACCATAAGGACTCGGTAAAGTCGTCTATAAATGTTGACTTTGAGGCCGATTTTCAGGCATTTTGAGCCTGAATTTGCAAAAATGAGAATATGACTTCTGAAACAACTTTTTGTAACCTTTTGATCTAGCCAATAAAAATTTTTGCGACAATGTCCCTTTAAATAACGGCGGAGCCAAGGTAATAGAAAGGGCAGCACTTGACATACTTTTCCCAGGAAGGCTTCATCGTAGGATAGGAAAAACACAGAATTTAGGGACGAAATGAATAGTATATCACCACATACACACGCATAAACTCACACATAAAGTCAAACGACACAGTAATCAAAGCAAAGATAAAGAAGAAACTGAATTGCCTTCAATGCGCCACTTTGTAGGCGAAAAAGCTCCCTATTCCTTCAACACGTGAGCCAGCTTTGTGCCAGCTCCATAGACAAAGCACTATTGTGCCAGCACAAGATTTGACCTAGATTTAAGCTATAGAAATTTTTCAAACTTGTTTTTTGTCTATAAAATATGACAATATAATTTGAAAAAAAAATATTTTTTTACCTTTGATCTTTCAAACATGTCTTTTTGTCCTAAGACGATCAGCATTCAGCTGTAAAAAATGAAACAGGCCTCCAAGCCTGAGCAACGGAGCTTTGGTTTACCTTCTTTCTATTACCTTGGTACCAGCAACAGCGCTCGGAGCAGGTGGTCACAGGCTCCAGAAGCCGCCGACAGCAGTCGCAATAGGCAGCCGGGCGTCGGACGCCAGACAACCAGACCTGTCGGCAGAGCTCAGAACGTAGTGTTAGCGTCTCCGTGTAGGTGGCAGCACTGTATTGAAAAAGAGATGGGCCGAGTTTAAATAGTGCTGGGGGAGTGGCACGAATGGGTCACATGGGTGGTGACGCATTGTGTCTGCTGCTGCGTGAGATGGCCGACACGTTGGTTGCAGGGTCTGGCACGTGAGTGCCTGGCCCGTGCCTAGACATCCCTGCGCAGCTGCTACACCCATGTTTCCACATATCACACTTAGATCAAGGTCACAGGTCAATTTTAAAGGTGACTGGCCTTGATGATCAAGGCTTGATCAAAGGTCATTGGTAAGCTTGGGCACAGCGCTAGTTATAGCGTAAATTAGGCATAATCAGGGGCGCAGCCAGAGCTTTCGTATGGGGGGGGCACACCAACTTTGAGGGGCACCCCGCGGAAAAAGGGCACTTTTTAACGTAACCTAAAAAACTTACTATATCTTTGTTTATATCATTTTTGGGCATCTTTGGTTCAATTAAAATCCAAATAAATCATTGGCGGAGAAGGAAAACTCGATTAAAACCAAAAAAAAAGAAAAAAAATCACCAAAATATCATGGAAGTAGCCAAAACACGATTGTTTTGGATAGATTTAACCCTCGCCCCACCGGGGGCCATCGATGGCCCCCTAAGGTTTTTTCGAGATATCAGAACAACGACGAAACGCAGCACCGCGGTTGAGGGCTCTATCTCTCACCTCATCATTTTCCCACCATCCCTGAACATTTTTATCCCGAGTCACCCAAGGTCAGGTCACCAGGCGAGGTCAACCAAAGTCACCTCACTTCAACTTTGGAGCTCTATAAGAGCTACATTTCTTAGTCGATCGATTTGAAACTTGCTACACTTAATGACCCTTCCAGGGTCTACAACGTGTATATCCGGGATTTTCGATTTCATGACCTGAGGTCAGGTCACGAGGCGACCTCTCCCATTGGAAAAGCATGGGGAAAGCTGTCTCATGATCTAAAAGCCACAAAAATGATTGCAAATACTCAGACTGCTCAGAACAGCGTTTTTGGACACCCTTTCACGGATCCCAGGGGTCATATTTTCCCTTTGACTTTTCCAAGGTCATCCAAGGTCATCAGGGGTCAAAAACAGTATTTTGACAATAACTTTTGACATATTTAAGCTAGAGCACTGAAACAAACACCATCGTGTTTGTCCGTCACTGGCTTTCATTCGTTATATATTCATTTATTATACGGCAAGGTCACTTTCTGACCTTTCGTGACCTCAGGTCATATTAGGTCACGAGGTGACCTCTGGAGGTCAAACCACTGGCGGGAGGTCTTTACGTTGCACATAGCGGAAAAAGGTCTGGCAATTTCCTGTCAAATGTACTTAACCAGATCTCAATAGCTCTAATGGCATAGGAGTTATGTCCAGTTTTCTTAAGCATTGCATATTTGAGTGAAAATAGCCTATCGTGACCTTTCCTGACCCCTGGAGGTCAAACCATTGACCTGAGCGCTTAAACATGCGAAGTAATTTCTTACTGAATTCACGCGAGCTTTCTAATGCACTTTGCAGATTTGCGCTAACCCCCATATTTTCGGAGTTAGAGGGGGGCCATCGATGGCCCCCGGTGGGGCGAAGGTGGCGCCGGACCCCCGGTGGGGCGCGGGTTAAGGACAAATCAGCCAACTCAAGCAAGTACTTAACATCAGAGAAATCAGCAGAGCATGTGATATCTGTTACGATGTGCAGGTTAAGGCATATTTGAGTCGAAAATTCATTTGTTATGCCCACTGGTTTTGTCGTGAGGAGTGAGCCCTGGCTGAACGCGGATAAAGTTCCTTGCCTCCCACAATCGCCGTGGGACGAGGATGAGCATAGTGTCTTTGGAAGAACACATTTTTGCTGCCGGAAAAATTTGGGAGATACCTTTTGAACGCGTTTATTAAGTTCCATATTCTCAAGGCTCGGTCCCAGTTAAGAGTAAATAAAAGGTGAACAGGCCGGTGATTTGGATGGGATGGTGTGACAGGGCTGAAAATTGTGAAAACTTGTTCTTCATTTAGATTAATTAGTAGAAATCCTAGTTTAGGGGACTGTGCTCTGAGCTCAGGGGCACATGCCTTTTTTCATCCCTTCCCAGAATCCACCAGTATAATAAGCAATTTATGTAACAAGGGGTGCCTAGGTATCACAAGCCGTTTTAGAGATTCCTCATTCCTCGTTAGCTCCGTTTTACAATTTCCATTATTCCATTCCAAGTTTCCATTGTCTTCTTATTCCCCATCTATTCAAGACCAGCTCTGGGGCCCCCAAGTGTGGATCATAGGCCTCCAGACCAGCTTCCCCCATCCCCCCCAGTTGTGCCTCCAGGGACTAGACTAGCTCAGTGACCCCGCCCCGAGCTAATGGGAGTTGGCTTTGTGTTCTTATCATCTGTCTATTCAAGACCACCTCAGGGGCCCCTGATCTTATTCAGGGCCACAGAGCAGTTCATGCTTCACCCAGGGACTAGACTAGCTCATTGGCCCTAGCGATGAGGTCATCAGACTAGCTCAATGGGCCACAGATAGGCTCATAGGGCCTTAACCTTCGCCCGGGTGGGGGGTCTTTTTAGACCCCCTCGGGTTTTTCCGAAGTGACCAAAAAACGGCGGCGCACAGCGCCACCAAACTTGTTCTAGCTATTCCTTCATCATTTCTACATCCTTCTTGAAAATTTTGGCTCAAGGTCATATCAGGTCAGGTCAGCAGGTCAGGTGAAGTGACCTCACCTCAAAAAATACTTAGGACGGCATAACTAAAAGAAGGGTTAATCGATCAAGTTGAAACTCATACCACATCTTGGGCCCACCAGGAGCTACAACATTTGTTCCGGGATTTTTGATATTGGTGACCTAAGGTCATGTGCAGAGCATGACCTCCCCATTGACAATGCATGGGGAAAATCACGAAATGAGCTTTTCTCAGTAAGTATGGATGGAATCAACTTCAAACATCGGTTGCGACTTGCTCTTAGCCCATTTCTGAAGCTGATACCAAAATTTTTTTACTTTTGACTTTTAAAAGGCCACCTTAGGTCAAATAAGCATTTTTTGGTGTTTTTCTCTAAAAATTTTGAATAAACTAAGATAGAGCTTTTATTTTGTCACCTAAGTGTTTGTATAGTCACTGGAAGTCAAATGATATACATCATGACTATACCAGGTCAAGTTGGGTCAGACCGTTGACCTGGGTCAGGTCAAATTCTTAAATTTGACCTGGCATAGCAATATCATATATTATTCGATTCGTATTGACGAGAGGATTGCAATGGTGCATCAACTATGGCTGTATCTTGTTTGGTTTGGAAGCTATTAGCGAAAAAGTAAACGCCCTTATGCATGGGTGGCTATGGACATTCCCAAGAATATGCCCAATATTTAGTGACCTGTAGCTCCCTAGGCTTTGACCTGACACGAAAATGAATGCCACTGTAATGAAAGCGCATCTCAAGAGCTTTCGAATGGTGTTAGAAAAATGTTTCTAGCTATCATAGTTTCTGAGATATAGGAGGTTTTCTTAGTACACCTCATATTAGTGATTTTGACCTATTTTGACCTCTGGTGACCTTGATATTGACCTGACAAGAAAAATGACCGAAGTATTTTCGATATCATTTTCGAAGAGCTTTCGATTGCCGTTTTGCGCTTTTTTCTAGCTCTCTTAGTTTTTGAGATCGTGGGGGGTCTTTTTAGCCCCCCCCACCAGGGCGAAGGTGGCTCGTACCCGCCACCGGGGCAAGGGTTAAACCAGTTCAAGAAGCCCCAGAATAATTTAAGGCGCCAGATCACTTCAGGGTGCCTCAAGCCAACTTAAGGGGCTCTCACAAGTTCAGCGCCCAGACCACCTCAGGGTACCCTTAGAACCTAGATCCGCTCTTGGGCCCCAGATCAGCTCTTGGGACCCCAGATCAGTTCAGGGGCCTCAGGTCAGGGGGCAAGATCAAGTCAGGGGCACTAATTCAGCTCAGGAATCCCTCACCAGCTCGGGGCACAAGCAATTCAAAAGCCCCAGAGCTGCTCAGGGGACACCAGATCGGCCCATAGGGCACCAGATCAGCCTCGGGGACAAACAATCAGATCAGTGGTCCCCGACCAGCTCAGGGCCCAAATCAGCTCGGGAATACCAGATCAAGTCAGGAGGCACTTAATCAGCTCAGGAGCCCCATACCATCTCAGGGGCCCTCACCAACCCCTGTGGGCCCAGCCCAGCTCAGGGCCTGGGAGCTGCTCAGGAAATCACGTAATCAACCCAGGAGGCCCAGGTCAGCTTAAAGGGCACCAGATTAGCTCAGGGGGCACCAGACTAGCTCAGAGGGCATCAGATGGGCTCAGGAGGCACCAGATCGACTAAGGGGCATTAGTGCAGCTCAGGTGGCACCAGATCGATCCGCTCGGGGGCCAGATCAGCTCCCAGCCCCCCAGACTATGGCAGGAGCCTAAATCAGCTCAGGGAGCAACATAACAGCTCAGGGGACATAAAGTGGGTTCAGGGCCCACCAAACCAGCTCAGGGGGGCACCAGGCCATCTAAGGAGACATCAATAATCAGCTGAGGGGGCACCTAATCAGCTGAAGAGGCACCATATTGACTTAGGAGACAGAATCAACTTGGGGAGGCATGAGATCAGCTCGGGGGCCCGAACAAGCTCAAGGGGCACTAAATCAGCTATTAGGGCACCAAGCAAGCTCGGAGGCATTAAACTAACTCAGAGGGCATTATATAGGTTCAGGAGGCACAATTATTTGCTCAGTGGGGCACTCGATTGACTCAGGGGCACCAGATCAGCTTAGAGGGTAAATAATCAGCTCAAGGTGCAAATACCACCTGAGAGGCCACAGGATGAGCTCAAGGAGCACCAGATTAGCTTCACCCGTACGATTATTGGCGACGATGAGGCATTAGGTGGACACATACTAGGATACTCTTGGCACTAAATCAGCTATTAGGGTACCAAGCAATCTCGGAGGCATTAAACTAACTCAGAGGGCATTATATAGGTTCAGGAGGCACAATTATTTGCTTAGTGGGGCACTCGATTGACTCAGGGGCACCAGATCAGCTTAGAGGGCAAGTAATCAGCTCAAGGTGCAAATACCAGCTGAGAGGCCACGAGATGAGCTCAAGGAGCACCAGATTAGCTTCACCCGTACTATTATTGGCGACGATGAGGCATTAGGTGGACACATACTAGGATACTCTTCCCGGGTGTTTGGAAAGGCGACAGAATGACTTAGCTGACCGAAGAAGGTATTAAGTTGTCCAACAATAGTTTCAATCGCTACATGCGGTCCAGTTACATCTAGGTTCAACGGCGTAGGGCACAAAATTTCGAGCGGCACGGCCCAAATTGGGTACACCACCTGGCAATCAAAAGGGCACCCCGGCAGTGATGGGGCACATGCCCCCTGTGCCCCCCTGGCTGCACCCCTGGACAGTAGATCAACTCTGGGAGGCATTAAATAAGCTCAGGGGGCCCGGATCAGCTCAAGGGGCACTAAAACAGCTAAAAGGACACCAGGCAAGCTCGGAGGCATCAAACTAACTCAGAGAGTATTATATAGGCTCAGAAGGTACAATTATTTATTCAGGGGAGGGGGGCACCAGATTGACTACGAGGGCACCAGATCAGCTCAGAGGGCACATGATCAGCTCAAGGGGGCACCGGATGAGCTCCGCCCGTACGATTATTGGCGACGAGGCATTATCTGGAAACGGATTACGTGCCTATACTCTTCCCGGGTGGTTGGAAAGGCGACAGAATGCTCTAGCTGACCAAAAAGGCACTTAATTGTCAAACAATAGTTGAAATCGCTAAATGCAGTCTAGTTCCATCCGGGTTCCACGGCGTAGGGCACTGAATTTCGAGCGGCACGGCCCAAATTGGGTACACCACCTGGCAATCAAAAGGGCACCCCGGCAGTGATGGGGCACGTGCCCCCTGTGCCCCCTGGCTGCACCCCTGGTCATTAGATCAACTGTGGGAGGCATTAAATAAGTTCAGGGGGCCCGGATCAGCTCAAGGGGCACTAAAACTGCTAAAAGGACACCAGGAAAGCTCGGAGGCATCAGACTAACTTAGGGATCATTATATAGGTTCAGAAGGCACAATTATTTATTCAGGGGAGGGGGCACCAGATTGACTACGAGGGCATCAGATTAGCTCAGAAGGCACATGATCACCTTCAGGGGGCACCAGATGAGCTCTACCCGTACGATTATTGGCGACGATGAGGCATTATCTGGAAACGGACAACGTGCCTATTCTCTTCCCGGGTGCTTGGAAAGGCGACAGAATGCTTTCGCTGACCAAAAAGGCACTTAATTATCAAACAATAGTTGAAATCGCTAAATGCAGTCTAGTTCCATCTAGGTTCAACGGCGTAGGGCACTAAATTTCGAGCTGCACGGCCCAAAGGGGGTACACCACCTGGAAATCAAAAGGGCACCCGGCACCGATGGGGGCACGTGCCCCCTGTGCATCCTGGCTGCGGCCCTGGACAGTAGATAAGCTACGGGAGGCATTAAATAAGTTCAGGGGGCCCGGATCAGCTCAAGAGGCACTAAAACAGCTAATAGGGCACCAGGCAAGCTCGGAGGCATCAGACTAACTCAGAGAGCATTATTTAGGTTCAGAAGGCACAATTATTTTCTCAGGGGGGGCACCAGATTGACTACGAGGGCACCAGATCAGCTCAGAGGGCACATGATCAGCTCCAGGGGTCAAGACCAGCGCTCAGGGGGCACCAGATGAGCTCAAGAGGCACCAGATTAGCTCTGCCCGTACGATTATTGGCGACGATGAGGCATTATCTGGAAACGGATTACGTGCCTATACTCTTCCCGGGTGGTTGGAAAGGCAACAGAATGCCCTAGCTGACCAAAAAGGCACTTAATTGTCAAACAATAGTTGAAATCGCTAAATGCAGTCTAGTTCCATCTAGGTTCCACGCCGTAGGGCACTAAATTTCGAGCGGCACGGCCCAAATTGGGTACACCACCTGGCAATCAAAAGGGCACCCCCGCAGTGATGGGGCACGTGCCCCCTGTGCCCCCTGGCTGCACCCCTGGTCAGTAGATCAACTGTGGGAGGCATTAAATAAGTTCAGGGGGCCCGGATCAGCTCAAGGGGCACTAAAACAGCTAAAAGGACACCAGGAAAGCTCGGAGGCATCAGACTAACTTAGGGATCATTATATAGGTTCAGAAGGCACAATTATTTATTCAGGGGAGGGGGGCACCAGATTGACTATGAGGGCATCAGATTAGCTCAGAAGGCACATGATCACCTTCAGGGGGCACCAGATGAGCTCTACCCGTACGATTATTGGCGACGATGAGGCATTATCTGGAAACGGACTACGTGCCTATACTCTTCCCGGGTGGTTGGAAAGGCAACAGAATGCTCTAGCTGACCAAAAAGGCACTTAATTGTCAAACAATAGTTGAAATCGCTAAATGCAGTCTAGTTCCATCCAAGTTCCACGGCGTAGGGCACTGAATTTAGAGCGGCACGGCCCAAATTGGGTACACCACCTGGCAATCAAAAGGGCACCCCGGCAGTGATGGGGCACGTGCCTCCTGTGCCCCCTGGCTGCACCCCTGGACAGTAGATCAACTCTGGGAGGCATTAAATAAGCTCAGGGGGGCCCGGATCAGCTCAAGGGGCACTAAAACAGCTAAAAGGACACCAGGCAAGCTCGGAGGCATCAAACTAACTCAGAGAGTATTATATAGGCTCAGAAGGCACACTTATTTTCTCAGGGGGGCACCAGATTGACTACGAGGGCACCAGATCAGCTCAGAGGGCACATGATCAGCTCCAGGGGCACCGGATGAGCTCCGCCCGTACGATTATTGGCGACGAGGCATTATCTGGAAACGGATTACGTGCCGATACTCTTCCCGGGTGGTTGGAAAGGCAACAGAATGCTCTAGCTGACCAAAAAGGCACTTAATTGTCAAACAATAGTTGAAATCGCTAAATGCAGTGTAGGGCACTGAATTTCGAGCGGCACGGCCCAAATTGGGTACACCACCTGGCACGTGCCCCCTGTGCCCCCCCCCCTGGCTGCGCCCCTGGGCATAATATGTTGGGTTGTGCCGTAATTGGTCAATGACCTTGAAAGACCTTGACCCCAAAATTTCAGAGATTGTTTAGAGCCTTCCCTTTTGGCCTCAGCCCTGTTCTAGAGTATTCGCGCCCCGTTCCGGCCCGTTGGGGTGTGCTTGAACACCCCCTTGAGGTCTCCCAGTGGCACGAAAAAGCGTCGGCGCGAAGCGACACAGTACTTGTTACACCTTATCATTGATCACTTCCGCAACTTTCCCTCAAAATTTAAGGTTGTGTCATCTCAGGTCAGGTCACGTGACCTCACCCCAAAAAATGTTTAAGTTGGCGTAAGTAAGAAAAGGGTGAATCTATCGAATTCAAAGTTGTACCATATAATGGGCCCAAAAAGTACTAATAAATTTATTCCGGGATTTTTCCCATCGATGACCAAGGGACAGGTACGAATCATGACCTCTCCATTGAAAATGCATGGGGTAAAACGGAAATTTGCCGAACAATTGCTATACGTCTGCAGACGCCGCTTGAAATACCTTCGGATTCCCCAAATCATAGTACCCTAGGCCTCTTTATCGGTTCATGTTGCAAGTTTAGACATGTTACCTATGAGAGTTCATCTGGGGCTTCCTAAGCAGGTTTTAACACGCGCATTGACGGGGGTCTGAGCCACCTTCGGATTGACGAGGGGCGGGTACCCGCCCCCCTAAGATCTCGAGAACCACGGTAGGTAGCAAAAAACGGTTAACGGCGTTGGGTAGCCCATCCGCTTGTCCATCGAAAATATTTGAACCATTTTTTTGTCAGATCACATTTAAGGTCACCAGAGGTCAAAACATGTCCGTCATAGGGATAACATGTAAATTCAATTTTTCGGGCATTAAATCTGAACAAGTAAAGATAGAGCAAAACGACTTGAACTATATGAATTCTCGCAGCAAGCCAAATCAAATGATATATAATTTGACCCTGCTAGGTCAAATCGAAGATTTGGCCTGACCTGAGGTCAGGTCAAGGTCAAATTATATAAAATGCATATCATTAGAACCGCAAAGCCAAGGCGAGTCTAATGAAGCTAAAATAAACGCTCTACCACTATCTGTTACTGTTTTATTCAGTAAAAACCATATTTCCCATGTATTACCAATGGAGAGGTCATGCTTCGTACCTGACCTTAGGTCATCGATATCAAAAATACCGGAACATATTTTAGAGCACTCGGTGAGCCCATTATGTGATATGAGTTTCAATTGGATAAGTTCACCCTGCTCCGACTTATGCTATCTTTAACTTTTTTTGAGGTCGGGTCACTTGACCTGTACTGGTGACCTGACCTGAGATGACCTATCCTTAAAATTTTCACAGAAGTTGCAAAAATGATGAGGGAAAAGGTATACCAAGTACGGCGACGCTGCGCGCCGCCGTTTTTCTGCTGTCTCCGAAAAACCCGAGGGGGGCTGGCGGGTACCCGGCCTCCCCGTCAATGCGCGTGTTAAGACTTGGGTCAATGGCTTTGCAGGAAATATTGATAAACCCGTATTTTGATACCATTTTTATTGTTATTGTGAGTTGATTGATATGCATACTGACTATGCTAGGCTAGATGGTGGCCTTGACCTAACCGTAGGTCAAGTCATTTTATGTTTTAACCTAGTATAGTCATATTACACATTACTTGATGATTCGCCGCAACGTTAGGAAGCGAATTGTGCCTAAAATGATTCTAGCTCAACTCTGGCAGACGCTAGAGTATAGAGACAGAGACATGTTGTAAGCTTTGTCTCGGGGGAGGGGACCCCAGCGCTGATCGCGGGAAAATCTCCAATGGCCCCCAGGGGCCCTCAGGGAGTCAGGAAATCTGGCGTGGCTGGAATCCGGTAGGAGGGATTTTGGGTCTCCAAAATCAGCTGAGGAGCCCGTGCCAGTTAAGGGGGCCCAGATAAGGGCCCCCAACGAGCTCATTTGACCTCAGTGCCAACACAGGATTCTCAAGACCATAGTGGGGTGCCTACCTATTTAAATGGTTTCTAAATAAGCTCAGGGACTCAAAATTAACCCAGGGGTCCAATTTTCAACTACTGGGGCTTAAACACTCTGAGGGGACCCTGCAGCAGCTCAGAAGGCCCATAAAACTAATAGGGCCAGACTAGCTGGGTGCCTCGACGAACTAGTGCCCAGATACGCACAACGGGCCCCAAACAAGCTGAAGGGATCTATATCAGTTAAACGAAAACGGTACCAACCCAGGGGACCCTGACCAGCTTCAGGGACACTAATCCAGCTTGGGGCCCAGAGGTCAGAGCTCCAACTTTTAGCTCAGAGGGCCCAGGACCTGTTGAGAGGGCCCTATATCAATAAAAGGGCCCCGAAAAGCTTAATAGGCTTCAGCGGCGACACATAGGTTTCAAGTTCAGTGTGAGGGCCTGGTTAACAAAAGCGGTCCCAGATTAGCTGAGGGGATTCGATATAAACTCAGGGAAGTCACCGAAAACGCAGGGGACCAGGCCCGCAGAGGTTCTGCGGCCTATGAGGCTCAGGTTAGCGTCAATCGGCTATTTCAGTATGGAGCAGTTGGCCAGGACAACTGTGATAAGTGGAGGTGGTGGATACGACACCTCAGTTTTCGCCATGACCGAATATAACTGTATTATTTGCTCATCGTGCTTCAGTTAGTGTCAGTGGGTGCTTTCAGCATTTTCTACCAAGGTGCCAGTCGTTAGCTGGCCCGAAATATGCTTGATGGTAAACGTGAACATGTCCTCACTAAGAGGAAGCTTTCATGAAAGTAAGCATTTACAAATCCTTTTATAAACGCGTTTTACATTGACACTGGCCGCCTTTTGGGTGGTAAATTGGCCAGTGGCGGATCCAAGGGGGAGCAAAAAGGAATTTCCCTCAAACGGGAAAGCTCGGGGCAGCACTATGTTTTTGACCCCCAAAGCGATCGACCTCCTTTTTCCCCTACTCCTTTTTAGTTTATAAGCAAGATTTTTGTGTTTCAACTCTCAACTTCAAACAGAACATAAGTTGATAAGGTGTTCCCTGGTCTCTCCCCTCGAATCCAGAAATGTAAAAAAAACACTGAAGATTATATATTCGGGCACAGCCCTTCATCAGAATCATGGAATAAATATCAATAATTCTCAGTTATAAAATAGTCAGTCATAGCATAGCCAGCCGTGGATAGGAAGAAGTATCTTGAGCCCATAGTTTTCTTCACCCCGTGACGTCTTTTTTAGCTTTTCGCCTCGAATACCCAAAATTCTACCGGCAAGTGATATTGGTAGCGCAGCTTTTTACTGCGTGACGTTTTTTTTTTTGCTTTTCGACTTTGGTCTGCCCCTCCCAAACCGACCGGCTAGGTCCGCCACTGAAATTGGCGCCCCTCAGGTTCGGCGCCCCCCAGGTTCGGCGCCCTCCGAGCCTGGCCCCCCCTTAACGAAATCCTAGATCCGTCACTGCCTCCATTACAGCCCCTGTAAATTAACTGACTATGCTACTTTCGAGGAAGTTTCTACTCCAAACTCACATGAATCCCCCTCGTCGGCATAGACCTTGTTTTGCGTGCCTAATATTTTGGATTTAGGATACGCTTAAAAACTGCTGGTAGCGGTAGCGCTTTTAATTTTCTAGAGTTCGCTACCCGGTACTCCGCTACTTTTTTGGTAGGAAAGCCGCTACCGCTACTCCGCTACCATTTAGAGAGTGCAAGTTGCGGAGTAGCGGAGTAGTGAACTAAAGTAGCGGACGGCGCACCTCTGCATATACGTGACCTCTCAGGGCCATCAACTGATCTAAGCGCAAGACATTATACACCATCGGATAGTTCAAATCACAAAGAACACGCCAAATCTTACTGTGTCTTTCTGTTTGTCTTAGTTTCCCAACAGCAAAGGCGTCGAAACGACCCATGGTAGTAGTGGGGTGTAATATGCCTACGATAGGGCAAGGTTTCACACCTGTAACAATACTTTTAGAAAATAAAAATGTGCGTTTTTCTGCACTAGATATACCATATTCAAATCATTCATTTGACGAGAGTTTTGATATGCAACATATTGCCATTATTTGAAATAAGTGATTGAACCATTTCAATGATTCTTTGATGAGAAAATTGTTTAATTTATTGTTACTGGCATTTGAGTGTGTTCAAATTACACTGGTACTGTGTCTTCCCATGAAAGGTCGTGGCTAACGCTAAAACAACATTCTATTGATCACATTGAAATAACAACTTCACATGTCAATTCAGAGGACGTGATAACCAAATTGTTTAACTTCTCTACTTTGCCTTTTATTGGGGGCATCCCGTGGGCAATGAATTAAATAAATACAAATACAAATACAAATAACCCCAGCACCAATTTACAAGAAAATCTGAAAGGAGTCAGCACCTTCTGAAATCTCGTAGAATGCACCAACTGCATACTCGGCTTCCCCTATACAACAGTGTGACATGTTTAATATATTCTCTGTTAAAAAGACATCTCACTTGATCTCACTGCGGCCAACCAACACCAGCTAGCTATGCCAACACAAATCATGACAGTTTTCCGTATACTGTACTGCATCAAACTTGGAAATGTATGGAGGGACATTACCTTGTTACCAGGGGCGTGGATTTGTGAAATTGATTGGAGGTACCCGAATTTGAGGCAATGGTAATAATCATATCAATAGGGTACTATACCGTAAACTGTGTTTCAGTCTTTGCGGAGGTCTGCTGGACTGCATAAGAATGTAAAGTCCTTTATAATGAAATCAAGCAAATCGAACGGGTGTTTTGGAAATCCCTCGACGTTTTACTGGGGGTGCCCGGGTGCCTCTCAAAGAGATATAAATTCACGCCCTTGTTGCTTGCATTGGCACTACAAATAAGCACCCACGACAAAGCACAAAAGCCGGAGGAGACGTCTTCAAATTCACTTTTCGATGCACCAGTGTTCTCATAATGACTGAGTCGAAATCAGTTTGTAAATACGGCCGAATCTGGCATTCTCATAAAACATGCTGTTAGTGTTCATACATGTGTTTGAGCATCTTAAAATAGGAAAGTATAACCAGCTCATGATTCGCTACTCCCACTCAATCACAGTCGACGTGTAATCACACCAGTCGATCGGTAAGTCGGTGATGAGTAGAGATGGAGGACGATCGTTCTGAGTGATGTTTAGCGAATGGGTGAAGATGTGACCTTCATTGTCAGTCAGTGTAGCATTGAGACTGACGATATCCTCCAGAATCCCAAATATCTTGATTTGCTCCAAAGATGTGATGTAATTGTTCTGCGCTGAATAGTCACAGAAGGCCGCGTTCAGGAAAGATGTGATGGTGACGGTGGTGTTACGCACCGACAGTTCCACCTTGGCTGGAGAGATGGCGCTAGTATCGTCGCCGGGCAGCCACAGTATGCCATCCGCGGTATAGTTTCCTTCACAGGACAGCGCGACGTTTACGGAGTGGGAGCCTTGCTGGCGCTGCTCCTCGATGGTCGTATGTGGCTCCTGAAATAGCATGATGAAATGGAATTAAATTTCAATTTAACAAAATTGTATCCAATCTTGCCCCATAAAAAAACCACATGGATATAATGGTTCGACGAAGACGTGGGGTACCTATGTACTATTTTGAGAAACAAAAATCCGTAAATGTGTAGTTTGGTGAATGAAACCCAAGTAAAAAAACAAACAAGCGCTAAAAATAAGAACCGCTTCAGATACCTCGAGCATATGGGAATTATTTAAGAAATGCAATGACAGTCAGAAGCCGATGACAAACGAAGTCATGTTTGTCGCTTTTATTCAATGACTCGTTCAGTGAAGAAATAAACCAATATATGTTCCTAGTCCTTGTTTAGAGGATTATTAGATTCGATTCACCCTGAGGGCGGATTTCAGTTGGAAGTAGCTTGACCTCATCTGAAGTGAGTAAATACCTTGTATAGAAAGCGGTCTAAGGGAGGAGCTTCGCAGATTTTTTCCACAAGAAGAAAGCTTTTGCCTATGCATGTTGCCAGGGGCGTAGCCAGGATTTCGCTCAGGGGGGGGCGGTGCCCCGAAAAGGGCCCCTGGGACAGCCCCAAAAGGGCTCTGATGGGTAAAAAGTGCCCTGCTTGTCACGGAGTCGTGTCCTTAGGGTCGGGCCCTCATGGGGGGGGGGCGGCTGTCCCTGCCGCCCCCTCCTTGTCTATGCCCCCAGGGGCGCAGTCAGGGGGGCACAGGGGGCACGTGCCCCCCCATCGGTGCCGGGGTGCCCTTTTGATTGCCAGGTGGTGTACCCTCTTTGGGCCGTGCCGCTCGAAATTTAATGCCCTACGCCGTTGAGCCTAGATAGAACTAGACTGCATTTAGCGATTTAAGCTATTTTTTGACAATTAAGTGCCTTTTTGGACAGTTGGGGCATTCTGTCGCATTGCCAAGCACCCGGGAAGAGTATAGGCACGTAATCCGTTTCCAGATAATGCCTCATCATCGCCAATAATCGTACGGGCGGAGCTAATCTATTGCCCCTTGAGCTCATCTGGTGCCCCTGAGCGCTGTTCTTGGCCCCTGGAGCTGATCATGTGCACTCTGAGCTGATCTGATGCCCTCGTAGTCAATCTGGTGCCCCTGAGAAAATAATTGTGCCTTCTGACCTTATAATGCTCTCTGAGTTAGTCTGATACCTCGGTTCCTGCCTCTCTTGCCCTTGAGCTCATCTGGTGCCCCTGAGCGCTGTTCTTGGCCCCTGGAGCTGATCATGTGCACTCTGAGCTGATCTGATGCCCTCGTAGTCAATCTGGTGCCCCCTGAGAAAATAATTGTGCCTTCTGAACCTATATAATGCTCTCTGAGTTAGTCTGATACCTCCGAGCTTACCTGGTGCCCTATTAGCTGTTTTAGTGCCTCTTGAGCTGATCCGGGCCCCCTGAACTTATTAAATGCCTCCCGTAGTTTATTTACTGTACAGGGCCGCAGCCAGGGGGCACAGGGGGCACGTGCCCCCATCGGTGCCGCGTGCCCTTTTGATTGCCAGGTGGTGTACCCCCTTATTGGGCCGTGCCGCTCGAAATTTAGTGCCCTACGCTGTTGAACCTAGATGGAACTAGACTGCATTTAGCGATTTCAACTATTGTTTGACAATTAAGTGCCTTTTTGGACAACTAAAGCATTCTACCGCCTTTCCAAGCACCCAGGAAGTGTATAGGCAGGTAATCCGTTTCCAGATAATGCCTCATCGTCGCCAATAATCGTACGGGTGGGGTTCATCTGGTGTCCCCTGGAGCTGATGACGTGCCCTCTGAGCTGATCTGGTACCCTGGTAGTCAATCTGGTGTCCCCCTGAGAAAATAAGTGTGCCTTCTGAGCCTGTATAATACTGAGTTAGTTTTGATGCCTCCGAGCTTGCCTGGTGTCCTTTTAGCTATTTTAGTGCCCCTTGAGCTGATCCGGGCCCCCTGAGCTTATTTAATGCCTCCCGGAGTTGATCTACTGTCCAGGGGTGCAGCCAGGGGGCACAGGGGGCACGTGCCCCCATCACTGCCGGGGTGCCCTTTTGATTGCCAGGTGGTGTACCCCCTTATTGGGCCGTGCCGCTCGAAATTTAGTGCCCTACGCTGTTGAACCTAGATGGAACTAGACTGCATTTAGCGATTTCAACTATTGTTTGACAATTAAGTGCCTTTTTGGACAGCTAAAGCATTCTACCGCCTTTCCAAGCACCCAGGAAGAGTATAGGCAGGTAATCCGTTTCCAGATAATGCCTCATCGTCGCCAATAATCGTACGGGTGGAGTTCATCTGGTGTCCCCTGGAGCTGATCATGTGCCCTCTGAGCTGATCTGGTGCCCTGGTAGTCAATCTGGTGTCCCCCTGAGAAAATAAGTGTGCCTTCTGAGCCTGTATAATACTGAGTTAGTTTGATGCCTCCGAGCTTGCCTGGTGTCCTTTTAGCTATTTTAGTGCCCCTTGAGCTGATCCGGGCCCCTGAGCTTATTTAATGCCTCCCGGAGTTGATCTACTGTCCAGGGGTGCAGCCAGGGGGCACAGGAGGCACGTGCCCCCATCACTGCCGGGGTGCCCTTTTGATTGCCAGGTGGTGTACCCAATTTGGGCCGTGCCGTTAGAAATTTAGTGCCCTACGCCGTTGAACCTAGATGTAACTGGACCACGTGTAGTGATTGAAACTATTGTTGGACAACTTAATACCTTTTTCGGTCAGCTAGGGCATTCTGTCGCCTTTCCAAGCACCCGGGAAGAGTATGGGCGCCTAGTGTGTGTCCACCTAATGCCTCATTGTCGCCAATAATCGTACGGGTGAAGCTAATCTGGTGCTCCTTGAGCTCATCTCGTGGCCTCTCATCTGGTCTTGGCCCCTCGAGCTGATTACTTGCCCTCTTAGCTGATCTGGTGCCCCTGAGTCAATCGAGTGCCCCACTGAGCAAATAATTGTGCCTCCTGAACCTATATAGTGCCCTCTGAGTTAGTCTAATGCCTCCGAGCTTGCTTGGTGCCCTAATAGCTGATTTAGTGCCCCTTGAGCTGATTCGGACCCCGAGCTGATCTCATGCCTCCCCAAGATGATCTACTGTCTCGTAAGTCAATATGGTGCCTCTTCAGCTGATATTTGATGTCTCCTTAGATGGTCTGGTGCCCCTGAGCTGGTTTGGTGGGCCCTGAGCCCATATTGTGTCCCCTGAGCTGCTATGTTGCTCCCTGAGCTGATTTAGGCTCCTGCCATAGTCTGGGGAGGGGGCTGGGAGCTGATTTGGCTCCCGAGGGGATCGATCTTGTGCCATCTGAGCTGCAGTAATGTCCCTGAGTCGATCCGGTGCCTCCTGAGCCCATCTGATGCCCTCTGAGCTAGTCTGGTGACCCCTGAGCTAATCTGGTGCCCTTTAAGCTGATCTGGGCCTCCTTACGTGATTTCATGAGCAGCTCTAAAGCCCTGAGCTGCGCTGGGCTCACAGAGGCTGATGAAGGCTCCTGAGATGGAATGGGGCTCCAGAGCTGATTAAGAGCCTCCTGACTTGATCTGGTATTCCCGAGCTGGTTGGGGACCACTGATATGATTGCTTGTCCCCGTAGCTGATCTGGTGCCTTATGGGCATCTGGTGTCCCCTGAGCAGCTCTGGGGCTTTTGAACTGATTGGGCCCCGAGCTGGTGAGGGATGCTTGAGCTGATTTAGTGCCCCTAACTTGAACTTGCCCCCTGCACTGATCGATCTGGTGCACCCTGAGCAAATATACTGCCTCCTGAACTTAACTAATGCCCCCTGAGTCGATCTGGTGACTGCTGAATCATCAGTGTGTCTCCTGAGCCCATCTTATTGCCTCTGAGCTAGTCGGGTGCCCCATGGCTAATATGGTGCCCTTTAACACGCGCATTGACGGGGGTCTGAGCCACCTTCGCATTGACGGGGAGGGGGCGGGTACCCGCCCCCCTAAGATCTCCAGAACCATGGTAGGTAGTCAAAAACGGTAAACGGCGTTGGGCTGCCCATCTACTTCTCCATCGAAAACATTTGAACCATTTTTTTGTCAGGTCATATTTAAGGTCACGAGAGGTCAAAACATGCCGTCATAGGGATAACATGTAAATTCAGTTTTTCGGCCATTTAACCTGAACAAGTAAAGATAGAGCAAAACGACTTGAACCATATGAATCCTCTCAGCAAGCTGAATCGAATGATATATAATTTGACCTTGCTAGCTCAAATCAAGGATTTGACCTAACCTGAGGTCAGGTCAGTGTCAAATTATATAAAATGCATATCATTAGAACTGCAAAGCCCAGGCAAGTCTAATGAAGCTAAAATAAATGCTCTATCACCATCCGTTACTGAGTTATTCCGTAAAAAACATTTTTCCCATGTATTTCCAATGGAGAGGTCATGCCTCATACCTGACCTTAGGTCATCGATATCAAAAATACCGGAACATATTGTAGAGAACTCGGTGGGGCCATTATGTGATATGAGTTTCAATCGGATAAGTTCACTCTGCTCTGACTTATGCTATCTTAAATTTTTTTGACGTCGGGTCACTTGACCTGTACTGGTGGCCTGACCTAAGATGACCTAACCTTAAAATTTTCACAAAAGTTGTAAAAATGATGAGGAAAAAGGTATGCCAAGTACGGCGGCGCTGCGCGCCGCCGTTTTTCTGCCATCTCCGAAAAACCCGAGGGGGGCGGGTACCCGCCCCCCGTCAATGCGCGTGTTAAGCTGACCTGGGCCTCCTGGTTTGATTACGTGATTTCCTGAGAAGCTCCCAGGCCCTGAGCTGAGCTGGGCCCACAGGGGTTGGTGAGGGCCCCTGAGATGGTATGGGGCTCCTGAGCTGATTAAGTGCCTCCTGACTTGATCTGGTATTCCCAAGCTGATCTGGGCCCCGAGTTTGTCGGGGACCATTGATCTGATTGTTTGTCCCCGAGGCTGATCTGGTGCCCTATGGGCCGATCTGGTGTCCCTTGAGCAGCTCTGGGGCTTTTGAACTGCTTGGGCCCCGAGCTAATGAGGGATTCCTGAGCTGAATTAGTGCCCCTGACTTGATCCTGCCCCCTGACCTGACTTGAAGCCCCTGAACTGATCTAGGGCCCCAAGAGCTGATCTGGGGCCCAAGAGTGGATCTAGGTTCTGAGGGTACCCTGAGCTGGTCTGGGCGCTGAGCTTGTGAGAGCCCCTTAAGTTGGTTTGAGGCCCCCTGAGGTGATCTGGCGCCTTAAACTGTTCTGGAACTTCTTGAACTGGTTTAAGGCCCTATGAGCCTATCTGTGGGCCATTGAGCTAGTATGATGACCTCATCTCTGGGACCAATGAGCTAGTCTAGTCCCTGGGTGAAGCATGAGCTGCTCTGTGGCCTTGATCTACATCAGGGGCCCCTGAGGTGGTCTTGAATAGACAGATAATAAGAACACAAGGCCAACTCCCATCATCTCGGGGCAGGGTCACTGAGCTAGTCTAGTCCCTGGAGGCACAACTGGGGGGGATGGGGGAAGCTGCTCTGGAGGCCTCTGATCCACACTTGGGGCCCCAAAACTGGTCTTGAATAGATGGGGAATAAGAACAAAATGGAAACTCCCCTTATAAAACGGAGCTAACGAGGAATGAGGAATTTCTAAAACGGCTTGTGATACCTAGGCACCCTTGGTTATATAAATGGCTTATTATACTGGTGGTTTCTGGGAAGGGATGATAAAAAGGCCTGTGCCCCTGAGCTCAGAGCACAGTCCCCTAAACCAGGATTTCTACTAATTAATTTAAATGAAGAACTAGTTTTCATCATTTTGAGCCCTGTCACACCATCCCCATCCAAACCACCGGCCTGTTCACCTTTTATTTACTCTTAACTGGGACTGATCCGTGGAATGTGGAACTTAATAAACGCGTTCAAAAGGTACCTCCCAAATTTTTCCGGCAGCAAAAATGTGTTCTTCCAAAGACACTATGCTACTCCTCGTCCCACGGCGATTGTGGGAGACAAGGAACTTAATCCGCGTTCAGCCAGGGCTCACTCGTCACGACAAAACCAGTGGGGATAACAAATGAATTTTCGACTCCAATATGCCTTAACCTGCACATTGTAACAGATATCACATGCTCCGCTGATTTCTCTGATGTTAAGTACTGGTATGAGTTGGCTGATTTGTCCTTAAATCTATCCAAAACAGTCGTGTTTTGGCTACTTCCATGACATTTTGGTGATATTTTTTCCTTTTTTCGGTTTTAATCGAGTTTTCCTTCTCCGTCAATGATTTATTTGCATTTTTATTGAACCAAAGATGCCCAAAAATGATACAAACAAAGATATAATAAGTTTTTTAGGTTACGTCAAAAAGTGCCCTTTTTCCCCGGGGTGCCCCTCAAAGTTGGTGTGCCCCCCATACCAAAGCTCTGGCTGCGCCCCTGTATGCCCCTGCATGTTGGCATGTAACTATTGTCGAATATAAACGTGCTTTCAGTCACTGCCACCAGAAACATTATTGTAACAAAAATTAATAATGACACCTAATTATGCTAATTTCCACAACATATTTCACCTGTTACAGTTCTAACTAAGTTACTTCAATATTCATAGCATGTAGTCATGAATGCATGGTGTGGCGAGCCACCCCTGCTGCCACGGCCCAGAGCTGGCCCGAGACGTCGGCCGCGCCGCGTTTTGATGACTTTGCATCCGGTGTCCAGTGCTCTGGCACAGCGAGCGACGGCCCAGGCAGGTGATGTCATGCGTATGACTTCTGTAACCCGGTGCTTCTACAGTTGCCTGATGAAAGCTTTCATCAGTTTCTGACGTTGCTGTGACGTCTATCTTTTTCACAAATCCAGTCATTTCATTGGCGTGTGTGGTGGGCGTCCACTGCCCTGTTGTTTCGGTGAGATGGACATATGTAACTGGCTACCCGCTGTTGTCTCGGGGGAGTGCGCTTAGAACCGTCTTCACCAGCGGACCTCTGCAGTCAGGCGCCGGCGACGGTCGGCATCGCGTCAGACAGCATCAGACCACGCCAGGTCACGCTGGATTAGGCTAGGTCACCGTTAATCACGCTTGTAGAAGATAGGTTGACAGAGAGTGAGTGATCTGTAGCGACGCGTATTCTTATTCGACACCTCTACGTATATTAATTGGCGCTGCCATTCCGAGTGAAGACCGACTGCTTTAATACCTGTTGGACTTATATTCATCGCTGCTATAACCTGCCTTTACACAACGCGAGGCAATACAGAAGAAAGAGGAACCAACATCTTTTCATCATATAATGGCGCGACGAGGTCTTACCACTAAAACTTAATCACAGCCGAGTGAAACATTTTCACGACAATTATGGAACCGTGCGAAACTCGCCAGGGTGTTACGACAAACATAAGAAATATCACTCAGTCATGAATATATTCTTTATTTCTAGGATGTGGCCTTTCGTTGGACAGCATCACTTGCCTTACGTGACTGGATGTGAAAAAATCAGAAACGTCTGGATGTGGAAAAAAAATCTGGATGTGAAAAAATCAGAAACGTCTAAAGGTGAAAAAATCAAGCATATATTTACTTCATTTATTTAGACATAACTGCCTAAACACCCCACGATTCGGGGTTTAGTGCCACGTGTATCGATACGGGGAGGGGAGTGGTACCTAACCCCTACGATCTCAACAATCTAGGTGCAACCTAGGTGCTCAGCAAACTAGGTGCAAAATATGGAAGGTGGGTTTAGATAGTGGGTCTTGACATCTAACAAAATTGTTATATACAGTTTTAAGTCAGGTCTCTTTTGTGGTCAATAGAAATATAAGCATGTTAACAAAGCAATACAATGGCAACTTACGCATTGGGTCGTAACATATGACAGAATAAAACTATGTGAAACATAAGTAAAGCACCATTGAAACCCTCTCCAAGCCCGATTGTGTATATTATATTATGGCTTTGCCAGGTTAAATCCTAGAATGTACCTTAGGTCAGGTCACAATCATCACAGGTTAAAACATCTGATTCGAACTGTAATGACAAGCCAAACACGACGACGTTAAAACAGACGCCGTAGCACCATTTTCTGGGAAATTTTCCAATTCTAACCAACTTTCTCCTGCAATTCCAATGGAGATGTCATGCCCTTAACCTAACCCCTGCTCATCAATATAAAAATACGTTCTTACGATTGTTCGTTCTCGGTAATATGTGATGTGAATCTCAGATCGAAAGCTGAAGTCTGCTCCTACTGTTACACCACTAAACATTGTTCGAGGTTAGGCCACTTGACCTGGAGTTGTGACCCGAGCTGATATGGCTCCGCTCTAAAATTGTGTCATAAGCTGAAATAAGACACCAGGGAATAGCTATACTTGGTACGGAGGCGGGCAGCGCCGCCGAGTTTTTGGGTCTCTCTGCGAAAACCCTTAAGAAAGGTAGGTATGTATGCAACTATCGTCCCTCCCGTACCAGCGCGTATTAAGTTCATGTACTGCATGGCTATTATGAGTTGTAGTGCCGAGAGAACTTAGCATCGTGTACGCTCTCAACGATCAAATCTTCGGCTGGAGAAGTGTTAGCTGTTTTCCCTTCTTTGCTTGGCTAAACCATCGCCTTTCTGAATTCGACTCTTTTCAAGTTGGCCTTGAAGAAATTAACGCGCCGTGTGCCTATAATAATACAAGGTGCATGCTGTACGTGGAAAATGCATTTTGGAGATCAACATCTTACGCCATATACTTCTTTCATTGAAGTAGCAATCGTTTAAGAAGAAAAAGATATGAAGTTTGCAAAGTTTGGGAACATAAAATAGGATCGGAGCGGCGTACAGACACGTGCCACAACCGGTTGCCGCAGTGCAATATCATCACTGCCTGCGGGCTAGTTTTCAACGGTCAAAATTTACATAATAAACGTTTGTCCCATTTTTGGTGATTTTCCCCTCCCCAACCCTAGCCAAAATGTATATACCCCTAAAACGAACACAAAGACTTAGGTAGTTAAATATAGCTATTTAAGCTCTTACCTGGTTGAATATGACTGTAGAAGCTCGCTGGTAGATCAGCGTCTGCGCGGCGGGAGCTGGTAGCTTCACCCAGGCTGGTCCGGAGTCAGTCTTAGGTCGAAAGCCTTGGAAGTACTCGTACCAGCATTCCCCGGGGAGGTATAGCGTCACCTCTCGCTGCTTCTCCAGCAGCGCCGGCGCCACCATCAGTGCTTCGCCAAGCAGTAGTTGCTGGTCGATCCCCAGGTGGTGTTATCGTCGGGGAACTCATACCAGAGAGGACGCAGCGGTGGCACCCCCGTTAGAGACGCCTCCACCTGCAGAGTGTAGTGGTACGGCACGAACACATACCTCTGACTGATTTGGACCAAAGCCTGGTTGAGGAAGGCATCGCTCAGCTGAGTTGGGTTGCGTGCGAAATGACCCGACTGGTAATAGCTGACGGCCAGCGGTAGGTATGGCGACAGCTGGTACCAGATCAAGCAGAGTGCCTCGATTCTCTCCTGGTAGTCGTCTCCGCCCTCTAGCGTGATCTGGGTGGAGTTGAGGGAGCCGCAGATTGGGTAGCCGTTCTGAGGTACGCCGTACAAGCCCAGCTCCAGCGCCTGTACCAGCGCCAGCTTGAGGCTGGTCCAGTCAGCTGTCAGCGAGGCGGCCAGCTGACCACCGACAGCGCCGCTGCCAGGAGAGGTCGCCTCGCTCGTCAGAAACAGGTTTGAGCTGTTGTCCATGGCTTCAGCAGCGTCCCGCACCGCCTTCGAGTGGTCCTGGCCGTACCTGTTATGAAGGCCGAGGTGTGGCCCGTCTGATTGTTGAGCTGACATACATATGGTGTGGTTGGAAAGGCTGCTGTAGGATCCGGTGAGATTTGGTACAAATGGAAGGTTGTCTTCCGTGCAGTTATCGACAGCGTCGTTGACAGGGGCGTTCTGCATCAAGTAGAAGCCATCAATATGGTATTCTTGTTGAAGTTTAGCGTACAGAGGATTGAGCCAGGTGGAAACAGTTGGGTTTGTATAGTCCACATAGCTCACGTTCCAAGTCTTGTTTCCTGTTGTTTGAAGAAGCTCTCCAAAGAAGTTTCCCGTTTCATTAGAGTTACTTATTAGGATTCCCGACTGATTGGCTGTAAGGTACGGCTCGTAGTCTTCCACTTCATCGTCCCCCAGCGGCTGTTTCTGCAGTGGCAAGTGAGGCACTGTCACTGCCACCACTCTTCTGCCCAGACTATGCAGATCGTTCACGGCCTCTTTGAACGTATCGTTCACGTCACCTATAATATCAAAACCAAGTGGCACAAATGCATCCGCATCCACGCAGTCAGATTCGAACGGTATCGACCTGTTGACCATCGTTTCCATCACCTCCTGGAAGCTCTCCGGGTCGCCCTGACGACACATGTGGAAGCCGAGCGACCATACGGGTGGTATACTCGGACGACCCACCAGCCTAGTGTACTGCTCCGACACCGCTGCCGGCGTCGGTCCGGCAAACACGTGCAGCTTGATGTTGGCACCGAGCACTCTGAACGTGATGGTCGGCCCGGGCAGCATCTGGACCTCGAGTGGCGCTGATGTTTCCAGGTAGACTCCGTGCACAAGACCGTCCGGTTCGACACACATGTAGAACGGATAGGAGCCCTCTGTGAATATAAGTGGCCGTGCAAAGAGTGCGGTGCGCAGCTGGCTGCTGGCGTTGCGACGCAGACTCGGGTGGAATGCTTGTCCCAGTCCGTAGATCTGAGAGGAGCCTGGCACCAACGTGATCTCGGAGAAGAGGTCGCTGATGATGGTTGCGCCAAGTCGGGTGTCCACAAGCGTTCTGCCGGTGCTGTTCCGCTTCACCATGACGTAGAAGTCGTAGTTCTTGCCGATGTTGGAGCTGATGTTGAGTTCACCATTCAGCACGATAGGATCACCCACAGAGGGCTGTGGAGATGGTCCCATTTGAAGAATGGCGTGGTCAGTGGAGGGACACCACACTTGCGCTGATACCGTGGGGTGTTCTGTATTACCGTAAGGCGTTTTCGCCGGCTCTCCGGCCACTTTGGAGCTGTAGGAGTACGCCTTCAGCACCGTGTTCAGCTGTGTGGTGCTGTGGTTGGACATGACGACCTTGTAAGTGAAGGAGGCTGGCAGGGAGTGGAAGCAGCGGGACGCGGCGCCGTCGCCGTCGTCGTACCAACAGCAACCCGTCTCGGCGCACTCCGTCATCGTCACGTTGGCCTTGCCCACCATGCAGGGAAACCTGGCAACCGAACCAAATTAGGATGCATGGAAGTGTGCGGCGAACAAGAGTCCTCTGTAAGGTCAAAGCTTATGTTGGAGTATTCAGAGTTTATCCAAACACGTCCGGGGGTTGGAAAAAAGTAATGCGATTGCCGTTTGGCATTTAATATTCTTGAAGAGTGGATGAATCAATAAATTAATGATCATTATGACATCTACTCACATATGACATATTATCAGTGGCGGGGTCTACACAGGTTGTCTTAGGAGGAGGGAGGTGGAGGCACCGAGGTCAAAAATCACAAAACTGTGTTTCTAGAAAACCAGTCAAAACTTGGGAATTGGGGGAAAATCTATTATTTGTGCCCTGCCCTCTCTGGATCCGCCAGAGCATATGTTAACATTGCAACATTCTTCACCGAGTGCTTCGTGTCAATAGTAGGCATCAGAAACCGATGCGATTCTATATTATAATAATTAATTTCTGTCAATATAATAACCAAAACAATCTCAATTTTACTACTCAGGAGTGGACAGCACCCTTGTCTTCTAAGCCACCGGTCCCGGGTTCAAGTCCCGGCGGAGCCTCTGAATAAGTCGATCTGATCCCCAAAATCCCCTCCAACAGGGTGAGAGTTGGCGACGCCGTATGACCCTGGCAGCTGGTGCGTCGTTAAACCCCAACAATTATTATCATTATTATACTACTCAGGAGTAACAAATCCAAGCGAACTCAGGGGAAGCAGACCTCCAATCTGAAGCTCCGAAGCCACATCACCAACAAAGAGAAAGGTAAAATTAGCAGATGGTTGAGACATCTCCCAAGTGCAGAGCAATTATTGCATGTATTTAGGTCTAAACCCAAGTTTACTATCAAATTACGCTGAAAAATATGGGCATGAGGACGAGTAATTGAACCAAATCTAGGGTATTTTTCTTGCATGCAATATCATGAAAAAGGTATATAATGCTTACTTTGATGTTGCTGCGACTGAAGTGTTGATCAATTTTGTACGAACAGAACTGTATTGCCATCGAGCAGAATTCAGGACATACCTTAAACCCATGTTGGAAAATGGTTGTTCTGTACGCGCCAGACAGTCCCATTGTGTTTCCTTCATATTAGTCTACATTTACGCAGCCATAGGCGGATTCAGGGAGGGGTCAAGTAGGAGCACTTACCCCTCTGATCGACATTCGGCGCTCCCCCTCCCTGAAATGGTCACGGTGCCCCCCGAAAGGTCGATGTCACCCTCTGAAATGTCGTTCCCCCTCCCCCAGGATGCAAGTGTCGGCGCCCCTACGATGGGATTTGTCGTCCACCTGATATATTTTCCGCCCAAAAGTCGCGCCTTCCTGGTCTGGATGGCGCCCCCCCGATCGGCAATCCTGGATCCGCCAATGCGCTCACCTGTACTCCGGTGCAATCATACAGCTTCCCCTGGTGTACACGCGGGCCTGGAAGTCCAGTGGGTAGTAATAGAGGAACCACATCGGCAACAGAAGGCCCAGGGCGATGCAGGCTAGGCCAAGGTAGAAAAACCGGGCGGGGCTGGAAGTCAGCTTTCCAAGCGTTTTGTCTGAGAAAGTCAACCAATGGTGTTACGCCATTATATTGTATTATCCGGTATGCATTGCATTATGTCGTATTACATCGTATTATTATATTGTATTATGTTGTTATTAGACAACCTAATTGAGTCGGTATGCAAGGCTCTATCTCAGTTTTGATTGTAGATGACAAATGTTGACCTTTATCAAATATAAACGCTCCTGCTCATCCATATTTTACAGTCCCCCAGAGGATTTCGAAAACTCGGTGAGCCCACAATTTAAGGTGTACCGGATAAAACCGAGAAAAAAAGTATAAAAAAGAGGCTGATGTTTCTAACTAATACGTTTTATGAGAAAAGTTGGACTATCAAAAGCTGGTTCAATACAAATTAAAGTAAGGCAGGCCAATGAATTTTAGACATTCCAGGCCCATGGCATGCGGGGGCAGACCCCTGGCTCACAAATGAGGCTCCCAAACGCTAGAGAATGCTCTTAGGTCAGCCCAAAAATATGACTTATTTTCAATATTTCAAGGTCAGGCCCCCAAAAGGTCAAAGGTGCCCTGTCCAGTTCAGTCAGTGGCACTTGGACACCCATTTAGGGCAGGGGAGGCAACCAACGCCATCAATACATGTCTAGGTTATAGCTAGGCCACTGACCTGCATAAGCGGTCACTTGACAAACAAAAGGGCCCCCCTGTTAATAGTAGACGATGCTCTTAGGCTAGCCACACAACACAACACAAGCCAACATATTTGATGTTTCATAGATTGATCCCATAAATAGGTCTAGGGAACCCTGACCGGCGAAATAAGTGACAGGTGGAGGCTTCAATTTTGGCTATGGAGGTTTCCAGCGCCACTGATAAGCTTTCCGTGTTTATCCTTATGGCTCCTGGGTTGCATGAGAGGCCCCTAACAGATAAATGAGACAGTTTAAATTGAAGAGGTTGGTTTAATATTGCGTAACAATACGATATTTGATGCTCAGGCCGTTGAATATTTCAAGGAGGCCCCGTCTGAAACAGTAAATGGGACGCGGAAGCCCCTCGTATGACAGAGGATGTCCCCAGCGCATTATACCTACTTTATTTATGTTTGAGGCCTCCGGAATGCATTGGAGACCTATTCCCTGATACATGAGGATATCAAGCAGCACACAAATATTAGCGACAGTGAACAATATGTATAGAAGACTGACTGTCTGACGCATCCCAGCGTGAAGGCCGCCAGCACTTGGAGCCGTCTCGGGATCGGCGACAGGAGACGCCCATGCAATCTAGCCCCCGTGGAAAGAAATTTGTGGCGGTCCCCTGGTTCCACTACACAGGAACATGCCCACAAATTAAACACAGTGAATGCTCAAGATTCGCGGGCAAAATCTATTCACGTGTGATCGTGTAAAGGTGTTTCAGCTGTGATTGTGGATGTGTGCGTGTGTCATTTAACCATAGTCCCGGTGGGTGGGGGGGGGGCTAGTCCCGGTGGGTGGGTTGAACACCTCCTCCTCTGGTTTTTCCGGCTGCACGAAAAAATGGCGACGCGAAGTGCCACCGTACTTGGCACACCTTATCCTTTATCAATTCCGCAAATTTCCCCAAAATTTTAAGGTTGGGTCATCCCAGGTCAGGTTACTAGTGCCGGTCAAGCGATCTCACCTCCAAAAATACTTAAGGTGGCATATGTAAGAAAAGGCTCAATCTATCGAATTCAAACTTATAACACATAATGGGCCTACCGAGTACTAAAACTTTTTTTCGTGATTTTTAATATCGATGACCTAGGGTCAGGCATGGATCATGACCTTTCCATTGGAAATGCATGGGGAAAACGAAATTAGTCGAAAAAGTGTTCTATTTCTGTAGATACCGCTTAGAATACATCAGTATTCTCCAAATAATAGTATCCTAGGCCCCTTTATATGTTCATGTTGCAAGTTTGGAATTGGTCGCTAATTCATATTTTTACAGCTATAAATGTGCAATGAAATTGTATTCCATGCTTATGAGAAAACATGGGTCTGCAAATAAGGTGATAAATTATGCAGGGCCTCAGCGAGAAGCATGGTTATTAGATAATCATATGTTATTGGTGCATCTCCATGAATTTGAGACAAAATACTACTAAAAGCAGTGATTTAATATTCGGGCACAACACTTCTTCAGAATCTTGTCGAAAGAGTTGAGTACGAAAAAAAATCGTAGATCATTACAGGATCGCCGGCCTCGAATTGCAATCTGAATCATCAATTCGAGGTCATCATCAGTCGATCATATTGATTCGAGGTTGCTTATCGTTTGACGACCTGTGACTATTTTGTTTTTCGCCACCGGCCCTTTCGTTAGGACTCTGAAGAAAGGCTGTGTTCGAATATACATTCAATAATTTTGTTAAATGTTTCATCGCAAGTTCAAACAGATGGGGCGAATAACGTGATCTCTTTGGCCGGCGAATGGTGTTGACAGTATGACGGTACAGTTCAGTAATCCCAAAACAGGTGAAATGGAAAAAGGGAAATTGCAGACTAGCGATTGATGTAATTATGTTTTCCGCATATTGTGCTATGCCTCGGGTAAGCAGATTCATGAAGAAAATTCCGAAGGGACTTTGTGTAAGGCATGCCCAAGCGCAGGCCTGGACTGCAAAATAAAACGGAATGGACAAGTGAGTGTCTTCTTGCTAGTCTCTAAGGATACCAAACTTTAATTTTGTTATTTTCTGGTGACTTACGGGTAAACGCAGCTGCCGTGCCCAAATATTGAGCAGAATTACATATATTAGACGGGTAGGACATTGAGCAGAATGACCCACTGCATAGAATTTATATTTTATTGCACACTTAACACGCGCACTGAGGAGAGACCTCGGAGGCCCCCTTCACTTGTTTTTCGGCGGTGGCCGGAGAACCGCTGGCAGCCAAAAGACGATACTCGGCCACATTTAACAGCATTTAACGGCGCATCGATTGGTGAAAAATTGAAAATCTGTCGAAGATTTCTTGACTTCTAGGCTTTCAAAGTCAGACCTAACTTTTGAGATCGCCATAATCGCACGGTCAGACCCGTTCACTTGCATTGGAGACTGAGTCGTGACGTTATAACGCCACATAAGCGGGATGACATGTCATGGTAACCTCACATGAAGGTCATGTTCAAGGTCAAAGATCAGAGTTCAAGGTCATATGAGCACTTTCAGGGTCATTTGCCTCAGTGCTTCCGGTCAAATGGCGTTACCCAGTCTGACGTATAGTATGCTATGACGTCATAGTTAAGGTAACTCAAGGTCAAAGTTAAAGGTCATGGTTAAAGTCAAACTCTCATTTCCCGCCCAACGGTTTCTATAGTGCTAGTTATAGTGTACATTAGGATGTATAACATGTTATAAGGCTATAGGTCAATGACCTTGAATGACCTTGACCCCAAAAGCTTAGATAAGATCGTTTGCGACCTTTGCTCTATGACCGTGGCCCGCCTGTAGTATACTCTGGACGTTTTGCTGCATAATGACGGCATTTTCCAACAGGTCCCAAGCACGGACAATGTTCGGCATTGATGTCTCCGGTAGACCTTGAAAAGATTGCCCGAGGCCAACACAAATTGGGAATCCCCCCACCCCTCAAACAGCGCTTTTCTCCGTGCCTTATTTTCCGAAATCTCAGGGTGGGGGCTACCAGCCCCCCCCTCCAGTGCGAGTTGGTGCCAGACCCCTCTCCAGTGCGGGTGTTAAAGGGCGTTGACTGACATTATGAGACGTTGGCATTGTTTTCTAATGGCACGTCGTGCAGCCCAGTATGACGTTGACGAAAAGATGAGCACCGGGTTGGCACGTTGGCAGAGGCGCCCCAGTGGTCCATCATTATGCGCTCTCTCTAAGGGAATGTGACATCTTTGTAACGTGATTTTAACTGAGATAGTCAGGTTGTAAAACATGCCGGGAAACCCGGTACACAATATGCCATTTGTTTTGAAACTAAAGATTTATTTATTCATGTATTTATTTTATTTATTCATCGCATATGAGCGACAGGGGCTTGCCCCCAGTAAAAGCTCAAGTCAGGGATAACTTCATCAGATCCCCTAAATGTAAATGGCAACAATAAAATACAATGAAATAACATAAATAGTAGGTTCCTACTGCCTAACATAATATTGAGCTTATTGTACATTTGCCGAAAAATAATGGACGTTTTCAGGATTTTCGGCAAAAAATTTCCGTAGAGAAAAGCTAAAAACCTACCTGAAATGTACTCAAAATGTACCCAAGCGGCCGGCCACAGTTGCCAGCTGTTGGCGTGACGAAATACTGCCGTCACGGAGAGTAGTCAGCCAATTAAAGCCCTTGAAGCCTATTAAATATGGTAGTACTTGCCAGATCATGACATCATCCACAGGCAGTGGTTTATTTCTTACCCTAGAGGAGCATTTTAAAAATCAAAATATTGAGCTTATTGTACATTTGCCGAAAAATAATGAACGTTTTCAGAATTATCGGCTAAAAATACCCATAATCACACTAAATTCCGGGATTCGACCAAGGTGCCACATTCCCTTTAAATATAGCCTTGACTGGTGAAGCATCTTAAAACACCGACACCCTCCTCCATGCTCTGGATGTTAACTCTGTAATGGCGATAGCAGGGCCGTGGATTATCGAAGCTATTGGGGGTGCTCAACTTTTAAACAGGTAGGGAGCAAAACAAGCCATTCCCCTAACAGAAAAGCTCGTGGTAAAACTATGCTTGTGCCCCCTCCCCAAGCTGTCGACCTTATTTTTCCCCGGCTCCTATTTAGTTTATGCGCAAGGTTTGGTGCTTCAACTAAACCAGTCAACTTCAAATAGAACCAGTCAACTTCAGTGTAAAGATTGTACCTAGGTCTTCTCGATATTCAAAATTTCTACAGAGTGAATGATCCTTGGACAGAAAAAGCAGCCATCTCGTGGTCACATCTTTCACCCCTTGACGTTTTTTCCAACTTGGGTTCACCCCCGAAACGTACCGTCCAGTTAAAATCCGGCCAAAGCTCTCACCGCGTGACATTTGTTTGTTTTTTTGTTGTTTGCTTTTCGACTTTTTATGCCTTCCCCAAACCTACCGGATAGGTCCGCCACTGGCTGGAAGAGATACAAGATCACACTCTTGAATGACTGTTTAATTGGGCAATGGACAGAGTAGCGGTAGGTATAATCGGGCGGAAAAGCTCAGAGAGGATTTAACTTACCCGACGCGTTTGCGAGTCCCGCCAACTTCCCGGGTGAAAGTTCTGTTGCACAAAACTGGCTGGTTACAACTGCGCCTAGCGCCTAGTCATTTGACATTAAACATTTTAGATACAGCTTTGGGGCATAGGGTGTATTCCAGATTTTCCCGCTGACCTGCGCTGATCCCCGTAAGCGATATGCAATTGTTTTGACACTTCGATGCAGATGACACTTCATATAATCCCTAAATATCCTTTTCACTTACACGACACGACGAAAAGAAGTGACCTGATCTTACCATATATAAATGGTTAGGTCATGAAAATAACGAATGCACTTAAGTTGAACAACACGCGCAGAGAATCCCAGGTGAAATGTAGGGCATACATTCGGCCCTATTGTGACGTCTGCGACGTTATTTATGATGAACTTCCAACCAGAGATGCGGAACCGAGACAATTTTGGACGGCTCCGGCTCCGGTCCGAGGTTATTATTTCGGCTCCGGCTCCGGCTCCGGCTCCGGGTTCAAGTGTCCTAACGGCTCCGGCTCCGGCTCCGGGCAAAATAGTCGGCTCCGACCGGCTCCGGCTCCGGCTCCGGCAATGTACCTATATCCAAAATGTGATCGAAACGTTCTCAAGGACGTTGAAGTCCATCAGATACAAAGTGACTATGTATTTGTACGAATGAAAAATGGCGACTGGATGAACGAACGCTCTTGACCAGATGCCAAAGGCCAGTGAACCTCAAAACTGGACCAACCTACACTGCAGTGCAATCGTATGGCAAACTGCACTGCACTGTTATGGCAAACAGAAATATAGGTCAGACATGCCCGCAAACCCACATAAAAAATTAAAGATACAACGACCAAGTAAAGCGTGTACAGCCCGCAAAGAAAAACTTCGATGAGCTAAGAGCTGGGTCGTTAAAAAAAATGTTTTACTTTTCAGACTCGAACCCACTTTTTTCCCATTATATATTCAATTCTGATTTCAATAAGCCACATTCCAAGCGTCTACGACAGCGGGAAAGATCACCCCAAAACGGTTAAAGATTTCATGTTTCGGGCGCAATTGGCCACCCGGCGTTGCAGTCACCCCTTGTTAAATTGGGATGAAAGGGGTGCATAACCTACCAGTAAAGGCAGCCTGGCATGCGTGTGCGTATAAGAGCGGTAGATGGGATTTAACATGCAGGCATTTACTTGTCAGATGTATTTGCAGCGCAATACAAATACATGTTATTCCACAAAATACCTGAAATTAAATGATTCAGCACCCTAGTACTCTAAATCCCGACAGAACAGGAATACCTTCCGGAGGCGAACCTTTCTCGAGTAACTATCGCTGGAGAACGTCGTGAGGCAAATGCTTCTCCCTATTCTCCTGCGAACTATTTAAGAGCTGTGGTACTGATAAAAGAAGACCCTGTTTCATATTTTTACCCTTCAGGTGGCTCACGAAATCTTCCACCAGCTTCGCACCACGTTCTGTGGGACCATTCATGACAGTAAGTTCTGGAATACCTTGAAACAGGGGAAGCTATACCAGTCACCAGCTTCTCAACGGAGCCATTTCATGTCAGAATCTTTCAGATTCAGGCGCTCGAATACCATCCAGCTTTCAGGAATGAGAAATTTGGAGAGGCTTGGTATCGAGCCGAGCTCTTGCTTCTGTCGGAAACTTTAGCCTACCTAACTGAAAGGTGGATGGTTTTGCTGTTCAGGCCAGGTACTGTATCACTGCCTTTTTACCTTCAGCTTTGTGATTCTTATTTGCGAAGCAGATTATAACTTTCTGGTCACAAATAACAGTTGCGTTTGCACATTGACTTCAGCGCTTCTACACAATACCGGAGTATTATCTCGAATTGCGCAAGCTGGTTTACGTGTGGCTGTCAGGAGAGGTTGTCTCCAACAACTGTCTGTTTAGAAGACCCGGAGCTCACCAGCGAGCCATATTATGGAACATAGGACATTTATGGCATGAAGTGCGTGCTACTACTGTGTCAGATTCCGTTCATCATTCCAGAAGATACTCAAAGATAGAATATTATAATTTTTGGAGTTTAACAACGCATCAACTGCTCAGGTCATAGGGCATCAGAGGAGAGAGGGAATGAATTAGTTCGGGCTAGAGCAGGGCGCCAGATTCTGCCTCTGGGTGGGCTCGAACCCACGACACCCAGCACACAAGGAATGTCATTGGCCAAGCCGAGCGCAAGCGATAACCGACTGAGCCACTCAGACTCCAAAATAGTTTGTGGCTTTCCTTATAAGTAGTTCTAAACCATGCATTTGGGCTCCTCCGTCGCGGATAGTCAGCTTGAGAGCCTTCTGTGAGCCTCAAAGCTATCCATAAAATGCAATGCAGTGCTTTCATTAAGTCAATATGAAAATCACCCTGAATGTGCTAAAGTCAATTTGTCATCAGCTGTGGTATCTGTGCACAGAAAGTTATATTCTGTCGCGCTGGTGAGAACCACCATCGTGGAGGTAAGGAGCCAGTCGCACAACAATTTGCCAAAACAGCAAAAGATTCACATTTGACTAGGGCAGGCTTAACCCGCGCCCCACCGGGGGTCCGGCGCCACCTTCGCCCCACCGGGGGCCATCGATGGCCTCCCCCTCTAACTCCGAAAATGTGGGCGTTAGCGCAAATCTGCAAAGTGCAATAGAAAGCTCGCGTGAATTCAGTAAGAAATTACTTCGCATGTTTTAGTGCTCAGGTCAATGGTTTGACCTCCAGAGGTCAAATTAGGTCAAGATCGGCTATTTTCACTCAAATATGCAATGATTAAGCAAACTGGGCATAACACTCTTATGTCAATAGAGCTATTGAGGCCTGGTAAAGTACATTTGATAGCAAATTGCCAGTACTTATTCCGCTATGTGGAACGTAAAGACCTCCCGCCAGTGGTTTGACCGCCAGAGGTCACCTCGTGACCTAATATGACCTGAGGTCACGAAAGGTCAAAAAGTGACCTTGCCGTATATGAAATGAAATCCAGTGACAAGACAAACACGATGGTGTTTGTTTCACCGCTCTAGCTCAATTAAGTCAAAAGTTATTGTCAAAATACTGTTTTTGACCTCTGGTGACCTTGTATGACCTTGGAAAAGTCAAAGGGCAAATATGACCCCTGGGATCCGTGAAAGGGTGTCCAAAAACGCTGTTCTGAGCAGTCTGAGTATTTGCAATCATTTTTGTGGCTTTTATATCATGAAATAGCTTTTCCCAATGCTTTTCCAATGGGAGAGGTCGCCTCGTGACCTGACCTCAGGGCACGAAATCGAAAAATCCCGGATATACACCTTGTAGACCCTGGAGCGGTCATGAAGTGTAGGAAGTTTCAAATCGATCGACTTTGAAATGTAGCTCTTACAGAGCTCTAAAGGTGAAGTGAGGTGACCTTGGTTGACCTCGTCTGGTGACCTGACCTTGGGTGACCCGGGGTAACAAATTTCAGGGATGATGGGAAAATGATGCAGTGAGAGGTAGAGCCTTCAACCGCGGTGCTGCGCCTCGTCGTTTTTCTGCTATCCCGGAAAAACCTTAGGGGGGCCATCGATGGCCCCCGGTGGGGCGAGGGTTAAGTTTCCGATAGAGGCTATGAAGAGGTCTGTAAATGGTCGGTACTAAGCCTCAGCCAGCTTGTTACTCCTGACAGCTGGCTGGTATTCGATTGCCTGAATCTGAAATATTCTGACCAGAAATGGCTCCGTTGAGAAGCTGGTATAGCTTCCCCTGTTTCAAGGTATTCCAGAACTTACTGTCGTGAACGGTCCCACAGAACGTGGTGTGAAGCTGGTGGAAGATTTCGTGAGCCACCTAAAGGATAAAAATATGAAATAGGATCTTCTGTTATCAGTACCAGAGCTCTTAAATAGTTCGCAGGAGAATATGGAGAAGCACCTGCCTCACGACGTTCTCCAGCGATAGTTACTCGAGAAAGGTTCGCCTCCCGAAGGCATTCATGTTCCGTCGGGATTTAGAGTACAAGGGTGCTGAATCATTTAATTTCAGGTATTTTGTGGAATAACATCTATTTGTATTGCGCTACAAATACATCTGACAAGTAAATGCCTGCATGTTAAATCCCATCTACCGCTCTTATACGCACGCACATACCACGCTGTCTTTACTGGTAGGTTATGCACCCCTTATATCCCAATTTAACAAGGGGAGACTGCATCGCCGGGCGGCCAATCGCGCCCGAAACATGAAATCTTTAACCGTTTTGAGGCGATCTTTCCCGCTGTCGTAGACGCTTGAAATGTGGCTCATTGAAATCAGAATTGAATATATATTGGCAAAAAGTGGGTTCGAGTCTGAAAAGAAAAGAAAAATTGTTTGAACGACCCTAAGCGAACAGTGTTCAACATCGAAAAACACATCAGATAGGCTGATGGCATAATTCCTTTTCGAGAAAAATCGGAACCAACCACCCTACTGCCCAGGGCCCAGCACCTGGTTCGCTCACTACACCGCCCAATCGCGGTTGGAGCGGAGCAGCAACATTGCCTCCAATATGTCTGCTCTTAGTCTGGACCTGAGATCAGTAAGCAGTAGCTTCATCGCGGAGAATAACCTCTCCACGGACACCTGAGTAACTGGTAGCACGGCCATTACCAGGCTAGCCGGCTGGATGATGGCTGGATATCTATCTAAGATGTCGCATACGGTCGCCCTCTTTAGGCGACCCAGGTTTTTGAAGTCGGGTAGTGCCGAATCGAGTGACGGGGATGCTGTTTTCTACGCCTTTTGCCATGGGTTCTCGACAGACCTAGTATAAACTACTTCTCCGAGTACATGATAGCTCCCCTGGGGGGGGAGGTGGGAGCAAAGATTTTATTGCTCGACAGACCTAGTGTAAACACCTTTTTAAAAAAATTTCTTCGCCCTTTGGGGGCCAAAAGACAGTCTGCCCCCCTTCCAGGGCTTTGGGGGCATGACCGGAATGGCATCCCCCTGCGTCTGTCAACAGGGGCGGATGCAGGCCGACGGTGTGGGATAAATCGTGAAAAACAAATGGTTTTTTAAGAAAATCGCCAAAAATTGGGCAGTTTGGTAGTTTGGGGGCAAATGCCTTTTTTTGCTCCCCCTCATGGATCCACCAGTGTCCGCCAATGCTTTCATTTGTTGCCAATTTCTGCCCATGCTAAATGGCCGGGGCGCATTACCTGCCGGAGAGTGAGACCGTCTACGGAACACCCTTGTTGCAATATTTCTTTAATCTCGATATACATAACATATTGAGAAAATGTAATTTTCAGGTGAATAAAGGTGTTTCCATGCGACATCTCACGAGGTAAAATGTGACCATTTCATCTTTGATTTTTGATAATTTTAGAGCTCTTTGGGAGCCGGAGCTGGACCCTTTCTGACGGCTCCGGCTCCGGGCAGAATGGTCGGCTCCGACCGGCTCCGGCTCCGGCTCCGGCTCTGCATCCCTGCTTCCAACGACACACGATAGCGCAAGTTTCTGACAGCGTTTCTAGACACCATTGGCACCTATCTAGTAAATACTTCTATGCGTACAGACCTTCAACAATTTCAAGCAGTAGGAAGTGGCTGGCTAAACAATTTTGAATATTTTGACATTACAGCTATGTGTTTATTCTACGATAAGACGTGCAAATAGGTCGTATACTCTCCAATGAATGGCGTTGAGTTATCTTCGTTCACCGCATGGAAGTCGTCCGGTGAGGAAACCCGTTTACCATCACGTATGCCATTGATGCTGTCAGTATGCAATCTAGGCTTGCTACAACCTATTTTTAGAAGGCTGTAACTGTGTCAAGATTTGGTCAGACATGCGCGTAACATTAGCCCGTTCAATGAGCAGGTAAGTATGCACTATGTATGGAGCAGGGACGGATCCAGGATTTCGCTAAGGGGAGCGAAGCCTCAGGGGGCGGCCAATCTACCATCTGGAGGGGCCTTGATATTATAAAGGGCGTTTTTGTGAGACTAATTTTGTCTGTTGTCGATGTTGTTTCAAACAGCGCTGGCTTAAATAACGCCAGGAAACTGCAAAATGTATCAAAGTGTCTCTGTTCAAACAAATACCAATGAAACAGCATTCATCTCGGCTACTTTTGCAAGTCGAAGTCTCGCGGACGGCCTTTGGAGGTTTTGAGGACCAGTTTCTGTCCCTAATAGAAACAAATCTACAATATTCTACATGAGGGCGATATTTTTTTACTTTACGCATTTGTAGGGAACACAAGCAAAATTATGCTAGTGCTTCCTGACAAGCGTTCAATATGTTTCACAAAGATGAAGTAGCATTTTTCATCTCAGTCTGGACACAATCTTTCTTTTGTGGCAAAGCGACAAAACACCTCGGCAAGACTAGTAAATGATAAAAGTCTTAAAACAGCGCACATAATTATCAGTAGATACGAAATATTTTTGAAAAAATATAAATGATATTTGTCAACGAGCTCAGACTCTGCTTTATAAGAGGCGTGATTTTATCAGTCCGCTACATTGCATCGTAGCATGTCCTCGTTGCAATAAACACCACAACCACTTATGGGGCGGACACGCAACTCGTCACTATATATACTCGACTCTATAATATATCGGGCGGGCATGAGAGCGCACTGCGCAGTGGTAACTGCCCAAAATATAACACCAATCGATATCCAAGGCATACACTAAATGAACGCGAGGCAACTGTTACCACTGAAAGCTGAGAGCAGTCCATGTTGTGGTGGGATGATCTAAGGCTAAAAGGGCGGTCAGTCGTGAAGTAAGGCACCCAGCCACAAAGCAGAGGACACCCGGGGGTGAATGAGGACGGTGGACGTAAAGATGAAGCTCGCCAAGGCTGCAAAAGATCCGAAAATGGTAGAATAATAACAATTATTCGGGTTTAACGACGCAAAAACTACCAGGGTTATACAACGTCGCAAACTTTTACCCTGTTGCGAGGTATTTGGGGACCAGATAAGCTTATTCAGAGACTCTGCCGGAACTTGAACCCGGAACCCGTGGCTCAGTGTACAAGTACGCTATTCACTGAGCCACTCAGTGTACAAGTACGCTATTCACTGAGCCACTCAGTGTACAAGTACGCTATTCACTGAGCCACTCAGTGTACAAGTACGCTATTCACTGAGCCACTCAGTGTACAAGTACGCTATTCACTGAGCCACTCAGTGTACAAGTACGCTATTCACTGAGCCACTCAGTGTACAAGTACGCTATTCACTGAGCCACGCATCTCCTGAAAATGGTGGAAAAGGAGCGCGCAATCATGCACTCGAGGGCAGGCCATTTTTAACATGTTAACTGGGGGGCCATTTGCCCCCCCCAGTCGGCCGAAATGCCCCCCAGTGCCCGGAAATTGGCCCCCCAGTGAAATAGACAGGAGATGACTTAAACTTCAACAAATGCAAACTCTCCTAACAAAAATAAGACAGAACGCCACCCGATAATATTAATTTAGTTTTATTACTGGTGCCAAATTGGTAATTCACAAAAATTTTGCTAAAAATGTTAATCCGTGGCTGTCTCCTCCGTCATGCGAAGACGAAAAAAGCGCGTAGTTACGGGAAATCCCGGGAAAGCAGCCTCAGCATCAGCTAATCACAACGCTGGAGATGAACGCTGGCCTACAACGAATCAAACATCATCTTCTATCCAACCGGAAGCCCATACCCCAGCCAGAATCGTGAGATTGTATGATTCTCTCATTTCACTCGCGGTCAGTTGTGAGCGCTTAAAGCTCGTTCGTGGATTAGACGGGACACGGTGTAGTCAAAGCGCGTAAGACTGGTCGCGGGTGTGGCGGTGTGAAGTGCTTAGCCTTTTTATTTATTATTTTGGTGGTAGCGTACATAAACGTCACCACCGGCAAAAAAGTGAGTGGGCCAGCCAAACTTCAACCTGATGCTGACAACAAACTTACCACGTTCGTACCAAAAACTCTTCGAATTTGGGGTCCTCGTTGCCTTCTGCAGCGGCTGGTTATACAAATTTCCGGTTTTCTCCCATTGTTAACTGATATCAGAAAATTGCTGATCAAAACGTGGGTTTGGGGGCAGGCCCCTTGGTCCCTCTTTTCCGACGCTTGTTGTGTGTTGTAGCATACGTGAAATTTATAGTGAGATCGCTACATCAATTTGTTCTGTAAAGTCGATAAGTTGTTATCTAGCCTTTCTCATTAATTCCCCGATGTTGAAAATTGGGAGAGATTATATATTCGGCCACAGCCCTTCGTCAGAATCATAGAACTGGCCCCCGAGAAACCCTTCCAACAGGGAAAGAGTGGGCGACGCCATATAACCCTGACAGTTGGTGCGTCGGTAAGCCTAAAAAATTATTGATTGGTTATTGTACTACATTCTCTAGATGATTTTGACAGCAACAACCACACATCGTAGTAGGTATGAACGTAAAAACTTGTCTCGATTTAGCCTATAAACCACTTGTGTTCGATACTTTAGGAATTTGCTTACCTTGCCACAATCATCAAGAAAAATAAGAAAATAATTTTTTAATTTGGAATACATTGTGGTAGCGTCAGGGCTGCCAGGTTGGCCATTTTGTGGCTAAATATCTCGAATTGGGTCTTTTTGTCGTGTTTGGACCCGCGATTTTTTAGTTGGCCCTTTCTTGGAATCTGGCCATTTTTGCCCCCTTTTCAAGCAGCTGGCACCTAAGCTATTTCTGGTTTGTCCCTTGTATAAATATGATTTCTTTTTACCTCTTCCGCTCTTGAATACGATATTCTGACGCCGAAGAAGCAGCAGGGCAGCAGACAAACCGTTATGGTGGTGGGAGGGAGGGACAGAAATTTCTTAAAAACACGATCCAGAAAAATGATGGCCACCGAAAACCGGACGCAAAGGATGCGATACCATAAGCACCCTTTGGGTGAAAAGTTGATGAAAAAGTGCGCCCTCTGAGGCTCTGCACTCCCCCAACTTACCAATATCCTAGATCCGCCACTAATCAAGAGCAAAAAAATGCATAGTTGGAAAACAGAGAAAACATTAAATGTTAGCGGGGAGTGGTGCGGCCAACAGGATTAATGATGCTAATAAATGTTCTGGTTATGTGGATAAAATCATTTAATGGTCACACGGGACTGGAATGGCAACCCCGGTTTCCTATTGAATCAGTAGTGTGCTAAGAAATATCGCGTCAAGTCTACATCAAACTGTCAACAATTTGTTTTAGACAGTGATAGGGGAGACTGGGGACAAATGTAACACGGGGCAATTGTAACACTGGCCATATTGTCTAAACTAGTCAGTGGATGGATCTAGTAGCACAACCAGAAATGCGCAATCAGTTGCTGCCTTTGTTAACGAAGTTTCAACTCGGTGCAGCGGGTAAGTCAGACGCTGTTCAAAATTATGTGTTTTTGAGGGTGTTTTATAAATTTTGAAAAATTCAAAGTAGATTAGATTATTGATGGGTATGATAAGGTACAGCGGACACAGTTTCAGTGCATAAAGAGTGTTTAATTCGCTACAAAATGAGCACAGAATCTGGTGCCTAGGCCAGCTCGTTAAGCGGCAATTTGGTTTAAAAATTGCGCGTTGCGATGGGCACAATTGTAACATTTCTCTTGGGGTCAAATGTAACAATGTTATAATTGACTCCTATGGCCTTACGACGTATTAAACTTGCTTCTACTGCACAAATGCAGTAGCTAGGTTAGTGATTTTCTTATCAGGCGCGCACCCAGGATGTTCGTGGGGGGGGTCTGACATGGAGACGTCAGGCCGATGAAGGGGGGCGCACTTGTTCACTCAAAGGGCCAATCTTCATATCCTGGTGGGGGGAGCGATGAACTTTTTGCTTCGCAGACCTAGTGTCAACTGTTTTTGGGAGGAGGCACTTAAAACCTTGAGGGGAGGGGCAGGCCTGGATCCAGGCTGACCGTTGGGGAGGGGGGGCAAAGTGGCCTAAAATCTGGAAAAGGAATTTTGAAGAAAATCGACAAAAATCGGGCGATTTGGGGGAAATCACTCTGTTTGCCCCCCATCCAAAAGTGGGGAGGGGTGGGTGGAGTGCGGGCCCGCTGCCTCCTGGGTGCGCTACTGTTTATGATAATCACATAACTTTCCAATGATATGTTTGTTCGTAGGCTGGTATATGTTTCGGAAAAGTGGCGGTGTGGGCTGTCTATATCATATATCTTATATTGAAAAATTAACGAGATTTCAGTGAAATTATAAATACACTTTTTACATTTGCACTGCCGTTGAGAGATATCAGGGATCAATCTGTGAAAACTGTGCATCAGACTAAGTACCTACATGCCGACGCCTGAGTGTAGCAGGCCAAAGATGCAGAAATGTTTGCATTAGGATGTTGCTTATGGTACAAATAAATCACCGAAATTCATACGGCTTTAACATGGTACAATTGACCTCCGGTGCTGTTACAATTGCCCCTCACGTGGGGTCAAATGTAACAGCTGGATTAAATTTTTAGAAGTGAAATTTTGACCCCTAATTGTTTTTACTTTGAAATCTTGCTACGTCTGTCACCTTGAAAAATCTTCAAAGTTGATGAAAATATAATTATAAGTGCTCTAACTCAAAGCAATATTTATCCAGAACCAGAAATGTGAAAATTGTTACAATTGACCCCAGTCTCCCCCTACAAGTAGTTTTTCTGTGGGCTTATGTCTACCGCAAGGGGCTGTTTTAGCCTCAAATCTGGTTTTTGTGGTATTTATTTGGCTGTTTTAGTAAAAATAACGTTTGCCCCTCTCTGGCCCTTTTTCTAACTCGGTTTGACCTTTTCCGCGGGGAAAAAACTTGGCAGCCCTGGGCAGCATCTATAATCTGGAATAACATGGAAAAACAAAAATTGAGACACATTTTTAAACACCAAATCGTCTTAGTTTTATTAGACCCTCTCAAAGTGGGGTCTTGATCCCCTGAAGACACTATATTGGCCAGCACAAGAAAGGCCCCCCTCCCCAATGACAATTTCTTAAAAAATGCCCTGCTCGAGGGCGGTTCAAAGTGGATGAGAGTGATATATCTTGTAGTGGATCGTTCTAAGGCTGAAAATGGATGGTGAATCATGAAATCGGGGCGACCAACCACAAAGTGGAGCACCGCTGGATGTGAATGAGAACAGTCCACGTTGAAGCAGGGTACCCTAAGATTGCACAAGACCGGCCAATGGTGAAGGTGCGCGTAATCATGCAGAAGAGGGTGGTTTAAAGTGGATGAGTGCGGTCCATATTCCAGTGGAGCACCCTGGAGCTGAAAAGGGGCGGCAAATCGTCAAAGCCGGGCGCCCGACTACAAAGTTTACGGCGGCCCATATTTAAGTGGGGCGCATTGAGGCTGTAAAATAGCGGTGAAGGGTGGATAAGGGGCGCACAGTCATGCTCTAGAGAGCGGTCCACATGGCAGTGGTCTGTCCAAGGGCTGGATATGGGTGGCCCATCATGAAATGTGAGGTTCCCAACCACAACATAGAGGGCGATTGGAGGTGAGTGAGGGCGGTCCATCCTAGAAGTGGAGAGTCCTAAGGCTGGAAAAGAGCGGCCAATAGTGAAGAATGTGGCGGCTAAAAAAGACCAGAGCGATCAATGCTGCAGTGCGGCGCCATAGGACTGAAAAGGGTGGTCAATCGTTAAATATGGCTGCCCAACCACAAAATAGTGGGCGGTCCGGGGTGAATGAGGTCGGTGGGGAGCCCGAGGGCTGCAAAAGAGCGGTCAATAGTGGAGAAGGCGCGGACAATCATGCAGAAGATGGCGGCCAAAAGAAGACGAGTGGGGTTCATGGTGCAATTTGGCATCCCAGGACTGAAAAAGGCGGCCAAGCGTAAAATATCGGCACCCAACCACAAAGAGGAGGGCGACCAAAAATCGATGAGGGTGGTCCATGTTCGAGCGAGGCTCCTGATTTTATGCCAGGAAAGCTGACTCAAAATTTGGGATGGCTCACTGTGGAAAAAGTAATCTTCAAATGTTTTTTTCTTTTCGTTTTGGTCTAGCGTTCACTGCTCGTACCCACGCTGTCACCGGTTTCGGGAAACTTCGGCGCCCGAAGCAGGCAGGGAGTGGCCCCTGGGTCTTAACCCTCGCCCCGGTGTGGGGGGTGTTTGAACACCCACCTCGGGTTTTCCGGCGGCACGAAAAAGCGGCGGTGCGAAACTCCGCCGTACTTGGCACACCTTATTCTAGATCAACTCTGCAAATTTTCCCAAAATTTTACAGTTGGTTCATCTCAGGTCAGGTCACCAGTGCAGGTCAAGTGACCTCACGTGCAAAAATGTTTAAGGTGGCATGATTAAGAAATGAGTGAATTTATCGAATTGAAACTTATACCACATAATGGGCCCACCGAGTGTTACAAGATGTATTCCGGGATTTTGCATATCGATGACATAAGGTCTAGTACGGACCATGGCCTCTATTGGAAATACATGGAAAAACAAATTGGGCTGTATTTGTGTATATACAGCTTATAATACCTTCATTTTCTCCAAATCATAGAATCATGGGGAACCCTTTCCAGGTTCATGTTGCAATTTTTGATCTGGGACCTCTGAGAGGTCATCTGGGGTTACTTTAGCGGTTTTCAGGCTTAGGTTAATGACTGCATGAAATGATGATATGGCTTTATTTTCATATCATTGCATTTGGATTGCTATTGCGAGTCGATCAATATGCATATTGACTATGCTAGGTTAAAAAGTGACCTTGACTTGACCTGAAGTCGGGTCATTGTTTTGAGATAGTATGGTCATATATGGTCATATAGTACATCATTTTATTTGCCTTGACCAGAGAAAGCGAATGGTGCCTAAAACATGGTTCTACCTAACTCTTTCAGATGCTAGGGCCCAAAAACTGCTAAAAATGTCACTTTCTTTGATTTTTCATGACCTCAATATTGACCTGAGGCAAAAGGTGACCAATGTAGTTTCTTCATGAATTTTTATGAGCTATCCACCAGCCTTCGCGTTTTTTTCGCTATCCCGAATAGGAGCCGAGTTCGAGAGGAGTGTTTAAACACCCCCACCAGGGCAAAGGTGGCTTGGAGACCCACCGGGGCGCGGGTTAAGGGAAGAGGGGAATCACTCCGTTCACCCCCCCCGCCCCGTTGGGTCTGTCTCTGGTATGGAGGCACATAGCTATACCCACGTTTAGACTGTAAATCTTCAAGCAGAGAGGGCGTAGGCGGATTAAGGGGGGACAAGAGGACCACGTGCTCTCCGATTATCCCACCTGGCAAGCCCTGTTCGCCCGGCTCCCCTTGAAAAGTCACTTCCCATCCCCACCGCCCCCAGGGGCGCAGCCAGGGGGGCACAGGAGGCACGTGCCCCCCATCGGTGCCGGGGTGCCCTTTTGATTGCCAGGTGGTGTGCCCTCTTTGGGCCGTGCCGCTCGAAATTTAGTGTCCTACGCCGTTGAGCCTAGATGGAACTAGACTGCATTTAGCGACTTAAACTATTGTTTGACAATTAAGTGCCTTTTTGGTCAGTTAGGGCATTCTGTCGCCTTTCCAAGCACCCGGGAAGAGTAAAGGCACGTAATCCATTTCCAGATAATGCCTCATCGTCGCCAATAATCGTATGGGCAGAGCTAATCTGGTGCCCCTTGAGCTCATCTGGTGCCCCCTGAGCGCTGGTCTTGAACCCCGGAAGTTGACCATGTGCCCTCTGAGCTGATCTGATTCCCTCGTAGTCAATCTGGTGCCCCCCCCTGAGAAAATAATTGTGCCTTCTGAATCTATATAATGCTCTCTGAGTTAGTCTGATGCCTCCGAGCTTGCCTGGTGCCCTATTAGCTGTTTTAGTGCTCCTTGAGCTGATCCGCGCCCCCCTGAACTTATTTAATGCCTCCCGTAGTTTATCTACTGTCCAGGCCCGCAGCCAGGGGGCACAGGGGGCACGTGCCCCCATCAGTGCCGGGTGCCCTTTTGATTGCCAGGTGGTGTACCCCCTTTGGGCCGTGCCGCTCGAAATTTAGTGCCCTACGCCGTTGAACCTAGATAGAACTAGACCGCATTTAGTGATTTCAACTATTGTTTGACAATTAAGTGCCTTTTTGGTCAGCTAGAGCATTCTGTCGCCTTTCCAAGCACCCGGGAAGAGTATAGGCACGTAATCCGTTTCCAGATAATGCCTCATCGTCGCCAATAATCGTACGAGTGGAGCTCATCTGGTGCCCCCTGGAGGTGATCATGTGCCTTCTGAGCTGATCTGATGCCCTCGTAGTCAATCTGGTGCCCCACCCCTCCCCTGAATAAATAATTGTGCCTTCTGAACCTATATAATGCTCTCTAAGTTAGTTTGATGCCTCCGAGCTTGCCTGGTGTCCTTTTAGCTGTTTTAGTGCCCCTTGAGCTGATCCGGCCCCTGAACTTATTTAATGCCTCCCGGAGTTGATCTACTGTCCAGGGGTGCAGCCAGGAATGCACAGGGGGCATGTGCCCCCATCACTGCCGGGGCGCCCTTTTGATTGCCAAGTGGTGTACCCAATTTGGGCCGTGCCGCTCGAAATTTAGTGCCCTACGCCGTTGAACCTAGATGTAACTGGACCGCATGTAACGATTGAAACTATTGTTGGACAACTTAATACCTTTTTCGGTCAGCTAGGGCATTCTGTCGCCTTTCCAAGCACCCGGGAAGAGTATGGGCACCTAGAATGTGCCCACCTAATGCCTCATCGTCGCCAATAATCGTACGGGTGAAGCTAATCTGGTGCTCCTTGAGCTCATCTCGTGGCCTCTCATCTGGTCTTGGCCCCTTGAGCTGATTACTTGCCCTCTAAGCTGATCTTGTGCCCCTGAGTCAATCGAGTGCCCCACTGAGCAAATAATTGTGCCTCCTGAACCTATGTAATGCCCTCTGAGTTAGTATAATGCCTCCGAGCTTGGTTAGTGCCCTAATAGCTGATTTAGTGCCCCTTGAGCTGATTCGGGCCCCCGAGCTGATCTCATGCCTCCCCAAGTTGATTCTGTCTCCTAAGTCAATATGGTGCCTCTTCAGCTGATTAGGTGCCCCCTCAGTTGATTATTGGTCTCCTTAGATGGCCTGGTGCCCCCTGAGCTGGTTTGGTGGGCCCTGAGCCCATCTTGTGTCTCCTGAGCTGTTATGTTGCTCCCTGAGCTGATTTAGGCTCCTGCCATAGTCTGGGGGACTGGGAGCTGATCTGGCCCCCGAGCGATCGATCTGGTGCCACCTGAGCCCATCTGATGCCCTCTGAGCTAGTCTGGTGCCTCCTGAGTAATCTAGTGCCATTTAAGCTGATCTGGGCCTCCTTACGTGATTTCATGAGCAGCTCTAAAGCCCTGAGCTGAGCTGGGCCCACAGAAGCTGATGAGGGCCCCTGAGATGGTATGGGGCTCCTGAGCTGATTAAGTGCCTCCTGACTTTATCTGGTATTCCCGAGCTGGTCGGGACCACTGATCTGATTGTTTGTCCCCTAGGCTGATCTGGTGCCCTATGGGCCGATCTGGTGTCTCCTGAGCAGCTCTGGGGCTTTTGAACTGCTTGGGCCCCGAGCTGGTGAGGAATTCCTGAGCTGAATTAGTGCCCCTGACTTGATCTTGTCCCCTGACCTGACTTGGGGTCCCTGAACTGATCTGGGGCCCCAAGAGCTGATCTAGGGCCCACGAGCGGATCTAGGTTCTGAGGGTACCCTGAGCTGGTCCGGGCGCTGAGCTTGTGAGAGCCCCTTAAGTTGGCTTGAGGCCCCCTGAAGTGATCTGGCGCCTTAAACTGTTTTGGGGCTTCTTGAACTGGTTTAAGGCCCTATGAGCCTATATGTGGCCCATTGAGCTAGTCTGATGACCTCATCTCTGGGACCAATGAGCTAGCCTAGTTCCTGGGTGAAGCATGAGCTGCTCTGTGGCCCTGATCCACATCAGGGGCCCCTGAGGTGGTCTTGAATAGATAGATAATAAGACCACAATGCCAATTCCCATCATCTTGGGGCGGGGTTACAGAGCTAGTCTAATCCCTGGAGGCACAACTGGGGGATGGGGGAAGCTGCTCTGGAGGCCTCTGATCCACACTTGGGGGCCCCAGAGCTGGTCTTGAATAGATGGGGAATAAGAACACAATGGAAACTCCCCTTGTAAAACGGAGCTAACGAGGAATGAGGAATCTCTAAAACGGCTTGTGATACCTAGGCACCCCTGGTTATATAAATTGCTTATTATACTGGTGGATTCTGGGAAGGGATGATAAGAAGGCATGTACCCCTGAGCTCAGAGCACAGTCCCCTAAACCAGGATTTCTACTAATTAATTTAAATGAAGAAATAGTTTTCACAATTTTCAGCCCTGTCACACCATCCCCATCCAAACCACCGGCCTGTTCACCTTTTATTTACTCTTAACTGGGACCGAGCCTTGAGAATATGGAACTTAATAAACGCGTTCAAAAGGTATCTCCCAAATTTTTCCGGCAGAAAAAATGTGTTCTTCCAAAGACACTATGCTACTCCTCGTCCCACGGCGATTGTGGGAAGCAAGGAACTTAATCCGCATTCAGCCAGGGCTCACTCGTCACGACAAAACCAGTGGGCATAACAAAAGAATTTTCGACTCCAATGTGCCTTAACCTGCACATTGTAACAGATATCACATGCTCCGCTGATTTCTCTGATGTTAAGTACTTGCATGAGTTGGTTGTCCTAAAATCTATGCAAAAAAGTAGTGTTTTGGCTACTTCCATGGCATTTTGGTGATATTTTTTCCTTTTTTCGGTTTTAATCGAGTTTTCCTTCTCCGTCAATGATTTATTTGCATTTTTATTGAACCAAAGATGCCCAAAAATGATACAAACAAAGATATAATAAGTTTTTTAGGTTACGTCAAAAAGTGCCCTTTTTTCCCCGGGGTGCCCCTCAAAGTTGGTGTGCCCCCCATACCAAAGCTCTGGCTGCGCCCCTGTATGCCCCTGCATGTTGGCATGTAACTATTGTCGAATAATGTTGGCATGTAACTATTGTCGAATATAAACGTGCTTTCAGTCACTGCCACCAGAAACATTATTGTAACAAAAATTAATAATGACACCTAATTATGCTAATTTCCACAACATATTTCACCTGTTACAGTTCTGACCGCCCCCAATGTTGAGGTATTGGTGCCCCTATGATGTTTTTTGCGCCCCTCTAATAGGTTGCATCTTGAAAATTTGTGCCCCTAGCCCAAATAGTGTCTTTTCCGGACCAAAAGCGCGCCCCTAATCAAAGTGCCTCTCCCATCAGAAACGTGGAATTTGCCTATGATGTAGGAGTGTATGCATTCAGGTTCTTGATGGGTTACCGATCTAAATGCTCGTCCTCACTTACTTGCAAAAGACTTGCGTTGGGTGTCTTCAATGAGGTCCTCTTTGTCATCCTCATAATAGTCTCTGCCCTCCATCATGGCTTCTTATGGCGACCTAAATGGTCGCAAATCTATTGCACACAGCACTTGCCCCTCCCAAGATGAAAGCCTCTAGTATCTCTGACACTACGGTCAATTGATGCACACCGGGCTGATCAGCACAGTCCTAGAACGTCAGTTGCAGCGGCCAGCGTCGGGAGGTGTTGTCTAGATGCGGGACATCCGCCACCCGGAGCCGATAACGGCAGGGAGCCGCGCCGATAGCCGTTCATACTCGTCACTGATAAAGCGATGCTGACGGGCTGATCGGCCACGTAAAAAGCTGATACGATAGCGCTGCCTGTATCCCGATTTGAGATACTCAGTGTGACATCGATTGATACGGTATGGCAAGGCGCAAAACAGGGTCGATGGGACGAAGGGCGGCTAATTTTGTTAACCGACCTTCAGAGTCTGTGATGTGTCCGTATCCACGCCCCTAGGGAAAGGGTGAATGGCAAACTTAGCTCGGATTAAATGTTAATATTTCAAGCAGCGTATAAGCTAAATAACCTCTAATGCTCTGGAACAGCCAACTCAATAGTTCTAGTGACTTGACTTAACACGCGCATTGACGGGGGCGGGTACCAGCCCCCCTCGGGTTTTTCGGAGATAGTAGAAAAACGGCGGCGCGTAGCGCCGCCGTACTTGGTATACCTTTTCCCTCATCATTTTTACAACTTCTGTGAAAATTTTGAGGTTAGGTCATCTCAGGTCAGGTCACCAGTACAGGTCAAGTGACCCGACCTCAAAAAAAAGTTTAAGATAGCATAAGTCGGAGCAGGGTGAACTTATCCGATTGAAACCCATATCACATAATGGCCCCACCGAGTTCTCTAAAATATGTTCCGGTATTTTTGATATCGATGACCTAAGGTCAGGTACGAGGCATGACCTCTCCATAGGAAATACATGGGAAAAATAGTTTTTACGGAATAACTCAGTAACAGATGGTGATAGAGCATTTATTTTAGCTGTATTAGACTCGCCTGGGCTTTGCGGTTCTAATGATATGCATTTTATATAATTTGACCCTGACCTGACCTAAGGTCAGGTCAAATCCTTGATTTGACCTAGCAAGGTCAAATTATATATCATTCGATTCGGCTTGCTAAGAGGATTCATATAGTTTAAGTCGTTTTGCTCTATCTTTACTTGTTCAGATGTAATGGCCGAAAAACTTAATTTACATGTTATCCCTATGACGGGCATGTTTTGACCTCTCATGACCTTAAATGTGACCTGACAAAAAAATGGTACAAATGTTTTCGATGGAGAAGTGGATGGGCAGTCCAACGCCGTTTACCGTTTTTCGCTACCTACCGTGGTTCTCGAGATCTTTGGGGGGCGGGTACCCGCCCCCCGTCAATGCGAAGGTGGCTCAGACCCCCGTCAATGCGCGTGTTAACATTACGGAAAGGGAATGTTACAAGCTTAAGGTAGCCAATTCATCCCACCCATTGACCAGACTCGAAATGACCAGCTACCACTCTACCTCCCCCCGTCCAGGGTAGCAGCCTGGTAGCTAGTTCACCCCGACTCTGCTTCCCTGTTGTGCGCGACCAGCCAACACATAGTTGCCTGGTGCGCTCAAATGGTGACCTTTTTTAAAATATTTTTGCACTCCCTTTCCCGGGAGCATTTTGTGTTAGTATCTAGTCTCATTTATACAACGCATTCACACTATGTACAGGGCAGGAGTTTCCATTTGCCGGCACCCTAACGGGACAGCGGCACCGCACTTGGCGGGCCATAGGCTGCTCTAGTCTCCCCAAGCCGCAGCGCCCGGCATAGGCCGAGCCCTCACATGAGGGCCGCGGGCAGGAGACCAGACCGGTGGATCACTATAACCCTCGCCCCACCGGGGGGCCATCGATGGCCCCCCAAGGTTTTTCCGGGATAGCAGAAAAACGACGAGGCGCAGCACCGCGGTTGAGGGCTCTACCTCTCACTGCATCATTTTCCCATCATCCCTGAAATTTTTTTACCCGGTTCACCCAAGGTCAGGTCACCAGACGAGGTCAACCAAGGTCACCTCACTTCACCTTTAGAGCTCTGTAAGAGCTACATTTCAAAGTCGATCGATTTGAAACTTCCTACACTTCATAACCCCTCCAGGGTCTACAAGGTGTATATCCGGGATTTTTCGATTTAGTGCCCTGAGGTCAGGTCACGAGGTGACCTCTCCCATTGAAAAAGCATGGGAAAAGCTGTCTTATGATCTAAAAGTCACAAAAATGATTACAAATACTCAGACTGCTCAGAACAACGTTTTTGGACACCCTTTCACGGATCCCAGGGGTCATATTTGCCCTTTGACTTTTCCAAGGTCATCCAAGGTCACCAGAGGTCAAAAACAGTATTTTGGCAATAACTTTTGACCTAATTAAGCTAGAGCGGTGAAACAAACACCATCGTGTTTGTCTTGTCACTGGCTTTCATTTGATATACGGCAAGGTTACTTTTTGACCTTTCGTGACCTCAGGTCATATTAGGTCACGAGGTGACCTCTGGAGGTCAAACCACTGGCGGGAGGTCTTTACTTTCCACATAACGGAAAAAGTACTGGCAATTTGCTATCAAATGTACTTTACCAGGCCTCAATAGCTCTAATGACATAAGAGTTATGCCCAGTTTGCTTAATCATTGCATATTTGAGTGAAAATAGCCGATCTTGACCTAATTTGACCTCTGGAGGTCAAACCATTTACCTGAGCACTAAAACATGCGAAGTAATTTCTTACTGAATTCACGCGAGCTTTCTATTGCACTTTGCAGATTTGCGCTAATGCCCATATTTTCGGAGTTAGAGGGGGGGCCATCGATGGCCCCCCGGTGGGGCGAAGGTGGCGCTGGACCCCCGGTGGGGCGCGGGCTAACACGCTGGGGTCCCTGGCATGACGCACCCCGCTGGGGGGCGTTTTTCGCCCCCTCCGTATCTCATTCCCCACGAAAGCTAAAGGAAAATTACGGACGGTGTTCGAAAGCTCTTGACAAGACGAAGATATTTTATACGAATAATTTTCATGTCAGGTCAATATTAAGGTCAGCATAGGTCAAAGAAGGTTCCATAGGCTTACAACAGAGCAGTGTACGTTTCTCTCTCTAGGTCTGCCCTCAGGGGAGCTAGGGTAAACATTTATGCATCATTGGATTCCTCTCATGGCGGCAAATTGAATTATGTATAATATGACCTTGTCAGGTCAAATAGTGAAATGCCCTGACCTCGAGCTGGGTCAGGGTCACAGAGTGACCTGGTATGGTCATGCTGCATATCAATCGACTCCCTGTGACAATATAAGCACAATGCTAGTAAAATGGGAGCATTATCTCAATCCAGTAAGAAGTTCTTGGCACAACAATCAATCTATGCTCCCGTGACCTGACATGAACTTTGAAAGGTCAGATGCTCAAAAACTCAACTTTATGGTCAAGATTGTGGTAAGAATAGACGGTTTAAAGATTTTCAGCCTTATCTAATCAGTATTTAATGAAAACGAGCCCATTATATTTTTCACCATAGATTTTTAATGGGGTGGCCAAAAAATTGACCTCACCTTAGGTCAACAATATCAAAATTCCGAGATGGCAGATTTGTAGACCCTAATGACTTTATCATGTTGTGGAAGTTTCAAACTGATCGGTTCATTGATGTTCCCTGGGCGCTGCTTCAAACTCGTGATTTTAGGTTTTGAGGTCGGGTCAATTGACCTTGAAAAGCTCCTTGACCTGATATGACCTTCACTCAAAAATTTGGTGAGATGTGTGAAATTGATCAGGGATAAGGTACTGTAAACTTTGTTGTTCTGCGTCTCTTCGTTTTTTTAGCTATCTGGGGAAAACCAGGAGGGGGACGAATTTCGCCCCCCAGCGGGCGCGTGTTAACCCTCGCCCCACGGGGCCATCGATGGCCCCCTAAGGTTTTTCGGGGATAGCAGAAAACAAAGAGGCGCAGCACCGCGGTTGAGGGCTCTACCTCTCACTGCATAATTTTCCCACCATCCCTGAAATTTTTTGCCCCGGGTCACCCAAGGTCTGGTCACCAGAAGAAGTCAACCAATGTCACCTCACTTCATCTTTAGAGCTCTGTAAGAGCTACATTTTTAAGTCGATCGATTTGAAACTTCCTACACTTTATGGCCCCTCTAGTGTCTACAAGGTGTATATCAGGGATTTTTCGATTTAGTGCCCTGAGGTCAGGTCACGAGGTGACCTCTCCCATTGAAAAAGCATGGGAAAAGCTGTCTTATGATCTAAAAGTCACAAAAGCGATTGAAAATGCTCAGCTTGATCAGAAAAGCGTTCTTGGACACCCTTTCACGGATTCCAGGGGTCATATTTGCCCTTTAACCTCTCCAAGGTCATCCAAGGTCACCAGGGGTCAAAAACAGTATTTTGACAATAACTTTTGACCTAATTAAGCTAGAGCGCTGAAACGAAGACCATCGTGTTTCTCTTGACACTGGCTTTCATTTTATATACAGCAAGGTCACTTTCTGACCTTTCGTGACCTCAGGTCATCTTAGGTCACGAGGTGACTTCTGGAGGTCAAACCACTGGCGGGAGGTCTTTACGTTTCACATAGCGGAAAAAGGACTGACAATTTCCTATCAAAGGTAATTTACCAGACCTCAATAGCTCTAATGGCATAAGAGTTATGGCCAGTTTGCTTAAGCATTGCATATTTGACTGAAAATAGCCGATTTTGACCTAATTTGGCCTCTGGAGGTCAAACCATTGACCTGAGCACTAAAACATGCGAAGTAATTTTTACTGAATTCACACGAGCTTTCTAATACACTTTGCAGATTTGCGATAACCCCATATTTTCGGAGTTAGAGGGGGGCCATCGATGGCCCCCCTCCGGTGGGGCGAAGGTGGCGCTGGACCCCCGGTGGGGCGCGGGTTAAATGCCGATCAGGGCCGACTCACTACAAAGTGCGTAGTATTAAGGCTCGTTTTGCTCAGCATGACCTCTTGTTTTTGTTTAATCTTCATCACGGAAAGTTGGATTGTTCCGATCTGGTTTCCGAGTTCGGTTTGTCTGTGCCCCGTCGAACGTCGAGTTCTCCCTCTTTGTGGGCAGTTCGGTTTGCGCGTGTTGGTACTGTGCAGCGCAGCCTCTTCATCCGCGTGGCCGTCACATGTAACAGTTTCTTCAACGCATTTCGTAATGTTGATTTCTTCGCAGACTCGGGCTACCAGGCTATTTTTTAACATGTTAACTGGGGGGCCATGTTGCCAGGTGCCGTGCAGGTCGTGTACGAAATCGTACATAGGTGAAACAGGAAGGGGTCTAAAAACAAGATTAAAAGAACATAGAAGAGACCTTCGGAACAACTCAGAATTCAGTGCATTTGTCATACATTCCATGAAAACAAATCATCTACCAAACTGGGATAGAGCTAAAATTATAGCAGTTTGTAAAAACAAAGATAATATGAAAGCTACAGAAGCAGCACATATAGCTAAAAATGATATTTTTGATCTTAAGCCAGGCTTCATGAAATGGGCAAAATCTGCGGCTGTATTAGGAGTTGAATAAGAAAAGAGAGAGAAAAAGTTTTATATAATAACAACAAAAACAATAATGATGATAAAATAAAAATAGAGCATTATTTAAACCAGTGATAAGGCTAGATTGTCCCATATCGAAGCTTGCTTGTATACATTTTATAATAATTCAAGAAGCATTATTTGAATATCGTCAAAAACGGTGCCTTTATAATTCTGTCGCACGATAATTTCGCACAAAAATCCAAGCGATGAAACTGCTGCATGTCTTGATGACGGGTTCCTTATCCCTCCTACCATAGATGCTGAAGAAGACAATTTTTGTCGAAACGCGTTCATCTGCCTGCTGTGTTGGTTTAAGTGTTAATACAAGATTTATATCTGTCACCACTGTGACTCTGACTCTGAGTAGGTAAGCTCAGAACGGTATCCGATGAGCAGAATGGGAAACGTGCAGGCCATTTTTTAACATGTTACCTGGGGGCCATTTGCCCCCCAGTCGGCCGAAATGCCCCCCAGTGACCGGAAATTGGCCCCCCAGTGAAATAGACAAGAGATGACTTAAACATCAACAAATGCAAACCCACCCAACGAAAATAAGACAGAACACCAACCAATAATAATTTAAGCTTATTGCTGGTGTTAATTTAAGTTTATTGGCAACCCACAAACATTTTGTTAAAAATTTCCATCCGTGACTGTCTCGTCCATCGTGCGAAGACGAAACAAAGCGCATAGTTACGGGAAATCCCGGCAAAGCAGCCTCAGCATCAACTAATCACAGCGCTGGAGATGAACGCTGACGTACATCCAATCAAACATCATGTTCTATCCGACCAGAAGCCCACACCCCAGCCAATATCGTGAGATTGCACGATGCTCTCATTTCACACGAGGTCACTTGTGAGCTAGTTCGTGGATTAGACGGGACATGGTGTAGCCAAAGGGCGTAAGACTGGTTGCTGGTGTGGCGATGTGAAGTGCTTAGTCTTTTTGTGTATTATTGTGGTGGTAGCATACATAAACGTCAGGGGCCAGCCAATCCTCATGCATAAAAGTGACTTCAAATTTCAAACAAACTTTAAACATAAAAGTAAGAGGACCAGCCAAACTTCAACCTGATGCTGACAACAAACTTTCCACGTTAGTACCAAAAAACTGTTCGAATTTGGGGTCCTCGTTGCCTTCCGCAGCGGCTGGTTATACAGATTTCCGGCTTTCTTCCATTTCGACAGAGATCAAGAAATTTCTGGTCAAGAAGTGGGCGGAGGGACGGGCAAGCCCCCTGGTCCCATTTTCCGACGCTTGTTGTAGCATCCTGAAATTTATAGTAAGATTGCTGCATCAATTTGTTCTGCAAAGTCGATAAGTTGTTAGCTGGCCTTTTTCTTAGATTCCTTGATGTTGAAAACTGGGATATATTATATATTCAGCCACAGCCCTTCGTTAGAATTACAAAATTATCTCCTGAAAAACCCTTCCAACAAGGAAAGAGCTGGCGACGACCTATCACCCTGACAGTTGGTCCGCCGATAAGCCTGAACAGTTATTAACTGTTTTTGTACTACATTCCCTAGATGATTTTGACAGCAACAGCCACACATCATAGTAGGTATGTATCTAAAAACTTATCTCGATTTAGCCTATAAAACACTTGTGTTTGATACTTTAGGAATTTACTTATCTTGTCACACTCATAAAGAAAAATGAGAAAATCACCTTTTCATTTGGAATACATCGCACCAGCGTCAGGGCTGCTAGGCTGGCCATTTCGTGGCCAAATACCTCGAATTGGGCCTTTTTTATCGTCTTTGGCCCGCGATTTCTTCGGTTGACCCCTTTTTGTGGAATCTGGCCTTTTTGCTCCTTTTTCCAGCTGCTTGCACCTAAGAAATTTCTGGTTTGTCCCTTGTATAAATATGGTTTATTTTGACCTCTTTTGCTCTGCAATAGGATATTCTGAAACTGGAAAAGCAGTACAGCAGCAGAAAAACTGGTATGGTGGTGAAGTGAGGGACAGAGCTTTCTTGAAAACACGATCCACAAAAATGATGGCCACCGAAAACCGGACGCAAATGATGCAATGCTATAGGCACCTTTTGGGTGAAAAGTTGATGACAAAGTGCACCCTCTGAGGCTAAACTCTTCCCCACAAAATCCTAGATCTGCCACTGTTCAAGAGAAGAAAATGCATAGTTGGAAAAGAAAGAAAACATTAACCTTCCGCATGACCCCCCTTTCGGGTTTACCCAAAGCAGCCAAAAAAAACGGCGGTGCGCAGCGCCGCCAAACTTACTCTAACTGTTCCTTCATCATTGTGAGTTAGAACTTAAATTAATATATCATGAACGCATTGACCAGGAAAAAATGAATTTATACTTTAAGTTGTATTACAAAACGCGACAAGTTTCGGCTTCTGCCATCTTCTTGGAGTGATGGCGGAAGCCGAAAGAAGATGGCGGAAGCCAAAACTTGTCGGGTTTTGTAATACAACTTAAAGTATAAATTCATTTTTTCCTGGTCAATGCGTTCATGATATATTAATTTAAGTTCTAACTCACAATGAAAAACCAGGAAATAAAGCAATTTTTCCATTACATGTTCATTCGTCATTTTTACATCTTTCCTGAACATTTTAGCTCAAGGTCATATTAGTTCAGGTCACCAGGCCAGGTCACCAGGCCAGGTGAAGTGACCTCACCTCAAAAAATGCTTAGGACTGCATAACCAAAAGGAGTGTTAATCAATCAAGTTGAAACCCATACCACATATTGGGCCTACAAGGAGCTACAACATATGTTCCGGGGTTTTTGTATATTGGTGACATAAGGTCATATGCAGAGCATGACCTCCCCATTGTAAATACATGGGAAAAATACCGAAATGAGCTTTTCTCAGTAAGTATGAATGGCAATCCACAAACATTTTGTTTAAAAATTCCATTTCCACAAACTTCAAACATCGGATAAGACTTCCTCGTAGCCCATTCCTGAAGTTCATACCAAACATTTTGACTTGTGACCTTTGAAATGTAACCTTAGGTCAAATACACATTTTTGGTGTTTTACTCTATACATTTTGAATAAACGAAGATATAACTTTTGTTGTGTCACCGAAGTGTTTTTTTAGTCACTTCAAGTCAAATGATATACATCATGACCATATCAGTTCAAGGTGGGTCAGACCGTTGACCTGGGTCAGGTCAAATTTTTAAATTTGACCTGGCATTACAATATTATATATCATTCGATTCTTATTGACGAGAGGAATGCAATGGTGCATCAACTATGGCTGCATCTTGCTTGGTTTAGAAGTTATTAGCGAAAAAGGAAACGCTCTTATGCATGGGTGGCTATGGACATTCCCAAGAACATTCCCAATATTCAGTGACCTACAGCTCCCTAGGCTTTGACCTAACCCGAAAATCATTGCCGCTCTAATGAAAGAGAAACTCAAGAGCTTTCGAATGGTGTTAAAACAATGTTTCTACCTATCATAGTTTCTGAGATGTATGAGGTTTTCTTAGTACACCTCATATTAGCGATTTTGACCTATTTTGACCTGTGGTGACCTTGATATTGACCTGAGGAGGAAAATGAGCAAAGCATTTCCGATATCATTTTTAAAGAGCTTTCGATTGCCGTTTTGCGCTTTTTTTCTAGCTCTCTTAGTTTTTGAGATCGTGAGGTCTTTTTTAGCCCCCCCCACCAGGGCGACGGTGGTTCGTATCCGCCACCGGGGCAAGGGTTAAATGTTAGCGGGGAGTGGTGCGGCTAAGATGATAAATGATGCTAAAAATGATATGGTTATGAGGATAAAATCATTTGGTGTTCACGCGGGATTGGACGAGCACCCCTGGCTTAGTATTAAATGGGTAGTGTGCTAAAAAAAGTATTGCGTCAAGGCAATATCAAATTGTCAACAATCAGTTTTAAACAGTGATACAATTCGCCTTTTTCTGTGGGTTCTTGACTACCGTTAGGGGTGATTTTAGCCTCAAATCCGGCTTTTGTGGTATTTATTTGGCTATTTTAGTGAAAATGAAATGTCGCCCCTTTTTGACCCTTTTTCCAACTAGGTTTGACCTTTTCCGCCGAAAAACCTTGGCAGCCCTGGGAAGCATCTATAATCTGATATAACATGGAATAACACAAAAATTGAAAACATTTTATTAACACTAACGCGTCTAAGCTTTATTAAACCCCTCAAAATGGGGTCTTGATCCCTTGAAGACACTTCTACGGCCAGCACAAGGAATGCCCCCCACTGACTTTTCCTTAAAAAATACCCTGCGAACTACACATTTAAAACTAATGCTATCAAATTCACGGCAACCTTAGGAACTTTTTCAGGATAGGCACTTGTGCAAATGTTGAGCGTTATGGATGTTCGTGGAATGCTTCCATTGCTGAATGTATTTATTATCTGACTTTACTGTTTTAACACGCGCATTGACGGGGGTCTGAGCCACCTTGGGATTGACGAGGGGAGCGGGTACCCGCCCCCCCTAAGATCTCGAGAACCACGGTAGGTAGCAGAAAACGGTTAACGGTGTTGGGTAGCCCATCCGCTTCTCCATCGAAAATATTTGGACCATTTTTTTGTCAGGTCACATTTAAGGTCACCAGAGGTCAAAAACATGCCGTCACATGCCGTCATAGGGATAACATGTAACTTAAGTTTTTCGGCCATTACATCTGAACAAGTAAAGATAGAGCAAAACGACTTGAACTCTATGAATCCTCGCAGCAAGCCGAATCGAATGATATATGATTTGACCTTGCTAGGTCAAATCTTTGATTTGACCTGACCTGAGGTCAGGTCAAGGTCAAATTATACAAAATGCATATCATTAGAACTGCAAAGCCAAGGCGAGTCTAATGAAGCTAAAATAAACGCTCTATCACCATCTGTTACTGAGTTATTCAGTAAAAACCATATTTCCCATGTATTACCAACGGAGAGGTCATGCTTCGTACCTGACCTTAGGTCATCGATATCAAAAATACCGGAACATATTTTAGAGAACTCGGTGAGCCCATTATGTGATATGAATTTCAATTGGATAAGTTTACTCTGCTCCGACTTATGCTATCTTAAACTTTTTTTGAGGTCGGGTCACTTGACCTGTACTGGTGACCTGATCTGAGATGACCTATCCTTAAAATTTTCACAGAAGCTGCAAAAATGATGAGGGAAAAGGAATACCAAGTACGGCGACGCTGCGCGCCGCCGTTTTTCTGCTGTCTCCGAAAAACCCGAGGGGGCGGGTACCCGCCCCCCGTCAATGCGCGTGTTAAATCACATGACTGCATCAGTAATTGGGCAATGCCTGTTGATGTTTTTTACCAATACAGAATACAGAATACAGAAGATAGGCTGATGGACCTTGTTGGCCTGTTGGCTTACCTACTTTGCAGATCGGGCTGACCCAAGCAGTGGCGTAGCCAGGATTCGGTCAAGGGGGGGTCCGACTACCGTCGGGGGGGCCCCCAGGCCGGGGGGCCCCTTAGTAGTCGGGGCCCATCTCCTATGTCGTATAATATTTTGGCATTATAACATTTGCACGACGGAAATTTTTATATCCCTTCTCAAGTGTTTGTTATTATTTTGTTGATAGTTTGATTTTTCTCGATCCAACCAGGGTTTGGTAAATTTAGGTCACCAAATATTAAAGCTGGCCCATACCTATATGACAGCGTGGCTATAATAACAGTATTGTGGCACATTTCGGGAAATCAAATGTTGCTGCGTGCATGATGTTCAACCTGACTTTACCTGAATTCATTCTGGTAATCATGTATGAAGTTATTGAAGGTCGGTCGTTTTGAGTACGAAGAAATGGTCTTCTACGGAAAATGATTACCAATTTTTTCCGGTTGTCAAATCCATGAACTCTTTAACCCTTGCCCCGGTGGTGGGTACGAGCCACCTTCGCCCTGGTGGGGGGGCTAAAAAGACCCCCACGATCTAAAAAACTAAGAGAGCTAGAAAAAAGCGCAAAACGGCAATCGAAAGCTCTTCGAAAATGATACATTTTTCTTGTCAGGTCAATATCAAGGTCACCAGAGGTCAAAATAGGTCAAAATCGCTAATATGAGGTGTACTAAGAAAACCCCATATATCTCAGAAACTATGATAGCTAGAAACATTTTTCTAACACCATTCGAAAGCTCTTGAGATGCACTTTCATTTCAGTGGCATTCATTTTCGTGTCAGGTAAACGCCTAGGGAGCTACAGGTCACTAAATATTGGGCATATTCTTGGGAATGTCCATAGCCACCCATGCATAAAGATATGTGGTATGAGTTTCAACTTGATCGATTAACCCTTCTTTTAGTTATGCGGTCCTAAGTATTTTTTGAGGTGAGGTCACTTCACCTGGCCTGGTGACCTGACCTGATATGACCTTGAGCCAAAATTTTCAGCAAAGATGTAAAAATGATGAAGGAACAGCTAGACCAAGTTTGGCGGCGCTGCGCGCCGCCGTTTTTTGGTCACTTCGGAAAAACCCGAGGGGGTCTAAAAAGACCCCCCACCCGGGCGAAGGTTAATCAGAAAGTTTCCAAAGAAATGGAAAAAATTTATAAAAATACATGGGATATGGTGGATGGTGGTGTGTTCCGGACGTCATATAACGTCTGTTCCGGGGAAGGATCCTGATGAATTCACCACAGTTACTTTCTTACCCTTGCTGTGTTGTAAATGAGCAAATTACCAAAACAATAGGCGCCTGATATAACTATTGCGTTGGATTACTCTGGCATTGTTATTTTAAGCCTTCCATACCTATTTTTCTTTTTGGGATTATGCTCAACAATGTTTGTCATTTTCCTTGTTTCTCTGGTTTCCTACGAAAATATTTGAAAGTTGTTTATTTCAGAATATTTAGGACGGTAGTAATTGGGACTAAGCTAATAGATTGAAAACCAGCTGAAGTTCCAAATTCCCTGTTCGATTTGCTATTATGGATGTTAAAATTAGATTAATTTTTGCCTTTCCTTCAGTAATGGTGCCTGATCGACATGTTTCAATTTGTCCTTTTTGGTACGCAATGAGAAAATATAAATTTTCGAAAATATGATTTTCGAAAATCTTCTTTGAGCCTAGGATCTCAAGCGATATCTCTGGATTCTATTCTAAACTCTAAAAGAAATGGAAAGGAAAAAGGACGCTCAATAAAAAGGATATATGAGTGTTCCCCAGATGTTATATAAAACCTATTCCATGGACGGTCCTACTGATGAAACCGCTCACTTTCTCCTCCCCAGCCATTGTTTGGAGATCCCGGGGGGCTTGGGGAGGTGAGTACTTCCTTGGACTTTAAGTCTGATAGGCTTTGTACAGGGCTTGTATTGCTATGCCAGTGTTATGCCATCCAGGACCATCACCCACCCCCCCTGACCCCTGGGTCGAGCAGAGATATCAACGGGCCTAGCACTTGACACGATGCCGAAACCAGTATCTGGGACCCCTGAAAACAACACTTTTCCCGCAAATCAGTACTTACGTCCCCAAAACCAGTATTTGGGGGTACCATGAGACTACCTACTGGAACTCCCTGGAACTTACTCTCGTGGGGCCTTGAGGATAATGTGACGGCACCCGTCACATGACGCCTATCCAGAACACGCTCTGGTCCGAGAGCAGGAAATGAAACCCCCGGTGCTGCAGCGGCGCCGCCACGCTCACGGAGCAGCGCTACCAGCGGCCGAATAACGCCGGAAACAAACAGTGGGGTGGGGTCTGGTCAGACCCAGCGCTGCCGTTGTCCAAAGGCAGGGCGCCGCGGTTTATGACCCCGTTCCGGAGAAACACGCGCGACCGGGCCAGTGGTGGATCTTGAAACTACCGGGGGTGGGGCTTGTTATTTTCTCTTCCTCCTTCTTTTTTTGCTGACGAATTGCGTGATTTTTTCCTCCCCCCTCTCACAGTAGCCTCTGACGTAAATGGGGCGATCCCGGTTTACGGGCCTGGAAACGCCGCCGGCGGCACGGTATGGCAAGTGCGAAAATCGGTGACTGCCACCGGGTCGGCAGCTGGCCCAACCGTAACCATGGAGACGGCTGTCGAACCCACGAGTTCACATCAGGTCACCGAGCTGTGCCAAAATTCCGTGACCGACCGGGCGCCACCTGTAAGTGTTCTCCACACTGCTATCATTTAACTGACGGGGCTTTCGGCCGCTTGTTTTTATTATATTTCTTCTTCTTTGTCTTACTCCGTGTATTATGTCGTGTCCTCTTTTTGCTTATAGTGCCTTTCAATGGTAAACGGTCCACACATAGAAATATCCAGAGAAAGGGTTGGCTCCTAACTCTTTAAAAACAAAACCGTATCACAGTACCCCATATCTGATTTGCCTCTCTCTGCGAAGTACCCACGGCCTTGGGTAGTTTCTTTGTTGCTGTTAAATTACACGTTTGAGGACCTATCGCGCGCTCTCCATGGTGCGCACAGCAGCGGGTGGCTGAATGTTCTTGTATGTTCTCGTTTCACCACCTGAAATGTGAGTGTGCGATAAATTACTTTGCTCTTCTGTGAAAACGGGCTGCACCGCCCCGAAAGTGATACAGGCGGTGATGTACCGTCTGTGCCCAGGAGGAGTGAAGGAAAACTATTGTACATTGATTGTAAACCTTTGCCGGGAAGGCTCTCCTAGCTATTGTCTTTTCATTATTTTTTGGCACTATTTTTCTCCCCCCTTCAAAAAGACGGCGCACGAAGCCCTCGTGCGGCACTGCGTGAAAGGAGCAGACCGCTCGCAGCTATGAGCCCAGGCCAGCGACGGCGACGCGGGGCGGCAAGGGTCGACGACCGCCATTGCCCCGTGTCAAACAGAGGGGGCAGGGACGCGGAACAGAAGGCCAGTCAGCCGGTACCCGGAAGCGAATTGGCCAATGGGAAGGCCCCACGGAACCAGCGAGATAAGCTAGGCAAAAGCTCCGAGGAAAGGAGGAGAGAGAGGCGAGAGGAGGAGGGCATTCAAGGAGAGGAGGTGGTGGAAGCCGGAGGGCTCGGACGCAGGGCACCATGTGAGGCGGAGGATTCAGCCGGGGGCCGCCGTGCTGGAGAGAAGCATGCAGCCAGGGGCCGGCGTGTGGGATGGCGAGACTCGAGATGAAGCCCGATTAAGGTCAGATTGATTGAAGACAGAGGCATTCAGCCGGGGGCCGTCGTGTGAGACAGACCGGCACTCCGGGAGCGAGCGACACCAACGAACAAGTGAGTCCGCTATGCGGAACGGTCTGACCCACCTCCCCTCCCCCACCCTCAAAATTTTTACATTTTGTGAAAAATGAGCCGAGCTTTGGAGCGCCTACCCGGCAGGGGGGTGGATGAAATCTTGGAAGGCACGGGGGAGGGGGTAATGTGATTGTGTATGTGGACTTGGGCGTCAGCGGGCAGTTATGCACCGGCATAAATATGGAATTCGGAGACAATGGAATGTGCATTTTAACCCAGTTCGACCACGTTAGTGTGTTTTCTACCACTGTAACTTTCGCTTTTGGTGCGCGAAATGTCAATTAAATACAAGGATGAAAGGGGGAAATAAAGCTTTTTCCTGCAGAGGGCCTTACTGGAAGCAATAGGACAGTCGAGCAATGGGGTGGGCGGCTCATTGCCGTAATTACGACGAGTATTCATTCGTTATCACGGCTTTCCTTTGGCCGCTTACAAAACAAACACCCTCATGCCTCGCCGTTATGGGACAAAAATACAGGAAAAATACTACGAGTTAGCAAATTAGTTCACTCCCCTTTTTTCGATCGTAAATTCGGCTGAAACTCATGATCAGCAATGGGCGGGGCCCATCACGACCATTACGATGTTGACATAACCGCACGACGAGAAATTTCCACGAGCTGTAAGTAAAAATTGTCCTCTAGCCGGCCGATACTCTCCCGCGCCGCCACACCGAATCGGGCTGTAATAATCACGCATCAAAGTTTGGCCAAATTCTGTCGCCAAGTAGTACTTGTGCATAAACAATAGGATCGCTAACAGAGGGGCGAATTCTCGCCGCTTCATAGTTTTAATTCGTTTTAAAGCCAGTATGATAAGCAGCGTCATGTTTTTTTGCGTTTGCTATTCCTTTTTATCTTTGCATCTGTTTTGTCAGGGCCTGGGGCCTGGAGCTCTCTAAATAGCTGCAACGCAAAGCAAAGTCTCATCTTTACCTTCGCCCGGGTGGGGGTCTTTTAGACCCCCCTCGGGTTTTTCCGAAGTGATAAAAAAACAGCGGCGCGCAGCGCCGCCAAACCTGGTCTAGCTGTTCCTTCATCATTTTTACATCTTTCCTGAAAATTTTATCCCAAGGTCATGTCAGGTCAGGTCACCAGGCCAGGTGAAGTGACCTCACCTCAAAAAAATGCTTAGGACCGCATAACTAAAAGAAGGGTTAATCGATCAAGTTCAAGCTTATACCACATATTGGGCCCACCAGGAGCTACAAAATTTGTTCTGGGATTTTTGATATTGGTGACCTAAGGTCATGTGCAGAGCATGACCTCCCCATTGTAAATACATGGGGAAAATCACGAAACGAGCTTTTCTCAGTAAGTATGGATGGAATCATCTTCAAACATCGGTTACGATTTGATCTTAGCCCATTTCTGAAGTTTATGCCAAAATGTTGAGTTGGGACCTTTAAAAGGTCACTTTAGGTCAAATAATCTTTTTTTGGGTGTTTTACTCTATAAATTTAAAATAAACTAAGATAGAACTTTTATTTTGTCACCAAAGTGTTTGTATAGTCACTGTAAGTCAAATGATATACATCATGACTATACCAGGTCAAGTTGGGTCAGACCGTTGTCCTGGGTCAGGTCAAATTCTTAAATTTGACCTGGCATAGCAATATTATATATCATTCGATTTGTATTGACAAGAGGATTGCAATGGTGCATCAACTATGGCTGTATCTTGTTTGGTTTGGAAGTTATTAGCGAAAAAAGGAAACACCCTTATGCATGGGAGGCTATGGACATTCCCAAGAATATGCCCAATATTCAGTGACCTGTAGCTCCCTAGGCTTTGACCCGACACGAAAATGAATGCCACTGTAATGAAAGAGCAACTCAAGAGCTTTCGAATGGTGCTAGAAAAATGTTTCTAGCTATCATAGTTTCTGAGATATATGACGTTTTCTTAGTACACCTCATATTAGCGATTTTGACCTATTTTGACCTCTGGTGACCTTAATATTGACCCGAAAAAGAAATGACCGAAGTATTTTCGATATCATTTTTGAAGAGCTTTCGATTGCCGTTTTGCGCTTCTTTCTAGCTCTCTTAGTTTTTGAGATCGGGGGGGAGTCTTTTTTTAGCCCCTTACCAGGGCGAAGGTGGCTCGTACCCGCCACCGGGGCAAGGGTTAATAGCCGAAGTTGGGATTTAAGCATCCAAAACCGATCTTTTGTCGTTCTGATTTTATACTCGCATCTATTATGTCGATGCTTGGGGCTCGGAGCACCCCTCAAGGGTTGCAACGCAATGCAATTCTCATCTTAATAGACGAAGCTCGGGCTTAAGCTTTCCAAAAACCAATTTCAGAATGCTTGGGATTGGATCGACTGTCTTATAAGTTCCGATTTGGCCTCGACCCGGGTGAAAGCAAAAAGGATTGCTGCCTTATTTTGGTTTCGGTTTTTTATAGCACCTATTATGTCAGGGTCTGGAGCTCGAAGCTTTGTGCACGGTTCCAATGCAAATACATTTTCGTCTTAAAAGTCGAGGTTTGGGTTTAAGTATCCAAAACGCAGCATTTTTCTCGTACTGATTTTATAACGGCACCTAATAAGTCAAAGCCTGGGGATCGGAGTTTTCTAAATAACTGGCATGCGAAGACAAATTTGCCTTAATTAGCGGAAGCTTGGGCATAAGCTTTCAAAGGCCAATCTTCAGTGCTGGTCCTGAGTATAAAGGCTCCGGGACATCGCTTTTTTCTATTGGCCCCCTCGAATATGGAACATTTTTAGCATGCCTTTCTAGAATACTTGCCGTTTGGATCGGGTGTGCTAAAAGTTTTGATTTTGTCCCGACCCGGTCGAAGGCAAGAAAGCTTGCACCCTTCTAAATAGCCGCAACGCAATGTAATTCTTATCTTAATAGACGGAGCGCGGGCTTAAGCTTTCAAAAGCCGGTTTCAGAATGCTGCTGTTTGGATCAAGTGTTTTATAAGTTCCGATTTTCTCCCGACCCAGTCGTAAGCAAGCAGGCTTGCCTCTTTGTTTGATTCATTTTTTTATCGCACCTATTTTTTCAGGGCCGAAGGCTCGGAGATTCCTAAATAGATGCAAAGCAAAGTAAATATGATCTTAAATAGTAGAAGCCAAGGCTTAAGCTTACAAACCAACCTTCGGCGCTGGTGCTAAGTTCAAGAGCTCTGGGGCGTTTTCCCTTTTTATGCAAAACAAAGACGCAACATTGGGTTGTCTGATTTTTTTGTTGAATGCTGGCTGTTGGGACCGAGCGTTTTTGAATTATCCATTTGCCTCAACCCGGTCGCAAGTGGGATGTGCAGGGCAAAATAAGTTAGGTTGGGCAATCCAAGCCGTAAACTAAATATAGGAGGTCCTTGTCTGCGAAGTGCACGGTGCGGTGGTTAAGATATGATTGAATGGGCGCGTGCGCCGCCATGTCAGGGGATAAGTCCCGCCTCTCCGGGGGCCGGGCGGACCCCCCCCCCATCGGCGCATACAGGCAGGAAGGGAGGGGCTTGCGCGCCTGTCGGGAAACCAGGACAGCAGTAAATCCTTACGACGGGATTCGGTGGGTGGCAGCAACGGATTTAGGATTTCTCTCGGGGGCACGAAGGGGGGTGACTGGCGGGCTCGGGCGCGCGCCCATAATTATTAGAGAACCCATCGGTGCAGTTTTAAAAAGTTTTGGGGTAGGTGCAGATGAGCCTACAACCTCACGCAAACATGCCGCTCAAGATAGGCTGAAGCACACTCAAAACCGCGAATAGCATTTGGAGACGCCCATATGCCTCCAAAGGTTCCAAGCAAGGGAAGAGGGGCTGTCAAAGCAGCGCAGTCGTTCAACGTGGTTCGGACCAAGCTCCCTTCAACACCATTTCGTCCTCTCAATCGCACATGGCATAGTACAATAAAGACGTAAGGATTATTTAAACGCTATCCTATGTGCCATGGCCGTGCCTTTTCTATCCTTCTAGCCTTCGGGCCCCTTGGCTCCCGAAAGAGAGTCATGGCGGCTCTCCTCTTCCTGGGGGTCACGGAGGCGCCGAAACGTGCACTGTGATTGCCCTTGAACCGACCTTCACTCTACATCACTTTAACCGCCTGCCTCAGTAATCCGGCACTATCATTCTAGCCTTCGGGCCCATTGGCTCCCGAAAGAGAGTCATGGCGGCTCTCCTCTTCCTGGGGGTCACGGAGGCGCCGAAACGTGCACTGTGATTGCCCTTGAACCGACCGTCACTTTACATCACTCCTCCCGCCCGTCTTAGCAACCCGGTACTATCCTTCTAGCCTCCGGGCCCATTGGCTCCCGAAAGAGAGTCATGGCGGTTCTCCTCTTCCTGGGGGTCACGGAGGCGCCGAAACGTGCACTGTGATTGCCCTGGAACCGACCGTCACTTTACATCACTCCTCTCGCCCGTCTTAGTAACCCGGTACTATCCTTCTAGCCTTCGGGCCCATTGGCTCCCGAAAGAGAGTCATGGCGGCTCTCCTCTTCCTGGGGGTCACGGAGGCGCCGAAACGTGCACTGTGATTGCCCTTGAACCGACCTTCACTCTACATCACTTTAACCGCCTGCCTCAGTAATCCGGCACTATCATTCTAGCCTTCGGGCCCATTGGCTCCCGAAAGAGAGTCATGGCGGCTCTCCTCTTCCTGGGGGTCACGGAGGCGCCGAAACGTGCACTGTGATTTCCCTTGAACCGACCGTCACTTCACATCACTCCTCCCGCCCGTCTTAGTAACCCGGTACTATCCTTCTAGCCTTCGGGCCCATTGGCTCCCGAAAGAGAGTCATGGCGGCTCTCCTCTTCCTGGGGGTCACGGAGGCGCCGAAACGTGCACTGTGATTGCCCTTGAACCGACCTTCACTCTACATCACTTCACCTGCCTGTCTTACTAACCCGGTACTATCCTTCTAGACTTCGAGCCTACGGGCTCCCTCTGGCTATGCTGTCCGCTATCGAAACCTTCTGGTCTGAACCACGGAGCACCGATCGCACAAAAAAGGGAACGTGGGACGTCGGAGATTGCTGGCAGTCGTTTTGTTGCACACTTACCAGGCCGAAACGATGAAGATGAGAGGATCAGGCGGGCTCCGCCGTAACGGAGGATGTTTTTTTCGTGACGGGGGGTAAGCTGTCAATTTTTGGGATAGCCTAGCCGGAAAAGGCGTGGCAGACGTCGACTCATGGCTCTGGCGGGGCCATGGAGGAGCCGACGTGAGGGACGGGCGGTCAGTGTGGGACTCGTGGGCGGGTAGGGTCCGAGGGAGGACCGAGCCTAGGGAGGCTCCCCACGCTAGGAAGTTGTTTGCGAGTAGACTATGGCGTGAACGCCCGGAGGCTAGTAAAATTAAAAGCCGGAACTCGGTCATTCCGGTGGTCCCATGTCCGTGACCTCCACGCCCTAGGGGCAACGGCTCAGCGACGCATCCACTAGCATGGTCCGTGCAGGCGGGATTTGACGCAGCCAGCGTTTAGTAAGTTTCTGTTTAGGGAGAAAATGAGGCGGGAAGGAGGCGCACTGGATCATCGGGGAAGGGCGGAGCCGAGTTACCTCCCGTTGGGCTCTAGCCAAGCCCTGGGAGCTGCGGCCGCCGGTGTGGGTGCGCGTGAGTAACTGGCGGTGGGTGAGTGACAGGCCATAGAACGAGGAACGTTTGCCTTAGAGCGGCCTGCAGGTAGCGGGTCGTACCGGTCTGACCGACCGGGGATCCCACCACTCGCGCCCCTCCATCGGTTGCGCCCGCAAACGGTAGCAAAGCGTAAGCATAGCCTCAGGTGAATTCGCCCACTTCTTTCTGCCGGGGGGATGTGCAGCCCGGCCTAATTGGCTGATTGGGCTTAGGTGGGGCCAAATCGGCCATCCTCTATGCACGCCCTTTCACGAATAAATAAGACCCTACCACGATCACGGATAGGAGGAGTGTAACCTTCTACATACCGCTCGCGTTGGCCGATGGGGCTCTAGCCGTCAGATCTCGGAAACACCGGGAGGGATATGAAATTGGGGAGGGACTCAGAATTTTTAGAACAAGTGAGAGGCGCGAGAAAGAATGGCCCTAGGTCAAGGTGAATTATGAGTGCGTGCTTAGCGTAAGGCCCCGGTGGTGAGAATGTTTACTGAGGGCATTCGTTCCGGATCTGACAGTGAGAGCACACGCCAGAACGGATGACGTGACAAAAAAAGGGGAGGAGGGTATTAAGGTAGGGGACTGGTTTAGGGGTTAACGATGCTGAAAAGTGCTGGCGTAGGCAAAACAAATCCGCTCCCAGAGAGACTGGACCCCTGGTACGTGGAAATAGCCCACCGAGATAGACGATGTTTGAGGCGAGAAGTCAGTGCAGCTCAGAGAACCACGATATGAGGGTACGAAAGGGCAAGTAGTTAAGGTAGCTATGGAAGAATCGGTTAAAAGGGGGGGTGTAACTTGTGATGATAGGTCCCAGGGAAATAATAAGAGTTAGCGGGCACTTAAAGGGGCGGGGAGAGGATTGACGGTTTCGGTGCCGCTTCTATGCGGGTAATACTTGGCGTACGGGTGGTTAAACGGGCCCCCAAAATCGCGAGAGGCGGGTGGGACCCCTGCTACCGGGGAGGGCTACAAAGCTCGGCACTAGCTGTATTCCCTTCCTGGAACCCAAGGGTGTCGAGTGGGAGTGTCGGGACACAGGCTCGCCCGCCTGGAGGACTCGGCCAAGCTAGCCGACTTTGTCCACTGCCCACCGTCAACTCGGCCCGCCACCCGACCGCGCACGCGACGAGCACGACCTCTCTCAAATAAAATTTAGTGTGATGCTGGGAGCGGGCGCGACGTCGCCACCATCGTGAGCAAGCGGGTCACGGCCAAGAGCAGCCGCCACGGCGGACCACCGAGAGGTCGGCCCGAACGACGCACAACAACAGCGGCGGCGACGACGCCACAGCCCGACTCGCACCGAGCGACGAGCCCCGCGACCCCAGCGCCCCCGTCACAATAAATTCAAGGGGAGGAAGGAGAGCAGAGAAATCACAAGGTTAATTTCCGGCCCCTCTCCCGATTAGATCCCAGGGGGTCTCTGATACTGATTCACGGCGCCTCTTGACCAAAATTGTGGACTCCTGAGAATCTCTCTGGGCTCCCTAGATTAGTTATCGGCAGCACCTATGGGCCTATTTATCGGCCCCCCAGATTTGCTCTGGGGGAGGGGGGCTGAGACTGACTCTCGGGGCCATCCAGATTAGCCCTTGGGGGTCCCCTGAGGCTATCTCTGGGGTGGGGCGGGGGCTGGGAATGACTTCCGACAGCCCTCTGAGACTAACCCTGGGGCGCCCCCTGAGGCTAACACTCGAGGAGGGAGGCGTGGAAGCACCCCTGAGACTGAGTATTTGGCACGGCACTCCTAAGACTGTCTCTCGGAAACCCAGATTAACCCTCAGAGGCCTAAGGCTAACTCGGGGCCGTGAGACCAAAATTCAGGAGCACCTCTGGGAATTACTCTCAAAGCCCCAAAATTAGCTCTTGGACGAACCGGAGACTAGCTCCCGGGAGCACTCTAAGACTAACTTTTAGGTGCTCCCTGAGATTGACTCGGGGCCTCTTATGCAACAACTAGGGGGGAGGGGCACAGCCTCAGGCTAAATCTCGAGGGTTCCCAAGATTACCCCTCGGGGGGCCTCCTGAGGTCAGCACTCTGCAGATCAAATGAAACTAACTCTCGGACCTCCAGATTAACTCTCGGGGCCACCTGAAAGTAAATATTGACTCCTGAGAGAGACGCCCGCAAGACTATGGGACCGAATATAGGGGTGGGGGGGGGCTTATCGACACACCAACTGCCAAGGTCATATGGCGAATATAGGGGTCCTCTAAGACTGACTCTCGGGGTCCCCTTGACCGACTCTTGGGGTTCTCTGAGACTGATTTTAATGTAGCCCCCTGAAATAGACTGTCGCAGGGCCCTGAGAACCACTCTCTGGGGAACCTGGGACGAGTTCGGCCCCTGAGACCGACTTTCGGGGTCCACTGAGATCAACTCTCAGGGCCCCTCTGAAATACACCTTGACTTGAAATTTTATACTTGAGACCGAATCTCAGGGCGGGGCCCTGAGGCCGACCCGGGACATCCTAAGAACGAATCTTCAGGGGCTTCTAAGACTGATTCTGGGGCCCCGTGATCAGAGAATGCTTTGCAGTGGTTCAGATTGGCCCAAAGGGGGTGCTCGGACTCCTACAACTCCTTGGCTACGCCACTGCATCCACACATTCGGGGGCCCGCCGAGATCAGCACTTGGAGGCCCCTAAAAGCATTGCTTTCCCCCGATACCAATACTCTGGAGCCCCTGGATACTGATGCGCGGGGCTCCTAAGACCAAGCTCGGGGTTCCACTTAGATCAGGTTCGGGGGCACCCTTAGGTCCATGCTTGCACTTTTCTCAGGAGTAACTCGACACCGTTGTTCGGGGGCCCCCAGATCAACATTCGGAGCCCCCCCCAGACTAATGCTCGGTACTCTGGAGCCCTTCGATACCAATGCTCGGGGACCCTGAGCCCAAGCCTGGGCCCCTGAGACCAACCTCTGGGTCCCATGGGGCCAATGCTCGTGCCTCGATCATAAGTCCCCTCGATATCGATAGTCGGGGGGGCACCCCGAGATCAATATTGCCCCCCGCACTTCCCGAGATCAATGTTCGCTGCTCCGGAGCCATCGATACCAATGCTCGGGGGATCCCTAAGACCAGCTCTGGAGCCCCTAAGACCAAGATCGAAAGGCCCGTGAGACAAAGCTCGGAAGGCCCGTGAGACCAAGCTCGGGCCCCTAATGCAAAGCTTGGGGGCCCCCTGAGACCAACCTCGGGGCCCCTGAGACCAAGCTTGGGGGACCTGAGACCACGCTCGAGGAGCCCCCTGAGACCAAGCTTGGGGGTCCCCTGGTACCAAACTCAGAGGGCCCCGTGACACCAAACTCAGGGCCCCTGAGACCAAGATCGAAAGGCCCGTGAGACTAAAGCTCGGGGGACCTGAGACCAAGCTCGGGGGCCCTTGAGACCGAGCTCAGGGGCCCATGAGATCAATGTTCGGTACTCTGGAGCCTTCAATACCGATGATCAGGGGGCCCCCTGAGACCAAGCTCGGAAGGTCCCTGAGACCAAGCTCAGGGGCCCCTGAGACCGAGCTCGGAGGCCCCCTGAGACCAGACCCGGAGGGCCCCTGAGACCAAGATAGAAAGGCCCTGAGGCTAAGCTCGGGGGTCCTTGAGACCAAGCTAGGGGACCCTGAGACCAAGATCGAAAGACCCGTGAGACTAAAGCTCGGGGGACCTGAGACCAAGCTCGGGGGCCCTTGAGACCGAGCTCAGGGGCCCATGAGATCAATGTTCGGTACTCTGGAGCCTTCAATACCGATGATCAGGGGGCCCCCTGAGACCAAGCTCGGAAGGTCCCTGAGACCAAGCTCGGGGGCCCCTGAGACCGAGCTCGGAGGCCCCCTGAGACCAGACTCGGAGGGCCCCTGAGACCAAGATAGAAAGGCCCTGAGGCTAAGCTCGGGGGCCCTTGAGACCAAGCTAGGGGGACCCTGAGACCAAGATCGAAAGACCCGTGAGACTAAAGCTCGGGGGCCCGAGACCAAGCTCGGGGGCCCCTGATACCAAGCTCGGGGGTCCCTGAGACCAAGCACGGGGAGCCCTGAGACCAAGCTCGGGGGGGGCCGAGACCGAGCTCAGGGGCCCCCGAGATCAATGTCTGGTTCCCTAGAGTCTCGATACCGATGATCAGGGGCCCCCTGAGACCGAGCTCGGGGCCCCCTGAGACCAAGATCAGGGGGGCCCGTAAGACCAAGCTTGGGGGCCCCCTGAGATCAAGCTCGGAGGTTCCTTGAGACTAACCTCGGGGGGGGCCTGAGATCGAGCTCGGAGGGCCCCCTGAGGCCAAGCTCAGGGGGCCCCTGAGACCAAGCTCAGGGCCCCCTGAGATCAATGTTCGGTACTCTGGAGCCCTCAATACCGATGATCGGGCCCCTGAGACCAAGCTCGGGGGCAACCTGACCAAGCTCGGGGGCCCCTGAGACCAAGTTCGGAGGTCCCTTGAGACCAGGCTTGGGCGCTCCCTGAGACCAAGCTCGGGGGCCCCCTGAGACCGAGCTCGGGGCCCCTGAGACCAAGATCAGGGGGGCCCGTAAGACCAAGCTTGGGGGCCCCCTGAGATCAAGCTCGGAGGTCCCTTGAGACTAACCTCGGGGGGGGCTGAGATCGAGCTCGGAGGGCCCCCTGAGACCGAGCTCAGGGGCCCCTGAGACCAATGCTCGTGTTTTCCAGTGCATAAGGTCAGCCCAAGGGGGGTCCGCGGACCCCAAGGACCCCCCTTGGCTACGCCACTGGACCCAAGCAGAAAAATCTTTTGACTATATTCCAAGCTGTTTACTGACTAAATTAAAAGGAAATGCTCACGTGTATCAATTCAGGGACAATGTGGAGGATTTTTGGTTCATTCACCGCCATTCTGCCATGATTTTCTGAAAAGTTTTAGCTGAAAACCTGTCACTGCTCTCTCCTCCATTCATAAACATTATTGGAACTCAATTGTGAGGCTCGTGCCAGCATAAAATGATTTTTAAAAGTGCAACCATGGAGGAAATTTCCGATGAGTGGGCTTATTTCATCCTGATTCTTTTAGCTGCCATATGCATACCTCTATCTAGAATGCCCATTGTTTTATAAGGTGATGCTGGTCATTATCTGAAGTAAGCTTGCATCATAAGCAAGGCATGTTTCATACTGTGTTTTTCAGTATCATTTTCTGCTGAATTATTAAGATAGCTGAGGCTACTGATGCTGCATGCACCTTTTTAATATGGTTTTGGGTGAAACCAAAACTTTTGCCAGGATAAATTGGTTTAAAATATGTATTTGAGACAGCTTTAAAGTAAATAAATGCTGTATATAGTCGTTTATGGTTTTTCTATGATACCGGGCCCTCCCGAGCTTGATAAGCCATTTCTTCCACGAACCGGGCTTGTGACGGGCTTCTAAAATCAGCAGCAGACCGGGCCCGGGCCTGCAAAATTGCCCGAAACTCCCACCTCTAGTATGCCCACAGTGTTCGTTGCGGTACAGTCGGGCTACAGCCAGCGTGTGTGCTGCGGCGCAGGCTAATTACCGGTCCGGCGGCAAGTGTCTGCAGTACGGTATGCCCACCGTGTGCGTTGCGGTACAGTCGGGCTACAGCCAGCGTGTGTGCTGCGGCACAGCCCAGCTACCGGCTGCAATTGTACTGCGGCTCACCTAATCTCAATGAGATTCAAACCACCGACGGGATGGAAGCTCTGAAGGAAAACGCCCATCAATGAAAATTGAGTGTCGGACATAGTAATTGATTTACATGCTCTGCATGCATTTTGTCACATGGTTCTGACAAGTGGCGGATACCAAGAAGGGGGGCTAGGGGGCCCAAGCCAGTTCTCGATACAAGGGGGCTAGGCGTCGGGGCTGGGGATCTCTTCTGGATCCAGGGAGGGGGCTTCTAGGTGGGTTAACACTAGCACGGCAATACAAACTCTAGACAAAGCCTATGGGGGACCCAAAATCCAGGGGATCCTGACCCCCAACCCCGCCCCCCTCCCCAGGATCTCCACCCATGCTAGGGGAGCTCAAGCCTCCCCGAAATGTTCGAGTGCGTATACTTAATACATAGCCGGAGAGTGGTCCGAGGCAATGGCAGGGAGGCTCGAGACCCTTAGCCCCTCCCCCGAAATGAAGTCCTGGACCCGCCACTGGATCAAGCCTCCCTCCAAATTGTCAGAGTAGGGGAGACCGGGGCTGGTTGAATCATGGTTCACTTTTCCCTCCGTAGCTAATAATCCACAAGATCTATCAAAAATTGGATACCACCATTCAAAACATAGTTCTTTTCCCCACCAAACGACGGTTAATATTTTCCCAAAAACAAATACATTTTACCACAATAAACTTTTGAAAAAAGCTCTGCACTTGATGTAAACTGCCCCGATGCCGGGGTAAGTTGCATCAGTCCCCGGGGCAGCTTGCATCGTGAGGAATTAGTACACAGAAACACAATACAACGTCAGATTTGCTTTATTGGTAGGCACGTTTCCAGGGCATTTTTTAAGGAAAAGTCAGTGGGGGGCATTCCTTGTGCTGGCCGTAGAAGTGTCTTCAAGGGATCAAGACCCCATTTTGAGGGGTTTAATAAAGCTTAGACGCGTTAGTGTTAATAAAATGTTTTCAATTTTTGTGTTATTCCATGTTATATCAGATTATAGATGCTGCCCAGGGCTGCCAAGGTTTTTCGGCGGAAAAGGTCAAACCTAGTTGGAAAAAGGGTCAAAAAGGGGCGACATTTCATTTTCACTAAAATAGCCAAATAAATACCACAAAAGCCGGATTTGAGGCTAAAATCACACATAACGGTAGTCAAGAACCCACAGAAAAAGGCGAATTGTATCACTGTTTAAAACTGATTGTTGACAATTTGATATTGCCTTGACGCAATACTTTTTTAGCACACTACCCATTTAATACTAAGCCAGGGGTGCTCGTCCAATCCCGCGTGAACACCAAATGATTTTATCCTCATAACCATATCATTTTTAGCATCATTTATCATCTTAGCCGCACCACTCCCCGCTAACATTTAACCCTTGCCCCGGTGGCAGATACGAACCACCGTCGCCCTGGTGGGGGGGGCTAAAAAAGACCTCACGATCTCAAAAACTAAGAGAGCTAGAAAAAAAGCGCAAAACGGCAATCGAAAGCTCTTTAAAAATGATATCGAAAATGCTTTGCTCATTTTCCTTCTCAGGTCAATATCAAGGTCACCACAGGTCAAAATAGGTCAAAATCGCTAATATGAGGTGTACTAAGAAAACCTCATACATCTCAGAAACTATGATAGGTAGAAACATTGTTTTAACACCATTCGAAAGCTCTTGAGTTTCTCTTTCATTAGAGCGGCAATGATTTTCGGGTTAGGTCAAAGCCTAGGGAGCTGTAGGTCACTGAATATTGGGAATGTTCTTGGGAATGTCCATAGCCACCCATGCATAAGAGCGTTTCCTTTTTCGCTAATAACTTCTAAACCAAGCAAGATGCAGCCATAGTTGATGCACCATTGCATTCCTCTCGTCAATAAGAATCGAATGATATATAATATTGTAATGCCAGGTCAAATTTAAAAATTTGACCTGACCCAGGTCAACGGTCTGACCCACCTTGAACTGATATGGTCATGATGTATATCATTTGACTTGAAGTGACTAAAAAAACACTTCGGTGACGCAATAAAAGTTATATCTTCGTTTATTCAAAATGTATAGAGTAAAACACCAAAAATGTGTATTTGACCTAAGGTTACCTTTCAAAGGTCACAAGTCAAAATGTTTGGTATCAACTTCAGAAATGGGCTACGAGGAAGTCTTATTCGATGTTTGAAGTTTGTGGAAATGGAATTTTTTAAACAAAATGTTTGTGGATTGCCATTCATACTTACTGAGAAAAGCTCATTTCGGTATTTTTCCCATGTATTTACAATGGGGAGGTCATGCTCTGCATATGACCTTATGTCACCAATATACAAAAATCCCGGAACATATGTTGTAGCTCCTTGTAGGCCCAATATGTGGTATGGGTTTCAACTTGATTGATTAACACTCCTTTTGGTTATGCAGTCCTAAGCATTTTTTGAGGTGAGGTCACTTCACCTGGCCTGGTGACCTGAACTAATATGACCTTGAGCTAAAATGTTCAGGAAAGATGTAAAAATGATGAGGGAACATGTAATGGAAAAAATCGCTTTATTTCCTGGTTTTCATTGTGAGTTAGAACTTAAATTAATATATCATGAACGCATTGACCAGGAAAAAATGAATTTATACTTTAAGTTGTATTACAAAACCCGACAAGTTTCGGCTTCCGCCATCTTCTTTCGGCTTCCGCCATCACTCCAAGAAGATGGCGGAAGCCGAAACTTGTCGCGTTTTGTAATACAACTTAAAGTATAAATTCATTTTTTCCTGGTCAATGCGTTCATGATATATTAATTCAAGTTCTAACTCACAATGATGAAGGAACAGTTAGAGTAAGTTTGGCGGCGCTGCGCACAGCCGTTTTTTTGGCTGCTTTGGGTAAACCCGAAAGGGGGGGGTCATGCGGACGGTTAATGTTTTCTCTCTTTTCCAACTATGCATTTTTTTCTCTTGAACAGTGGCGGATCTAGGATTTTGTGGGGAAGAGCTTAGCCTCAGAGGGTGCACTTTGTCATCAACTTTTCACCCAAAAGGTGTCTATAGTATTGCATCATTTGCGTCCGGTTTTCGGTGGAAATCATTTTTGTGGATCGTGTTTTCAACAAAGCTCTGTCCCTCACTTCACCACCATACCAGTTTTTCTGCTGCTGTACTGCTTTTTCGGTTTCAGAATATCCTATTGCAGAGCGAAAGAGGTCAAAATAAACCATATTTATACAAGGGACAAACCAGAAATTTCTTAGGTGCAAGCAGCTGGAAAAAGGAGCAAAAAGGCCAGATTCCACAAAAAGGGCCAACCGAAAAAATCGCGGGGCCAAAGACCATAAAAAAGGCCCAATTCGAGATATTTGGCCACGAAATGGCCAGCCTGGCAGCCATGACGCTGGTGCGATGTATTCCAAATGAAAATGTGATTTTCTCATTTTTCTTTATGAGTGTGACAAGATAAGTAAATTCCTAAAGTAACAAACACAAGTGTTTTATAGGCTAAATCGAGATAAGTTTTTAGATACATACCTACTATGATGTGTGGCTGTTGCTGTCAAAATCATCTAGGGAATGTAGTACAAAAACAGTTAATAACTGTTCAGGCTTATCGGCGGACCAACTGTCAAGGTTATAGGTCGTCGCCAGCTCTTTACTTGTTGGAAGGGTTTTTCGGGAGATAATTTTGTAATTCTAACGAAGGGCTGTGGCTGAATATATAATATATCCCAGTTTTCAACATCAAGGAATCTAAGAAAAAGGCCAGCTAACAACTTATCGACTTTGCAGAACAAATTGATGCAGCAATCTCACTATAAATTTCAGGATGCTACAACAAGCGTCGGAAAATGGGACCAGGGTGCTTGCCCGTCCCCCCGCCCACTTCTTGACCAGAAATTTTTGATCTCTGTCGAAATGGAAGAAAGCCGGAAATCTGTATAACCAGCCGCTGCGGAAGGCAACGAGGACCCCAAATTCGAACAGTTTTTTGGTACTAACGTGGAAAGTTTGTTGTCAGCATCAGGTTGAAGTTTGGCTGGTCCTCTTACTTTTATGTTTAAAGTTTGTTTGAAATTTGAAGTCACTTTTATGCATGAGGATTGGCTGGCCCCTGACGTTTATGTATGCTACCACCACAATAATACACAAAAAGACTAAGCACTTCACATCGCCACACCAGCAACCAGTCTTACGCGCTTTGACTACACCATGTCCCGTCTAATCCACGAACTAGCTCACAAGTGACCTCGTGTGAAATGAGAGCATCGTGCAATCTCACGATATTGGCTGGGGTGTGGGCTTCTGGTCGGATAGAACATGATGTTTGATTGGTTGTACGTCAGCGTTCATCTCCAGCGCTGTGATTAGTTGATGCTGAGGCTGCTCTGCCGGGATTTCCCGTAACTATGCGCTTTGTTTCGTCTTCGCACGATGGAGGAGACAGCCACAGATGGAAATGTTTAACAAAATGTTTGTGGGTTGCCAATACACTTAAATTAACACCAGCAATAAACTTAAATTATTATTGGTTGGTGTTGTCTTATTTTTGTTAGGTGGGTTTGCATTTGTTGATGTTTAAGTCATCTCTTGTCTATTTCACTGGGGGCCAATTTCCGGTCACTGGGGGGGGGCATTTCGGCCGACTGGGGGGGGCAAATGGCCCCCCAGGTAACATGTTAAAAAATGGCCTGCACGTTTCCCATTCAGCTCATCGGATACCTTTCTGAGCTTACCTACTCAGAGTCAAAGTCACAGTGGTGACAGATATAGATCCTGTATTAACACTTAAACCAACACAGCAGGCAGATGAACGCGTTTCGACAAAAATTGTCTTCTTCAGCATCTATGGTAGGAGGGATAAGGAACCCGTCATCAAGACATGCAGCAGTTTCATCGTTTGGATTTTTGTGCAAAATTATCGTGCGACAGAAATATAAAGGCACCGTTTTTGAGGATATTCCAATAATGCTTCTTGAATTATTATAAAATGTATACAAGCAAGCTTCGATATGGGACAATCTAGCCTTATCACTGTTTTGAATAATGTTCTATTTTTATTTTATCATCATTATTGTTTTTGTTCTTATTATATAAAACTTTTTTCTCTCTCTTTGCTTATTCAACTCCTAATACAGCCGCAGATTTTGCTCATTTCATGAAGCCTGACCTAAGATTAAAAATATCATTTTAGCTATATGTGCTGCTTCTGTAGCTTTCCTATTATCTTTGTTTTTACAAACTGCTATAATTTTAGCTCTATCCCAGTTTGGTAGATGATTTGTTTTCATGGAATGTATGACAAATGCACTGAATTCTGAGTTGTTCCGAAGGTCTCTTCTATGTTCTTTTAATCTTGTTTTTAGACCCCTTCCTGTTTCACATATGTACGATTTCGTACACGACCCGCACGGCACCTGGTACACTACACTTTTTGGTTCTGGGTCATCTGATCTTTTCTTTTTTCGCTAAGATGCTACTAAGTTTTTTTACCGGAACAAAATGCTACTTTGCAACCCGTTTCTTCAAGTTTGTTTGCAATAATTTCAGCTGGTTTGGAGTAAGCTATCCTAACACATCGTATCTGTTCCTTTTTGTTGGATTTCGCGGATCGTTTTCTTATATCTAGAGCTTTCTTCTTCATATTTATCAGAAATCCTCTCGGATATTTTAGCTTTGTGAACGAGGTCATAATATGTTCTATCTCTTCTTGCAGGTATTCATCACTACAAATACGGAAGGCCCTAAGAAAAAAATCCTAATACTACTACTCGCTTCACCCTATCACTGTGACCTGAGTAATAATATACATAGCATTCCTTGTTCGTTGGCTTTCAATATACTTTGAATTTAACTTCGGCACTCCTAACAATCTTTGTGTAAAGGAAAGCTAAAGTTCTCTGATGTTCTTTTTCAATGGCGAACTGGATTTTTGGATCAACTGAGTTTAGTTGATTGAGTTTAGTTTTTAAGTTCATATCATTGGGGACTACAACTAATATGTCATCGACATATCGGGCCCAGATCACATTTGACCCCATTATCTCTAGGTAATGATGTTTTCAAGCCATTCCATGTATAGGCATGCAGTAACTGGGCTTAACGGTGAACCCATCGCAAGACCACTGTGTTTAAAGTACTCATCCGTGTTGAAAGTGAAACCACCAAAATGCATGCACATTTTTAGCAATTTTAAATTGTCTTGTTTTGGTAAGGGCAGTTGGTCAGGGTTCATGTTCTTTGTTACGGATTCGATAGCTTTCATTGCCCCCTCTACTGAACCGTTCGTAAGTTTTACCAAATATCAATAATTCTCAGTCATAGTATAGCCAGACCTCGAATTTAAACATTTCTTCTACCATAATTTCACTAGGCCGTGCTCAATCCGTAAACTGTTCTTTCAACCAATCCAATTCGAAAGAATATTGCCTTTACGATACATCCCATAGGATGTATCGAAAAGGCAACATTCTTTATAGCTTATGAGCTTATAAGCTCATTGAGCTCTACTTCACAATTTACTTCATGCTGTGGTTCTGCCCACTAGCTGCTTCTGCTGCTTCTGCACTTGCTGTTTATATACTTCTTGTGCGCAGTGTGGTATTTTTCTTCTTTCAGAGACAATTTTCTCACCGGCAGATTGCAGTCGATTAATGACGGGGATCACCGAGATCTTGATGCGGCTCGAATGCGTGGAATGCTCCCTCGATGAAATAGAGGTCTCCTTGAGGCAGATGTGCCTTGATGAAGAGAGCGTTTCTCTTCGGCGTATGCTCACGACGCGCGAATTTGAGGAGGCTGAGAGGCAGCTCGCCAGCCATGCAAACATGAGGATGTGGGTAAGTCATGATTATGCTAATGATAACGTTTTGTGGATCGTGTACATTTTTTGTTTATCTTGTGGGCTTCATGCACTATCATTGGTTTTAAAAGATCTAACATCACGTTTAGAATAATATGCTAAACATGTTTCATGAAGTTACAAATTTCAAGATCGTCCAATTAAACTGTTTTCTCGTGAAATTTCCCACAATTTAGATACATTAAGTATACAAAATTGAATGACGACCATCTGGTAAAACTCACTGAACTATTTTGATTCTAACTGCAGATAGAAAACAGACAAATTTCTGACTTAGTACTCTAAGTTCAGCCATATTCATTGAAGATAATGTGTGCGACTCTTACTCATTACTCATTCCAAACAACATCTTAATGAATAATATTCTTATCTTGTCACTTATTTTTAAGTCTCTTCGGTAATGTACACAGTCCTTTCCTCTGGCCCTTGAATCGACACCTTATCTATATTTTGTGTAGTCCAAAAGCTTTCTATGTATGTGAGTGTATCCCAGTGATGTGAGCTCCAATCAATATGTTGACAGCATATCTCTCTTTCATATGCGTCGGAATGAGTATAACTGCATAAACATTGCTGCAGGTGCGTAGTGAAACACCAAAATGGTAACCCATAGACTAAACAGTGGCGGATCTATCCGGTCGGTTTGGGGGTGCCAGCCAAAGTCGAAGAAAACGTAACGGGGTGAAAGATATCGGCACAATATGCTTGTTTTTTGCTATCCAATGCCCAATGTTTACACTGAAGTTGACTGGTTCTGTTTGAAGTTGAGAGTTGAAGCATCAAAACCTTGCGTATAAATTAAAAACGAGCCGGGGCAAAAGGCAGGTCAACCGTATTGGGGGAGTGTCAAAGCATAGTTTTGTTGCAAACTTTTCCGTTTGAGTGGGGGGGGTAAATTAATTTCTTGTCCCCCTGGATCCGGCACTGAGACTAAATATATTGTGATTTCGACTTTCGTTGAAACACCAATAACAAAAACAGCGTCTGCTATGCATGGAAGCATTTACTACTACGAAAACTTTTGGCGTTGGTTTCTGCGGCTTTTAGAACTTCGGAAGATCGCCACTGGCTGCCTGGCCAGTAGTCTGCACCTGCTGATGTCACAGATTTTTAGCACCAGCCTGTGCCGACAGTTTTCCCTGAAGGGACAGAACGACAAAAACTATTTGACCGAGATGACCCTCTCTGAAATTATATGTGGTGGGTGAAAACGTGATTACCCTGCACATTTCCCTTTCCTTCAGTACACGTAAGGAACTTGTATCGTCACCACGGAAGAAACCTATGAACGGTAGAAACCTATGTCCCTTTTTCTATGCTCATTCAGCTAGGTATTACATGAGTATTTTTATTGTAATAAATGACACTACAATATTATAAAAAAACACAAGTGTATTTCGTAGGTGCCACATTTCCAAAGCGTATATTACAAAACTTCGTTAAACTATATATTGAGAAATAATAAAATAACCAGAGCAGCCCCCTTTTCCGGGAACGGTGTTGTCTCCAACGACGTCCCTGACCCTGATGAACGCTGTTATCTCAGATACTACTCTGTTGTTATTTCACATCTGCCAAAAATATTATAGTGTTCTATTTTTTTTTATTGTTAGCAGGAGTTGTCAGGCTACTCGTTGTCTAAGTGCAGGCTCAAACAGGCATCATCCAATAACTAGCCTTAGGTGCTTTCCATCGCTGCCCGCTCACGAATAGTTGACCACGCAATGCCTATGATTAACGTTACACCTTACGTTATGTTACTTAACCCTATTTCCGTCAGGCTCCCGGCTACCCCTATTTCCGGCAAGGGGGGGCAATATCGGCCCCCCTAAGATCTCGTAATCTAACCGGCCGATTTTGAAAATTCAAAGTGCTCTAGATTTCTCTGACGCTAAACTTTATTTTGAAAAAAGAAAATTTCCAAATTTTGATTTCTAAGGAGAAGGTCGTGCAAAATATACAATTTTTGTGTATTTTTTAGATTTTCCATAACCCTTGTCTCTGTTGTACGATTTTCACAAAACTAGTTCAGATTTACAAATAATTGACCCAAAATTTTCATATACTCGAGTTACGCAAACATTCGAAATTCAATGGCAGTTCCAGGACCAGGACTATGAGGGGAAATATATACGACCTAAAAGTTTTTGTTACGCAGATTAGAAGCCGTCATATACTGCTTGGCATCTTTGACACATAAATAAATGAGAAGAAAGTTAAAAACTCATCAGGGGCGGATGCAGTAAGGTAAAACAGTGGGGTAAAATACATACCAACAATATGCGAGTGGTATGCATGAGTATATTAGTCCCTCGACTAGTTGAAATTTATTTCTGATAATTTTTACCCTCCCATGGCAGCTCTGGGAAAGGGGGTGACATAGGCGGATCAAGGACTCTCGTCGTGAGGGGGGTGGGGGGTGATTGGAAACACATTTTCAATATACAACGATATCGAGTCGCGGCGGTGATACTGGCTGGAAATATGCATTTTGAAAATGTGTAGTGACTGGACACGCCTCTGGTAATCTAGAATTGGGTTATAACTATTTTGAATTTTCATATACCCAATTGTATTCGCCCTGGCACGGCTGTAAGCAGTCTTCTCACTTACTAACGTTTAGTCCTTCTTGATGACATTCCCCCCATTTTGAACTGCTGTAACCGCCCCTCATGAATACAAATAGTGACAATTGTGAATGCACTATCATCTCACATAAAAAATGATGTAATAAAACCATATAACTGGTATCAGGATCAGCAGAGACGGCTTCCTTTTACAAAGAACCCATCGCCTACGATAATACTTGGTTTGTGGATAGAACCTCCCCAAAAACCCAGCCATAGCTCCGCCCCTGGTAAATATATAATCTTGAAAATTTCAGAAAATCTGCCTGTACTAGTTTTAGGAAAAGTCAGGAAGTTTCAAAGTTCTATCGCAAGCAGTTTCGGAGATATTTTTGAAAAACCTGAAGGGGGGCAATATTAGCCCCCCTGCCGGAAATAGGGTTAACGTTACAATATGTTATTGTTAGATCAATTTGGTGCTCCAGTTCGTTGCCCTAAATTTCGGTTGATTGATTTGTTAATTTATACCGATGTTTATCTTTTGCAGATGCCCTGTATAAGGACAGCAAGGGATCTCGCTCGGAGATCAATCAACGTGTCACGCGCTGGATATCTGTATCGCGAGACCGGCGCGCTGGCTCAAAGCTGGCTCGTAAGAAAAGGCGCAGCGCTTCAACTGCAGCATCTCAGCTGTCTACGCAGAACCGGAAAAGGATGCACAAAACAGTGAACCAAAGCTGTACTGCACAGCACGGTCAAAGCCATGAAGTGAACATACCTCACGCTAGGAATATCATGATTCAGCGCAGTTCAGAACAATTGATTGTCTGAAATTTGCCTCACTATCACTTCTCTATCATTGAACCCTGAACTTCTCATCTTTTTAACACGGTAGTAATGTGAACGTTGTGTACATCTGTGAATTGTGAATTATAAAAATACATTGAACATCAGTGTCATTGTTATCGTTCTATATAACTTCTTTTCGTAATTTTACCACTTCAAATACAACAATTGATGTTTATCTCCTGAACATGATGATGAAACTGTTAGTGAGACAAATATTGTATAAAAAACATTGTATAGAAAAGCATAATGATGTGAAATATACTTTTTTGCACATCTCTTTTCATTTTATCCACATGAATCAGGCTAGAAGTCATGTGATTCTCGCGAACCTTATTATAAGGACAATCCTACTGAATCGGTGTATGAGAGTAAATATTATTGTTGATGGGTGTTTCCTTGGCAGTCAGAATAACACTTATAACATATTTCATCAAAATGATGCCTGAAACTGTGAGGAAACGCCCGGGGAAGTAACGCATGGACGTGTGGGATTGGGTTGCGATTCCCCGGACGGGATCAGCCCATTTTCGGGGTTTAACTCACATATCGCGGTGGGGGAAAGTTGGGGAAATCACAAGCAAATGCCTGGGAATCGGTTGGGGATCCCCGTACCCAACAGATTAGGGCGATGGGGGAGGAATTGGGGAAACCCTACCTTAGAGTATGGGGATAGGTAGGGGATCCCCGTACGGGTTCGGTATGCAGACCTTCCTTAATTTGGCATATCGTGGTGGGGAACGATTGGGAGCTCCCCAACCAAAAGAGTGGGGAAAGCTACCGTTTCCCCAATCAAAATTTCCCCGTACGAAGTGTCTCAAATCCCAAGCAAACGCTCGTGATTCCACAACCCTCCGGTTGGGTTTCCCCGACCAATTCCCACCATTTTGCACTAGCGTCCCCGTACGGGAATCGCCCGGAATTGCTGGCTGGGCACAGTCTTAATTATTCTTTCTTATTTTCCCTGCCAAAAATCAGGGGGGTCACCACGAATTTTTTTTGTAGGAGGTGACGGACCCTAATCTAGCGATGCGGGGGAGGGGAGAGGGAGGGGGTAGGATGTAATTTCAATATGGTGGAAAATTGCAAAAAGTAGGTACCTATTTCAAGTTAAAATGGGGGGGGGACGACCGTTCCCTTATTTTCGAACTTAGGAGATGCGCTCGTACCCCACTTTCGACGCGCATGCCAATAATGATGGTAATAATACATCCTTATGAATTCACCCTTAAACAAAACTAAGCGCCGGGATAGGTTGTATCGATGTTTCGACCTGCCCCGCGAAAAATGATTCGTCTTGCCCCGTCCCTGCCCTGAATCAATCATGGCGCCAAATATTGCACACGCCAAGAGGACCCGTCAAAAGTCTCTGCCTCAATTGAAGACTGGAGAAACACGCTTCTACCTGCCAAGCTTATGATCAGCATACATGTTATCTTGTTTTTCATTTAGAACTTAATGTAACAGACTAAAAATACTTTCACCCTAAAAATGAGTGTTTGCCTCCTCACCCGGTATCGGCCGATAGCCTTCGCTGGTTTCTTCACCGGAAAGACATTGCGCGTGTGCGGTTCTAGTGGGGCCGCTTAAACTGTTATCTAGTGAATTTTTTTAGTTACAGCCCCTGATGCATTTAACCCCTGATGCAACTAGCCACGGTCTCCCCTACCCATATCAAATGCATAGCTGGAGGCTGATCTGAGGGAATGGCAAGGGAGGCTCGAGTTCCCTAGCCCCCCCCCGCCAAGTAAAGTCCTGGATCTGTCACTGGCTCTGACTTTCTAAAGTAAGCGGTGCAATTTCTCCCGGTACTTTCAATTGTGACCTTTTGTATTTTGAAACTTCTATTGAAAGTCGCGAAGGCTTCTATTTAATGTGAGTGTGGCATATTTCAGGGACGGATCTTGCCCGTTTGTATGGTGGTCAAAACCATGTCACTGGGCAAAAAACGTTATAAAATAATTTCTAAGCATTGATTTTAACTCAATTCTGTCAGACACTACAGCCCAGAAACTCTGATCTAACATGATGGATAAATATATGTCTGTACATATAGAAAGATACAAGATGTATGTATTTATGGATTGATGGATGGATGGATGGACGGACGGACGGACGGACGGACGGACGGATGGATGGATGGATGGACGGACGGACGGACGGACGGGCGGATGGGCAGAGAGTCAGACAGATAATTGTTGGAATCATATCCATTTATTCAGAAGCTCTACCGAGACTTGAAGGGAGACTTGCCGAGAGTCCCTGTCACGGAGTCCCCCTCCGTCGTAGATAGCTAGATAGATGCCTAATTTACAGGCTCATGGTCCAGATCCGCTCTCATATTCGTTCATACAACAGGTTCCACATGCTCACAACTCAACACCATTCACATAGCAATGTGTAATAACACATTGTAATGTGTAAACCAGTCAAACTACCAATGCATTGGTAGTTTGACTCTATAACTTGTGCAGTTTTGAATTGAAACGGTGTCTGACGCTGTGATGGTCGCTTTAATCAGAAGAGATTGGATAAAGAGTTTATAGGCTTTTTTAGTTTGTTAGCGTTTTATTCTTCACAGTTTTTGTCTTCATGTGGAGCATTCTGTTCATTGATTTTGCGGCCTCATGTGAAAACGTTTTAGAGAGAGGTGAAATCTCTCATACATATTTTAGATGTTGCCCTGCCTCCAGCTAGTTCCTTGAGAACGTAAGACCATTTTGCCCAATCAGTAACCGGAATGATAGATTAATCTGTTATCCAGTGGTGTAGATTCGTATCTTTTAATCTCATTTGTTCATTTTGATGACTCCTAATAGGCTTTATGCATTTCAATAGGCCTTTGTGAAGGCTGAAACACGTTTTATATTGTAATATCTAACTTGGATATGGTGGTTGTTGACATTATTTCAAATTTGGGCACCCCCAAGGGTGTCACCAACCTGGCCCCCGGCTCCCGCACAATCTTTTTGGGATGCTCTCCACTGGTCTCAGGTACGTGAACAAATTAATAACAGGCACATTTATTACCTATTTTGGCATTGAAACTCTCTTTACCGGTATGGGGAGACGTTAGACCCCCTGACAGGCGAATGGAGTCCCTGAACAGGTCAAGGAGGCCCAGTTCAGTGTAGTCGGCAGGACACGGAGGCCCACTGAGAGCAGGAGAGGCCCTGCCGTCATTGATATGTGCCTCAGTTCTATTTAGGGCCACTGATATGCATAAGATATTCTTAAATGGTAATGGCTATTCTTAGGTGAGCCACACGAGCTAGCCTGACCAATATTTTAAGAATAGGGATAATACTAAGAATGTTTAAGAATAGGGAACTATTGGAGACTTACGAAAATCCAGTTCGACGAACCAAGTGGTGGGCAGGGGCCCTATTTGGACGGAGGAGGTTTCCAGCTCCACTTATACCTTTTCGCATTTATAACTGAGGCGCTTGGCATGTATGAGACGTTCCGTAACTGGTGAAGGAGACACCCTATTTTTCATCTTTCGATTTCAGATCATTGAACAGGTCAAGGAGGCCCTGTCTGAAGAAGTAGATGGCACGCATAAGCCCGTCTAATGACGGGGAAGGGCTTAGCGTCATGAATGCGTATTATCTTATAGTTGAGAATCCCGGATTAAACTGGAAGTCTCTTTTTGAATGAAGGATTGATGCCATGGTATATAGAACAAAACTGGATATCTGCCTTCCCCCATTGTGGTGAATCCCAAAAATCGGGGCCCTTTGGAGTCAGTGATGCTCCTTTGAAATATGCCCCCTCCCATGTAGAGAAGTTGTGGTGACGCCCCTCGGCACCCACAATCATTTTCAAGAATCCACGCCCCTGATGCCAGCTGACTGGGTAGGATCCTGTACGCTAGAAACCACCAAGGCTTCCAAAAACGAGAACAGGCCGTCCGCAACGACCTCTCTGTCTAGCCACCACCCAGCACGTTACCTTCACTGGCAACTGCACCGGTGGGCACCTCCACTGCGGAGACGACGAGTGACAGAGGATCGCCAGTGCGGGAAGGTCGGATGAAAGGTCAAACAGGTCTCGGCCGCTGCAACACGCTGCTGCTACTGCTGCTGCCGGCGATGCTGGTCGGTTTCGGCCAGGCATCCTCTGCTGTCGGCACGGTATATAACCGGGCCCTGGCCACTAGTCAACCACCACTCTATCTCAGCACTCCAAACATGAAGCTGGTAAGTTGGCTAGGCGTTGGCGCGATTATAGAACTGTATCAACGTTTAATTCGTGTTGAGTCTAGTCTGGAGCTTGTTGCTTGACCCGTCATAGCTCTTTTTTACTTAAGGTGTTCTTTTATGCTTGCGTGTTATCCCAACATAATACCACCTAATTTCTTTTGATAACCTTTTTATGACAGATTCATGTTTAAAAGTTTTTCGCTTTCCTATTCCTGTTTTAACCTGGGTGGAGCAAGGGAATCATTCAAATGCAAGCGGTTAAGATTGTACAATTGATTGATCATTGTAAGAAGCCGGTACACATACTATTACTTGTTGTGGTGAATACAGCTAAGCCTTCTTCCGAGCCTATGTTATCTGGAAAACAACACTCTTTCAGTCAACGACGCAGGTGTACTGCACTCGGGCTTACGCAGGGTGGGGCATTTGCAGGTGATCCTCGCTTGTCTGGTGGCGGCGGCGGTGGCACGGCCGCAGGACCAGTTCTATGCCGACTCCCTCACGCCGGACGGCGACGCTGTAATCCTCTCCCAGTAAACATCAACCAGGATGATGGGCGCAATGAGTCGGCGTGAGTAGCATTCAAACACCCTGGGCAGTATTCAAGAATGATGGTTTTAGTGAGGTTGTCACACACCAGCCAGGACTGGGAACCGTTATCGACCTTTGTAGGCTTAATGACTGACAATTAGCGATTGCTTGTCTCATGGAATGCCTGGTTAACTTGTTAGCAGCAGTATTTTCCATGATATATTTTACTGGTGTCATCGTTTGGTGATAAATAGTGTTCACTAAACACTGTTCGGAACTTGATCGCATTTACCATCCAATACAGCTCTCATAGTTTTTTCCTTATGATGTTCTTTTATGCTTACATGTTATCCCAACACAGTGCAACATGGTGTTACCATCAGCTTAATTGCATTGAACTGCGGGTTTACTGCCGTGGTCACTTGGTGTCCAGCTTGTTTTATCCCTGGATCAGAGGTACATACATACGTTTCCTGTGGGCAGATCTGCGCTGGACCTAACTACTGAATCGTGCGACAGGTTCGAAGCCTCGAATCGAAGTCCTCCGACAGCCAGCTATAATGGAACCTTGTAAAAGGGAATTGCTACTTCTCAATTTATCACTCTTACATCGCGTGACATGCCGAGGAAATTTTCAGTAGTAGTTACATGTGTTGTTGAGGGAGGAGGTCAGCTCCTAGCAATGACCAGTTATATACGGTAAAGGCTGTCTCATAAATTTCTTCCCTGTCCCCGTGTACTGAGTCCTCCAGTCTAAGACGCGTGAGAGACCTGGGACTAAGTCTGAGACCTGGCAACTAAGTCAGTATCATAACCATCAACACGCTGGCGCCTTAAATCACAAGCGATGATGATGATTAGGCCTGAAACTTTTAAGAATATATATATATATATATATATATATATATATATATATATATATATATATATATATATATATATATATATATATATATATATATATATATATATAACAAACATATGTTACAGTTAGTATGCGAAATCCGTTAGTTTGCAAACTAGCTAGTTAGTTTGCAATCTTAGGGACCGGTCAGTGAGTTTGCAAACACCCTAGTCAGTTTGCAAATTAACTAGTTAGTTTGCAAACTCACTAGCTAATTTGCAAACTACCTAGGGAATTTGCAAATTCTCTAGTTCATTTGCGGAATAGCCGAATTACTTTAGATTTTTTTATAAATTTTGTACAACATGTTCCCAGTTAATAATGCAGAAGCTGAATGCTGAATGCAGAAGCTCCTTCAGATTAACACGCGCATTGACGGGGGCGGGTACCCGCCCCCTCGGGTTTTTCGGAGATAGCAGAAAAACAGCAGCGCGTAGCGTTGCCGTACTTGGCATACCTTTTCCCTCATCATTTTTACAACTTCTGTGAAAATTTTAAGGTTAGGTCATCTCAGGTCAGGTCACCAGTACAGGTCAAGTGACCCGACCTCAAAAAAAGTTTAAGATAGCATGAGTCGGAGCAGGGTAAACTTATCCGATTGAAACTCATATCACAAAATGGCCCTACAGAGTTCTCTAAAACATGTTCCGGTATTTTTGATATCGATGACCTAAGGTCAGGTACGAGGCATGACCTCTCCATTGGAAATACATGGGAAAATTGTTTTCATGGAATAACTCAGTAACGGATGGTGATAGAGCATTTATTTTAGCTCCATTAGACTCGCCTGGGCTTTGCGGTTCTAATGATATGCATTTTATATAATTTGACCCTGACCTGACCTCAGGTCAGGTCAAATCCTTGATTTGACCTAGCAAGGTCAAATTATATATCATTCGATTTGGCATGCTGAGAGGATTCATATAGTTCAAGTCGTTTTTCTCTATCTTTACTTGTTCAGATGTAAGGGCCGAAAAACTTAATTTACATGTTATCCCTATGACGGCATGTTTTGACCTCTCGTGACCTTAAATGTGACCTGACCAAAAAATGGTTCAATTGTTTTCGATGGAGAAGTGGATGAGCAGCCCAACGCCGTTTACCGTTTTTCGCTACCTACCATGGTTCTCGAGATCTTAGGGGGGGGCGGGTACCTGCCACCCCCGTCAAAGCGAAGGTGGCTCAGACCCCCGTCAATGTGCGTATTAATAATGCGGAAGCTGATCCAGCTCAGTTTCGGTCTCCTAATTGATAGGCAGGCCGCTTGAGATATACAGAAATTGTCAACGAAAGGATAGCACGCTAGCCACGTAGCCTACCTGAGTACTTCTTGCCATGACAAGCATAGCCAGGAGCCGGCATAAGAATAAGGGCAGGGGCCGGGTGTGGCCTGTCCGGTCCTCTCCTTACTGTTCAATCAAAATATGCATTACTTTAATAACGTGAGGGAAAACTGAAAGTAGTACAAGATATCATGGGCCTAAAGCTGCGTTTTCAAGTTGCAAAACAGAATACGTAACAGGTATGATAGCGATGACGGAACTGCACTCCGCCTTTTTTATCACCTGTGAAAACGCAGGAGGGGGAGGGAAGAGCAACGGGTACTCATCCCCGTGCCGGCGAAAATTAAGGACCTTGGACCAAATATTCGTATTTAGTAACCAGACCAGGCACTGATACCGACTTCCTTATAGGAAAGTGGCGGATGTTAGACTCGGGATGGGTCCCCTTTTAGGCCCGGGCGGGATGTTTTGTATTTAACCCTTCTCCGCTTAGTGAGGGGGCTCGATCGGACCCCCTTGGCTTTTCACGAATGATTCCGAGCCGATTTAAATGAGATGCGCCTGACTTTGTACAACTCTAGGCTGACCCCTTTGATAGCTTGTACTAAAAAATTGGCTTCAGGTCAATGAGTTTTGATGTAATTTGTAAACCTATGTAAGGCTATTTTAGTCTTCTAACATAAGACTGACACAACCAGGGCCTCCATTTTGAGGTCAGGGGATTAGCAAGGTCACCACAGGTCACCAAAGGTAACGGTTTTCGAGATTGATTCATACCTTTTGAACGCAATAAGATACAACAATAAATTTGGTATCATGGTGGCGAGCATGACCCAAGGATTCAGACAGAGGTCTAAAAAGTACAAAAGTTTCTCCAAACTTTCGACGAACCTCCAAAGTTTCGCCATTTCCCAAAATCATTCGGGAATGGTACTGGTAGGAAGCTATGTTCTACGAAACCCAATGTGATATTTTTGGGTCATACGGCAATATTTAAAACTACTTCCCGGGATTTTTGGGGATCAATAAAAAGTATCACTTAAGACATATATTAAAATCTTCTCGAGGTCTGCTCGGCATAAAACATTCCCGATGTCAAACCATTCATTATAAATATTTGAGGCAGCACAGGTAAGCAGTTGATCAAGGCAACAAATGAACTGCTTTTGATTATCAGACACTGATCGTGCGAATCATTTCGCATGATTCCTATTCCGCCGCACCAGTTCACAATTCAGTATTCTGCGACATCGCACAAGTGCACACGTCTGTTGGCAAGAGAATGAGCGACTTCGACTTTTCTCAATTCGAAGTGAATAAAAATGTTGCTCACATATGCAAGCCGGTAAGAGCCATGACAACGCGCAAATTCAAGCATGCAATAATAAGTCATCAATGTCAGGAACCCTGGACCGCTTAGGCACGGATTCTCCACGCCAACACTGCACGCAGTCGCGCTTTCCATGCATTTGAATGGACTAAGCAAGGATAATGAGCAACATGGATACAGTTCCGGAAAAGGGCATGGCAAACGCTGAGAGGAATAGATTGAAATGTGTTCGACTAATAATCGCGGACGACACAGTTCAGTACCTACATCTGGTCCTGGTGTGTTCGTCATTTTATCCAGGACCCCCCCTCATTGCTATCACGCGCAAATTTTTCATTGGTATCACTAAATATGAATTTGTTTGTATTTCCTTATGACCCACGGGAACTTGAAATTTCCAAAGCGTCGAAACCCTCAGACATTTGGCGTGCCGAAGTATTTAAGAGCTCTTCTACGACCATGGGACACAACCCGAACTGTCATATTTATTAAGGTCCTAAGCTCATTGTTGCAACTCGAACGCCCTCGAACGCCTTCAAATAAAGGGGTGGAGCTGCCCATGGAGGTGAGCGGGGCAATAGGAGCATCATCAAAATTACATTTCCTACCCAATAAGCCATGGAGAGAGCGGGTGGCCAAAACCCTACTCTCGGTTTGAGGAGCATAACTTCGGATGTACTAAAACCACCGTTTAAACTCGTACTCGAAAGAAGTACTCGTCGTCGATGCAGGCCTGTAACTTCGACCCTGTTAAAATCATAATGAAAAAAACGACATCTAGCCAGGATTAGTGCTTAGAGTGAGAAGCGCTTGGATCCCATTTACAAGATATTGAACGGAGGCAGAGGACGAAGACAGCCAGTCGCCAAAAATATAAAATAAATATATGAAAAAAACGAGGGCTTGTTTCCGTAAGATACGCAGACGGCTTTAAACAAGAGGTCTGCGGGATGTTCCGGCGGGACCGGTGACACCACAGAGTAGCATCACATCAGTAGGTGACATCACAGAGAAATCACGGTCTCGAAGGCCCTCAAGAAAGCCACGCGGCGCACAGATGCGCCGGAGCGGCGCGGCGGCGAAACCTACCCTGGGTGACCTCCACTAAGAAATATAACGGCTTGGATCGACAGAGCAACGAGGCACGGCTTGTAAAACAGCGGGGCCGGGGTACTGAGACTGAATGACGCGACAGTGGCATCTAAATGCCTCGGTCTCAGTAAAAGCAACATGTAGGCGCCAGGGCCCAGCCATTATAAATCGAGCTGACGTAACAAGAAAAATCACCGGGGACCTGCCCCCAGCCATCAAGAATCTACCTCATGGGTGACAGCAAAGTGTCCATCTGAACGACCCCGGGAGCAAGCCAGATCCAAATAAATCGTGATGAAACGGGTATGGGCCCCACTTACGCATGATCGCCGGATGAGGGAACCACATCCATATCTTATGATAGTGGGTTAGGCAGGCCTGAGTGGCAACGAGGCCGGCACAGCCTCTTGAACACTCATTCTTGGCACTACACAAATATGGACAATTAAAAACAAATACGTGCCCCACTGGCCGCAACAATGAAAACAAATTTACCATAAAATAAGACAGTCCCTTCAACCAGGGAGCACGACATCGCAGGGTTGGGCACCTCCATGATCCGGGATATTTTATTAATAGCGACGCAAGGTCTGGTTAGGAAGTGGCCCGGTTCCCTCCAGGTCCGGCTTAAGCTGGCAAAGCATATCCTCATCGCGGGAGGAACATTTTTCAGCCTTAAAAGGAGTGACAACGCTTAGTAATGGGAATTTAAACCAAAAAGAACCCTCAACACGCAGGAAGGCTTCAAAGGCTGGCGCTCTCAGGGAGCAGTACATTTTCGCGAGGAGTCAATACTTTTACAACCATCAATGCCAGTAGCACCTAAGTGTGAACAGATAAGTGATGTACCGTTCAGCAATCAAGAAATGTCACGTTCATCTTTTCAATTTTGAAAAGACCAATTTGTGTATAATTATATAGATTAACACAACGCCCTCACATCGCGTTCCCTGGTCCTTCATAAATGGTATGATGGCAACTGGAAAATATTTATGTAAACAAATGGCGGGATCAAATGCAAGGTGTAAAAAGCTGTTCGTTGGCTGACGAAATAAAAGTGATTCAATCCGTAGAACCAAAACCGAAATCGCGCAAAAACTGATCAAGCAGCATAACCTAAAATAAAACTAACGGCTTCGTGTCTCATGAGCAGCTCTTCAGGAGATTCAATTTCGGCGAAGGGACAGAAAAAAGCGAATGTCATTCCACGATGGACTGAAAACTATGGACAATGAATTATAACAAATTTAGTTTCCATTGAAAATAAAGATGCACTACCCACTCGTAAACCACCATGTAACTTTTTTCAATCATGCTCTGTGGCGATTCTTGTGGCAGGTTCTCCAGGATCTAGAACTTTGCAAACAGTACACTTCGAGGGCACTTCCGCGCGCAGTGCCGCGATATCACAGTGCCATGGAGAGAGCTGCTAATTGTGGGCTGTCCACTCCTGATAAACTTGTTTTGATAGCGACTCTGGACAGCGCGTAGCAGACTATCAGCACACGACATGTCCGGGCCATTCCATCGTATGGCCAACTCCATCGCCGCACTCGAGTGCTGAAGCTGGCGGTGCTCGCCAAACACATCCTTCACGACGCTGCCCATGCTCTCCACGATGGACTCTGGCGATGACATTAACCAGATCCTGCTTACAAGATCGGCATAGGGCTGCAGAAGGGTGCTCTCGTGAGCTTGGGCGTGGAGATGTCGGAACAGGTCAGCGTTGGTGGGCTCACCTGGCACACTGCGTACACAGTCGTAGGCGGCTCGGATCGACGGCACAGGAGGTTTGGCACTGTCCGGGATCAGCCGAGCACCAGCCAGCTCGCTCACCGCCTCTGCCACGTAAAACAGAGAGCTGGCACGCTCTAACTGCCGCAGCTGCTGCAGGTCCGCCACCTTCCGGAGTTGGTAGGTTTTTCCGTTTACTATAGCGTTCGCAGCTCCTACTTGTCGCCCCCGAGCGTCCTTGCCCTCTCGCCGTTTACTGAGGTGGTTTCCCAGCGCCTCTAGGAACGCCGTGATAGCCCCCACCTGAAATTGTCAGCAACAGATACAGCAGGCATGAGTCAAGGACAGCATATCTTTGTAATCTGATCAAGCAAAATAGCCTTTCATTCCCCTGAAATCCAGTAAGATTTAAAACAGACATAGGTACGCCAATAATTCTGTCTTTGAAAGGAGCAATATAGAATGAAATACAGAAATAAATAATTATGAAAAATTACAGTTCAGGCTTGGGCGGTGCAGCTTAGTAAGCCAACGACAATCAGACACTTCCAGACGTTTCAGAAATCAATTCGAAAATATGATCTACAACTCTAGGGAATACCCTCTGACCAAATGGACCAATATCGTCTGGTCAAACCAAGCCATGGAACCGAATGGTTCACCATCCAATGACATAAGCATACAAATCCCTTTCGAAAACGCTGTGATGTTTGTATATCCGCGAATAAGGCTTCAATATTTATGATCAAGTAATTTTTAAAACGAAAGTGTTGACAAACAATGATGAATTAAACAATCTGGTTAACCTTTGTTTCGAGTTTTTGACAAGTTGTATCAGTCAGCCCTTCTCCGAACAGCAAAATAGCTGTCAAGTGCGATTCCGGAGGAAGAAAATGCGCAGGTATGATTTTATATCCCGTTTCCTACCTTCATAATTTCTATACAGGCATGACATACCACATTAGCCCAGGAAAAGCAGAAATTAAGGTTGGGTGGCCTGCTGCCACTTCAGTAGTCAGCCATCAGTAAGCAGAAATCACCTGTTTGCTGCAGTCAGGGCGAGATCGAAGGCGTTTCCACAGAGGCGAATCTGGATCCAGTCCCATCTCCTCGCCAATCTGAGCCTCCATCTCCTCCAGATCTTCAATCAGATTGTCGAAGGCCTTAGTCCGGTCCCACGGGAAAGCCTGCAAGTCTTGCAGTTTTCCGCTGCATGTGGCGATGACTTCGTAGATGTCATGCAGCGCGGCCACCTTTACCATGAAGTCTCCATCTGGAAAAAAATGGCACCACTACTGTCATAAGGCATGGCTGCTTTCGTGTTGTGCATGTATGAAGACATGCGCAACACGATGGGATGCAAATTCAAAGTTTTATGAAAAAATATATATATTCACACTGGCCCGTCAGTCCGCTGCTATAGCTCACTTACATTCATTTATCCTCTATATCTGATTTAAAAAATCCATATGGAAAGGCACAAAGTTTGCGAAGGCAATTAGAATAACGTACAAATATAAACTTACACTCACGCTAGAAATCAGATACGGAAGATTATAACACATTTTAAAAGATATGAGTGCAACGTTTAGTTGAAGCTGTAGTATCATACAAAACTTAAATATGCACTTATAACGTGCACACCTTTCTTTGCCTTGGCACTAAACATTTGTACTTTGTCTTGACCCTAACCTTTTAACGTGCAATATCGCGTTATAAGTATAACTATTCGTTTAATGCAATGCTTTCGCGCAACCCTCCCTCATACCTGGCAGCCAACGGACTCGCCCAGTTGTTAGTTAGCTGTTGTGGCCGGCGGAGGGCTGGTAAGGACCGAATCATTTGTTTAAGAGTCGATGTCTCGGCTAATGGCAAGGCTACATGCCAAACAAATGCTTAACCGGTTTTTGCATGCTTTATCCGTTGAGGGGTTAAACGATTCCTAATGCAAAGGTGAGCTTACCTTTGAGAAGACTCAGATGTGCCTCAGCACCATCGTCATCTGGTTTCGGATGCATGACGCGCTCCTTCAGAACTTCCTTCATGGCTCCAGCATTGTGGAGGAACGTTTTCATAGTCTTCGAAGCATGCGGCTCGAAACGTGTGTCGGACCACAGCTTCGGATGGAGCAGATGTTCGCCCCTTTGGACCCCGCATTCCATCAGCACCACAAAGCCCATCCCATGGGTGAAGCGCTTCGTGATAGACGACATGAGTGTGATGGTCTCCTTCACCCATTTGCAGGTAGGCTGCTTCCTGGCGTCCTCTTCGGCAAGGTTCAGCAAGTGCGCCGGGTCCCACAGCGCTGGCACGCAGGGCTGCTGGACACTCCCACCGGAATCCTCGCCTTCCAGCTTGTTGAGGAGTTTCTCTGGCACTTTGGAGTGGAAGTACTGCCCATCGGTGCAAATGCTCGCCAGTTGTACCTGCTTGGTGACACCCACCGATGCCAAAGACCCAGCGAGTTCCTCGGCTAAGGCATCGCCACTGGCATCCTTCACAACTGGTGCAGCGATGACAAACGACTGCACCATTTGCGGAGGTCGTGAGCCGTCTCCTGCTGGTACGTCAGGCACAGCCGCGAGGATGGCGGTGATGTCGACTGATCTCTTCCAAAGCGTTACTTTGTCCACGACTAGCGAGACACAGGGCTGGGTGGCGATGAAGCGAGCAAGACTGCTCTGGATCACAGCATGGACTTGCGTCCTGAGTGTGGGCATAAAGCCAACCGAGTGATTTATGTCACCCATCCGCATCCCGTTCTTGCTCTCACTTTGCAAGACGATCAAGTCCTCATACGCAGCATGAGGCAGAGATTTCTTCAAAACGTAGTAGCCCGTTCGGATGCAACGAGCAGCAGCGCACTGGTTCTTGTCGAACCGCCCATTTTCGAGGGCAATCTGCTTCTCCTTTTTGCGAACCTGCTCCGCGTGTTTTTGCCCTTCGAAATGACCCTGTGCGACACTCCTAAGGTTCTTGAAGGAGACTGGAAGAGTCTCATCGTTATCAAAAGCTGTGTCCAAACTGTAATCATACCTGTACACTCCAGCAGTGGTATGACGATCTTTGGAAATATACTCCTCTGGGTCAAACTTCGGATTGCAAAACTTGCAATGGAGCACATTATATGCCGGGTGGGACACAAGTTCAAATTTTGTAGCCACCTCCATGTGGGCAATGCTACGGCCAGATCGGTACAGTACCAACCTGGTGGATCTGTCTTCCTCTTGAGCAGACTTTTCTTTCCTTTCAGTGTCCAGCTGCATCACCACTTCAAGAAGCTTTTTCAGCAGAGCCCCAGACTGTTTCTGCTCCTCAAGGAGCTTATCCACCTTCAGTTCTAGAGAGCTGCATGATTCACTGGGGAAAGGCTGTTTGCTCTGTTTTGTACCCTGGGTGGCTGTCTGCAGCTCGTTGACGGCAGACATGTCTGTGCTGGAATCGTCCACAGCAGGCACGTCTGTGCTGTTATCGTCGACAGCGGCGGCTGCGCTGAGCTGGTCAGTGGCAGCGACGGCTGCGCTGGGCTCGTCGACGGCAGGCACGTCTGTGCTGAACTCGTCAACAGGGGCGGTTAAGCTGGGCTCGTCGACGGTGGGGACGGCTACGCTGGGATCGTCGACGGTGGGGACGGCTACGCTGGGATCGTCGACGGTGGGGACGGCTACGCTGGGATCGTCGACGGCAGCAACGCCTGCACTGGACTCGTCGATGGCAACGCTGGGCTCGCCGACGGCATTGCTGGACTTGTCGACAGCAGTGCTTGGCTTGTCTGTGGCAGCCTGAACCTCAGAAGCCACCTGAAAATAAAATTTCTATTGATGTGGAACAGTGACCCAAAATAGGTTTTGCGCTAGGGTGTCGAGTGGAAAATTCAGCTCGGAATGTATGGCGAGTGAGTGGAAAATTCCCCTCAAAATGTATGGCAGAGTAAAAAATTTCCAATTTGGTACTCAGGTGGTAAACTCTCAAAGCCCTTGTTTGAACTGAGGGATGGATATTTCCTTTAATTTTCTCAAAGTAAATATTGTTAAATCGTCCCCAAGCAGCATTGTTTCACCATTACCATGTGAAAAATTTGGGTTAAGCAGGTAAATCTTTACCAACTGAAGCCCCCTGATGCAGTCTCCAATTTTCTTTAAGGAATTGTTGCATTTCCACAAATAAAAAAACTTTTTGGGGGCCTCTGATACCAACCTTTGGGGGAAAGAACTCTGGGAGCCAAGAAGACTAAAATTAGTGGGATGAAGATCAACTCTTGGGGGCTTCCCTAGACCAACTCTTGTGCCCCTCCTCTCCTCTCTCACACGACCAGCTCTAAAGGGCCCCTGAGACGAATTATCAGGGCCCCCCTTAGACCAACTCTGCAGAGGGGGCCTCCGAGACCGGCAAGTGGTGAAAAATGAAAAGGGATTTTTTCATGCAATACCTAGTACCAAAATTAATTATCTAACCATACACTGTATAGTTTTTCTGTCCGGGACAACGCCCCCCCTTCACCTATACCTATAGTTATCAGAATTTTGGAGGCCACTACCGACCTCAATCACTGCACCTCGCATACACCTATGCTAGGACCCAGTAGAGCCTTGGTTTACAGTTAACCAACCCAGACGAAACTACAAACTTTCTATCATGGCAGTAAACTCTTCCAGACTCTTGCTAAAAGTTTCTTTTCTTTACCTGTCAATCCCCTGCTCCTCTTCATATATCTACTCACCTTACAAACTTTCTATCATGGCAGTAAACTCTTCCAGACTCTTGCTAAAAGTTTCTTTTCTTTACCTGTCAATCCCCTGCTCCTCTTCACATATCTACTCACCTTCATATGAATATTCTGCTTTCCATCAATCTAATCGAAGCTACAGCCTTCTTTCTGTTGTTTATTCCTTTCGTCTACAATCAGCCAGGCGTGGCTGGTTGCGACAGCGTCAGAGCGACTACTATTTTAAATTTCTGATCGCTTGCCGCTTGCCGGTCGCATGAGCTACATAATTTGCATTTCAAAAATTGCTCTAAATTAATTTTCTAAATGCTTGTAGACTAGAAAATTATACAACTAAAAGAACACCGAGAGGAAGACTAGCAATGTTTTGTCAAAAAGGAATAAGAAACCGGCCTTTCAAAAAGCCTAAAGATGCCGCTTTTATTTACTAGATGTAAAGACGGCGATTTGGTAAGTCCACGCCGTAGACCAGCCATACAAAAAAGCGCCGATGTTTGAAGGGTAACTGGATGCATTCTTGTTGCCTAAAAAAATCATTTAATGAAAATGTAGACTTTCAATGTATTCAAGTACCGGACACTTTCAGTTCAACTTAAATATCAGCATATTTATGCCTAGGGTGTCATGGGGTGTCATGAGTGGATTTGGGTGTCACAGGGTGTGGATGCAGCAATAAAGGGCTGATATGGATAAAAATTATTTCCTTTGCAATAAATGGTCAATTTTCTACGATACAATGTCAAAAAAATGTGCTGCATAGCATACAAATTTCAAGATAATTACTTTTAACAACAAGATGACCAAAAATGTTTTTTTCACTATTCTTGGTACCAGAAATACAAAAACAACTTTTCAAAGACGTAAGCCTAGAAATCATGTGCACAGATAAACTGTTTTCCAGAAATGTATCTTTCAAAGCTGTCAGCTCATTTTTTTGGCAACATAAGGCTAGGGTGTCTAATTTTCCACTCACCAATTTTGTGAGTGGTGGCATTTAGTGGCGGTGTTCACCCATTGGAACTTTCTCTGGTGGGGCAGGGGGCACTGAGCGTCTTGCCCACGCCAGAATTTTGATTCATTTGTTCCACTGAAATTGGTGGAGATAAGGATGCCAGGTATAATTGGCCAGAAAATAGAAATCGCCAGATTTTCTTTCAGAAAAGCGAAAGACGCCCATAAGAGCAGAGTTAATTTGGCAATCTTCTAGTCGATTCTGCTGCTCTCTTTTTCCAGTGGATGCTGGTAGAGGAGGCAATGGAACTGGCCTTTGTAGTAAGTATTGTTGAGTAAAATGCAATAGTAGTAAGTATTGTTGGAAAGGAGTGGAAAATTCAGCAAAAAAAAACATAAAAGTGAGTGGAAAATTCTGCTTGACTGGGTGTCGTTCTGCACCCAGCACCCCAGGTTTTGAGACACTGATGTGGAAAGGTAACGGAAAACAAAATTAAATTCAGTTCATTACAAACACCTCTAGAGGTAAAAAGCAATGGCTACAAATACTGCAATAAATATTAAGAGGTTTAATCATGCATTCTGCCCAGCTGTTCCACCTGGTTCTGCTGCAACATTTAAATTTTGTCCTGACATCTTGTCATTTCAATACTCTGTTAAGTTTGTTATCGTTAGGATAACAACTGATGTCATTAACACAATTTTTGCACCAATATGTGAAAGCAAGTGGAAAACACATAGCACATAGAACAGCAGTGAAAAAAGAAAATGGTACAAAAATGAGGATGATTTAAGTTTTTGACGGCTGCAAATTTGGAGTATAAAAATATTAAGGGAGACATTTCATTAAAATCTCAAGTACATAACCAGTGTTGATTTCATGACAACTAAACAGAAACACATGTATCTCAATTTCAGTATATGATAGCTTAACAATTTTGACACTTCACCAGACCATTTGATATGAAACTGAGCAGCTTGAAGATAACTACTGCACATGAACTGGTAGTTCTTCTACACATCCTATACATCATTAAATGAGACTGTAAAAGTCTCAAATCTCAGAATAATGCTTATGTTTGACATTTGACTTATGACTCAACTTAAACCTTACTAATGAATGAACAATTTATATTGTTTTCTGTATACAACACAGAAAATCAATTTTTTATCTAAATCAAATACAAATCAATCACATGATAGCACAGTCCAGCAATATCTCTGCCATTCAAATACAAAAATGTAGCTCTAATGCATTGGTGATAGTTTTTTCTTCTTTTGCACAGTAGATCTGCACCTGATAATACATTTAGCTTGTACAGTGCCAAAAGGCATAAATGATCACACAATGTAAATTCCTTCTAAGAAAAAACACTGCTTGAATTGAATTTTCCTAAACTGTTTTTGGAGACTTCAGCAGTGAGTTTTTATATCAGCTTTCCATGGAATTTAAGGCAAACAAAAAAGTTCAAAGAAAACCAAAGCCTAAAAACATTCAAAGTAGTTTTCAGGAAGCATGTGTTTGTGGTTGCTGCCCCAAATACACATGCTAACCCTCAACTTAGGCACATAGGCAAAATTGCCTGGAGTGGGGTCTTTCACAGACTAAATTTTTCCCAATTCAACACTGGAGAAATGGGAAAAACTTTCTTACGCTAGGCAGAATATCACATGAAAATAAGACGGACAGACCCGAATATCAGAATGAAAATGAAGAAATATCAGCTTCAAAATAAAAAAATCTATAGATTTTACCAATAACTCTTCCAAATATTTGCCTATTTCTGTAACAAAGGAAGGTACTTGTGCTAGGCAGAACGCATGACACTGCTATATGATCAAAAGCACCAGGTACCCAGGTGTTTAAATCAATATTTTGATATTATGTTTGAAATTGTGTTCATATAAAGAATGTGCAGCTCATAACTCTTATATATACATATATTCCTCTTCTTTTATAACATATATTCATCAATTAATGGTATTTTCCTTTCAGACACCAGACCTAAGTAAAATGAAGAAGCATGCGATTTTCAGCTGTCAAAATATCTCACACTAAATTTAGGAAATTGATCTCCGAGGCATTTACCAAACAACAGAGCACAAATAACTGGAGCAAAAAAAACATGTGCAGGTAGGTTAGATCAGACAGTAGGTAGGTACCAACCTGGAAGAAGAAATCTGCACTTCGAGTACTGCCAGCTTCTTTCTTCTTCAGTCCGGGGTGTTTGGACCGTGTATGCCGCTCTAGATGGTCGCGGGATCCGTTGTAGGACAGGGAAGTTGAGTTCGAGCATTAACATGACCACAGCGAACTTTTTGCTTCGAGTAAGGCGCCGAAGCTTCTTTGTTCCTGCCCATTCTCGAACAGCTCGCACAATTATTTCCCTGGGCTGAATCAGATCGTTCAGTTTCAAGATTTCGGGATACGCACGAAATCACTTGGAATGGGTTAAAAATCCAAACAAATTAAATCCAACAACATATGCGAATACACCCGAATGAACACGACCAGCCCAAAACGCCGCACATATCGAGCCGGAAATGGCGCCTGTGCGAGAGTTCCCGCAGGATATCAGAAAGGGAAACATACAACCATTTTCAAGTACTTTTACAGTCATTAGGGTTCAATGTTGACAAAATAGCCCTCATTCACCATAAAGAAGAAAATAGTTGCAGGATATCTTAAGTTAATTTTTATTGAATATAAATAATAAACAGAATATACAACCCTAACCTTAATGTCTTTCGCCACTATTTGGCGAAGCTGGTGAAGAGTACCATCTCTAGTTTGTGAATTAATATTATATTTTTTAAATACGGGCAGAATTCACATAAAAAACAACATAATCTAAATACCTCCTTATTTTTGAGGAGGAAGTGTAAAAACAAATTTGAGTAAAACAGCTGTTAAAATGTATAATACCCCTTCTCCATCAGCATTCCAGTCATGGAAAGTTGGCGTCATATTCGTACAAATTCGTCTGGCACTTCTGACACTGTTTCGCCAGAGAGGTGCAAACTTCTACCCGGCTTTATGCACCAAAGACCGCTGGGCACCAAAAGTGATGCAAATACTCCAGTTATGCATAGAGTGAGGGTGCTGATGGCCGAGGAGATTAAAAATGGAATACACAGAGGGTTAAAAATATCGCCAAATTATTTGAGGGAACGCACAGTGTTCATCAGCTTTCAAGAATTTCGCCATTACGTTCCACAGAATACCCGAAATCTTCTCCAAACTGGGGTTGGTGAGTTGGTGAGATTTTAGACCTCTGGATTCAGATGATGTGCAACATCACCCTGAAAGATCATTATTGAACCTTGACCTGAGGTCAAGGTCGCGATTCAACCTTTCAAGGTCATGTTGCATATCATTCGAATCCTTGCGTTAAGACAAACATATTGATGGCTTTGACTGTGTTCTAGGTCTAATGGTTCCCGAGTTATAAAATATTTTCCAAATGAATCAAAATTTGCCCATTTTGACCCTCTGTTACGTTACGGGTCAACGGATATGGTTCAAACTCGGATTTTGATTACAAGACGGTAAGGCGCAGCACCGTTTCAATTTTTCCGTACCACCTCCGGTTCCCAAAATCGTGGGAGGGGTCCGATCGAACCCCCAGGTGATGTTGGGTGCGGAGAGCCCACGCGGTGCCTGGTTAATGAACGTGAAATATTTTCAAACTAAAAAATAAAAAAATGCCGAGGCGAATCTAAAATTTCCTCGAGGATGAGGAGTATGTAAGTCTCGGGGTCCCCGCCGGGAAAGGGGCGCGCGCAAATTTTATTTTATTGAGCGTTAACTATCTGCAAACTGAATCATTTGTGCCTACTTATTAATTTAATATGTTCGGGGGCCGCGAAACCAACTATTGGGGGCCCCGAGAACAATTCTGGGAGCCCTCGAGACCAGCTCTGGGGGCGTTCCCAAGACCAAGGCTTGGGGCTCCCGGGATCAACTATTGGGCCCCTGAGACAAATTATGTGGGGTCCCCGGTACCAGCTCTTGGGGCCCACAGACGAACTCCTAAAGGCTCCAGACTAACTCTTGGGGGCCCCAGACCTGCTCTTGGGGCGCCCTAGACCAACATTTCGGTGGAATTTGGGTTTCCCGGGAACAGTCATCATACATCATTGGAGTCCCCTGCGGGAGGGGGCGGGTTGGGTTTTGCAGTGCTAAGCTCAGCCCATGGAGGTCGCCCCTATCGATCCCCCCCCACTTGAATCTGCCTCTGAATGAGATAAAACCCATAGTCATGCGCCTCCGAGTAGACACCTCCTGGCTTCCAGGTGCGTCACCTTCGGTAAACAAGTAAGAAAGCCAGTGTATCTTCAAACTACAACCGGCAGAAATGTGCCCTTTTTAGATCCAAACATTTTACAAATGTGGTTTCTTTTTGCTTTTCGATAATCTTGCTTGCATAAATTCAGCTTTCCCCCACGGGGATGAGTACCCGTTGCCCTTCCCTCTCCCTTCTGCATTTTCACAGATGATAAAAAAGGCGGATTGCAGTGCCGTTGTCGCTATCATACCTGTTACGTATTCTGTTTTGCAACTTGAAAACGCAGTTTTAGGCCCATGATATCTTGTACTACTTTCAGTTTTCCCTCACGTTATTAAAATAATGCATATTTTGATTGAACAGTAAGAAGAGGACCGGAAAGGCCACACCCGGCCCCTGCCCTTATTCTTATGCCGGCTCCTGGCTATGCTTCGCATTGCAAGAAATACTCAGGTAGGCTACGTGGCTACCGTGCTATCCTTTCGTTGACGATTTCGGTATATCTCAAGAGGCCTGCCTATCAGTTAGGAGACCGAAACTGAGCTGGATCAGCTTCTGCATTATTAATCTAAAGTAATTCGGCTATTCCGCAAATGAACTAGTGAATTTGCAAATTCCCTTGTAGTTTGCAAATAAGCTAATAAGCAAATAAGCAGATTTTGAGGCTTTAGAATGTCAACTTCAGCATGTGATGATTAAATTTCCCGGTGCCAAAATAGTAGTAAGTGGCGATTTGAACTGCAACATGTTGCTTAATGCCACGGATCCTCCGAAAAGGGCTTTAGATAGGCTGCTTCACCAGTATTCGTTACACCAGATGGTTAGTCAACCGACATATGCTTCCGGCTCTCTTCTGGATATCATGATTGTGAGTGATTATGACATGGTTTTAAAGACAGGTACTACGCACTGTGATTTTAGCCCACACAAATTTGTCATTGTCGCCATTAGCGTTCCTCGTGCCCGCTCAAAACCGACTGTTGTCGAGTCACGCATTCTAAAAATGTCAATGTTGCCGATCTCCACACTCGACTAGGACTCGTTGATTGGCAACCCGTGTATAGGCAGCAGCGGACAGCTGATCAATGGAAAGTATTTCTGTCTTCTTTTTTACCAGTTCTTGACGATGTCGCTCCTATTAAGCATATTTCCATCCGAAACCCGACTGCGCCACCGATTTCTGAAGCCACCCGTGATTTGATGTGCCGGAGACGCGCGGCGCGTGCGGCTGGGAGCGCCAGCGCCGAGTATCGTGACCTTAACCGGGCCGTCAGGGCGGCCGTGAGGAAAGATGCCAGGGATGATGTAAATAGGCGTATCGCTGAACAGGGTCCTAGCTCCATTTATCGAAATGTTCGCCAGTACGTAGGTGGAGGCAGGGGCAGCCACGTTCATCCCGAATCATCTGCCGACTCCTTAAATGAATACTTTGTCGGTGTTGGCCCAGCTCTGGTTAGGGAACTGGCCGCGCAGACCACAGACGTGCCAGATTTTATCACGAAGGTTCCTCGTGTAGGTGCCTGCGGTTTTGCGGTGTCCACAGTAGACCACGCCACCCTCCAGAACGTCATTCGCAGCATGCACAACACGTCTGCCTGTGGTTCGGACGGCCTTTCGATTCGTGTTTTTAAACTTTGTTTTGAAGCCCTCAGCATTCCTCTTTTAAACATTATCAACTCATGCCTTGGACGTAACGACTTTCCTGATTGTTGGAAACACTCCATCGTTATGCCAATTTACAAATCCGGTCCGGTGACTAGTCCCGCCAGCTTCCGACCTATTTCCTTAGTGCCTGTCATTGCCAAAATTGTAGAAAAAATTGTCCAACGTCAGTTATATGACTACCTCTCTCAAAATTACCTTCTCTCAGATGCTCAACACGGATTTAGGCCACGTCATTCAACCGAAACCGCACTTGTCACAGTCTCAGATCACATTCTTTCGGCAATGAATAGAGGCGAAATTACTCTCCTGTGCTTACTTGATTTGAGTAAAGCTTTTGATGTAATCCAGCACTCTAAGCTCCTTACTAAATTACAGCTCTACGGCGTTGATGACGGCTGGTTTTACTCCTACCTCTACAATCATACCCAAAGTGTCTCAGTTTTTGACCCCTCTACCGGAAAAAATCGTTGTCTCGACCACTGAAAAATAGCGTGGGCGTTTTCTAGGGATCTTCCTTGGGGCCCCTCCTCTACAACATCTTTGCTAACGACCTCAGTTACTGTAACATTTGTTCGAATCTTATTCTTGCCTTTCGTCATATTCAGGACTATGTCTGCGCCGCCGCCCTTGTATCTGCCTGTGTGTGTGTGTGTGTTGTGTGCGGACCGTCGCGGAGAGGCGGCTGCTTTGGTCATTTCACAGGCGTCGGACACGACTGCAGGCACTTGGGTTTGTTTGGGCCGGATACATTACCCCTTTCCCCTCTTTGCGCCGGCCAAACATGGAGATGTCAATTTTCTTGCGAAAGTTATCAAAAGTGCTCTAGGCAAAAAAACAGAAAAAGAAGACAAAAAAAGATGCGTTGGAATACAGAAATAAATTCTGTTTCCTTTTATTAGAACGACGCCTCAGTCTCTGCTCTCTTTTTGCGCGTTACTTTTCGGCCGGGGTCCGCACTAGAACGCACCCTTGGCAACACCACGGCGACGTGGCGGTACTCAGTAAGAGAGGGGCAGCCGTCACCAGGGGTTGAAAAACAACGCCGGCGAGATAGGACTCTGGTCTGAGCCCCGGTAGAGAGTGGAGGTGGTGCCGAGCTCCGGAAGAGGCGCAGCGGGGGCTTCTCTTACCCCGCTGCCATGAGTGAAGAGAGCGGAGGTGCGCTCTAAGAGCTGCCAAGCTGCCCCGAGGCTGGCAGTCGCACTGGCTCGCAGGAGTACAGTCCCAGGAGAGGGTGCCTAGTTGATGGATCCGCCGGTGAGTGCGCAGAAAGGGAGCCATATATATAAATAATCCCCTAGTTTGGCTTTATTATCCATTTTTCCCACGTGCCTGCAGAATGTCCTCATCATTTTTGTATTGATTTGTAAGACGCCATTGGCTCATTGATATCGTTTTTTTCAACACACGCGGCGAAATGTTAACTGTTTATTTCCGAGCTCTTCGACTCAGAAGGGTGACCCGTCTTCCAATGAGGGGGGGCATGAAAACATCAGGTTCACATTGGACGGTGCCGTGTACAGGTCACCTGGGTATGTTCGTAGATCGTTCTAGGACACTTTTGACTTATCTCGGGCGAAATTTGGCAGAGACTCGTGTTTTTTGTGTTGTAATGAAGTGACGACTGAAGAATTTATTGTATCCCGCTCTTTTTAAAACCATCGGCGCAGGATAATTGTGATGAAAAAGAACAACGATCCTGGCTGGAATTGGCGAATTCCGGAACGTCTGGAGAACATGCTCACGAGATTTTGAATTCAATAGCGTTTAGTATTATATCACTTTAAAAAAGTTCGTTATTCCGTTTAAGTAGGTATTGTTTGGCCCTGGGCCGGGCAGAACAGCTTTGGTATCACCAACCACCGAGACCGCGGTCGGTGGGGTCGGGTAACGCCGCACCCCTCCAGCCGTCCAGCCGCGCTAATTACAGCGAGGGAGGGATTAAAATACTGACGGGGCTACCGTAATACTGGGCCTCATGAACTCAGCGTGTTGTAGGACAATTATATCGCCTACTGGAGATGTCGAGTCTGGATACATACACATCGAAGAAGCTGATGAGGAAGACGTTCTGTGAGCCGTACCCCTGTGTACAGTATGTCTGTGGGCGATGGTGAGGGTCGTTTTTTTGGGAAGATGTCAAATGGCGTCTTTCCCGCATTAGATGCTCGCCTCTCAATCAGCCGAGACGTAGGTTGGGTTCTGGGACGCCCCTGCTCAGCAAAGGCAGTTGATCTGATTCCGGAAGCAAGTGCCCTGAGTAGTCAAGTATTGGGGTAAGTCCGGAGGCGGCGCCCAGCGAAGAACCCAAGGTCGGGTGAAATGTGCGCCAGGAGGCGATCGAGTAGTTTGCCCAGAATCCGTAAGGCGCGAGGCGCAGGAGGGCCAGGGCACTTGACGGAAGGAATCAATCGAGCTCAATGACCACCCTTGCTGAGCATGTCGACAGCTTAGAACCCAGCCAACGATCTCAGTCGCGCATGATACATTGCGCTTTTTGGAGGGGATGAGGCAAAATTGGCTGAATGGGGGTGGGCGCTCGAATCTCTTTTTCTTGGACGTTTTTCAGAACAAAAGGGTGGGGGTGCTTGCGTTACCTTTGCACGCATGTTCTTTCTTTTTGGATTTACCCAGCGCAGGGTTGTTCTGAACAGTTGAGCAACATTGGAAGGTAGGTTATACAAAAGGGAGGGCCTCGTACATTTTCAAGTAGAGTTAAAGGGGACATGTGACTTTCGCAAAAAGGAATATGACTGTTTTTTTCGTACATGACTGAAGTGACGAGGGTAGTTTTAAGGACCAATGCGTTCTCACGAGGAGGACCGCTCAACCGCTCGGATCGCACTCTGGCTGGGGAGGAAAAATTAACACGGAAATTCTAACGCTGTAGGGGGGATGAGAGCTAAAAAAATTTGGCCGCCCACGCGGAGGCAAGACCCACTCACCTATATGATGGCTCGAATTGACCCGCCTCATAGAGAGCAAGCTGTATTTAACATCGCCGGGACAGCCTCTGCTCTCAATATAAATATTTGTTTGTTGTGTGGGCTCCTTGTGAAAAAGAAAGGGCCCATCACATTACTTTGCTCCCGAGGCAATTGTTGTTCAGTACGCTGACGACACTCAGGTACTAGTTTCTGGGCGAAAAGAAAACATTATGGCTCTGGTTGCTTCCATGGAACGCTCTCTTTCTTCTCTAGACTCATGGTTCTGTTCTAATGCGCTAAAAGTAAATGCTGCAAAAATACAACTGATGGTATTTGGCACCAGACAAAATTTAAAAAATGTTCCCACTATCCACATCAATTTTCGTGGCCAAGAGATCGTACCCGTCCAAACGGCCGAAATCTGGGACTTACCTTCGACTCAAATCTTACCTGGGATGCGCACGTAGTTGCCCTCACGAAAAAATGTTTCGGCCTGCTAATCGGCCTTTGCCATTCCAGGCACCATCTGCCTTCCAAAACTCTTCAAACCATCGTTCATGGCCTTGTTCTTTCCCATCTGCGATATTGTATGTCTGTATTTGGAAACTGTTCTGAGAAAAATCATTGTCAGCTTCAAAAAGTGATCAATTTTTCTGCGAGAATAGTTTCTGGGAGACGTAAATTCGACCACATCTCGGATGTCCTGGAAAGACCCGGCTGGCTGAATTCCAAACAACTTGCTGAATATCACTGCCTCACTCTCATTCACAAAATTGTCACGTCTGGAGAACCAGACATCCTTGCCTACCGTTTTCAGCGTAACTTAAACTTCCGGGCCCGTGAAACACGACAGGATCGACTCCTCCGCACTCCTCAAATACGTACCGAGGCTGGTAAACGTCAGCTGATTTATCGGGGAGCCATGCTGTACAACTCTCTTCCACCCGACATCACCGGTTGTAGAGCACAAACATTTACGAGGGCATTGCGAGCCCATCTGAAGAGTAGAGAGTGACTTCTTGCTTATGTTGATACGTTCGATCTCATGTTGAGCACTCTTTTACTGACTGATGATTTTTCGCTTTATTTGTATGGTGTCAAATTGCTTATCTGTTTTACCTGAGATTCCTAGTACATCACTTTCTTGGCTGTGTATGCTTGTATCATTGGTTTTGTGTGATTGAGTGTCTGATGGTGTGCTTGAAATCCTATTAATTCAACCTGAGTGGTCTCCATTGACGCTGGACTAAGAATAGCCATGGTATTTTGGAGAGTCCAAAGATGTCCAATAAATAAATAAATAAATAAATAAGCTAGTGAGCTTGCAAACTAACTAGTTAGTTTGCAAACTATCTGATCATTCAGGGAGTTTTCAAACTACCTAGTTAGTTTGCAAACTAACTAGTTAGTTTGCAAACTAACGGATTTCGCATACTAACTGTAACATATGTTATATACATATATATTATCCTGAACCCTTTAGCACCATAGCATTGGAAGATACTTATTGGATGGTCTGTGCATACTTCAAAAGAAATTCACATCTGCTACATCAGCCAGTAATATAACATTTGTTTCTATTCGTACCTATTATAATGTTGGCCTGTCCACTTCCCTGCTAGTCTCAATACGAGATAAACATTCTAAAAGCCCTTCTCCTGTTTGGCCAAGGATGGTTAGGTTTTTGACCACGTTCCTGATGTTTTTCAGGTACATCAACGACCTAGGAGAATTGCAAGTGGGCGAGTACTTCACTGACGAGTATGGCCAGTTCAAGTACCTTCAAGCACCACAGGGGCCTAAGGATATCCCTCGATCGGGGGCATGAAGACATCAGTCTTCATCTCTTTTCGCTTTACCGAAGTTGACGTGTTTTCTGAGCGTAACATTAAACTCCCGTCTTGTTCCGTTTGACCCTAAATTTTCGTGATCCAATCATGATAACAGTCTATAATAATAATTGTTGGGGTTTAACGACGCGCCAACTGCCAGGATCATACGGCGTCGCCAACTCTCACCCTGTTGGAAGGGATTTTGAGGATCAGATCGACTTATTCAGAGGCTCCGCCGGGACTTGAACCCAGGACCGGTGACTTAGTAGACAAGGGTGCTGTCCACTAAGCCACCTCATCCCCATGATAACAGTCTGATCGTTGACCTTGTTCCTTGCATTTGTTGCTTCGTGCGTTATTTCATGTATGTGGAGCATATTTTCATTGTGATAAATAACTTCATAGATACGTGTATTTTTTTATAAAGCAAGGGTGAAACAGATCATAGGCGGATCCAGGGGGGTAAGGGGGGTTCCCCCCTCCCCCACGATGCGAGTATAATTTCCCTCGCGATACGATTAGGTGTCCACCCATTAGGTTCTGTTGCCAAAAACCGACGCCTCTCTGGCCCGGATGGCACCCCTCCCTCAACCACGTGCCCTCTCTCCTATCGATCGGATCTCTTGGAGCTGCCCATGAAAGGGTTAAAACAAAATATAAATGAATGATCATTAACTGACCGCCGACATGTTGTTTCAACGGTTTTCTGAAACGTTGGAAGAGAACCAGCGTCGCCAAATTGTAGTGCTTGGTAGCACGGGCATCGCCACGGAATTTTTACTGAGGGGGGGTCGCGGAACCCGGACTGGTAATGAGCGGGGGGGAGTTATGAGAACTTCAGCTGCATATGAAACATTAACGACGATGCACTTCACCAACATATTTGTGTAGATTCACGCAGCTAACAGGGAGAAAATGCAAACAAAATCAGTCGAGGTTCAAAATTTGTGGGAGACATCCCCCTTCATACGCGCGTGGGGGAGACGTGTCACCCTCGTCCCCCCGCTTTCGACGCCCATGCTGGGCAGTCGCCTAGGCTGTATCGTGTGTAAGATTGTTTAATACTACGGTGTCTGCAAGTTGCAAGGCTGTCAGAGACTTAAAAGGAGTGCCCCATTTTTATTATGGGCTTTGAACTGGGATAGCTGTTTTGTCGAGTGTGTTGCGAAACCACAACTAACATATTTGATTTCACCCAAAGCTCTCGGTATAAGATTTCTGTCAGCGTTAAATTTCAGAGTAAAAGGGCGCATTGCCTTATTTAAACCCCTGGAGGAATACCTTACTTGTGGTTGTAGTTATCTGATTGGCCGTGAGCTCTAAACCTCGCCCACTGGCTGAAAATACCATGCTAGCGAGTGAACCAGCATGCAAGACACCTGTCGACCGAAAACTTGGGGGCGAGTAGTTGTCCATTGCAGAGCGTCATTGAGCCGAAATGTGCTCAATGGCCGTAACACACGTGACATCGTCCCTTCTCCGTACTTGACAAAACAAGTATCGATTTTTTATTCAAAATCCAACTCTGAAACTGTTTCTTTACATCAGGCATATGTATAATCTTTCCACCATTGAATAAACTCCGCCGGCGTAACGACATCTGTCGTTCCGTTTTTGCACCAGTGCTTGTACTGCACGCAATTTTTGCCATACGGAAACGCTGTGAATGGGCTTTTGCAGGGAGTCTATGGTCAGGTCAAGGTTTGGGATTTCACTGATGATTAGGTAACAGTCTTATTTTGATGACGTCGCATGTTGTTAGAAAAGAGGAAAGATTTCTTTTTTAACGTATTAAAGTGGGGAAAAATATGTTTTAATTATGGGAAAACATTATATTTTTCATTTTCAGGACTCTTAAATTGTTCTTAAATTGTTCTTTTTTATAATTTTGCAAAGTGGTCCATTCCCTTTAAGCAGCCTTGTTGTATTTTCACTTCGGTGAGGTCACTGCCGTTTGGCCAGTCAGAGCTCGTGTTTCTACAAGCACGTTTGTTTTGTGTCATATTGCCTTTGATACTGCATGATTAGTAAAATGTTACACATGCATATATAACGGCCCAAGAATTCGGGAGCAGTTCGGGGAGAGTGAGCGGGCGAGGCAGGGATGGGTACCACCACGCACTCCTTTGAGCCAGAAAGCACATTATCGAGGTAGCGATCTATTGATCCCACGGAGATAATATATCATTATTTGTGGAGGGCATGCACAAAGTAATCAAGCCATCTTTATTCGTCCGTTCTACATTCAATAGTATGAAAGGAGTTGTCACTTCCCAAAATTAGCACCCTGGATCATGCAAAATCACCTTCAAATGAAAATTGCGGCCCCGTTTCATCTCTGGGGACAATTACACGAAAATCTTGCCGCTGATGGTAGCCACCTCTATGATAATTTCATCCCCGATCTGCCTTAAAGTATAATATTGATATAAAAACATACAGTAGAAAACGACCTTTTAACCGCAGGTAATTTCAAGGACAGCTGTCAGAAAGTGTGGAATTACAAGCTGCGTTTAAACGATACTGACACTGGCACTTCATTATTTGCACAGAAATGGAAGTGTCCCAAACATTGTTTGTCTGTTTTTTGCTTTTCCTGAGAAAAAGCTAAGACTGTCGTTTCTGCACCTGAGTTATGCTCCTCCATTCATCGATGGACAACATTAGAGAACAGCACGTGGAAATGAATGGTGTGGATTCAGCTGATTTATCAAGTCTCCATTTGTAAATTAGTGTTAGGTAAAGCACTGAAACCCTAGTAGCGTAGCGTTAAACTGGTCATTTATATGACCCTGTTTGGAACTGTTTCGTGCAACATTTAAAATATTTACGATGATTTCCATTAACTTAGGTCAAGTAAAGAACCCTTAATAGCTTTTAAAGAAACGTTAGGTACAGACGAAGGCTCACATAGCCTATCATCTCGAACGAAAAATAATGTGCTACATTCGAGTGAGAACAGCTCAGGACATTGAAACAATTGCAAATGGAAATTGCGGTGGGAGAGTTCTGCTGGAGTTTTTGCGTGATAAGATAGGGCTAACAGCCAAAGACCCGGAAATGGATTTAGCTGACGATGGTGGAAATCTACTGTTTCTTACAAAGCTTTCTCCCACCTGCAATGTGCTTCAGGTTCTAAATCCACGTGCTCTGTACTTTCCCGTCTTGATAACGGAAAAGCCTGAGCTTAAATTAGAGGTAAGAACTTCTTTGAGGGTCGACTCTAAGGGGCGTTACTGTTGGTGTTTTATTTTAAAATATGATAAGAAGCGTGTTTAGTTATTTGTTGCCAGAATAGTCTTCGCATGTGTTTTATTTGCCTACGCATGAGCATTGTCGCAGGAAGGGTAAGGGGAGGGGATGGTAGGGCTACGCCCTTTCTTGTTACTAGTTTTCAGTAGCATCAAGCTATTGGTTTTGACATTGATTATATGATTGCATGTGCCAGGGTCACTGTTCAGAACCATACGAATAGGTAAAATCATCCGTTCCAACTAAACAGTCTCTATATATTGAGGTATACTATTCCTAGTATGACGTATTAGCGTATATTTATCATCAGAAGCACTTGATAAATTGCTGCAATGTATTTTGACGTCGTAGATCGATCCTATCAATTGATCTAACCTAAATGTCTGAAAAGGGGAATAGCCCCGTTTATTCATGGCCTATATCCGTTTATCTTCATCTGTGCAGTCATGACTATTTGTCAAATAATCACAAACGATCCTCATAAAGCCCTACCACAACCCAGATTTCTCCTATTTAACCTAGCTTCACCTTCAACGGCATGTTACCATGATGTATGTATTAAACACACTAGCGTGCATCAAACGCAACTTTTGAAATCGGCTACGCTTTTGGTCACTTTTTTGTATTGGACCCATGTAGCCCGTATACGAAGTATTTTGAAATTGAAGGGCGAGCGTTGCGCTTGGCAGCCAAAGTTTCCTATTTAGAACGCTTTGGATCTATTTTGGATTTGCTGCAGAAATCACCTTTCTGGCTTGATCCAATTGTGATCACGTACTGCTCTGGCCCGAAAACAGAGCATGATGAATTTCATGTGTTTTAGAAGTCACCTAGGGGAGTCCTTAACATCCAGATTTTTCACTTTTGACTTTTTTGTGAATTTTGTTATTAATAGTAAAAATAAAGTCCTTCTGAAAGTCCTTCTAAAGTCCTTCTCAGCTGTTATCAAGTTATGTTGTATCTACCCCAAAGATTCCAAATGATTAATTTTACTCATTTTGCACACACTTCAAGGGTGCCACCTAGTCACCAAAGTTTCCAGTTTCGACCCTTTCTGGGGATGTTTTAGATTGATTGCAGAGATCACTGTCATTTGGAATTGGACTCAATTACGATAAAATATGTATCGGTCCCAAAGTGCCCGCAAAGCATATATTATCATTTTGGGAAATAGCTCGAGGAGTAGAGGAAGTACCGATAACCTATGCAGGTTTTCCATATCTATATGAACAGATACGGTAACATTTGAAATTGTGTATGAACGCACTTGGATTTGCATGGATGTCCATCTGTGGCATTCAGATGGTATCATACTTGAATATGTCATGGCTATTGTTCTTGAGCTGCAGCCAGCTGGCGGCGAACTTCAGAAACCCATCGCTTATTCAACCACCAGAATGCTGCAGCTTTTCTGGATTTAAGCAATTATTTTACTCATTAGATTCTGTTGGAACCGGAACATGGGATCAATGGGTTAGGAGGCAGACCTTACACCATAGAGCCATGCACAAAATATTGTTGCATTCTCAATAAGCGAGACACGCAAGTATCTGCCTACGCATCGATGACAGAATATACGTGCTCACATGAGCAACACATATCATAGCCTGAAACGTATGGTCCTGTGCTGATATCGATATTCCCTGCCTCCTACTTTCGAAGCCTTTTGCCTTCAATTATCAAATAAATTAGCTTGTCTATGTTTTCAATCAAATAATTTCAAGCTGGATAAATATAACAAAAGCGAGTATCACGTAAACTAGATCAGTGCCACCTGACTGACGAATATCTGGATAACGGAGTATTTCGGACAGCCGGATGACATCGTTGGTAGCTGTCTACAGGAATGGCTTCTCTGTCTTGCTCAGCATCGGGGCTGGGTCGGATTGAAATAACTCCTTGATATACCTAACCTATTGTGATATTGAGATGAGTCCGGGCAGCCATCTCTTCTAAATATTCTAAGCCAGTAGCAGGTTGGCAGGACTGGTTGGACCATACTCATGGTCCAGTCTCAGACTTCTTACTGGACACGGTATTTATGGAGCTGGATGTAAGCGATTGGCCCGATTCGTTTCTGTACCAGTCATCGATTACACATGTTCCGGCCATGGATGTCATCAAATAGTCTGCCCAATGAGATGGTATCGGGTCTTATGTTAGCAAAGAGGAATAAAATATATTTCAGCACATCCTACAGGTGGTGAGAAAAAAGCCCAACCTAAAATTGGCTGCCGCCTCAGGCATCTCAAACATGATTGGAACGTGACTAAAGAGGTAGTTGAAAATCGGCGACGTGGCGTAAATGGGTGCTACTAAAATATCCCTGCGTGCTTACGAGAGGCAAGTATTTTCCACCATCACCATATGGCACGTTGCAACACTAGTCCTGGAGCAGTATGGCAAAACCACTCAGCTAATATTCTTATTTTATGGACAGGACTGTGTAAAACAACAGCGCAATGATAATTCAAACCTTGCAGTACATTAAATGTTTCCGTTTAAGCAGGAGTGCGGATTTCCATTGGGTAAGAGCAGGTAAGAGTACACAGGAGGTAAGGGTGCGCAGCAGCTGTTTTTGTTACTTAGCAACCACTGAGGTGGTGGATACCCTGGTATAAAAAGCGAGGTCAGTGCCTTGGCTACTCAATAAGAATTCAACATGCTGATGTTCTTTGCGTGGGAGTACAGAGCAAAATAAGTTTTTGCCATCCCTGATGTAACATTTATTATCTAGCTAAACTTAGAGACCATGTCTCTATATTATCGATAGAATTGTATTACAGTCTGTCATCATTAAGAAAGCTGATCTAGGACTGCGCTGCAGGACTGGAGGTCACGCTAAAACACCTTCCAACATGTTTATGAAGACTTTCTTCTTAAGGGAGCATGTCCGGAAAGAGTACGCAGTAGACCATTGTGCAAGAGTACGCATATTCAAGAGTTAGGAAGATTTGTTTTCGCTCGGGACAGAGTTCGTAATTCATATTTGAAAAACCAAACTTTGCAACACTGTTCTATAATATTTGGGACGATATAAAATCATAAAATCGCCTAGTTTGGTGATAAACTTATTTCGAGACACAATCTATGCAGCTAAAGCACAGCGGGGTATCAATGCCTACTCCAGCCTCCTCTTTTGCGTAGTCTTACCGACCCACTCGCGTGGGTATTGTGCACTCTGGCAAGAGTACGCACGTGACTTTTTGTTTTTGATGAGACAGGTTCCGTTCAAAGTCATCCAGTTGAAACGTGGACCACAAATAGACAATTCTTCAGTTTAAACAAACATGTACAAATTTATCTTTAAGAAACATAGGAGAAAAGTGGAATCCCTTAGACTCGGATTTCCCCGATATATTTTTGGGATGCCCGAGCACCCCCAATGAAAGGTCAAAGTAGTGATAAAATATCCTTTAAATTTTTCGTGTTTCTCATTTGAATAATTTTAAATTGGCTTTCCTGCTCTTTTCAGTGAGCCTTTGATAAAGCTAAAACACATTATCCAGTTGTATCTGGAGCCGACGGACGTGTTTTTCTTTCTCCAGTTTTCAACTGCTCTAGTGTACTAGATATAAACGAAAGTGTGTTACATTAGATATAGTCGTGTAGCCTAAAGTTTTAGCTCTTAAACTGTGTTAATATTTTTTCGGTCAGTGTTTTCCTAACCAAGTTATAAGCATTTGAACTTTATATATTTTCGAATATTTTATAAAAACTTCATTATTTAGGTTTTTGTCAAGCAGCGAATTTCATTCTTGATTTTTTGGCCATAACGAGTCGTCACGTGACAGAAGCCTGACGCAAAACTCTCACTTGACTACGAAACAAATATTGACGAAAAAGATGTGCCGAGCCTTTACACAGTACACTACTGACGAACTCAATCGCCTAGATCCGAGAAGACGGGATGGGAATATCCCCGTCATCATCACGAAAAACAGACGACCAAAACAGAAGCGACCTGAACGAATACCAGTTCTTACCACGCCTCTGGTAACGACCATCGAAAATGATAATATCGACAACAATACAAACGATCATCGATTGAACTCGAAACACGGATTAAAGATTGGACACATAAACGCTCAATCAATGGCACCGAAAGTGGATGAAATAAATGTGCTTCTTGAGACACATGATTTAGACATCTTATGCGTAAGTGAAACTTGGCTGACAGATAAAATACCATCAAGGTTTATGGTTTTTCCAGGGTACGAAATCCTAAGATATGACAGACAAAACACTGTTCCAGGCTCAAAAAGTAAGGGAGGTGGTGTAGCCATCATACACCGGGATGAAATAACATGTCATGTTTTAGATATGCCTAAATGTAATCTCATCGAGATGCTATGGATTTCAATATCATGGAAAGGTGGTATACCCGCTGTTGTAGGAGTAGCGTATCGACCTCCAAATGGCTCCGTAACTCTAGCCTGTGATGAGCTTTGCGATCAACTAAAACTTATACTTGCAAAAGGAAAACCATCTTTCCTTTTGGGCGACTTAAACATCAATGTTTTGAACCAAAACAGTGCCCCGGGAAAATGTTACCAGCAAATGCTAGATGAACTGGATCTGAAACAACTGATCACAGAGCCAACCCATCTGTCACCGACACCGACAGCCATCGATCACATAATTACCAACGTCAAATTGCAGAACAATTGTGTTGAAGTGTTAGATACTGCTATCAGTGACCATCAGCCAATCGTGATGAAAACCCCACTACATCGGGTACGAAACAACGCCACTAGGCGGGTAGGTCGCAAGTGGAACTGCGCGGACTGGAACGCAATCTGCCTTCACCTCCTTCTGGAAGATTGGTCAGAGCTTGATGATACGACCGATGTCAACAAAATGGTGGAGAGTTTCAAGACCATCTGGGATCGCGTGATAAACAGACATTGTCCGCTCACGATCAAAAAGTCTCGTTCACCAAATCATCCTTGGATTGCAAATAATCAAACAATCAAACGGACCATGCAAACCAGAGACGACATGCTGAAAATATGGCGAGATCTTCGTACACCTGAATCTCGCTCTGAATTCTGCTGTCTACGCAATGAAGTCAAACGACTGATACATCAGGCGAGAAAAGAATATTTGGGTCGTCGGCTCATGTCCGCTAACCGGAGAGACTTTTGGCAAACTCTCAAGCGACATTACATGTCACAACCCAAGAAAAGCGCAGGTGTGAAACGAGACGAAGACCAGAACAAGGACGAACAACGGAGCAGAGCAGATCGCTTCAATGAGTTCTTTGCATCTGTTGGCTCATGCATAGCTTGTGAACTAAAAGATGACGTTAAGTCGGGCCAGAAACTCATAAAACCACCCATTGTCATATCATCATGCTTCAAGCCATATCCCGTCACTCTCCCTGAACTCAGTAGAGTTATGCGGCAAATGAATTCATCGGGGGCGGAAGGCATTGATGGTGTTCCTCTGAAGGCCTTAAAACGATGTTTTGCTGTCGTAGGACCCTACCTGTTGCGAATCGTCAATACCTCAATATCGACGAGCATTTTCCCGGAGAGCTGGAAAATTGCTGAGGTCGTGCCCATATACAAAAATAAGGGTGACATCAACACTGCCGCTAACTTCAGGCCCATATCCTTGCTTTCGCACATGTCAAAGCTACTTGAGAAGGTTGTGTGCAACCAACTATCAGCATATCTGACTCGATGTAACGTCCTCTATCTTCAGCAATATGCCTACAGGCCGAAGCACGGCACGGAAGATGCGCTGTTAGATGTTGCTGACTGGATCACCCAGAACTCCGAGCGAGGTGAAGTCTCATCTGTCACAGCGGTAGATTTAAGCAAAGCCTTTGACAGTGTGGACCACAGTGTACTTCTAAATAAGCTTGGATGGTATGGCATAGATGATGCATGGTTTCGGAGTTATCTGACCGGGCGAAAGCAGATCGTAAGAGGTGGTTCGCGGACCATTTCCGTCAGCTGTGGCGTACCACAGGGGTCGATCGCTGGGCCAGTCCTTTTCAGCCTTTTTACCAACGACATGCACTGCCATCTGCTGAAAAGTAGAATTATTTGTTATGCTGACGATACCCAGCTTTTAGACCACTCGGATCCAGACAGCATAAGTCTGAACTCATTGAAAATACGGATCGAAACAGCGCTCAACACACTGCAGTGCTGGTTCAGATCAAACTCACTAAAGATGAACAAAGAAAAAACGGACTTCATTCTAGTTGGAACTCGCAACGCTATTGAAAAGACAAAAGAACTCAAACTAAGTGTAGCAGGCTGCACCATCAAGCCTTCTAAGACCGTTCGCCTTCTTGGTGTTGACATCGACCCGTATCTGTCTTGGGAAGCTCATATCACGCAAGTCGTTAAAAGATGCAACTCTCTGCTCATCCCGCTCCGCCGCTTTCAACATCACTTCACTCAGGATGCCCTCAAGGTCCTGGTAGAGGCGCATGTGCAACCACACATTCTATATGGTCTATCGGTTTGGGGAGGAACTACGAAAAAACAGCTGACTCGTGTTCAGAAAGTTATTAACTTTAGTGCGCGAGTAGTGACAGGGATGAAAAAGAAGAGACAGAGTGGGACCAGTACTTGAGTCATTTTGCTGGAGACGGATTGAGGATCAAGTGCGGGAAAGAGATCTTCTAAAGATCCACAAGTCCATTCACTCAGAAGGTGGTCCAAAAGCCATCCGAGGAATGTTTGTGATGCGGCATGAAGTTTCACGACGAACGACCCGATCGACCGAGACAAACTCCATCGAGCTGCCTGTCTGCCATCTAACGAACTCTCAACGACAATTCCGATACCGAGCTACAAAATCCTGGAACGACCTACCCTACCGAACGATGAACGAGCCTTCTCCTGCACGATTTGAAAGATTAATTAGGTCCACGCAGTAAATGACGGAATTATAATATTTGATGGTGTGCTTTGATGTGCAAATGTGTGCTCTGCTTTTCTGCTGACCTTGTAACGCCGCAAACCTGAAAACCCACTCGTGGATGGTCCGGTGAAGCTTGCTGCTGCACGTGTAATATGCTACAAATACATACATACATACATACATACACGTTATAATATGATATTCTCTTTTAATAGGATGGTTGTTGACATTCTTTGAGTTTAAGTGAAAACTTAGAAGATAAACTAAACACTTCCTATTGAAGAATTTTAATTTTTTTGCTCTTTAGCAAGGCTATGAGAAGGCTAAAAGAACACTTTATACTATGTTATTACCTTTTGCTATGGTGGTTGTTGACGTTATTTCAGTTTAAGTGAAATTTTATAAGGTAAACAGGGGATAAGATTTCACTAAGAGTAGAGTATTAAACTGTCTCCAGGCGGAAGAATATCAAAAGTATTTATCTAACGCTGAATTTGACTCCGAAAAAGAATCATCAAAGTTGGCAGCCTGGAGTCCACGAGGAGGCTTAGCCTGGGCTGCTTTCCGGCGGCAATTTGACCTGTACACGACGTCAACATCAACACTGAGTCAACTTGAACTCCGGCCTTTGACTAAATTACACGACAGGACATATCTTAGCCTTTTACTATAGGCTGAATATTTTTTCCGACAAACACATCCGTTTTCGATCCAGAAAAGAACACCGAGCATGTGCTTCAGGTTGACATACTGCCATAGGTCAAGATTAAAATTTTCGGAAGTAGCCGGGCACACCCACTGAAACGTCGAAAAGAGGTGTTGAAATAACATTTAGATGTTTTGCGTTTCATTTGATCAACTTTAGAATGGTGTTAGATAGTTAAATAGGCCTGTGAGAAAGCTAATAAACATAATATATCACCTCTTGATATGGTAGCTATTTACATTTCTTCTTCAAATTTGGGCACCACTAATCATTTCCGAAAATCCACACCCCTGAAAACCACCCAGAGTCAATGATCGGCTGTGCGTACTGTTCAAAATTAGAAAGTACTTATGACGTGTTATTGTTCGGCAGCGCAAATTTACCAATGAATTAAAATACATCCGACAGTTTAGGCCTGATTCCCTTCGAATAGTCCTGCTCGAAATAGGCATCCCGCCCCGATGGGTTCTCTGAAGAAGTCAAATTGAAATTACAATTTAAAGGGGGCTGCAATCATCGATGGCTGAAAATAAACAAAAATTTACAGGACTCATCGCTAGTTGGCAGCAGTATATGTCCCATAAGATAAAATATTTGAGATTGGTACTATTTTAGGGAGACTGATGACTCCGAAGGCTGTTGAAGCAAATCCGACCGCATTTAAATTTTATCATGCATTGTTCTTATGTCATTCATACAGTAAACATCGTAACTAAACTTCTACAGCCACCAGGTGGCACGCGAAGCTGTTATCAGGAATGCACATTACGCTTTTCGCTTTGAGAACGATACAACTTTGAGAACGATACAACTGAATTTAAACACAGCTGGGCCTGAGGAATCAGTGCTCATAATAAAGAAATGAACTCACCAAAAAGCGGACAAAATTACAAACTATGTCCACCAGGTGGCACCCCTATACGGAGTCCAAAATGCATAAAATAGGGGAGGGGGTGCTTTGTGGGTGCTTTGGGACCAGCCACAAGTTATTCATCAAAACCCATTCTAAAATGAGACGATCTCTACGGGAAATCCAGAAACTCACTAAAAACGGACAGAGTTGTAAACGGTGGCTGCTTAGTGGAACCCCTAGCCCTTCATAGATTTCCAATATATTTTGGATCTGGACAAGAAATCTGTCCTGACGGAACAAAAGGTGACCACGAGCGAAGCCTTTCTATAAAAAGATAAAGATCACTGTAAGTCTTACACGACCCAATGCGGTCGTTTCCATAACTACTCTTGGTTTCGGATATGTCGATGAGCACTCATCTTTCTCTTTCCATCACGTGTACGTTGCGCGGGTGCATGTGTTTCATGAAAGAAAATGGGAGACCCTCTTCTGAGCGATTGTTAAATCCAACCAGAATTCCACGTTTTTCTCAGTACCTGGTCAAAGCGCCAAACGTGGGCGGCGTCTGGAAGACCCGCGGCCCTCTGCTGAAGCTGAAACACCACTGGGAGAAATTCCACACCGCATGTGTGAGGCAACGCGGCAAGCTCACTGACGATGAGGCAATAGTTGTTATCCAGCGTCTTGCCGCAGGACGCATGCCATTCAGCGGCCGGACACGATTGAGCAACCGACCTCCGTCCGTCGCCGCCATCGGCACCAAACCCTCCCAACCCCAACATAGTGGGACCAGCAAGAGTGGCCAGGTAAAGCAGCAGTCGAAGGAATCGCTCGTTACCCCTGAGTTACAAGCTGGTTTCGAGGGTGGCAAAGGGAATAATGCAAAAATTGAAGCAAATCCTGGAAAAAGAGCGCGATCGACTTCTGCTGAAAGGATTCAAGTGTCTACGGGAGAGCCGAGAGATACCAGCTCGAAGCCAAGTGATGTCACTGCTGAGGATAATGAGGGCAACACAACACACAGTCGCTCAAAAATGATTCGCTTTGAATTCGAGGTCAAAACGGACGAATCCGGTTCTGAACATGATACTGGCACTGTTGGGAACAAAGACATGTCCAAAGCAAGGGAAACTGAATCTTTGGACAGTAGAGGAAATGAACGTAAGCAAGGCGTAATTGAGAGTTCCAAAACAGCAACAAACAGAGATGGAAGTGGCGCAGTAAGCACCGAAAGAGCAACGGAAGTTACAAGTACCGATACACACGCCAAGAAAGATGGTTCACATGAGGTAGCTTCTCATGACCCACGAGCTTGTCATGATTCTGGGAAAGGGGATAAATCTAACGTTTCTGAAGCAACTGTTGCAGGAGAACCGGAAGAAATCCCCATGGAGATTCAGCAGAATGACGACAATCAAGCCACAAGGTCCGATTCAAGGGCAGCGGTAGACACTACAAAAGATCCAGATAAGACAGAAAGGGATAGGGCGGCGAACTCTGCAGGTTCAACCGTAGCAACAGGGAGCCAAACCGATGAGAGTTTACAGAGATCAAAACAGAGCTCAGAAGACATCAATATAAATGAAAACCTTGATGGTAATGAATCCCATGCTAAAGAAGCTATTAAAAACGAGGGGAATACAGAAAAGAAATCCGACCGTTGCGAGTTAACAAACAATGAACTAATTGTGGTGAATCCAGCAATAAACAACAGTAAAGCTGATAGAGATAATCATGTTCCCAAAAATGCTGTAGGCAAAGAGACTTCCACTAAAAAATGTGAGGTCTCAGTTGATGTTGACGTCAAATCTTCACTTCCGGATACATTATCACCTGTGGCATTGGTAGAGAAAGTGCAGAAACGGGCTCCGCACAGGGGTGCTTCCACGAATGGAGCAACAGAAATGCAAGATAACCTCACAGAAACACTACGGCTATCTTCCAGTCAGCCAAATGAGGGGGTTCAAGAAAATTACCGGCTCATGGCGGAGAAGAAAACCAACGGTGTCCAGGCTTCTTCAAGCCGTACGCAGTTGACAATATCCGGCATGGAAGTGCAGGAAGTCGAGCAATGGAACATGCCACCGTATCAAACTAGTGAAGAGAAAGACACTTGGTTAGATGAATGGACGACAAGTCATAAAAGAGAAGATACCACCGCATATAATACCAGCAGGTTGTCTCACGGAAGACTCAAGACAGCAATGGAATCATTTGAAGAGCAGAATACTGGAAATTATGCTGCAGAACAAGGTGGCCCCCCATGGCCAGTCCGAGGTCAACAGAGTGAAGATTTAGCTGTTCACTGGTCAGATATGCTCTGTGGCGCCCTCTGCCCGGATCAGCAGTTGGAGAATAGCCCAATCACAGCTGCGAAGGATACGGATATAGAGTCACATCAGAATAATACGACGGAGACTCAACAATTTTCGGGAAGAACAAACATATCATCTGGTGATACGAACATAGGAAGTCCGCAGCAAAGTTTGATCAAAGATGGTTCAGTGGTAAAATATCATCTCACCAGTAGCAATTGGCGAAGCAGTCTCTCTGACGAGGCTATCGCGCAAGAACTAGTTGAGGTTCCAATTGCGAGCATACCATCGGATCCAACGCAGCCTTTGCGTGACGATTTCCAAGAGGGTTTTGGTTCTACTTTTGAGTCTATGGGCCAAAAGAAAAGATCGTCTCAGGCAGCTGCTTCCAGTCGGCTGCCGACAGAGGCAGAGAGCAGTGATAGTCTGGACGTGCAATACAGTCCCCCATCTTGGCGGCATGACACTCCAAGCGTGCTAGGAGCTAGTCTGAAACACTTGGACCAGTTGCTGAAAGAAAAACACGTGAGCGTCAGTGTATCTGTTGTGAAGAGAGCTGAAAGCATCCAACTCGGTGAAAGAGAGTGCAGCAAACGTGCTTGGGAGCGGGGCAAAATCAAGACAACTAAGAAGAAAGATACCGCGGCACGTGCTGAGAACGAGAGAGTCAAAGATGGGCGGAAAGCGCGAACGATTTCCGACCACCAACCCGCTTCAAATCTAGACCCTGGTGCACAGTCTGGCGAGGAAGGATGGAAGGTAAGAGAGCTGGAAAGGATTAAGAATGCAAGTAGAAAGGAGTTGGCGCGTGTATCGCGTTCGGACAGCGCTGTGTCTGTGTTCAGGAAGAGTTCCGATCTATTGCAGAATGTGCGCGAAAAGGAGGATATTAGAAGAACAGTGAGTTTTGATGGCAAACGCCTTCACAAGTCAACAACTGGAACATTCAGCAATGGCGAGGAAACCAGCAATCACAAACAGGCAACGACAGATAACAAATTAGCGCCGAATCTTGCATTGGTCAAGTCCAAAGATGACAAAAATAAGATGCAATCGGATTCACGAAGGAGGTCTATATCAGCCAATGCAGACGATATTCACCCAAAAGCTACTCGAAAACTGAAAAATTCTCACCCAGTCTCAATTGACAGGGACACTAGGAAATATGCGCATGCCAGAAGATCTTCTACTGTTGACCTCAGTCATGACAAAAACGAGTTGCACCCTCCTGGCCATAGGGGACCCGCTTCCACTGCTCATGGCACACAGAAAAAGAAAGAAGACAAACATCTGGAAAATAAAGACGAGAACAAACTAAGGAGAGATGTAGCTGACTACCACAGTCAGGATAGAAGAAAAACAAGGGCTGAAGCCCATGCACATAGTGCTGAAAGCGACCTCACCGCTCCACTGGGTAACAGTGAAGAGAAGACAGGACCTGGGGGTCGGAGGAAAACTTTGGGTCACCTGGCAAAAACGCATGATGTTGATGCTGATGCCACTGGTGTGAAGTTAGGAAGAGATCCATCGTTATTGAGTGGTGTAAATAGCAAAGATGGAGTTCTTCAAACAGATAAAAGTAAGTCGTCGCAAGAGAAGTCCAAGCCAAAGAGCAGCGTGAAAGATACGAGTAGCGGTAATACCGTTTATTCAAAACCAAAGAAAGGGAGAGATGCTCTAAATACCAAAAAGGTTCCGGTTAGCTCAAAGGTTTCAAAAATACCTCGAAAGCTGAAAAAATCCAAAACCAATGATAAGAGCTTAGTAAACGTGGAACCAAACCCAGACGAACTAAAACCCGAAAAGCCAAAGCTGATGAGTTCGGCATCTTTGCTGCGGAAGGCTCTTAAGTGTCCTCCACCTCCTCGGCCGCCTCCTGGCGCTGAGACGGATCGACACGTTCATGACCTGGCCAGTCACCGGCGCTCCAGCGCGCGCAGGAGTCAGGCAGCTGCCCATCAGGAGCCAGGAGGCCGACCTCAGCTAGTGCTGGTGGGCTCTATCAGTGCCGCCGACCTGGCGGCTAAGGTCAGCATACCGCGGCTGACCCAAGAAGAGAGGGATCAGTACCAGATCCGCCCTGGAATATGGATGGTCACCGAGAGAATAGCGTAGCACTATTCACGTCCAGGGTTTTCCGTATTTCTTTCCTCTGGATTATTCACGGAGAGGTGCAAAACGATAGATAAAACATAATTCGCGAGCGTTTTCGTCGATTTGTTCTTGAACTAAAGCATAAAATCTGAATAGTTTTGCCTTGGTTGGTTGATTTTTCACCCTGTGCCTTGTATATCACTGCAGGATAGAAAAAAACCTTGTAGGATTTTTTTAGATAGTCTGGGCGACCAATAGTTTTTATCAATCCAGAATAGACGCTGAAAAACTCGCACTGAGGGGTCGTTTGTGTGTTTCGCACGGATGTATTGTGTTGTGTAAATATATAAAATATGCACGGCTGCAAGTTGCAACGCGTAGAAATATTCTGAGCTGAATGTTTGACTTGCAAGCTGTGTTTCATGTCTAATTCGTGCTTAGTATAATGATCCCGATGAAATTGGTATTTCAGTTTATGACTGTGGCTCATGAACTGAAATACCAATTTCTTCAGCTGGTTACCAGCTGATGTGTTTCTTGTGCCGTCATTTGTGATCATGCTTGTCTGAAATTGCCTCTGTTGAAAGTGGATGTTATGGGAAAACTGTGATGTTATTAATAAACTCGTCAAAAGTGCAATCGAGCTTTCATTTGCACAGTTGGACCAGCATGCCTCGGACTCAAAACAATTTACAATTCGCGCATCCAGGAGACAGGGCGCAATGCGCCCTCCGCTCTCAATTGTTTTCTTATTGTTTGAAGTAACTAGGATACAAACATGCTATCTGGTTGCCCGTTACATTCATGCTTAGAAATGCAGTTCGTATTTTATTTTTCCGATACAGGTCTAACAATCGGTAAACAAAGCAAAATCGAGATGTGTCAGATTTTGCTTGATAAAATTCACATTAAAGGCCAAAGCACGATGTAGTATTTTCGTCTATAACCTTAGCTTATAATTCATATTTTCTTAAATATATTTTAGCATGTTTAAGGCCAACACCTTGTTTTCATCGGTCAAAATCACCATCATCATCATCGATTGATCAGACATGCCGGGTATATGAGATAATTAACGGAAAATTTACAAGAAGAACAATGAGAGGAGTGAATGTAGCGACATTTTTCTATGTAGTGCATTTTTTGCCTCGCTCACTCTTTTTGTGTATATATAAGCTGATGTTAATGTGTTGCGCCGATGCAGTCCCGGGTTATCTTTTGCTGCGTAGACGCGATCTGTGTCATTGGCTCGGTGTGGGAGGTAAACAGCACCCCCCCCTCTTCTCAGGGTAGCAGGTGCTGCTCGCTGGAGGTAACAAATTGGTTCCCTCTGTTCCCAGTTCCAGCCGAGCACCGTACTCGGCCCCCTTTCTTTGGTTCCTCACATGATGTTGATGCAGCACTGAGTCCTAGGCCTCAGCTAAGATGGTGCCCCTGGAGCAACCGACTTTTTGGCCTCCGCCCGTGGGTTGGAGCATTTGGGATGCCATGGTTCACATGGTTCTGGCCGCTGAAGGCGGCGGTAAATGGGTCATGAGATCGTGATGAACAGGGAGAGAGACCCGCACCCCTGCTCGGGGACAGCAGACGCGGGGAAGCAGAGCCAATGAGGGCTCAGGAGAGAGGTGTCTGGATCCCAGAGGTGTAGGAGAAGAGAGACAAGGGACTCGTGCTGGGGAGGCCGTAGAGGAAGGAGGCTTGACTCCAGGGGACATACGCCGGAGGGAAGACTGGGAGGACACGCCAGCGCTGGCACAGCAGCCATGTGAGTACAAGAAACGATGAGCCGTTTCTTCAAAATTCAAAATTTATTTCCTCTCTCCCACCGAGCCAAAGGACATGTATTGTTTAAACTGTTAACATCAGGAAAACCGGGGCAGGGGAGGACATTATGTGAGTGTATGCCGCGGCAGGCATCTGTGAGCCGGCAAGATTAGTTAGGAATGTGCCAAATTATGGAGTTGCTTGAGAACGAAGGGACAGTGTCGCCAAAATAACGATAACTCGATTCCAATTTGCCCCTTTGCTGGTGTACTAAAATGATTCCGCTAACATGTGTGACTTGCTCGAGAAACGTGTACAAATATAGGGTATAGAGAATTTTCCAGATTGTCTACTGATTCGCGGATGCCGCTGAAAGTCTGGGACAAAGGACGAATGAAATATAACGAGCTGAGCGGAATAGGGTCTAACCGAGGGTAATTTGTTGTATATAAATTTACAGAATGCCTGGACAGAGTTAATGGTTCTTCCACAGAATAGCAGTTAACTACTTGCCATCTGTTCTAGTAAATCTGTCGGAATTTAAAAAGGTTCTTGGCTGGGGACGGAATTTTCTACGCCATGTTTTTTTGTGGCCGGCATATTCGTATGTAAAGTAAATTTAGCCGACATGTACACAGAGGAATCCTCCGATGCTTTGGTTAGCTGAACATCACACTACATATTGGGTACTTTCGTTTCTCCTTATGAATGTTTTTTTGCATGGGCGCCAAAACGCAGACTAATCATGCAATTCAGACTACGTTTGCGGCTGGAGATTGGCTGCGACATTTGTGTCTGTCGAAATCCACTCAACTTAAGTTTTATCGGGCGACTTTTAGAGTAATCATCATTATGTACTTATCGAACGTCAGTGTATTCCCATAATTCTTGTTTGGGAACAGGGTCTCGTGGAATTATCACATTGTTTAAATTAGTATTTGCAAACCGTACCTGGATATTTCATGCTAGAGTTAAATCGGAAGTTCAGACAAAAAGGGGCAATATAAATTAGCATCGAATCAGTATGAGTTATACGGATTTGAGCAGGTGACAAGATGGCGCCTGTTACTAGAACCAGCTCTACGCGGCAACGCTGGATAGTGCTTCCGTTCTTATTGTACCAATTTCTGTTTTTGACGTTGTGGGGTTCGGACGTTATAGTATAAATAGAAAGGAGATTAAAGGAAACATGTTCGTACACGCTTCTAACCTTTCTTAGGCCGAGGGTGTAATTTATTCCTGATTGTACTATGGCTATAAGTGGCAAATTTTGCGAACCAACTATTTTCGTACGAATACGTTTCCCCTCTTGATGGATTTTTAGAGATGAACTTCAAGTTTAGCCGGAATTCTGAAAGGTTTATTAGTTTCTTCTCCATACCGGTGCACCGCAAAAACCGGAAAACCCAGTATGAAGCAGGGACGGCTCTGCGCTCCACACGTCCGCCAGTCGTTCAGGCGCGAGAAAAGCGGGTCACCATCGTTTCTGTTGTAGATCGCCGCCGCTCTAAATGGCTGTTTGCGCATATTTGTGCGTCTCCCCCCCTTTCACGCGGGCACGGTCGTCGCAGAAGGGGATCGGCCGAACTCGGTCGCCACTGTTGTGACGCTCCCCGATGGGTTCAGGCTGGGATGAGCGGGGCAGTGACGACAATAACTGGGGGATGAAACGCAGACATTGTTCCTATATCTGAAGAGTAAGGATGAGTCATTTACCGGCATAGTTTAAAAGGGTTTCATAATCGTAAGGAATTTTGTCCTAAAAATGCTAGGGCGCTATGAAGATTATTGGGTATTATGAAGATGTTGTTGAGAAATCGTTTCTGGCCTATTTTGGTCTCACTCACAGCCTCCTGGGTTAAATGTCCGCACGATTTTTAGTTTGAAAGTGAGCGCACAGGTCGGACCACCCTTCACATCCTGAAGGAGTCCTTCGAAATCACCCCATTTCGGCAATAAAACAAATTCTATGTTTTTGATTCAGAACCCGGAACATGCAATAAAAATTACAACTTGGGGAAGGGAATAAAGCCCCGCTTTTAGATCCGGCCGACTGACCGCGTCCTGGCGCCGGCCGCGTGACTGTCTCGCGCCTGCCAGAAACAGTCGCCCGGCGCTCCGGGAGGGGTGTTTGTGCCCTCGGGCGCCGTGCCCGCCATCCGCCCAGGCGGCTGGACAGAGCGGGTTCGCAGGGTGGCCTGTTTTGATCGAGTACACTGTCGGAGGAATGGAGACCGCCGCAGGGTACGCGATTGGGGTAATTAGGCCTCGAATCGAGAGCGCAAGTTATCAACTTTAGAATCACATATTTTTCGGGTATGATTTCGACCTTAACCCTCGCCCCACCGGGGGGCCATCGATGGCCCCCCCTAAGGTTTTCCCGGGATAGCAGAAAAACGACGAGGCGCAGCACCGCGGTTGAGGGCTCTACCTCTCACTGCATCATTTTCCCATCATCCCTGAAATTTTTACCCCGGGTCACCCAAGGTCAGGTCACCAGACGAGGTCAACCAAGGTCACCTCACTTCACTTTAGAGCTCTGTAAGAGCTACATTTCAAAGTCGATCGATTTGAAACTTCCTACACTTCATGACCCCTCTAGGGTCTACAAGGTGTATATCCGGGATTTTTTGATTTCGTGCCTTGAGGTCAGGTCACGAGGCGACCTCTCCCATTGGAAAAGCATGGGGAAAAGCTATTTCATGATATAAAAGCCACAAAAATGATTGCAAATACTCAGACTGCTCAGAACAACGTTTTTGGACACCCTTTCACGGATCCCAGGGGTCATATTTGCCCTTTGACTTTTCCAAGGTCATCCAAGGTCACCAGAGGTCAAAAACAGTATTGTGACAATAACTTTTGACCTAATTGAGCTAGAGCGGTGAAACAAACACCATCGTGTTTGTCTTGTCACTGGCTTTCATTTGATATACGGCAAGGTCACTTTTTGACCTTTCGTGACCTCAGGTCATATTAGGTCACGAGGTGACCTCTGGCGGTCAAACCACTGGCGGGAGGTCTTTACGTTCCACATAGCGGAAAAAGTACTGGCAATTTGCTATCAAATGTACTTTACCAGGTCTCAATAGCTCTAATGGCATAAGAGTTACGCCCAGTTTGCTTAATCATTGCATATTTGAGTGAAAATAGCCGATCTTGACCTAATTTGACCTCTGGAGGTCAAACCATTGACCTGAGCACTAAAACATGCGAAGTAATTTCTTACTGAATTCACGCGAGCTTTCTATTGCACTTTGCAGATTTGCGCTAACGCCCATATTTTCGGAGTTAGAGGGGGGCCATCGATGGCCCCCGGTGGGGCGAAGGTGGCGCCGGACCCCCGGTGGGGCGCGGGTTAACGGATGTATTAGTGCCCGTGCGGTCACGCCACCAGTCCGTCGCGTGGGTCATCAGCAATTAGCGGAGTGCTCAGTCAGTCCACTTCGGGGGAGGATTCAACAAAGATGACAGCTATGTCCAGGGTTAGGAATTTCGCGCTTATCCGGCATTTTCATTCATACAATATCGTACAATGCCTGAACCACAGATTGGCTCCCTGGATAATGGGAAGGGATAGGTATATGCGTATAGGAATACCATCCAGAGAAAGTCGAATTCAAATTTGCAACACAAAAAAACATGCGAACGGGGAGTCTGGCTGTCTAGGTCCAAACTTTGCCCGCCACTGTTTTTTTTTTTGCTTGAATAAGTTTTGAGGGAAACATTATTTTCGGTGACTGTATTTAAGGTAACGTTACAAGAAAATCAACCAGACATCTTCCACAGCCTGTAGTAACATTCGGTGATCACATCTGACGGGCTGGGTTCGGAAACCTGATCGTTGTTTAGACGGTGATTTCTGTACGATGCAATTATCTCAATACACTGATGAGGGTAAGTTCGAGCGAAACGTCAGCTGTTAATTCGAAATTTTAACTTAACGGAAATTATCTGTGTGTCCCACCCGAATGCTACTAAATTACCGAACTGTTAGATGGATGCATAATCACTGGCGCGCACTGCAGTGGAAAATGTACGCGTAAACTTGACACCATCTTTTGAAGGGATCGGATAAGATTTTAATGACATGTCTAGGCCTGGGCACATTAGACGTGAGGCCACTTAGATAGGACTTTAGTGAAGGCTATCGCGAGCAGATAACGATGCTAGGACTAAGTGAGAGGTATCAGCATTGAAGTTGCATAGCATGGACCAGGGCCGGGGTGGAAAGGATTTTTCTAAAATAATTAACGGCGTATCCAATCACCTAATGATGTGAGCATGGCACCCAAATCTCCACGTCTAAGGTGACTTTTCGGCGGTCTCACCACGTCTCGAAAAAGGAGAGGTGGGGCTCTTCCGCCTCTGATCCAAATCCGAGCGCCAAAAAGGGGAATACATATAATGGAGAGGCCGAACTTTCAACGCTTTCTGGCCTCGACAAGGTTACGAAATTCTGCGGAGGGCGAAGCTCCCGGAAAGGTAGCTGTTTTTTCAGAGTGTCCCACGAGGAGCATCCCCCACCGAAGGGTACGGGAGGGAAAAATTTACTAGCAACATTGTTGTGGGGCTGGCCATTAGGATGGGGAATGGATGAATGGTGATTAAAGGAGTGTCCGTGTTTGTTCGAATGGAGACACGGATGTGCTAGTTTAAGGCCGGTGGGCACCTTGGCCAGAGGTGCGTGGTGCTCTGTGGTAACTCATTTCAAAAAGGGGGATAAACCCAGTGAACCCATGAAATACGACCCCGAAACGTCATCGAAGGGGCCATGCCATATTAGAGGTGGGTGGAGAGTCAAACAAAAACTAGTTAGAGCCCCTGAACAGACTGGCCGTCCCACTCTGTTCAGACATCAATTAAGGTCCAGGAGGTGACGACCGGACCGGGCGAAAAGCGCACCGTGCGCGATGAAGAAGAGCTTAGAAGATTCCAGGAGCAGTGACGACTCTCGCTGATGGGCTGAAGACGGGCGACGGCACCTTCAGTCGGCGTCAAGCACATCGGACGGGGAGGCCCCTACGGCGCTGCCGAGCCGGGGAGCCTCTCGATGTGACGACTGCCACAAAGAAGACGAAGAAGATAAGTCCGGAGGTCGGTGGGATGGTGTTCCCCACCGGACCGGTATGGGCTCCGGCCCGTACTGGCGTAGCCGTCAGGCTATTCCGGTGAAGATGAAGATAAGTCCGGAGGCCGGTGGGATGGTGTTCCCCACCGGACCGGTATGGGCTCCGGCCCGTACTGGCGTAGCCGTCAGGCTATTCCGGTGAAGATGAAGATAAGTCCGGAGGCCGGTGGGATGATGTTCCCCACCGGACCGGTACGGGCTCCGGCCCGTACTGGCGTAGCCGTCAGGCTATTCCGGTGAAGATGAAGATAAGTCCGGAGGCCGGTGGGATGATGTTCCCCACCGGACCGGTATGGGCTCCGGCCCGTACTGGCGTAGCCGTCAGGCTATTCCGGTGAAGACGAAGATAAGTCCGGAGGCCGATGGGATGGCGTTCCCCATCGGACCGGTACGGGTGACAGCTCGTACTGGCGTAGCCGTCAGGCTATTCCGGTGAAGATGAATGAGGTGGAGGCCGGGGGAGTGACGACTACTCCCGGACCGGTATGGGTGGCGACCCATATTGGCGCAGTCGACCGAGGCTGTTCCCTCAATAAAGACGAGTCGTAATGACGATTACACTCGATTGTTACGCATTTTATATTTTATAAGGGGGAACACGGTCAGTCGCATCGACGGAGATCGGCCGTGCAGCGGTAGGGCTCGACCGCAAATCCTATTTCCCTTTGGGTATCACGTCGACGGTAGGGCGGCCCTGGGTCCCATCGCTATGCATACTATATCGATATATATATATATAACGATGATGAGAAAATCCGAGAGAAGTATAACGATAATTAGACGGCTATGGCTATGCAGCTAATCTTGGGGCGCATATTAGTGGAGGGGATATTTTAATGTCGGGGACTTCTGATTACCATCAATCGGGCCCTTATGACTGGGAAAAGCTAACGGAGGCGGAGAGTTTCCTACGTGCGATTGTTGAGGCGTGCCCCGTAAGGCTTAGGGAATGGGAACTTGCGTTTATTATTGTTTCGGACAGGGAGGAAGCTCGTATTGTTCATAAATTAAGGAGACATAGTCGGTCCCCGACACCGCTCCTATGCGGGTTAGTTGGGAAGGAGCGCTCCGGGGCCGGCGGCACTAAGATGTTAATTTACGCAGATATTTATTTGGCCTAACGCAAATATTCTAAAAATCATCAAAAAGAAGGGGGAGGGGGGTATACGCATGTTGGCTCATACATTGGGAGCTTATTTGGCTATGTGCATGAAATGGCTCATTGTTTGTTGTACCTGCGTGTCTTATGTGTCTCGCTAACGGTCTGGAGGCGCCCCAGCTCCTGACCGCATCGCCTGTCTCCCTAAATATTCCGTAACGGGTGGTGGAGGGAACGGCTACGCACCAACAACACCGGTGCCCGGCCCCCAAGAAGCGAAAAACCCCGTTTCCCGAGAAACCCCCGTTACATGAACTCCTCCACCTATCCAAGATTAGGGGAGAGTAAAAGTTGGGCTGTGGTTGACGCAGTCGGTCAGCGGGCGCACTCAGCTCGGCCCGTGACATTGTTTATGTACAGAGTGTCGAGGGTTCGAGCCCACCCAGAGGCAGGATTTGGTTCCCTGCCCAAGTTCAAGCCTAGCTTACTTTCTCGCCTCCTCCGACGTGATATAACGTCAGCTGTTTCTTTTAAAATAATAGAACGAAATTTAATGTGTTTGGAAAAACAGTCACTGTAATCCCCCTAGCCCCTTACTTCGTTATAGTTCAAGGGAAATTTTTGGTCTCGTTTTGATTGCCAATTTCGCATCGAGTATTTAACGTTTCAGCAATACGGTATTTAGGAGAACATGAAGATTGTGCCTTTTGACCATTGTGTAGAATTGCCTAAGAGTAGCGAAAATGCGACCCAAATCGTGTTCCGTATGTAACAACATACCATTCACGTTGCTCGAACAATGCTTTGGGAGGCATGGGAACGCAATAGCGGAGAGGCGAAGATAACTGTGATTGACCTTTTTACAGCATAAAGTGCGGAGTTCTGAGCGCTCCAGAACTTCCGTCAAGCCCTGGTGCTCCTGCTTCTAAGGTTCCCGAGTAAATGTGCCCTTTTGGAACGGTAAATAAAATCTTCAAACGCTAGGAAATATTTATGTGGCAGACTAATCAAGTGCCCTCCAGAAGTATCACGGCAGTCTTAGTAGTCAATTGAGACAATCATCTCTCGCATGATGATGCTCAGAACTGAAAATTTGCAAGCCAATTCAATTTCTGGGACGATTGAGAAGCGTAAGAATATGGCATTCATTTTGGCCACAGGTTCTAAAGTAGTTCTGGATGGTTAAAAGTTGCCCTGTCTGGCTGATGGTGGGACTCTATTGCCAGCGAGGTAACTGAGGCCATCTCCAGCTGTGCAGCTGTCTCGTCCCCCTCATGGGTTCATGACTGTCTCCAGGGTGCGCCGGCTGACTGCCAGGTGCACACCTTAACAAGGCTGGACAGGGGTCAGGTTTTCGCTGATGACTCAATTGCATTCATATTCACGCGCAGTGGAGAGAATTCTGGCGTCAACGTGCAGTGGAGGGGGTCCCAAAGTGCTCCCCCCGGAGATCTAAAAAGCAAAGAGGGCTAGAGAAATGCCCGTTTGGGGGTGTGTGGGGACGATTATAATTTGAATTATAGTTGAGTTTTATTGACTTATGTAAATATCTTCAAGGTCGAACGAGGACGTAAAAGTCAAATCTGGGCCGTGCTGAGAATATATTGGGAAATACCGTGATCATGCGGAAAAGCCGGTAGTACACCAATATCGAACAAGCGTAATAATGGGAAGGTCCCACACAATGTTCTCTGAAATTTTGAGGTCGAGGTCATTCAAGGTCAGTGATGTATTAGGTAAAAATATGACACATTCCAAATAATGTACGGTATAACTGGCACTATAAATAAAAGACCTTTGGCCTTGACCTGTGACCTTGACCTTGACATTCGTTATCCGTGACTATGAAGTCACACCATAACATGTTTCATACTGAATAATGTCATCTGACCGAAATATGAGGGCTAAAGACCCGTGACCTTCGACATTGGCCTTGACCTTTAAGTGGGTTTTTTTCATTCGCCACGGCTTCCGCCGGGGGTATATTTGTCCGCACACATGTATGGTTCAAAAACACCGAAATTGCACTTCTGTAAGTTCACATGACATGACCATTTGCACCTTACATTCATTTCAGCTCAGGGATATTGCGGATGTTTTGTATTTGAAATGCTTAGTGTGTGTGTGTGTGTGGGTGTGGATGTGGATGTGGATGTGGATGTGGGTGTGTGTGTGGGTGGGTGTGGGTGTGGGTGGGTGTGGATGTAGATGTGGGTGTGTGCGTGGACGTGGGTGTGTGTGCGTGTGGGGGGTGTGCGGGTATGTGAGTTTTCATATGTTCATTTGTGTTTATCTAGCGGTGTGTGTGTGCGCTCACTGACCAGTAATGTGATGTACCTGATCTGAAGAGCAGCAGTACAAGAGTGTTTGTATGTTTAATTTACTTTCCAATATATGTTCCGTGTTTTTATGACTGATCTGATTGAGTTATTTCTATTGGAGCAGTCGACTCCTAATTCCCCCCACTTTTCATTAAACTCGACAACCTTGTTGTTTTTTCTTGCGACAATACTTTCTTTTTCTACTTCTAACCGTAAAGTATTAGTAAAGTATTCTATATTTGGTTGTTGCTTTCTTAGCCGTGCTTTGAATAGAACTAGTTTTACGATAGTTGCTAGCATAATTTCCATTTTTGTGCAGTTCTCGAAAGAGGGGAGGAACCAATTTGATTTGTGAAACTGTGATGTAACATTAAATCTTAAATTGAGCTCAGATTTTACTTCTCGAATGAAAGTTTGAGTTTTGAGGCAGGTCCAAAAAAGATGATCAACTGTTTCAACTGATCTTTTACAGAAAGAGCATAACGCTGTTTGTGATTTCCCTATTATGTTAAGATATCTGTTAGTCGCAATTATATTTGCTATTATTTTAAAGTGAAATGATTGTAGGTATGTATTTTTCGTTGTTGAGCATATAGTATACATGCTTCCTATATAAGGTGTTTCGATTCCATTTTGGCTCCATTTGTTCACCCATGCTTGTTGTGAGTTTTCATATTTTGCTCTTAGCCGGTTTATAAATTCTTGGTAGGCAAGTCTGCCGGTATTTACATTTTTACTGATTAGTGCTAGTTGGTAAGGCAATACCGGTCGATCAAACTTAAATCTAGTTGTGCAAAGTTGTATGTTTGGTAATCCTCTGATCAGTGAATCATAGCAAAGAAAAGTAATGGGAATGTTGTAGATTCGTCGTAAATCAGCATGTGAATAAAAAAGTCCCGTATCTCTGTTAATGAGATCACCAATGAATCTGAGGCCTTTTTTGTCCCATCTCCGTATTATCGATGTTTTAAACTTACTAAAATTGGAGTACCATAGCGTGCTTGTAAGTATGTCTTCGTCTGCAGGCTTATGTAGCAGAATAAACTCGGTCCACGCATTGAATACATCTATCCAGAAAGGGTTATGTTGAGTTTTGACAATTTCTTTTAGTTTCTTAGAACCATAGGTAAGAAATGTTTCAATTGGTGGTAAGGTGTGCTTAACTAAAATTGTCCATGACTGTTTTGAGGTGTACAAACGTTTAACCCATCCAATCTTTAGGCTTTTCATAAATGAAGTAATGTCTGGAACATCTAGGCCATCATGCATTGTTTTTTGCACTAATTTGGAGCGTTTCACCGGATCACATCTGTAATTCCAAAGAAAATCGTAAGTAATTTTTTCAAGTTGTTTTATTGTCGCTTGGGGTAGCGTTGGCAATGAAATAAAGACATGAACCATTTTTTGTCAATAATATAGATTTAATAACGGTGATTTTTCCTACGAGTGTCAACTTTCGTCTATTCCATTGCTTGATTTCTTGTTGGAGGGAGTCGATTTTGTCTTTCAAATTGTTTTCAGTTATCAAGGTATTTGTCTTATTAAACTTGATACCTAAGATTTTTAGCTCATCTACCGATGTTATACCTGACGCATTATTGCTTAGGGTTTCACTAACTGGCCCGATTGGTAAATATTTAGTTTTCTTTATGTTCAGCTTCAGGTTGGAAAAGCATGAAAACCTTTTCAACTCTTCAACAGCAGCACCTAATGCATTTTCGTCTACCTTTGAGAATATTATCATATCATCAGCATATTGAGAGAGCCGCACTTCCATGTCTGTTCCAAGACGGATACCACTGCATCGAGTTGATTTTTTTAATTGGGAGGCAAGTGGTTCGACTGCTAAGTTGAATAAGTATCCACTGGCTGGGTCGCCCTGCCTGATCCCTTGGTTTAAATAAAATTTTTTCTCCTAAGTAGCCAGCCAGTAAAATTCGAGAGAAATTGTTCGAATTAAGGTATAATAAGTCAATAATTGATCTAAATCGAGGCCCAAAATTAAAGGACACTAACGCTTGTTTTAAAAAACTCCAGGCAACAGACTCAAATGCAGCTTCAAAGTCGGCTGCAAGAATAAGTCCGGTTTTCTCTTCTTTTTTAAGATAGTCGATTACATCATAGACTAGTCTTGTGTTTTCTCCGATATATCTGCCCTTTATATAGGCTGATTGAGTGGAAGAGACAAGTGTATCCATTACGCTTTTCAATCTGTTAGCAACAGCAGCGGAAATAATTTTAAAGTCCGTATTTAATAACGATATCGGCCTCCATCCCTTAACAGATTCTTCGTCCTGGCCTGACTTCGGAATTAATGTAATGATTCCTTCACGAAAAGAATGACATGTATTTCCTAGCGCAATGTTATTATTTAAAACCCTCAAAAGAAATGAACCTATGTATATCCAGAATTGTCTGAAGAAAGGGGCAGTAAACCCAGGGGTGTAATTTTCTATCTCTTTGGGGGTGCCCGAGCACCCCAATCCTAATTCGAGCACCCCCAATACATGTGCCGCCCCTGGCTTATCACTGCTACCCTGAAGAGTGTCACCCTATCTCATCACTGCCACCCTGATCCGTACCGCCCCTGTAAGTTTTTCCCGTTCCGGGGTTCATTACTTCAACTCTGGTTTGTTCCACCTCTAGCTAATCATTGCCACCTGACTTATCCTTCCCCCTGATTTATGACGCCGCATCATTGCCACCCCAGTCTGATTAATGTCGCCAAAAATTTATCACTGCAGCCCCCCTCCGGATGAGTACTGCCGCCTTTTGTTTCATCACTGATCAGCTGGCTGATCACTGACACCCCTGGTTTATCACTGCCGCCTTAATTTATGCCGCCCCTGGTGAAAAACCGGTTTATTTCAACATCCATATACTTACCCCTCCTGGTTAGTCACTGTTTCCCACCGAATTATCATTGCCGCCCCTCCGGCTGATCACTGCCACCCCTCGTTTACCACTGCCGCCCCTGGCTGATCACTGCCGCCCCCTGGCTGATCCTTGCCGCCCCCTGACTGATAACTGCCGCCCCTTGACTGCTAACTGCCGCCCCTGGCGGATGAATGCCGCCACTGGTGGATAACTGCCGCCCCCTGGCAGATCAATGCCGCCCCCTGGCAGATCACTGCCGCCCACTGACTGATAACTGCCGCCCCCTGACTCATCACTACCGCACCCTGGCTGATCACTGGCGCCCCCTGACCCATAACTGCCACCCCTTGGATGATCACTGCCGCCCCTGGCTGATCACTGCCGCCCCCTGACTGATCACTGCCGCCCCTGGCTGATCATTGCCGCCCCCTGGGCCGATCATTGCCGCCCTCTGACTGAAAACTGCTGGCTCTTGGCTGATAACTGCCGCCTCTTGACTGATAACTGCCGCCCCTTTGATGCTAACTGCCGCCCCTGGCTGACTCCTGCCGCCCCCTGGCTGATTATTTCCACCCATTGGCTACTAACTACCGCCCCTGGCTGACCACTACCGCCCCTGGCTGATCATTGCCGCCCCTGACTGAAAACTGCCGGCTCTTGGCTGATAACTGCCGTCCCTGGCGGATCGCTGCCGCCCCTTGACTGATACCTGCCGCCCCCTGGCTGTTAACTGCCGCCCCTGGCTGATAACTGCCGCCCCCTGGGTGATCATTGCCGTCCCTGACTGAATTTGCCGGCCATTGGATGATAACTGCCGCCGCTGACTGATCACTGCCGCCCCCGGCGGATTGATAAGTACCACCCCCTGGCTGATAACTGTTGCCCCTGGCTGATAGCTGCCTCCACTTGACTGATAAATTCCGCCCCTTGGCTGCTAACTGCCGCCCCTGGCTGATAACTGCCGCACCTTGATTGATAATTGCCACCCCGGCTAATCACTGCCGCCCCCTGATTGATAACTGCGGCCTCCTGGCTGATAACTGCCGCGCTTGACTGATAACTGCCGCCCTTGGTTCATCACTACCGTCTCCCGGAGTAGTGAGCATCCTGGGGATATCTGGGCAGTGAGCATTCTGGGGAGCATCCTTCTGTGGATGTCACTAACATCATGTTATATCTGAGGAGCGTTAGTTTTAATATCGTATATTCATCCTATTAGTCTTTCACGTTTTACATAACGTCGAGTTTCATGTTACCTATAGTCTCTGACTTTAGTATATCGTGTGAAATTGTCTGTATCATTTACCTATTCAGTATTTGTATTTCATTTCATTTTTATATGTTTTATATAATCTTCTGATACATATTTCACAACCTGATCTAATTTACCACCTAACTTGTTAAAATTCGTGCGGAAGTGTCCTATTTGCGTATTTTATTTAGTGTTATGGGCGCCGTATGACCCTAGATGTCGGCTCGCTCTAAAACCTCAAATATGATGATGGACCGTCTCACGGCTGATCACTGCCACCCTTTGTTCATCACTGCCGCCCGAATTCATGCCGCCTCTGGCTCATTGATGCTGTCCTTGGCATATTTTGACCCAAATGCACGCCGCCCCACTTCATCGCTGCCGCCCCTGGTTCATCACTGCCGCCCCCTGGCTGATCACTGTCTCCCCTGGTTCATAACTTCCGCCCAGATTAATCATTGCTGCCTTGATTCACGTCGGCCTCGGCTGATCAATGCTCTCCCTGATTTTTATTAACCCATATATGAGCGGTCTCTGGTTAGACACTTCCTCCCTCGGGTCTTGATCACTGCCACCCCTGGTTTATCTCTGCCGAGGAGACTAGTCCGGCCATGGCCCCCAAAACCGGTCAAACTTAGGCCATGATGTAGGCACAGTTTTGTCAGGAGGAATCTTTAACCCCTTCCAGAAGCAAACAGTAGCCCACAATCGTCTAATCGTTATCTGTTTGTCTATTGGAGGAATTCTCCGCGCCGAGTAAATGGTAGAATGCTGCTGCCGTGCTATTACTCTTTTAGTGTCAGCCAGCGGGGAAATTTATCTCTTTGGGGCGTGCGAGCACCCCTAACCACAATGAGAGCACCCCCAATACATGTCTCGCCCCCCGACTCAGCATTTCTGTCCTGATTCATGCCGCCTCCGTCTTACCACTGTGATCATGCCGCCCCCGGTTCATCACTACCACCCTGGTTTATGCTGCCATGGTTCATCACTGACGCCTCCTACCTATCACTGCCACCTTGATTCTTGCCAGCCCTGACTTATCACTGCAGCTCTGATTCAAACAGCACCCCGCTCACCACTGCTGCCAGTGACTCACCAGTGCTATCCCCAGCTTATCACTGCCACCCTGTTTTATGCTACCCCCAGCTTATCGCTACCGCCTCGGCTAATGAATGCCGCCCCTGACTTATCACTTCCGCTCTAATTCGTGCCGCCCTGGGCTCATGACTGCCGCCCCCAGCTCGGGGACGGCTGATTCCATTTTCGGACGGTTGTACAATATTTTCGGGAGGGGTGCCTTCCTTCTCAAGTGCCTTCCATCCCCAGGGGGCACCTTTGGCTCCCCTAGGGGCGCCCACTCAGGGCAGGAGGGGGGGCACCGGCATCATTTCCCTGCGTTGAGTCGATAAATTGGGTCTATTTGCTCTCCATGGGATGGCTTTGACGAAAGGGGGCACCATTCATATTTGAAACTGTTTTTATTTCGCACAGAGGGCCCTACCTCTTCAGGTAGGCGGTGTTTAGGTCTGATGTTTTCTTGGCCGGCCGGGGGCGCCGCCCAAATCTGGGGGCGTTTCCCCGGACGAAGCCAAAACCGGGTGTGCAAAAAAATAATTTTACACACCCTCATTTTTTCAGGATGTGCAATTGCACACCCTGCCCCTCCCCTCGCCCGGAGTCCGCCGTCCCTGTCCCAGCTTATATCTTCCGCCCTGATCTGTGCCACCTGTAGTTTATAACTACTACCTACGTCTCACCATTCCCGTCCTCGGCTTATGCCCTTTGCCTTGATGCATGCCACCCCCGGCTAATCAATGCTACCCCCTCCCCAACTTATCACTTCCACCCTGATTTGTGCCGCCCCTAGTTCATAGCTCCCGCCACCCCCCCCGAGTCTTCACTGGCGCCCTCTCCTTATCACTTCCACTCTGGTTCGCGCCGCTCCTAGTTCATAGCTATTGGCCCTAGCTCATCACTGCCGCCCTCGACTTATGACTTTGCCCTGTTTCTCGCCACCCCGGCCAATCACTATCGCCCCCAGCTTACCACTTCCATCCTAATTTGCGCCGTTCTTAGTCCATAACTGCCGCACTGGGCTCATCACTACAGCACTTATGCTTGCCTCCCCTGTGCGTTAGGGTAAAATAAAAGGCGTTAGTGCAAAAATAAAGGGCATGCACGGGTAGAGAGGAGTTGCCCTATTTCTTAATAATGTAACATTCCCTTTCAAGGGTTTCCCTTTTTAACACGTGCATTGACGGGGGTCTGGGCCACCTTCGTTTTGACGGGGGCGCCCCCTAAGATCTCGAGAACCACGCTAGGTAGCGAAAAACGGTAAAAAACGTTGGGTAGCCCATCCACTTCTCCATCGAAAATATTTGAACCATTTTTTGTCAGGTAACATTTAAGGTCACGAGAGGCAAAACATCCCGTCATAGGGATAACATGTAAATGAAGGTTTTCGGCCATTACATCTAAACAAGTAAAGATAGAGCAAAACGACTAGAACTTTATGAATCCTTGCAGCAGGCCAAATAGAACGATATATAATTTGACCTTGCTAGGTCAAATCAAGGATTTCATCTGACCTGAGGTCAGGTCAAGGTCAAAATATATAAAATGCATATCATTAGAACTGCAAAGACAAGGCGAGTCTAATGCAGCTAAAATAAACGCTCTATCACCACCTGTTACTGAGTTATTCAGTCAAAACCATTTTCCCATGTATTTTCATGGAGAGGTCATGGCTTGTACCTGACCTTAGGTCCTCGATATAAAAAATATTGGACCATATCTTAGAGAACTCGGTGGGCCCATTATGTGATATGAGTTTCAATAGGATAAGTTCACCCTGTTCTGACTTATGCTATCTTAAACTTTTTTTTGATGTCAGGTCACTGGACCTGTACTGGTGATCTGATCTGAGATGATGTAACGGGTTACATTTTTTCTTTTTCGTCCGGCTGTTCTGGGGAGGGTTGGAAACCTAATTAAAAATCATATATCGCCCCTAGACCAATTCCCTATCATATCTATCCTTTTGGAACACTCAGACCCGTCAGTGCGCACCGCCAGGCTGAGCCAGCCAGAAACGGGCCACGTGCGCTGTGGCCTAATGTGAGCCAGACCTCCAGACACTGGTCACGCGCTTGGCCATCCCGTGACTGCGAATCACATGAACGGAAGGCAGGAGGGGGTACCATCGAGAGAAGCAGGACAGTCGCGCTGGAAGTGGCGGAAAGGCAGGAAGTGAGGCAAATCAGGAAGAGGATGAAATTCAGAACACAAGGAGCAAGCGGAAAGGAAGAGACAATCGGGTGAAGAGGACTAGAAATGGCGGAAGCGGTTGGAGATAAAGATAGCAGAGCCAGAAGAAATCGAAACAAACCGAAACAAAACGACGGCAGAAAACCTCGGCCTGCGGCCTCGGCAGGTGCCGCTCTGGCGCAGGAGAAGCCGGTGACAATGTACGTTAGCCAAACAGTTCGATTGACAGGCGAGTTTTTTTCAGCAGTTTGATACTTATAACAACGCAATGTTGGAGTTTTAGGTTTTGTGTTCTCATTATGGCTCCATTCAATCCCCGGTCTAGGCCCATGTTTTCCTAAATTAGCATGTCTCTGCATACTGCACCACGCTTGCCCTCTGTTCATATCATCAAAGAAATAAACACACGCATAATGTTTGTTTTGTCAAGCAAAGACTGGGCATGACGAGAAGAAAGAAGATACAATATAAAATATGATGGGTTTTCCGACGGTATTTCACCTATACCTGCAGATTTTCACCCAATTCAGCCTATTTGTTACCGAGATATGCCCCAGCCCGAGACCTCAACCCCACCACCGAACTGATGTCCTGGATCCGCCCATGCTCGAGCTCCTTACCCCACCCACTTACATATGTCCTTGATCTGCCTATGCTCGAACTCCGTAGCCCCACCTCTATACTGCCCTGGATCCGCCTATCCTTGAACTCCTTAGCCCCTACCCCTACTGATGTCCTGGATCCGCCTATGCTTGAGCTCCCGAGCCCCACCCACGTACTGATGTCCTGAAGCCGCTTATGCTCGAGCTCCTTAGCCCCACCCCCGTACTGATCTCCTGGATCCGCCTATGCTGGATCTCCTTAGCCCAATCCCCGTACCGATATGCTGGATCCGCCTATGCTCAAACTCCTTAGCCTCTACCCCCGTACTGATATCCTGGCTCCGCTTATGCTCGAGCTCCTTAGCCCCACACCCGTACTGATGTCCTGGATCCGCCTATGCTCGAACTCTTTAGCCCCTACCCCTGTGCTGATGTCCTGGATCCGCTTATGCTTGAGCTCCTTAGCCCCACCTCTGTACTGATGTACTTTATCCGCCTATACTCGAACCCCTTAGCCCCACCCCCGTACTGATGCCCTGGATCCGCCTCTGCTCGAGCTCTTTAGCCCCCCCGTACAGATGTCCTGGATCCACCTATGCTCGATCTCCTTAGCCCCACCCCCGTACTGATGTCCTGGATCCGCCTTTTTCGAGCTCCGGAGCCACACCCCTGCACTGATTTCCTGGATCCGCCTATGCCCCAGCTCCTTAGCCCCACCCCCGTACTGAGGCCTGGATCCGCCTTCGCTGGAGCTCCTTAGCCCCACCCCCGTACTGATGTCCTGGATCCGCCTATGCTCGAAAATTTTAGCCCCACCTCCGTACTGATGTCCTGGATCCGCCTATGCTCGAACTCCTTAGCCCCTACCCCCTACTGATGTCCTGGATCCGCCTATGCTCGAGCTCCTTACCCCACCTTCTTACTGATGTCCTGGATCCGCCTATGCTCGAACTCCGTAGCCCCTACCCCCCCCCACTGATGTCATGGATCCACCTTTACTCGAGCTCCGGAGCCACACCCCTGCACTGATATCCTGGATCCGCCTATGCTCGAGCTCCTTAGCCCCACCCCCGAACTGATGTCCTGGATCTGCCTATGCTCGAACTCAGTAGCCCCACCTCCGTACTGCCCTGGATTCGCCTATACTCGAACTCTTTAGCCCCTACCACCCTACTAATGTCCTGGATCCGCCTATGCTGGAACGCCCGAGCCCCACCACCGTACTGATGTCCTAGATCCGCCTATGCTCGTGCTCCCGAGCCCCACCCCCGTACTGATCAGCTGAATCCGCTTATGCTCGAGCTTCTTAGCCCCACCCCCGTACTGATGTCCTGGATCCGCCTATGCTCGAAAATTTTAGCCCCACCCCCGTACTGATGTCCTGGATCCGCCTATGCTCGAACTCCTTAGCCCCTACCCCTACTGATGTCCTGGATCCACCTATGCTCGATCTCCTTAGCCCCACCCCCGTACTGATGTCCTGGATCCGCCTTTTTCGAGCTCCGGAGCCACACCCTGCACTGATTTCCTGGATCCGCCTATGCCCCAGCTCCTTAGCCCCACCCCCGTACTGAGGCCTGATCCGCCTTCGCTGGAGCTCCTTAGCCCCACCCCCGTACTGATGTCCTAGATCCGCCTCTGCTCGAGCTCCTTAGCCCCACACCCATACTGATGTCCTGGATCAGCCTATGCTCGAGCTCCTTATCTCCGCCAGCGTACAGATGTTCTAGATCCGCCTATGCTCGATCTCCTTAGCCCCATCCCCGTACTAATATCCTGGATCCGCCTATGCTCGAACTCCGTAGCCCCTACCCCCTACTGATGTCCTGGATCCGCCTATGCTGGAACTCCCGAGTCTCACCCCGTACTGATGTCCTGAATCTGCTAATGCTCAGCTGCTTAGCCCCATCCCCGTACTAATGTCCTGGATCCGCCTATGCTCTAACTCCCTAGCCCGACCCTTGTACCGATGTCCTGGATCCGCCTATGCTCTAACTCCCTAGCCCCACCCTCGTACTGATGTCCTGGGTCTGCCTATGCTCGAACTCTTTAGCCCGTACCCCCCTTGCTGATGTCCTGGATCCGCTTATGCTCGAGCTCCTTACCCCCACACCCGTAACGACCCCACCTCCGTGCCCCCCCGAAACGACATAGGCGGATCCAAGGGGGAAAGGGGACAGGTGCCCCCAATAGAATCTTAGTGCCCCCTGAAATTGTCCCGGAAACCCCTGGAAAGTTCGATGGCACCCCCTGAAATGTCGTTTTCCCCGAGATGCAGGTATCGGAGTCTACTGATAGGTTTTAGCGCCTACTTGATAGGTTTTCCGGCCACCAGGGAATTCTTGGTTGCACATAGCGCCCACCAGGAAATTTTCCCTTCCACCTCGCTCCCGATAGGCAATCCTGGATCCGCGTATGGGAAGCGACATTTCAAGGAGCGTCATCGACCTTGAGAGGCGTGTCTTTACAATTTCAGAGGGCGCCGATGGTCGATTGGGGGTTGGGGGAGGGGGGATGGGGGAGAAGGGTGAGGGAGGGCACCTAGCCTACTTATTCCCTGGATCCACCCATGGTCCAAAAACAGAAACATAATACTCTTATTGTAAACTCGGACTTTTACGGTACTCTAATTACTTGTGATGCATTATGGGTAGTAATGGGTACTTTTTTACCACACCATAAATAAACAGACACGGCCGCGCCGATCGCCGGCGTTGCCGCGGCGTGGACGCACGGGTGACGCGTGGTGATTTGCTACAACGTTGCGTGGAGAAACGGCATGTTTGTAAAGGTAACTTGGTGTTTCATTGATATCTATGCAGATGGAATGTCGACATATGTCTCTTACCTAGCTGCATGCAAAATTTCATTTCCCTCCAATGACTCTAACCACCCTAAACCCCGGTGTGAAGCAAAAATGAACTGATAAAATTACCACTTTGAAATGTACTTTACGGCTTAAAGCGCGGAAGCCGTAAGAGATAAGTGGGGGTATGAGTGAAAAAATGACGGCAACGAAGTTTTCTATCCAGCCGTGTTAAGTTCAATACCGTAGCTATCATGGTCTGGAAACCAGGGGGCTGAGAATAAAAATTTTAAAAACTTATATTTTATTTTTGCCTATAAAATAAAAAGTTTCTGTCTGAAAGTTTTTATCTCTAAATATATAATAAAGGAGGCTATTCTCTCTTATTATCTGAAATGGGAATTAATTTTTATCAATTAGATCGGAAGATATAAGCGTTTGAATGATATTTTGGGAAATGCAGACCTTCACGGAATGGGCCAAAAAGGACCCTTAAATTTCCGTTTTTGTTTTGTTTCTGTGTTTGTGCAGTCCTGCACAAACCGGCCGTTAAGTTGATATTTGACTCAGAACCTGACATGCTGTAGCTTCAGATATTTCGAGCCTGTAGTTTAGACCATGAGTTTTATGCCAAATTTAAGGTGCAAAGTTTAAAAGCTAATTTAGAGCCCTAAATTTAAAGCTTTTTCTTTCCAACTTTTTCTGTAAACTACAAATTTCCCTCATGTAAAAGGGTGCAAGTTTGAAGAGTCTAGATGAATTAGCAAAAAATAGATAAATAAAAGTTAAAAATCACATAATGCAAAATTCTGGGCAAAATTTTGAAAATTTTGAAAATTGACAACCGTGGTGCTTAGTCATTTGGAAGTGCCTTCTATCCACAAAAGTTTTAGGTCTCTGATACCAGCGCTCAGAACAGACAACAACAACAACAACCTCGGCCTGCGGGTGTCGCTCTGGCGCAGGAGAAGCCGGTGACAATGTACGTTAGCCAAACAGTTCGATTGACAGGCGAGTTTTTTCAGCAGGTTGATACTTATAACAACGCAATGTTGGAGTTTTAGGTTTTGTGTTCTCATTATGGTTCCATTCAATCCCCTGTCTAGGCCCATGTTTTCCTAAATTAGCATGTCCCTGCATACTGCACCACGCCTGCCCTCTGTTCATATCATCAAAGAAATAAACACACGCATAATGTTTGTTTTGTTAAGCAAAGACTGGGCATGACGAGAAGAAAGGAGATACGATATAAAATATGATGGGTTTTCCGACGGTATTTAACCTATACCTGCAGATTTTCACCCAATTCAGCCTATTTGTTACCGAATTATGCCCCAGCTCGAGACCTCAGCCCCACCACCGAACTGATGTCCTGGATCCGCCTATGCTCCAGCTCCTTAGCCCACCCCCTTACATATGTCCTGGATCTACCTATGCTCGAACTCCGTAGCCCCACCTCTATACTGCCCTGGACCCGCCTATGCTTGAACTCCTTAGCCACTACCCCTACTGATGTCCTGGATCCGCCTATGCTCGAGTTCCCGAGCCCAACCCACGTACTGATGTCCTGAATCCGCTTATGCTCGAGCTCTTTAGCCCCACCCCCGTACTGATGTCCTGGATCCGCTTATGTTTTAACTCTTTAGCCCCTACCTGTTTTAACTCTTTAGCCCCTTGATGTCCTGGATCCGCTTATGCTCGAGCTCCTTAGCCCCACCCCCCGTACTGATGTCTTTGATCCGCTTATACTCGAGCCTCTTACCCCAGCCCCGTACTGATGTCCTGGATCCGTCTCTGCTCGAGCTCCTTAGCCCGACACCCATACTGATGTCCTGGATCCGCCTATGCTCGAGCTCCTTAGCCTCACCTCCGTACAGATGTCCTGGATCCGCCTATGCTGGATCTCCTTAGCCCAATCCTCGTACCGATATGCTGGATCCGCCCATGCTCAAACTCCTTAGCCTCTACCCCCGTACTGATATCCTGGCTCCGCTTATGCTCGAGCTCCTTAGCCCCACCCTCGTACTGATATCCTGGATCCGCCTATGCTCGAACTCTTTAGCCCCTACCCCCGTGCTGATGTCCTGGATCCGCTTATGCTCGAGCTCCTTAGCCCCACCCCCGTACTGATGTCCTGGATCCGCCTATGCTCGAGCTCCTTAGCCCCACCCCCGTACTGATGTCCTGGATCCGCCTATGCTCGAGCTCCTTAGCCCCACCCCCGTACTGATGTCCTGGATCCGCCTATGCTCGAGCTCCTTAGCCCCACCCCCGTACTGATGTCCTGGATCCGCCTATGCTCGAGCTCCTTAGCCCCACCCCCGTACTGATGTCCTGGATCCGCCTCTGCTCGAGCTCCTTAGCCCCACCCCCGTACTGATGTCCTGGATCCGCCTTTGCTCGAGCTCCGTAGCCCCACCCCCGTACTGATGTCCTGGATCCGCCTATGCTCGAGCTCCTTAGCCCCACCCCCGTACTGATGTCCTGGATCCGCCTCTGCTCGAGCTCCTTAGCCCCACACCCATACTTATGTCCTGGATCCGCTTATGCTGGAGCTCCTTAGCCCCAACCCCTACTGATGTCCTGGATCCGCCTTTACTCGAGCTCCGGAGCCCCACCCCCGTACTGATGTCCTGGATCCGCCTATGCTCAAACTCACTAGCCCCACCCCGGTACTGATATCTTGGATCCGCCTATGCTCGAGCTCCTTAGCCCCACCCCCATACTAATGGCCTGGATCCGCCACTGCTTATTAAGTTTATTTAAGCAGGGAGTGCAAGGAGTCACGTGTCATGGTATCACCACAAAGAGGTTTATTCGGCTGGGAAAGAAATGGTGTGCAACGGTGGATCCTTTGGCCAGTGCTACCTATGGTTAGAGGATGCATTAACTAGTGGGTAGATAGATAGACAGATGATAAACTTTTATTGGACGGAAACAATATGACAGGTATAACAAATAGATTGACGCAAAAGCCCGAAGGCTTAAGTGGTGGGGCCTCTCTTATCTCTCTCATAAGACACATCACTTTTACCGGACCTATCACACACATACACAGTAAGATTTGGACACACATAAAGAAACAACAAAACACAACAAACCAAACAAGCAAACCAGTTCCTGACCACCATTTTGTTTTTTATTCGTCGCAAGTCGCAGCAGCGAGCGGGACCCTACCGCACGGCCGCCACCCGGCCGTCCGACTGATATGAATATCTAATAGACAACGCGCCCGCCGCACGAGTAGAGGCGCCGAAACGAGACAGACTACCCTGCCACCACCGGGCATTTGCGCTGGTCTATAGCATGCGTACATAGCTATGGTATCTGTCTCGCATAGCAGCTACCAGTGCGCCGCCCGCAGCCACGCTACGGCCGAACGGCGGGGTGAGGTTTCGAGCGGAAAACTTACTAGCATTGTGTATTACATTTAATTAAAGGTACACTGTTGTTGCTATGATATGCAACCTGTTGCGATGGCAAGATATGTCTTTCAACTAGCTTTTTGCCGAATTTCATCCACTTCCATCTATATTAACCATTCGAAATCCTGGTGTGAAGCAAAAATGAACCGATAAAATTACCACCTTGAAATGTATTTTACGGCTGATAGCGCGGAAGCCGTAAGAGATAAGTGGGGGGTATGAGTGAGAAAAATGACGGCAACGAAGTTTTCTATCCAGCCGTGTTAAGTTCAATACCGTAGCTATCACGGTCTGGAAACCAGGGGGCTGAGAATAAAAATTTTAAAAACTTATATTTTATTTTTGCCTCTAAAATAAAAAGTTTCAGTCTGAAAGTTTTTATCTCTAAATATATAATAAAGGAGGCTATTCTCTTTTATTATCTGAAATGGGAACTAATTTATCTTAATTAGATCGGAAGATATAAGGGTTTGACTGATATTTTGGGAAATGCAGACCTTCGCAGAATGGGCCAAAAAGGACCCTTAAATTTCCGTTTTTGTTTTGTTTCTGTGTTTGTGCAGTACTGCACAAACCGGCCTTTAAATTGGTATTTGACTCAGAACCTGAACTGCTGTAGCTTCAGATATTCCGAGCCTGTAGTTTAGACTATGAGTTTTATGCCAAATTTAGGGTGCAAAGTTTAAAAGCTAATTTGGAGCCTTAAATTTATAACTTTTTCTTTCAAACTTTTTGTGTGATCTACAAATTTCCCTGATGTAAAAGGGTGCAAGTTTGAAGACTGTAGATGAATTAGGAAAAAATAGAAAAATAAAAGTTAAAAATCACATAATGCAAAATTCTGGGCAAAATTTTGAAAATTTTGAAAATTGACAACCGTGGTGCTTATTCATTTGGAAGTGCCTTCTATCCACAAAAGTTTTAGGTCTCTGATACCAGCGCTCAGAACAGACAACAACAACAACAACAACCTCGGCCTGCGGCCTCGGCAGGTGCCGCTCCGGCGCAGGAGAAGCCGGTGACAATGTACGTTAGGCAAGCAGTTCGATTGACAGGCGAGTGTTTTCAGCAGATATGATACATATACTAACGCGATGTTGGGACTTGAGGTCTAATGTTCTCATTCTGACTACATTCAGTCCCATGTGTAAGTCCATGTTTTCCTAAACTAACATGTCTCTGCACACTGCGCCACGTTTGTCGTCTGTTCATGTCATCACATAAATAATCACACGTATAAAGTTTGGTTTGTTAAGTAAAGACTGGCTATGCCCAGAAGAAAGGAGATACAATATAAAATATTATGCGTTTGCCGACCATATTTCACCTACACCTGGAGATCTTCACACAATTCAGCCTATTTGTTGCCGAGTTAGCTTCGGTTATCCTAAGTCCCAGTCCGCATGCGCAGTAAAGTCTGCAGTGAATGAGAGCGAAGATACCGTTATAATTGACTGAAGCATGTTGGTATGTCGTTTGTTTGTCTCCTGAACTAAACTATCCCTTATAGCCTAATATTCCTTAGAATTCATACTGAGCATGTGCAGCACAATGCAATGTCATAATTCCGTGAATTGGGATTAGCAGATAGTATTCTGCTATTACTCTCAAATTTTTAGCCCAATCGGTCTATTGGCTCCCGAGATAGCCTCCCTGACCATAAGTTCTAATGCGCATGCGCACTTACCTTTGTAGTAAGCAAGGGTGTCAAAACTTTCATACTAAATTTAAGCATGTTCGCTCTCCTCTGTCCATGTCCTCTTCTGAAATATCCTCACCTTTAAGGCTTATCTTTAAGATTTCTACTGCGCATGCGCAGGGTAGTGCAGCTTCACTATGACATTATTTGTGGTTTTCACTCCGTGTCATTTTCTTGTTCACAAAATTTCAAAAAAATCGACCCGTAGGTTGCCGGGATAGCCTCTGTTACCATTAGTTCCACTGCGCATGCGCAGTGACCTTTCATTGACCTGAAGACCGGATTCAAAATCTGCATGACCGATTTCCTCTCATTAATATTGTTCGACAATATGGAATAGAGTGCAACGAGATTTATATATTATTTACATGTCTAAATACGATAGCGGATACAAGGGGCGAGGCTACTGGGCTTAAGTCCCCCCCATGTGAAAATGCCTAGAGCTATAGCATGAGCAAAGGATGTTTGGAGGCAATGGCAGAGAGGCTGGAGCTAAAAGGTGAATTCAGGGTAGCGGGGGGATAGGAGGCACGTGCACCCCCCCCTTTGGTCGATCCTCAGCACCCCCTGAAATGGCCACGGCGCCCCTCAAACCTTCGATGGCACCCCTGAAATGTCACTTCCCACCCTTTCCCCTAAGATGCAAAAATTGGCGCCCATCGGAAGGATTTTACGTGTAAAAAGTTGCGCTCTATGCTCCGGATTACACCCCTTGCCCTGCGGACGGTGCCTCCTCTATTGGTAATCCTTGATCCGCCTATGCTCAAGCTCCTTAGCCCCACCACCGAACTGATATCCTGGATCCGCTAATGCTCCAACTCCTCAGGCCCATCCCCGTACTGATGTCCTGGATCCGCCTATGCTCGAGCTCCTCAGCCCCACCCCCTTACTGATGTCCTGGATCCGCCTATGCTCGAACTCCGTAGCCCCACCTTCGTACTGTCCTGGATCCGCCTATGCTCGAGCTCCCTAGCCCCACCCCGTACTGATGTCCTGGATCTGCCTATGCTCGAGCTCCTTAACCCCACCTCCGAACTGATGTCCTGGATCCGCCTATGCTGGAGCTCCTTAGCCCCACCTCCGCTACTGATGTCCTGGATTCGCCTATGCTCGAGCTCCTTAGCCCCACCCCCGTATTGATGTCCTGGATTCGCCTATGCTCGATCTCCTTAGCCCACCCCCGTACTGATGTACTGGGTCCGCCTATGCTCGAGCTCCTTAACCCCACCCCCGAACTGATGTCCTGGATCCGCCTATGCTGGAGCTCCTTAGCCCCACCCCCTACTGATGTCCTGGATCCGCCTATGCTCGAGCTCCTTAGCCCCACCCCCGTATTGATGTTCTGGATCCGCTTATGCTCGAGGTCCCGAGTTCCAACCCGCTCCTGATGTCCTGGATCCGCCTATGCTCGAGCTCCTTAGCCCCACCCCGTACTGATGTCCTGGATCCGCCTATGCTCGAGCTCACTAGCCCCACCCCGGTACTGATGTCTTGGATCCGCTTATGCTCGAGCTCCTTAGCCCCACCCCCATACTAATGGCCTGGATCCGCCACTGCTTATTAAGTTTATTTAAGCAGGGAGTGCAAGGGGTCACGTGTCATGGTATCACCACAAAGAGGTTTATTCGGCTGGGAAAGAAATGGTGTGCAACGGTGGATCCTTGGGCCAGTGCTACCTATGATTAGAGGATGCATTAACTAGTGGGTAGATAGATAGACAGATGATAAACTTTTATTGGACGGAAACAATATGACAGGTAGAACAAATAGATTGACGCAAAAGCCCGAAGGCTTAAGTGGTGGGGCCTCTCTTATCTCTCTCATAAAACACATCACTTTTACCGGACCTATCACACACATACACAGTAGGATTTGGACACACATAAAGAAACAAAACACAACAAACCAAACAAGCAAACCAGTTCCTGACCACCATTTTGTTTTTTATTCGTTGCAAGTCGCCGCAGCGAGCGGGACCCTACCGCACGGCCGCCACCCGGCCGTCCGACTGATATGAATATCTAATAGACAACGCGCCCGCCGCACGAGTAGAGGAGCCGAAACGAGACAGACTACCCTGCCACCACCGGGCATTCGCGCTGGTCTATAGCATGCGTAGATAGCTATGGTATCTGTCTCGCATAGCAGCTACCAGTACGCCGCCCAAAGCCACGCTACGGCCGAACGGCGGGGTGAGGTTTCGAGCGGAAAACTTACTAGCATTGTGTATTACATTTAATTAAAGGTACACTGTTCTTGCTATGATATGCAACCTGTTGCGATGGCAAGATATGTCTTTGAACTAGCTTTTTGCCGAATTTCATCCACTTCCATCTATATTAACCATTCGAAATCCTGGTGTGAAGCAAAAATGAACCGATAAAATTACCACTTTGAAATGTATTTTACGACTTATAGCGCGGAAGCCGTAAGAGATAAGTGGGGGTATGAGTGAAAAAATGACGGCAACGAAGTTTTCTATCCAGCCGTGTTAAGTTCAATACCGTAGCTATCATGGTCTGGAAACCAGGGGGCTGAGAATAAAAATTTTAAAAACTTATATTTTATTTTTGCCTCTAAAATAAAAAGTTTCAGTCTGAAAGTTTTTATCTCTAAATATATAATAAAGGAGGCTATTCTCTTTTATTATCTGAAATGGGAACTAATTTATCTTAATTAGATCGGAAGATATAAGGGTTTGACTGATATTTTGGGAAATGCAGACCTTCGCAGCATGGGCCAAAAAGGACCCTTAAATTTCCGTTTTTGTTTTGTTTCTGTGTTTGTGCAGTACTGCACAAACCGGCCTTTAAATTGGTATTTGACTCAGAACCTGAACTGCTGTAGCTTCAGGTATTTCGAGCCTGTAGTTTAGACTATGAGTTTTATGCCAAATTTAGGGTGCAAACTTTAAAAGCTAATTTAGAGCCCTAAATTTAAAGCTTTTTCTTTCCAACTTTTTGTGTGAACTACAAATTTCCCTGATGTAAAAGGGTGCAAGTTTGAAGACTCTAGATGAATTAGCAAAAAATTAAAAAATAAAAGTTAAAAATCACATAATGCATAATTCTGGGCAAAATTTTGAAAATTTTGAAAATTGACAACCGTGGTGCTGATTCATTTGGAAGTGCCTTCTATCCACAAAAGTTTTAGGTCTCTGATACCAGCGCTCAGAACAGACAACAACAACAACCTCGGCCTGCGGCCTCGGCAGGTGCCGCTCTGGCGCAGGAGAAGCCGGTGACAATGTACGTTAGCCAAACAGTTCGATTGACAGGCGAGTTTTTTTCAGCAGTTTGATACTTATAACAACGCAATGTTGGAGTTTTAGGTTTTGTGTTCTCATTATGGCTCCATTCAATCCCCTGTCTAGGCCCATGTTTTCCTAAATTAGCATGTCTCTGCATACTGCACCACGCTTGCCCTCTGTTCATATCATCAAATAAATAAACACACGCATAATGTTTGTTTTGTTAAGCAAAGACTGGGCATGACGAGAAGAAAGGAGATACAATATAAAATATGATGGGTTTTCCGACGGTATTTCACCTATACCTGCAGATTTTCACCCAATTCAGCCTATTTGTTACCGAGTTATGCCCCAGCTCGAGACCTCAGCCCCACCACCGAACTGATGTCCTGGATCCGCCTATGCTCGAGCTCCTTACCCCAAACCCTTACATATGTCCTGGATCTGCCTATGCTCGAACTCCGTAGCCCCACCTCTATACTGCCCTGGACCCGCCTATGCTTGAACTCCTTAGCCCCTACCCCTAATGATGTCCTGGATCCGCCTATGCTCGAGCTCCCGAGCCCCACCCACGTACTGATGTCCTGAATCCGCTTATGCTCGAGCTCCTTAGCCCCACCCCCGTACTGATGTCCTGGATCCGCTTATGTTTTAACTCTTTAGCCCTACCTGTTTTAACTCTTTAGCCCCTTGATGTCCTGGATCCGCTTATGCTCGAGCTCCTTAGCCCCACCCCCGTACTGATGTCTTTGATCCGCCTATACTCGAGCCCCTTAGCCCCGGCCCCGTACTGATGTCCTGGATCCGCCTTTGCTCGAGCTCCTTAGCCCGACACCCATACTGATGTCCTGGATCCGCCTATGCTCGAGCTCCTTAGCCCCACCTCCGTACAGATGTCCTGGATCCGCCTATGCTGGATCTCCTTAGCCCCATCCCCGTACCGATATGCTGGATCCGCCTATGCTCAAACTCCTTAGCCTCTAACCCCGTACTGATATCCTGGCTCCGCTTATGCTCGAGCTCCTTAGCCCCACCCCCGTACTGATGTCCTGGATCCGCCTATGCCCGAACTCTTTAGCCCCTACCCCCTCTGCTGATGTCCTGGATCCGCTTATGCTTGAGCTCCCTTAGCCCCACCTCTGTACTGATGTCCTTTATCCGCCTATACTCGAACCCCTTAGCCCCACCCCCCGCACTGATGTCCTGGATCCGCCTCTGCTCGAGCTCCTTAGCCCCACACCCATACTGATGTCCTGGATCCGCCTATACTCCAGCTCCTTAGCCCCACCCCCGTACAGATGTCCTGGATCCACCTATGCTCGATCTCCTTAGCCCCACCCCCCGTACTGATGTCCTGGATCCGCCTTTACTCGAGCTCCTGAGCCCCACCCCTGTACTGATGTCCTGGATCCGCCTATGCTCGAGCTCCTTAGCCCCACCCCGTACTGATGTCCTGGATCTGCCTATGCTCGAGCTCCTTAGCCCCACCTCCGTACTGATGTCCTGGATCCGCCTATGCTCGAACTCCTTAGCCCCTACCACCCTACTGATGTCCTGGATCCGCCTATGCTGGAGCTCCTTAGCCCCACCCCGTACTGATGTCCTGGATCCGCCTATGCTCGAACTCCTTAGCCCCACCTCCGTACTGATGTCCTGGATCCGCCTATGCTCGAACTCCTTAGCCCCCACCCCCTACTGATGTCCTGGATCCGCCTATGCTCGAACTCCTTAGCCCCACCCCCGTACTGATGTCCTGGATCCGCCTATGCTCGAGCTCCTTAACCCCACCCCCTTACTGATGTCCTGGATCCGCCTATGCTCGAACTCCGTAGCCCCTACCCTCCCCGCACTGATGTCCTGGATCCGCCTATGCTCGAGCTCCTTACCCCAACCCCTTACTGATGTCCTGGATCCGCCTGTGCTCGAACTCCTTAGCCCCCACCCCTACTGTATGTCCTGGATCCGCCTATGCTCGAGCTCCTTAGCCCCACCCCCTACTGATGTCCTGGATCCGCCTATGCTCGAGCTCCGGAGCCCCACCCCCGTACTGATGTCCTGGATCCGCCTCTGCTCGAGCTCCTTAGCCCCACCCCCGTACTAATGTCCTGGATCCGCCTATGCTCGAACTCCGTAGCCCCTAACCCCCTACTGATGTCCTGGATCCGCACTAACTTTTGTTGTTACCAAGGTTGACAAAACATTCATGCTAACTTTAAGCACGTTGGCTTTCCCTCTGTTCAGATCCTCCTCTGAAATATCCTAGCCTTTCAGGCTTATTTTCATAATTTCTTCTGCGCATGCGCAGAGCAGTGCAGCTTCAATGACATTTTTACTTATATTTCGTGCTATTCTTTTGTTCACAAAATTTCAAAAAAATCAACCCGTAGGTTGCTGAGATAGCCTCTGTTACCATTAAATCCAGTGCGCATGCGCAGTGACCTTTTGTTGACCTGAATACCACATTCGAAATCTGCATGGTCGATTGCCTCTCATTGATATTGTTCAGTAATTTGGTACTGAGTACAACGAAATCTTCAATCTTTCATATGCTTATATACATACATGGTGGCTATTCAAATGGTGGTTGATACAATGGGCGGAGCTAGGGCTGAACTCCCCCCCCAATGTCAGAATATCTATGGTTAATACAAAGACAGAAGCTGTTCCGAGTCAATGGCGGGGAAGGCTCCAGTCCCGTACCAGCCCCCACCCTCACTGCTCCCCGTCCGAAATGTCTCCCATGAGCTATCTCAGCACGCCTCTGGACCCTGCTACCGTTGCCCAGATGCCTGAGGGCATCATTGCTCACTTCCTCCGATCTCTAAACACGCCTCGGCACCCTCTGCCCTCTAGTCAGGTTCCCGTCCGCCCCGACCCGCTAGCCACCCGCTGTATACACTCGGCTAGAAATGTTATGCCTTTCTTGCACGCATTTACCGGCTGCAGCCTACTGCCGCAGCACAGAAGGTCCATGCAAGAAGGGCAGAATGACGTCACTTCTGCTGCGGGAAAAACGGGACCGAAGTATTTTGCCCTCAGTGGCGAACTAGTCGTTGGAGCGTCATGAAACAAAAACGGCAGAGCTCATAATTTCCCATACTACAAGTATAGAGAGAGCCATATATCTCACTTGAGTATAAAGGCACTTTATCACGTGATGAATATATTACAACGTATGAAACCCGCATCAAATTCAGTCTTTATCATCATATAGCTCAAAACGTATGGGAGACGCGCGGGTATGGTCAGGCAGACGGTTGTAGAACTTGAGCCGGGCTTTTTTTTGGTACCAATTTCGAGAAGAAAATTTGGAAATATATAGTCATAAATTCCCAAAAAAACAAAAAAATATTGTATTTTTGCAGAAAAATATTTCCCATTAACTCAGAAATTTGAGTTTAGAATATGTTGTTGTAATGACAATACCCATCTCAACAAAGAAAACTGCGTTCAAAAATGTCAAGAATTTTGAAAGTTATACGGTTTTAAAGTTTTAGGCCATAATTGCAATGTTTTGGAAAAACGGCCAAAACTGACCTTCAAAATTATGCTTTTGGTTCAGTTTAGTGTCTATGCAGTAATGCACAGTCCATTCTGTCTGTAAAAATCCAGTTTGGAACACCTAGCATCATATCTTCAGATATTTCGAGCTTATAACTTTGGTAATGCATTTCACTACAAGTTGGAGGTAAAAGTTTCAAAAAATCATTTTGGAAGTACAAATTTGAATTTTTACTTCAAACTTTGAGCAACAACTGGTAATTGATTGTGTGTAAAAGAGTGTAAGTTTGAGAGCTGTAGACTAAAAATAAAAAAATAGAAAAATAAAAGTTTAGAAAAATATAATCCAAAATTTTGGAAAAGTTTTTGCAAAATTCGAAAATCTGCAGCCGTCGGGATTTTTTATGGGTTCCTGCCTTTCATCCCTGCAAGTTTCAAGTACCTGATACCAGTCCTCAGAACAGACAACAACTACTACTACTACTACGGACAACCTCGGCCTGCGGCCTCGGCAGGTGCCGCTCTGGCGCAGGAGAAGCCGGTGACAATGTACGTTAGCCAAACAGTTCGATTGACAGGCGAGTTTTTTCAGAAGTTTGATACTTATAACAAAGCAATGTTGGAGTTTTAGGTTTTGTGTTCTCATTATGGCTCCATTCAATCCCCTGTCTAGGCCCATGTTTTCCTAAATTAGCATGTCTCTGCATACTGCACCACGCTTGCCCTCTGTTCATATCATCAAAGAAATAAACACACGCATAATGTTTGTTTTGTTAAGCAAAGACTGGGCATGACGAGAAGAAAGGAGATACAATATAAAATATGATGGGTTTTCCGACGGTATTTCACCTATACCTGCAGATTTTCACCCAATTCAGCCTATTTGTTACCGAGTTATGCCCCAGCTCGAGACCTCAGCCCCACCACCGAACTGATGTCCTGGATCCGCCTATGCTCGAGCTCCTTACCCCACCCCCTCACATATGTCCTGGATCTGCCTACGCTCGAACTCCGTAGCCCCACCTCTATACTGCCCTGGATCCGCCTATGCTTAAACTCCTTAGCCCCTACCCCTACTGATGTCCTGGATCCGCCTATGCTTGAGCTCCCGAGCCCCACCCACGTACTGATGTCCTGAACCCGCTTATGCTCGAGCTCCTTAGCCCCACCCCCGTACTGATGTCCTGGATCAGCTTATGTTTTAACTCTTTAGCCCCTACCTGTTTTAACTCTTTAGCCCCTTGATGTCCTGGATCCGCCTATGCTCGAGCTCCTTAGCCCCACCTCCGTACAGATGTCCTGGATCCGCCTATGCTGGATCTCCTTAGCCCAATCCCCGTACCGATATGCTGGATCCGCCTATGCTCAAACTCCTTACCCTCTACCCCCGTACTGATATCCTGGATCCGCTTATGCTTGAGCTCTTTAGCCTCACCTCTGTACTGATGTCCTTTATCCGCCTATACTCGAACACCTTAGCCCCACCCCCGTACTGATGCCCTGGATCCGCCTCTGCTCAAGCTCCTTAGCCCCACACCCATACTGATGTCCTGGATCCGCCTATGCTCCAGCTCTTTAGCCCCACCCCCGTACAGATGTCCTGGATCCACCTATGCTCGATCTCCTTAGCCCCACCTCCGTACTGATGTCCTGGATCCGCCTTTACTCGAGCTCCGGAGCCACACCCCTGCACTGATGTCCTGGATCCGCCTATGCTCGAATTCCTTAGCCCCACCCCCGAACTGATGTCCTGGACCTGCCTATGCTCGAACTCCGTAGCCCCACCTCCGTACTGCCCTGGATTCGCCTATACTCGAACTCTTTAGCCCCTACCACCCTACTATTGACCTGGATCCGCCTATGCTGGAACGCCCGAGCCCCACCTCCGTACTGATGCCCTGGATCCGCCTATGCTCGAACTCCTTAGCCCCTACCCCCTACTGATTTCCTGGATCCGCCTATGCTCGAGCTCCTTACCCCACCTTCTTACTGATGTCCTGGATCCGCCTATGCTCGAACTCCGTAGCCCCTACCCCCCCCACTGATGCCCTGGATCCGCCTTTACTCGAGCTCTGGAGCCACACCCCTGCACTGATGTCCTGGATCCGCCTATGCTCGAGCTCCTTAGCCCCACCCCGAACTGATGTCCTGGATCTGCCTATGCTCGATTTCCGTAGCCCCACCTCCGTACTGAACTGGATTCGCCTATACTCGAACTCTTTAGCCCCTACCACCCTACTAATGTCCTGGATCCGCCTATGCTGGAACGCCCGAGCCCCACCACCGTACTGATGTCCTAGATCCGCCTATGCTCGAGCTCCCGAGCCCCACCCCCGGACTGATCAGCTGAATCCGCTTATGCTCGAGCTTCTTAGCCCCACCCCCGTACTGATGTCCTGGATCCACCTATGCTCGAACTCTTTAGCCCCTACCCACGTTCTGATGCCCTGGATCCGCTTATGCTTGAGCTCCTTAGCCTCACCCCCGTACTGATGTCCTTGATCCGCCTATACTTAAGCCCTTTAGCCCCACCGCCGTACTGATGTCCTAGATACGCCTCTGCTCGAGCTCCTTCGCCCCACACCCATACTGATGTCCTGGATCAGCCTATGCTCGAGCTCCTTATCTCCACCCCCGTACAGATGTCCTAGATCCGCCTATGCTCGATCTCCTTAGCCCCATCCCCGTACTAATATCCTGGATCCGCCTATGCTCGAACTCCGTAGCCTCTACCCCCCTACTGATGTCCTGGATCCGCCTATGCTGGAACTCCCGAGTCTCACCCCGTACTGATGTCCTGAATCCGCTAATGCTCAGCTGCTTAGCCCCATCCCCGTACTAATGTCCTGGATCCGCCTATGCTCTAACTCCCTAGCCCGACCCTCGTACCGATGTCCTGGATCCGCCTATGCTCTAACTCCCTAGCCCGACCCTCGTACCGATGTCCTGGATCCGCCTATGCTCTAACTCCCTAGCCCCACCCTCGTACTGATGTCCTGGGTCTGCCTATGCTCGAACTCTTTAGCCCCTACCCCCATGCTGATGTCCTGGATCCGCTTATGCTCGAGCTCCTTACCCCCACACCCGTAACGACCCCACCTCCGTGCCCCCCGAAACGACATAGGCGGATCCAAGGGGGAAAGGGGACAGATGCCCCCATAGAATCTTAGCGCCCCCTGAAATTGTCCCGGAAACCCCTGGAAAGTTCGATGGCACCCCCTGAAATATCGTTTTCCCCGAGATGCAGGTATCGGGGTCTACTGATAGGTTTTAGCCTCTACTTGATAGGTTTCCCGGCCAAAAGTGGTGTCCCTGGTGTAGATAGCGCCCACCAGGAAATTTCCCCTTCCACCTCGCTCCCGATAGGCAATCCTGGATCCGCGTATGGGAAGCGACATTTCAGGGAGCGTCATCGACCTTGAGAGGCGTGTCTTTACAATTTCAGAGGGCGCCGATGGTCGATTGGGGGTTGGGGAAGGGGGATGGGGGGAGAAGGGTGAGGGGGGCACCTAGCCTACTTATTCCCTGGATCCACCCATGGTCCAAAAACAGAAACATAATACTCTTATTGTAAACTCGGACTTTTACGGTACTCTAATTACTTGTGATGCATTATGGGTAGTAATGGGTACTTTTTTACCAGACCATAAATAAACAGAAACGGCCGCGCCGATCGCCGGTGTTGCCGCGGCGTGGACGCAGGGCTGACGCGTGGTGATTTGCTACAACGTTGCGTGGAGAAACGGCATGTTAGTAAAGGTAACTTGGTGTTTCATTGATATATATGCAGATGGAATGTCGACATATGTCTCTTACCTAGCTGCATGCAAAATTTCATTTCCCTCCAATGACTCTAACCACCCTAAACCCCGGTGTGAAGCAAAAATGAACTGATAAAATTACCACTTTGAAATGTACTTTACGGCTTATAGCGCGGAAGCCGTAAGAGATAAGTGGGGGGTATGAGTGAGAAAAATGACGGCAACAAAGTTTTCTATCCAGCCATGTTAAGTTTAATACCGTAGCTATCATGGTATGGAAACCAGGGGGCTGAGAATAAAAATTTTAAAAATTTATATTTTATTTTTGCCTATAAAATAAAAAGTTTCAGTCTGAAAAATTTTATCTCTAAATATACAATAAAGGAGGCTATTCTCTCTTATTATCTGAAATGGGAACCAATTTTTATCATTTAGATCGGAAGATATAAGGGTTTGAATGATATTTTGGGAAATGCAGACCTTCACGGAATGGGCCAAAAAGGACCCTTAAATTTCCGTTTTTGATTTGTTTCTGTGTTTGTGCAGTACTGCACAAACCGGCCTTTAAGTTGACATTTGACTCAGAACCTGAACTGCTGTAGCTTCAGATATTTCGAGCCTGTAGTTTAGACCATGAGTTTTATGCCAAATTTAGGGTGCAAAGTTTAAAAGCTAATTTAGAGCCCTAAATTTAAAGCTATTTCTTTCCAGCTTTTTGTGTGAACTACAAATTTCCCTGATGTAAAAGGGTGCAAGTTTGAAGAGTCTAAAGGAATTAGGAAAAATAGAAAAATAAAAGTTAAAAATCACATAATGGAAAATTCTGGGCAAAATTTTGAAAATTTTGAAAATTGACAACCGTGGTGCTTATTCATTTGGTAGTGCCTTCTATCCACAAAAGTTTTAGGTCTCTGATACCAGCGCTCAAAACAAACAACAACAACAACAGACAACCACGACCAGACCGGAAAAACTGTCAGAATAGAAGCCGTTTCTTACTTCGTTCGTCACCGGCTTCTGACAGAGAACGAAAAACTGTCAGTATAGAAGCCGTTTCTCACTTCGTTCGTCACCGGCTTCTGACAACGACGAGACCGGAAAAACTGTCAGAATAGAAGCCGTTTCTTACTTCGTTCGTCACCGGCTTCTGATATGATGGGTTTTCCGACGGTATTTCACCTATACCTGCAGATTTTCACCAAATTCAGCCTATTTGTTATAGAGTTATGCCCCAGCTCGAGACCTAAGCCCCACCACGGAACTGATGTCCTGGATCCGCCTATGCTCGAGCTCCTTACCCCAACCCCTTACATATGTCCTGGATCTGCCTATGCTCGAACTCCGTAGCCCCACCTCTATACTGCCCTGGACCCGCCTATGCTTGAACTCCATAGCCCCTACCCCTAATGATGTCCTGGATCCGCCTATGCTCGAGCTCCCGAGCCCCACCCACGTAGTGATGTCCTGAATCCGCTTATGCTCGAGCTCCTTAGCCCCACTCCCGTACTGATGTCCAGGATCCGCTTATGTTTTAACTCTTTAGCCCCTACCTGTTTTAACTCTTTAGCCTCTTGATGTCCTGGATCCGCTTATGCTCGAGCTCCTTAGCCCCACCCCCGTACTGATGTCTTTGATCCGCCTATACCGAAGCCCCTTAGCCCCGGCCCCGTACTGATGTCCTGGATCCGCCTTTGCTCGAGCTCCTTAGCCCGACACCCATACTGATGTCCTGGATCCGCCTATGCTCGAGCTCCTTAGCCCCACCTCCGTACAGATGTCCTGGATCCGCCTATGCTGGATCTCCTTAGCCCAATCCCCGTACCGATATGCTGGATCCGCCTATGCTCAAACTCCTTACCCTCTACCCCCGTACTGATATCCTGGATCCGCTTATGCTTGAGCTCTTTAGCCTCACCTCTGTACTGATGTCCTTTATCCGCCTATACTCGAACACCTTAGCCCCACCCCCCGTACTGATGCCCTGGATCCGCCTCTGCTCAAGCTCCTTAGCCCCACACCCATACTGATGTCCTGGATCCGCCTATGCTCCAGCTCTTTAGCCCCACCCCCGTACAGATGTCCTGGATCCACCTATGCTCGATCTCCTTAGCCCCACCTCCGTACTGATGTCCTGGATCCGCCTTTACTCGAGCTCCGGAGCCACACCCCTGCACTGATGTCCTGGATCCGCCTATGCTCGAGCTCCTTAGCCCCACCCCCGAACTGATGTCCTGGACCTGCCTATGCTCGAACTCCGTAGCCCCACCTCCGTACTGCCCTGGATTCGCCTATACTCGAACTCTTTAGCCCCTACCACCCTACTATTGACCTGGATCCGCCTATGCTGGAACGCCCAAGCCCCACCTCCGTACTGATGCCCTGGATCCGCCTATGCTCGAACTCCTTAGCCCCTACCCCCTACTGATTTCCTGGATCCGCCTATGCTCGAGCTCCTTACCCCACCTTCTTACTGATGTCCTGGATCCGCCTTTGCTCGAACTCCGTAGCCCCTACCCCCCCCCCACTGATGCCCTGGATCCGCCTTTGCTCAAGCTCCGGAGCCACACCCCTGCACTGATGTCCTGGATCCGCCTATGCTCGAGCTCCTTAGCCCCACCCCCGAACTGATGTCCTGGATCTGCCTATGCTCGAACTCCGTAGCCCCACCTCCGTACTGACCTGGATTCGCCTATACTCGAACTCTTTAGCCCCTACCACCCTACTAATGTCCTGGATCCGCCTATGCTGGAACGCCCGAGCCCCACCACCGTACTGATGTCCTAGATCCGCCTATGCTCGAGCTCCCGAGCCCCACCCCCGGACTGATCAGCTGAATCCGCTTATGCTCGAGCTTCTTAGCCCCACCCCCCGTACTGATGTCCTGGATCCACCTATGCTCGAACTCTTTAGCCCCTACCCACGTTCTGATGTCCTGGATCGGCTTATGCTTGAGCTCCTTAGCCTCACCCCCGTACTGATGTCCTTGATCCGCCTATACTTAAGCCCTTTAGCCCCACCGCCCAACTGATGTCCTAGATCCGCCTCTGCTCGAGCTCCTTCGCCCCACACCCATACTGATGTCCTGGATCAGCCTATGCTCGAGCTCCTTATCTCCACCCCCGTACAGATGTCCTAGATCCGCCTATGCTCGATCTCCTTAGCCCCATCCCCGTACTAATATCCTGGATCCGCCTATGCTCGAACTCCGTAGCCTCTACCCCCCTACTGATGTCCTGGATCCGCCTATGCTGGAACTCCCGAGTCTCACCCCGTACTGATGTCCTGAATCCGCTAATGCTCAGCTGCTTAGCCCCATCCCCGTACTAATGTCCTGGATCCGCCTATGCTCTAACTCCCTAGCCCGACCCTCGTACCGATGTCCTGGATCCGCCTATGCTCTAACTCCCTAGCCCGACCCTCGTACCGATTTCCTGGATCCGCCTATGCTCTAACTCCCTAGCCCCACCCTCGTACTGATGTCCTGGGTCTGCCTATGCTCGAACTCTTTAGCCCCTACCCCCATGCTGATGTCCTGGATCCGCTTATGCTCGAGCTCCTTACCCCCACACCCGTAACGACCCCACCTCCGTGCCCCCCCGAAACGACATAGGCGGATCCAAGGGGGAAAGGGGACAGATGCCCCCATAGAATCTTAGCGCCCCCTGAAATTGTCCCGGAAACCCCTGGAAAGTTCGATGGCACCCCCTGAAATATCGTTTTCCCCGAGATGCAGGTATCGGGGTCTACTGATAGGTTTTAGCGCCTACTTGATAGGTTTCCCGGCCAAAAGTGGTGTCCCTGGTGTAGATAGCGCCCACCAGGAAATTTCCCCTTCCACCTCGCTCCCGATAGGCAATCCTGGATCCGCGTATGGGAAGCGACATTTCAGGGAGCGTCATCGACCTTGAGAGGCGTGTCTTTACAATTTCAGAGGGCGCCGATGGTCGATTGGGGGTTGGGGAAGGGGGATGGGGGAGAAGGGTGAGGGGGGCACCTAGCCTACTTATTCCCTGGATCCACCCATGGTCCAAAAACAGAAACATAATACTCTTATTGTAAACTCGGACTTTTACGGTACTCTAATTACTTGTGATGCATTATGGGTAGTAATGGGTACTTTTTTACCAGACCATAAATAAACAGAAACGGCCGCGCCGATCGCCGGTGTTGCCGCGGCGTGGACGCAGGGCTGACGCGTGGTGATTTGCTACAACGTTGCGTGGAGAAACGGCATGTTAGTAAAGGTAACTTGGTGTTTCATTGATATATATGCAGATGGAATGTCGACATATGTCTCTTACCTAGCTGCATGCAAAATTTCATTTCCTCCAATGACTCTAACCACCCTAAACCCCGGTGTGAAGCAAAAATGAACTGATAAAATTACCACTTTGAAATGTACTTTACGGCTTATAGCGCGGAAGCCGTAAGAGATAAGTGGGGGGTATGAGTGAGAAAAATGACGGCAACAAAGTTTTCTATCCAGCCATGTTAAGTTTAATACCGTAGCTATCATGGTATGGAAACCAGGGGGCTGAGAATAAAAATTTTAAAAATTTATATTTTATTTTTGCCTATAAAATAAAAAGTTTCAGTCTGAAAAATTTTATCTCTAAATATACAATAAAGGAGGCTATTCTCTCTTATTATCTGAAATGGGAACCAATTTTTATCATTTAGATCGGAAGATATAAGGGTTTGAATGATATTTTGGGAAATGCAGACCTTCACGGAATGGGCCAAAAAGGACCCTTAAATTTCCGTTTTTGATTTGTTTCTGTGTTTGTGCAGTACTGCACAAACCGGCCTTTAAGTTGATATTTGACTCAGAACCTGAACTGCTGTAGCTTCAGATATTTCGAGCCTGTAGTTTAGACCATGAGTTTTATGCCAAATTTAGGGTGCAAAGTTTAAAAGCTAATTTAGAGCCCTAAATTTAAAGCTATTTCTTTCCAGCTTTTTGTGTGAACTACAAATTTCCCTGATGTAAAAGGGTGCAAGTTTGAAGAGTCTAGATGAATTAGCAAAAAATAGAAAAATAAAAGTTAAAAATCACATAATGGAAAATTCTGGGCAAAATTTTGAAAATTTCGAAAATTGACAACCGTGGTGCTTATTCATTTGGTAGTGCCTTCTGTCCACAAAAGTTTTAGGTCTCTGATACCAGCGCTCAGAACAAACAACAACAACAACAGACAACCACGACCAGACCGGAAAAACTGTCAGAATAGAAGCCGTTTCTTACTTCGTTCGTCACCGGCTTCTGACAGAGAACGAAAAACTGTCAGTATAGAAGCCGTTTCTCACTTCGTTCGTCACCGGCTTCTGACAACGACGAGACCGGAAAAACTGTCAGAATAGAAGCCGTTTCTTACTTCGTTCGTCACCGGCTTCTGATATGATGGGTTTTCCGACGGTATTTCACCTATACCTGCAGATTTTCACCAAATTCAGCCTATTTGTTACCGAGTTATGCCCCAGCTCGAGACCTAAGCCCCACCACCGAACTGATGTCCTGGATCCGCCTATGCTCGAGCTCCTTACCCCAACCCCTTACATATGTCCTGGATCTGCCTATGCTCGAACTCCGTAGCCCCACCTCTATACTGCCCTGGACCCGCCTATGCTTGAACTCCATAGCCCCTACCCCTAATGATGTCCTGGATCCGCCTATGCTCGAGCTCCCGAGCCCCACCCACGTAGTGATGTCCTGAATCCGCTTATGCTCGAGCTCCTTAGCCCCACTCCCGTACTGATGTCCAGGATCCGCTTATGTTTTAACTCTTTAGCCCCTACCTGTTTTAACTCTTTAGCCTCTTGATGTCCTGGATCCGCTTATGCTCGAGCTCCTTAGCCCCACCCCCGTACTGATGTCTTTGATCCGCCTATACCGAAGCCGCTTAGCCCCGGCCCCGTACTGATGTCCTGGATCCGCCTTTGCTCGAGCTCCTTAGCCCGACACCCATACTGATGTCCTGGATCCGCCTATGCTCGAGCTCCTTAGCCCCATCTCCGTACAGATGTCCTGGATCCGCCTATGCTGGATCTCCTAGCCCCATCCCCGTACCGATATGCTGGATCCGCCTATGCTCAAACCCCTTAGCCTCTAACCCCGTACTGATATCCTGGCTCCGCTTATGCTCGAGCTCCTTAGCCCCACCCCCGTACTGATGTCCTGGATCCGCCTATGCCCGAACTCTTTAGCCCCTACCCCTCTGCTGATGTCCTGGATCCGCTTATGCTTGAGCTCCCTAGCCCCACCTCTGTACTGATGTCCTTTATCCGCCTATACTCGAACCCCTTAGCCCCACCCCCGCACTGATGCCCTGGATCCGCCTCTCCTCGAGCTCCTTAGCCCCACACCCATACTGATGTCCTGGATCCGCCTATACTCCAGCTCTTTAGCCCCACCCCCGTACAGATGTCCTGGATCCACCTATGCTCGATCTCCTTAGCCCCACCCCCGTACTGATGTCCTGGATCCGCCTTTACTCAGGCTCCGGAGCCACACCCCTGCACTGATGTCCTGGATCCGCCTATGCTCGAACTCTTTAGCCCCTACCCCTCTGCTGATGTCCTGGATCCGCTTATGCTTGAGCTCCCTAGCCCCACCTCTGTACTGATGTCCTTTATCCGCCTATACTCGAACCCCTTAGCCCCACCCCCGCACTGATGTCCTGGATCTGCCTATGCTCGAACTCCGTAGCCCCACCTCCGTACTGCCCTGGATTCGCCTATACTCAAACTCTTTATTCCCTACCACCCTACTAATGTCCTGGATCCGCCTATGCTGGAACGCCCGAGCCCCACCACCGTACTGATGTTTTGGATCCACCTATGCTCGAGCTCCTTAGCCCCACCCCCGTACTGAGGCCTGGATCCGCCTTTGCTGGAGCTCCTTAGCCCCACCCCCGTACTGATGTCCTGAATCCGCCTATGCTCGAACTTCTTAGCCCCACCTCCGTACTGATGTCCTGGATCCGCATATGCTCGAACTCCTTAGCCCCTACCCCCTACTGATGTCCTGGATCCGCCTATGCTGGAGCTCCTTACCCCACCTTCTTCCTGATGTCTTGGATCCGCCTATGCTCGAACTCCGTAGCCCCTACCCTCCCCCCACTGATGTCCTGAATATGCCTATGCTCGAGCTCCTTACCCCACCCCTTACTGATGTCCTGGATCCGCCTGTGCTCGAACTTCGTAGCCCCACCTCTGTACTGCCCTGGATCCGCCTATGCTCGAACTACTTAGCCCCCACCCCCTACTGATGTCCTGGATCCGACTATGCTCGAGCTCGCGAGCCCCACCGCCGTACTGATCAGCTGAATCTGCTTATGCTCGAGCTTCTTAGCCCCACCGCCGTACTGATGTCCTAGATCCGCCTCTGCTCGAGCTCCTTAGCCCCATCCCCGTACTAATATCCTGGATCCGCTTATGCTCGAACTCCGTAGCCCCTACCCCCTACTGATGTCCTGGATCCGCCTATGCTGGAACTCCCGAGCCTCACCCCGTACTGATGTCCTGATTCCGCTGATGCTCAGCTGCTTAGCCCCATTCCCGTACTAAGGTCCTGGATCCGCCTATGCTCTAACTCCCTAGCCCGACCCTCGTACCGATGTCCTGGATCCGCCTATGCTCTAACTCCCTAGCGCGACCCTCGTACCGATGTCCTGGATCCCCCTATGCTCTATCTCCCTAGCCCCACCCTCGTACTGATGTCCTGGGTCCGCCTATGCTCGAACTTCTTAGCCCCACCTCCGTACTGATGTCCTGGATCCGCATATGCTCGAACTCCTTAGCCCCTACCCCCCTACTGATGTCCTGGATCCGCCTATGCTCGAGCTCCTTACCCCACCTTCTTCCTGATGTCTTGGATCCTCCTATGCTCGAACTCCGTAGCCCCTACCCTCCCCCCACTGATGTCCTGGATCCGCCTATGCTCGAGCTCCTTACCCCACCCCCTTACTGATGTCCTGGATCCGCCTGTGCTCGAACTTCGTAGCCCCACCTCTGTACTGCCCTGGATCCGCCTATGTTCGAACTACTTAGCCCCCACCCCCTACTGATGTCCTGGATCCGCCTATGCTGGAACTCCCGAGTCTCACCCCGTACTGATGTCCTGATTCCGCTAATGCTCAGCTGCTTAGCCCCATCCCCGTACTAATGTCCTGGATCCGCCTATGCTCTAACTCCCTAGCCCGACCCTCGTACCGATGTCCTGGATCCGCCTATTGGAGGATATCATTATTAGAACGCACGCGCAATTCTAAATTATCTGTATATTGATGATATGCCAAATACAGTTTGCTTTTCGAACTCACAAGCACACATGGCGCGGTCGGTAATATGAATACTTATATGAATTATTAGGTAAAACATAATCATTATCATCCACTTATTATCATGGCGAGCGAGTCCATGAGACTTCAGTCCTGCGGACGACCGATGGAGGCAGACCTCTCGGATGCTCCTGTCGCTGTGGATCCCTCGCCATCTCCAAGTGCTGTGGACACTGCGAAGTTGCTCGAAATGATGCAGCAGCAGCAGACCAACCTTATGATGGTGGTAAAAGAGCAGCAACGCATGCAAAATGAGTGGCAAAGACAGAGTCTGGAGCTATTGCAGGCGAGTGCTGGCGGTGGCGAGCGTAGGCAAGCTACGCAGGTAGGTGCAGATTCGCATGGCCACACTACGGCCCCATCCAAGATCCCGTCCTCTTCGTTGCCTGAAAAGGCCACCTACAGCATGTCCTTGCAACAGTGGAGGATATGGAAGCGGGATATCCTGCAATACGCTCAGATGGCAGACTGGGATAGGAAAACTACTGTGATTAATCTACGTTTGCAGTGCGATGAGAAAATGAAGCGTGTCATCGAAGCGGAGCACGGCGATGACTGGGTGAATCTGTCGCAGGGTGGGGCGCTTGCGGCGATAGAGGCAATTTTGAGAAAATCATCCAACCCAGCAAAGGAAAAGGAAAAATTCCATCGCTTACATCAACAACCTGGAGAGTCAGGGAAAGAGTTCCTGCACAGATGTGAGCAGCAGGCCCTCGAGTGTGACATGGCATGTCCTCATTGTGAAGGAGATTTATCCGGTTGGTGCATTCGGGATAGAGTTTTGGCTGGTCTTAGGAGTGATACACTGAAGCTTGATTTATTCCAAAACATGGATAAATATCCGACATTGAAGGACTTGGTCGCCAAGATCGAGATGTTTGAGGCCGCCAGCTCAGGGTGTGGTAGCAGCACGGGCGTGGAGTGCTCAGCAGCTACCGTTTCCGTAGTGGGTTCCGATGCAGTGCCAGTTTCTGTGACTGAGGCCATCGGTGGTGACGAGACGGTGCTCGCAGCCCTGAAGTCAACGTACAAACGGGTGCAGCAGGAAAGGAAGTGTGGAGCAGGCATTTTTAAAGGAGGTCAGAAGCCAAAAGTGAGAGGTGATGCCACAAGAAACCGTCCTATGTCACAGGAAATCAAGTGTTTCAACTGTCGGGGGTTTGGTCACCGCCGAGCACAATGCCCCAGCGCACCCAGGACAGAAACAAGTAACCTTGGATGTGTCAGCGACGCATCACCTGCGGATTCGACTGTGAATCAAATCACCAGAGTCAAGTACCAGGTCCATAGCTTCAATGATAGCAGGTGCAAATTAGACGAGGTGCAGCTCATCGTGATACATGGAAATGACCGGGAGAATCAGAGGTGTCCGGCAGTGGCGGACACGGGAGCCGAATGCTGTGTTGCTGGGCCAGAGCAAATGAAAATCCTCGGGCTGAAAAAGACTGACCTGGACAGAGCCGACGCTAGGATCCGCCACGCCGGTGGTGGCACCCTCAATGTGCTTGGAATGAAGAAATGTACACTGCAGCTGGCCGGCAGAAGCACGGTACAGCACATTCACTTCATTCAAGGCGTTGAGCGCTTGTTCTTGTCCATTGGTGCATGCAAGTCCCTTCACTTGGTTGACAAGAACTTTCCATACCACACACAGCATGGGCTGTTGACAGCTGGTGTAATCTCTAATGCCGGAGAATCTGCCCAGCGTAATCTGCCAACACGGCCAGTGAGGCTGCCGTGTCAAGCAACGGAGGAGAACGTGGCTCAGCTGGAAAATTTCCTGAGACAGCAGTTCGCCGGGACAACGTTCAACAAGGACGCTACCCCACTACCCATCATGGAAGGTCCACCTCATACCATACATATTCAACCTGACGCAGTGCCCCACGCCCGACACTCACCAATACCAGTCAGCAAGCACTGGGAGGATGAAGTAAAAGCGCAGCTCGATGAAGATGAGCGCAAAGGCATCATTGAGAAGGTTCCTGCCGGAGAGCCATCGGTGTGGTGCGCGCAGATGGTGGTAGTGCCGAAACAGAACGGCAAGCCGCGACGAACTGTCGACTTCCAGGAGCTAAACAAGTTCTGTGTTCGGGAGACTCACCACACTAGACCACCGTTTGATATGGTATCGTCGGTGCCGCGGCACTCCTTCAAAACGACCTTAGATGCCTTCTGGGGTTTCCACCAAGTGACTCTAGCTGAGAAAAGCAGACCTCTCACCACCTTCATAACTCCATGGGGACGATACAGGTATCGCCGCACACCAATGGGACATATTTCTGCTTCCGATGCGTATACGAAGAGGTATGACGATGCCGTTGTGGACATAGAACGCAAGTTTAAGTGTGTTGACGACGTCCTTCTCTATGACTTCAATGTCGAGCAGGCGTTCTGGCACTGCTGGGATTTCCTGGAGATATGTGGCAAGGCAGGCGTGACGTTGTCGCCTGAGAAATTCCGCTTCTGCCGACGGGAAGTCGAGTTCGTTGGGTTCCAACTTGACTGGGATACCTATGGACCGGCGGCTGGAAAAATATCGGCCATCTCAAGCTTCCCTATGCCGAGCGAACCAACGATCACGGATATTAGGTCGTTCGCCGGCCTGATCAACCAAGTAGCACCATTTATGGCCACAGCTCCCCTCATGGAACCGTTCAGGGCTCTCCTTCAAAACCCTCAAACTAAAAAGGTGTATTGGGACGAGCAGCTCCGGAGACGGTTCGAAGAAATAAGAAAAACCGTATCGCAGCTGGTCGCACGTGGTCTGCAGTACTACGACAAAAACAAACCCACAGTTCTGCTCACCGACTGGAGCAAGAAGGGCATTGGGTTCGTCGTTCTGCAGCAGCATTGCTCTTGTTCAAGCTTGGAGCGACCCTTCTGCTGCCCGGACGGATGGAAACTGACTCTATGTGGCAGCAGATACCTGACGCCGGCTGAACAGAGGTACGCAGCAGTTGAGGGTGAGGCGCTTGCAATAGTATGGGCGCTTCACAAAGCGCGACTTTTTCTGTTCGGGTGTCCCAACCTGGAAATAGTCACCGATCATAGGCCCCTGGTAAAACTGTTCTCAGACAGAGAACTCAAAGATATTTCCAATCCAAGATTGTTTCGTCTGAAGGAGAAGACGCTGCTGTACCATTTCACGATGCGGTTCAGCCCCGGGAGACTAAACAAAATGGCGGATGCCTTGTCCCGCTATCCAGTGGAACGAACGGGACCCTCAGAGGATGACGTTTCACTCGGTGAAGAGCTCTCGGTGGGAGCACTGACGGCGGTGGAACACTGCAGCGACACGATCACCATTGATCAGGAAACGGTACGCCGTGTCGCGAACGCAGACAGCACATACCAGCTCCTCAAGCAGCGTATCCTGGCAGATAGCTGGCCGGAGGGGTGTGCTCAGGAGGTCAGCGAGCTGAAGGCGTACTTCAAGGTACGAGATCGACTCAGCATCGTTGGCGATGTGATATGCTACTCGTACGGAGACGGCCCACTTAGACTCGTCATTCCCGAGGGACTGAGGACACGGGTGGTGAGAAACCTGCATGCAGCGCACCAAGGCACTGATAGCATGATCCGTCGTGCCAGACAAGCCGTGTATTGGCCTGGATTCGAAGCTGACGTGGAGATGGCTCGAAGACAATGCGTTGACTGCGACTATCATGCTCCATCGCAGCCCGCTGAGCCTCTGATCATGACGTCACCACCTGAATATCCATTCCAGCAGGTGGTCGCGGATCTCTTCGAAGTGTCTGGTCACCATTACGTCGTATATGCTGACAGGCTAAGTGGCTGGATCAAACTGGATCACATTAGATCGTTCACGTCCAACGTACTCATGCCGATCTTCCAGAGACACTTCTCACAGTATGGAGTTCCGGAGGAGATCTCAATAGATGGGGGAACCAGTCTCGTCAGTGCACAGATGAAAGAATTCTTCGGGCGCTGGCGAGTGGAAATCCGCCAATCATCGGCAAGATATCCCGAGTCGAACGGCAGAGCTGAAGCAGCAGTTAAAACTGCAAAGACAATTATGCGCAGCAACACGGGTCGCGATGGCAGTCTTAACACTGCACAGATAGCGTCAGCTTTGCTCCAGTACCACAACACTCCCCTGCGAGAGGGAGACAAGTCACCAGCACAGCTGCTGTTGGGACGCCAACTCAGAGGAGGTGTGCCTATACCTGTCACTCAGCTGCGAGTTACTAAACACTGGAGGGCTCACCTAGAGCAGCGGGAAAAGATGATGGCACAGAAGGCTACAGCGCTAGAAGAAGCCTCCAGCACACGCAGATCTTTACCCAAGTTGACGGTTGGCCAAATCGTACGGGTTCAAAACCCAATAACAAAACGATGGGATCGCACAGGTGTGATCACGAGGGTTCTCCGTTCCATTCGTCAATATACAGTCCGACTAGATGGATCTGGCCGACTGGTTTTCAGGAACAGGAAACATCTGCGGTCGATCCTTTCAAGCACCAACACCGTCCAAGAGCGGCCTCAGTCTGAGAGCTCCGGCAGCGGGCTGGCGCCGGTGGCAGCGCCCCGGCGCTCTGAGAGGCTTCTCGGCGCGAGGGCCCAACACAGATGAGATGAAGCGCGATGCTGCACCGATGGGAGAGGGTGCAACATGTTGGAGGGGAGATGGAGGATATCATTATTAGAACGCACGCGCAATTCTAAATTATCTGTATATTGATGATATGCCAAATACAGTTTGCTTTTCGAACTCACAAGCACACAGCCTATGCTCTAACTCCCTAGCCCGACCCTCGTACCGATGTCCTGGATCCGCCTATGCTCTAACTCCCTAGCCCCACGCTGGTACTGATGTCCTGGGTCCGCCTATGCTCGAACTCTTTAGCCCTTACCCCCATGCTGATGTCCTGGATCCGCTTATGCTCGATCTCCTTACCCCCACACCAGTAACGACCCCACCTCCGTGCCCCCGCCCCCGAAACGACATAGGCGGATTCAAGGGGAAAGGGGACAGGTGCCCCCATAGAATCTTAGCGCCCCCTGAAATTGTCCCGGAAACCCCTGGAAAGTTCGATGGCACCCCCTGAAATGTCGTTTTCCCCGGGATGCAGGTATCGGGGTCTACTGATAGGTTTTAGCGCCAACTTGATAGGTTTTTCCGGCCAAAAGTGGCGTCCCTGGTGTACCAGGAAGTTTTCCCTTCCACCTCGCCCCCGATAGGCAATCCTGGATCCGCGTATGGGAAGCGACATTTCAGGGAGCGTCATGGACCTTGAGAGGCGTGTCTTTACAATTAGAGAGGGCGCCGATGGTCGATTGGTTGTTGGGGGAGGGGATGGGGGAGAAGGGTGGGGGGGGGGCACCTGGCCTACTTATTCCCTGGATCCACCCATGCTCCAAAAACAGAAACATAATACTCTTATTGTAAACTCAGACTTTCACGGTACTCTAATTACTTGTGATGCATTATGGGTAGTGTTGGGTACTTTTTACCAGACCATAAATAAACAGAAACGGCCGCGCCGATCGCCGGCGTTGCCGCGACCTGGACGCAGGGGTGACGCGTGGTGATTTGCTACAACGATGCGTGGAGAAACGGCATGTTAGTAAAGGTAACTTGGTGTTTCATTGATATATATGCAGACGGAATGTCGACATATGTCTCTTACCTAGCTGCATGCAAAATTTCATTTCCCTCTAATGACTCTAACCACCCTAAACCCCGGTGTGAAGCAAAAATGAACTGATAAAATTACCACTTTGAAATGCATTTTACGGCTTATAGCGCGGAAACCGTAAGAGATAAGTGGGGGTATGAGTGAGAAAAATGACGGCAACGAAGTTTTCTATCCAGCCGTGTTAAGTTCAATACCGTAGTTATCATGGTCTGGAAACCAGGGGCTGAGAATAAAAATTTTAAAAACTTATATTTTATTTTTGCCTATAAAATAAAAAGTTTCAGTCTGAAAGTTTTTATCTCTAAATATATAATAAAGGAGACTATTCTCTCTTATTATCTGAAATGGGAACTAATTTTTATCAATTAGATCGGAAGATATAAGGGTTTGAATGATATTTTGGGAAATGCAGACCTTCACGGAATGGGCCAAAAAGGACCCTTAAATTTCCGTTTTTGTTTTGTTTCTGTGTTTGTGCAGTACTGCACAAACCGGCCTTTAAGTTGATATTTGACTCAGAACCTGAACTGCTGTAGCTTCAGATATTTCGAGCCTGTAGTTTAGACCATGAGTTTTATGCCAAATTTAGGGTGCAAAGTTTAAAAGCTAATTTAGAGCCCTAAATTGTAAGCTTTTTCTTTCAACCTTTTTGTGTGAACTACAAATTTCCCTGATGTAAAAGGTGCAAGTTTCAAGAGTCTAGATGAATTAGCAAAAAATACAAAAATAAAAGTTAAAAATCACATGCAAAATTCTGGGCAAAATTTTGAAAATTTTGAAAATTAACAACCGTGGTGCTTATTCATTTGGAAGTGCCTTCTATCCACAAAAGTTTTAGGTCCCTGATACCAGCGCTCCAGAACAGACAACAACAACAACAGACCTCGGCCTGCGGCCTCGGCAGGTGCCGCTCCGGCGCAGGAGAAGCCGGTGACAATGTACGTTAGGCAAACAGTTCGATTGACAGGCGAGTGTTTTCAGCAGTATGATACTTATACCAACACAATTTTTGGACTTTAGGTCTTGTGTTCTCGTTATGTCTCCATTCAATCCCCTTTGTAAGCCCATGTTTTCCTAAATTAGCATGTCTCTGCACACTGCGCCACGTTTGCCCTCTGTTCATGTCATCAAATAAATAAACACACGTATAATGGTTGTTTTGTTAAGTAAAGACTGGGCATGACCAGAAGAAAGGAGATACAATATAAAATATGATGGGTTTGCCGACCGTAATTCACCTATACCTGCAGATTTTCACCCAATTCAGCCAATTTGTTAACGAGTTAGCTTCGGTTACCCTTAGCCCCAGTCTGCATGCGCAGTAACGTCTGCAGTGATTGAGAGCAAAGATACCGTTATAGTTGACTGAAGCATGTCAATATGCCGTTTGTTTGTCTCCTAGTCTAAATGATCCCTTATAGCCCATTATTCCTTAGAATTCTTACTGCACATGCGCATAATAGTGCAGGGCCATAATGCCATCAATTAGGATTAGCAGAAGATATTCTGCTTTTACTCGCAAAAATTTGAGCGAAATCGGTCTAATGGCTCCCGAGATAGCCTCCATGACCATAAGTTCTAATGCGCATGCGCACTGACTTTTGTTGTTACCAAGGGTGACAAAACATTCATGCTAGCTTTAAGCACGTTGGCTTTCCCTCTGTTCAGGTCCTCCTCTGAGATATCCTAGCCTTTCAGGCTTATTTTCATAATTTTTCTGCGCATGCGCGGAGCAGTGCAGCTTCAATGACATTTTTGACTTATATTTCGTGCTATTCTTTTGTTCACAAAATTTCAAAAAAATCGACCCGTAGGTTGCCGAGATAGCCTCTGTTACCATAAAATCCAGTGTGCATGCGCAGTGACCTTTTGTTGACCTGAATACCACATTCGAAATCTGCATAGTCGATTGCCTCTCATTGATATTGTTCGATGATTTGGTACGGAGTGCAACGAAATCTACAATCTTTCATATGCTTATATACATACATGGTGGCTATTCAAATGGTGGTAGATACAATGGGCGGAGCTAGGGCTTAACTCCCCCCAATGTCAGAATATCTATGGTTAATACAAACACAGAAGCTGTTCCGAGTCAATGGCGAGGAAGGCTCCAGTCCCGTACCAGCCCCCATCCTCACTGCTCCCCCGTCCGAAATGTCTCCCATGAGCTTTTTCAGCACGCCTCTGGACCCTGCTACCGTTCCCTAGATGCCTGAGGGCATCACTGCTCACTTCCTCGGATCTCTAAACACGCCTCGGCACCCTCTGCCCTCTAGTCAGGTTCCCGCCCGCCCCTACCGGCTAGCCACCCGCTGTATACACTCGGATAGAAATGTTATGCCTTTCTTGCACGCATTTACCGGCTGCAGCCTTATGCCGCAGCACAGAAGGTCCATGCAAGAAGGGCAGAATGACGTCACTACTGCTGCGGGAAAAACGGGACCGAAGTATTTTTGCCCTCAGTGGCAAACTAGTCGTCGAAGCGTCATGAAACAAAAACGGCAGAGCTCATAATTTCCCATACTACAAGTATAGAGAGAGCCATATATCTCAAATGAGTAAAAAGGCACTTTATCACGTCATGAATCTATTACAACCTTTGAGAACCGCATCAAATTCAGTCTTTATCATCATATAGCTCAAAACCTATGGGAGACGCGCGGGTATGGCCAGGCAGACGGTTGTAGAACTTGAGCCGGGCTTTTTTGGTACCAATTTTGAAAAGAAAATTTGGAAATATATAGTCATAAATTCCCAAAAAATCAAAAAAATATTGTATTTTTTGTAGAAAAATATTTCCCATTAACTCAGAAATTTGAGTTTAGAATATGTTGTTGTAATGCCAATACCCATCTCCACAAAGAAAACTGCGTTCAAAAATGTCAAGAATTTTGAAAGTTATACGGATTTAAAGTTTTAGGCCATAATTGCAATGTTTTGGAAAAAGGGCCAAAACTGACCTTCAAAATTATGCTTTTGGTTCAGTTTAGTGTCTATGCAGTAATGCACAGTCCATTCTGTCTGTAAAAATCCAGTTTGGAACACCTAGCATCATATCTTCAGATATTTTGAACTTATAACTTTGTTAATGCATTTCACTACAAGTTGGAGGTAAAAGATTCAAAAAATCATTTTGGAAGTACAAATTTGGATTTTTACGTCAAACTTTGAGCAACAACTGGTAATTGATTGTGTGGAAAAGGGTGTAAGTTTGAAGAGCTGTAGACTAAAAATAGCAAAAAATAGAAAAATAAAAGTTTGAAAAATCACATAATGCAAAATTTTGGGCAAAAGTTTTTGCAAAATTTGAAAATCTGACAGCCGTTGGGACTTATTTATGGGTTCCTGCCTTTCATCCCTGCAAGTTTTAGGTCTCTGATACCAGTTCTCAGAACAGACAACAACAACACAACCTCGGCCTGCGGCCTCGGCAGGTGCCGCTTTGGCGCAGGAGAAGCCGGTGACAATGTACGTTAGCCAAACAGTTTGATTGACAGGCGAGTTTTTTCAGCAGTTTGAAACTTATAACAACGCAATGTTGGAGTTTTAGGTTTTGTGTTCTCATTATGGCTCCATTCAATCCCCTGTCTAGGCCCATGTTTTCCTAAATTAGCATGTTTCTGCATACTGCACCACGCTTGCCCTCTGTTCATATCATCAAATAAATAAACACACGCATAATGTTTGTTTTGTTAAGCAAAGACTGGGCATGACGAGAAGAAAGGAGATACAATATAAAATATGATGGGTTTTCCGACGGTATTTCACCCATACCTGCAGATTTTCACCAAATTCAGCCTATTTATTACCGAGTTATGCCCCAGCTCGAGACCTCAGCCCCACCACCGAACTGATGTCCTGGATCCGCCTATGCTCGAGCTCCTTACCCCAACCCCTTACATATGTCCTGGATCTGCCTATGCTCGAACTCCGTAGCCCCACCTCTATACTGCCCTGGACCCGCCTATGCTTGAACTCCTTAGCCCCTACCCCTAATGATGTCCTGGATCCGCCTATGCTCGAGCTCCCGAGCCCCACCCACGTACTGATGTCCTGAATCCGCTTATGCTTGAGCTCCTTAGCCCCACTCCCGTACTGATGTCCTGGATCCGCTTATGTTTTAACTCTTTAGCCCCTACCTGTTTTAACTCTTTAGCCTCTTGATGTCCTGGATCCGCTTATGCTCGAGCTCCTTAGCCCCACCCCCCGTACTGATGTCTTTGATCCGCCTATACTCGAGCCCCTTAGCCGGCCCCGTACTGATGTCCTGGATCCGCCTCTGCTCGAGCTCCTTAGCCCGACACCCATACTGATGTCCTGGATCCGCCTATGCTCGAGCTCCTTAGCCCCATCTCCGTACAGATGTCCTGGATCCGCCTATGCTGGATCTCCTAGCCCCATCCCCGTACCGATATGCTGGATCCGCCTATGCTCAAACCCCTTAGCCTCTAACCCCGTACTGATATCCTGGCTCCGCTTATGCTCGAGCTCCTTAGCCCCACCCCCGTACTGATGTCCTGGATCCGCCTATGCCCGAACTCTTTAGCCCCTACCCCTCTGCTGATGTCCTGGAGCCGCTTATGCTTGAGCTCCTTAGCCCCACCTCTGTACTGATGTCCTTTATCCGCCTATACTCGAACCCCTTAGCCCCACCCCCGTACTGATGCCCTGGATTCGCCTCTGCTCGAGCTCCTTAGCCCCACACCCATACTGATGTCCTGGATCCGCCTATACTCCAGCTCTATAGCCCCACCCCCGTACAGATGTCCTGGATCCACCTATGCTCGATCTCCTTAGCCCCACCCCCGTACTGATGTCCTGGATCCGCCTTTACTCAGGCTCCGGAGCCATACCCTGCACTGATGTCCTGGATCCGCCTATGCTCGAGCTCCTTAGCCCCACCCCCGAACTGATGTCCTGGATCTGCCTATGCTCGAACTCCGTAGCCCCACCTCCGTACTGCCCTGGATTCGCCTATACTCAAACTCTTTAGTCCCTACCACCCTACTAATGTCCTGGATCCGCCTATGCTGGAACGCCCGAGCCCCACCACCGTACTGATGTCCTGGATCCGCCTATGCTCGAGCTCCTTAGCCCCACCCCCGTACTGAGCTGGATCCGCCTTTGCTGGAGCTTCTTAGCCCCACCCCCGTACTGATGTCCTGGATCCGCCTATGCTCGAACTTTTTAGCCCCAACTCCCGTACTGATGTCCTGGATCCGCATATGCTCGAACTCCTTAGCCCCCACCCCCTACTGATGTCCTGGATCCGCCTTTGCTCGAGCTCCCTTACCCCACCTTCTTCCTGATGTCTTGGATCCGCCTATGCTCGAACTCCGTAGCCCCTAACCCCCCACTGATGTCCTGGATCCGCCTATGCTCGAGCTCCTTACCCCACCTCCTTACTAATGTCCTGGATCCGCCTGTGCTCGAACTTTGTAGCCCCACCTCTGTACTGCCCTGGATCCGCCTATGCTCGAACTACTTAGCCCCCACCCCCTACTGATGTCCTGGATCCGACTATGCTCGAGCTCCCGAGCCCCACCCCCGTACTGATCAGCTGAATCCGCTTATGCTCGAGCTTCTTAGCCCCACCGCCGTACTGATGTCCTAGATCCGCCTCTGCTCGAAGCTCCTTAGCCCCATCCCCGTACTAATATCCTGGATCCGCCTATGCTCGAACTCCGTAGCGCCTACCCCCCTACTGATGTCCTGGATCCGCCTATGCTGGAACTCCCGAGTCTCACCCCGTACTGATGTCTTGATTCCGCTAATGCTCAGCTGCTTAGCCCCATCCCCGTACTAATGTCCTGGATCCGCCTATGCTCTAACTCCCTAGCCCGACCCTCGTACCGATGTCCTGGATCCGCCTATGCTCTAACTCCCTAGCCCGACCCTCGTACTGATGTCCTGGATCCGCCTATGCTCTAACTCCCTAGCCCCACCCTCGTACTGATGTCCTGGGTCCGCCTATGCTCGAACTCTTTAGCCCTTACCCCCATGCTGATGTCCTGGATCCGCTTATGCTCGATCTCCTTACCCCCACACCAGTAACGCCCCACCTCCGTGCCCCCCCGCCCCCCGAAACGACATAGGCGGATCCAAGGGGAAAGGGGACAGGTGCCCCCATAGAATCTTAGCGCCCCCTGAAATTGTCCCGGAAACCCCTGGAAAGTTCGATGGCACCCCCTGAAATGTCGTTTTCCCCGAGATGCAGGTATCGGGGTCTACTGATAGGTTTTAGCGCCTACTTGATAGGTTTTTCCGGCCAAAAGTGGCGTCCCTGGTGTAGATAGCGCCCACCAGGAAGTTTCCCCTTCCACCTCGCCCCCGATAGGCAATCCTGGATCCGCGTATGGGAAGCGACATTTCAGGGAGCGTCATCGACCTTGAGAGGCGTGTCTTTACAATTTCAGAGGGCGCCGATGGTCGATTGGGGGTTGGGGAGGGGATGGGGGAGAAGGGTGGGGGGGCACCTAGCCTACTTATTCCCTGGATCCACCCATGGTCCAAAAACAGAAACATAATACTCTTATTGTAAACTCAGACTTTTACGGTACTCTAATTACTTGTGATGCATTATGGGTAGTGTTGGGTACTTTTTTACCAGACCATAAATAAACAGAAACGGCCGCGCCGATCGCCGGCGTTGCCGCGACGTGGACGCAGGGGTGACGCGTGGTGATTTGCTACAACGATGCGTGGAGAAACGGCATGTTAGTAAAGGTAACTTGGTGTTTCATTGATATATATGCAGATGGAATGTCGACATATGTCTCTTACCTAGCTGCATGCAAAATTTCATTTCCCTCCAATGACTCTAACCACCCTAAACCCCGGTGTGAAGCAAAAATGAACTGATAAAATTACCACTTTGAAATGCATTTTATGGCTTATAGCGCGGAAGCCGTAAGAGATAAGTGGGGGGTATGAGTGAGAAAAATGACGGCAACGAAGTTTTCTATCCAGCCGTGTTAAGTTCAATACCGTAGCTATCATGGTCTGGAAACCAGGGGGCTGAGAATAAAAATTTTAAAAACTTATATTTTTTTTTGCCTATAAAATAAAAAAGTTTCAGTCTGAAAGTTTTTATCTCTAAATATATAATAAAGGAGGCTATTCTCTCTTATTATCTGAAATGGGAACTAATTTTTATCAATTAGATCGGAAGATATAAGGGTTTGAATGATATTTTGGGAAATGCAGACCTTCACGGAATGGGCCAAAAAGGACCCTTAAATTTCCGTTTTTGTTTTGTTTCTGTGTTTGTGCAGTACTGCACAAACCGGCCTTTAAGTTGATATTTGACTCAGAACCTGAACTGCTGTAGCTTCAGATATTTCGAGCCTGTAGTTTAGACCATGAGTTTTATGCCAAATTTAGGGTGCAAAGTTTAAAAGCTAATTTAGAGCCCTAAATTTAAAGCTTTTTCTTTCCAACTTTTTGTGTGAACTACAAATTTCCCTGATGTAAAAGGGTGCAAGTTTCAAGAGTCTAGATGAATTAGGAAAAAATAGAAAAATAAAAGTTAAAAATCACATAATGCAAAATTCTGGGCAAAATTTTGAAAATTTTGAAAATTGACAACCGTGGTGCTTATTCATTTGGAAGTGCCTTCTATCCACAAAAGTTTTAGGTCTCTGATACCAGCGCTCAGAACAGACAACAACAACAACAACAGACAACAACGACGACGAGACCGGAAAAACTGTCAGAATAGAAGCCGTTTCTTACTTCGTTCGTCACCGGCTTCTGACAACCTCGGCCTGCGGCCTCGGCAGGTGCCGCTCCGGCGCAGGAGAAGCCGGTGACAATGTACGCTAGGCAAACAGTTCGATTGACAGGAGAGTGTTTTCATTAGTATGATACTTATACCAACGCAATTTTCGGACTTTAGGCCTTGTGTTCTCATTATGACTCCATTCAATCCCCTTTGTAAGCCCATGTTTTCCTAAATTAGCATGTCTCTGCACACTGCGCCTCGTTTGCCCTCTGTTCATGTCATCAAATAAATAAACACACGTATAATGGTTGTTTTGTTAAGTAAAGACTGGGCATGATAGAAGAAAGGAGATAAAATATAAAATATGATGGGTTTGCCGACCGTATTTCACCTATGCCTGCAGATTTTCACCCAATTCAGCCAATTTGTTAACGAGTTAGCTTCGGTTACCCTAAGGCCCAGTCCGCATGCGCAGTAACGTCTTCAGTGAATGAGAGCAAAGATACCGTTATAGTTGACTGAAGCATGTTAATATGCCGTTTGTTTGTCTCCTGGTCTAAATGATCCCTTATAGCCTATTATTCCTTAGAATTCCTACTGCACATGCGCATAATAGTGCAGCGTCATAATGCCATCAATTAGGATTAGCAGATGATATTCTGCTTTTTTCGTAAAAATTTGAGCGAAATCGGTCTATTGGCTCCCGAAATAGCCTCCATGACCATAAGTTCTAATGCGCATGCGCACTGACCTTTGTTGTTACCAAGGGTGACAAAACATTCATGCTAACTTTAACCTTCGCCCGGATGGGGGTCTTTTAGACCCCCCTCGGGTTTTTCCGAAGCGAACAAAAAACGGCTGCTCGAAGCGCCGCCAAACTTGGTCTAGCTGTTCCTTCATCATTTTTACATCTTTCCTGAAAATTTTGGCTCAAGGTCATATCAGGTCAGGTCACCAAGCCAGGTGAGGTGACCTCACCTCAAAAAATACTTAGGACCGCATAACTAAAAAAAGGTTTAATCGATCAAGTTGAAACTCATACCACATATTGGGCCCACCAGGAGCTACAACATTTGTTCCGGGATTTTTGATATTGGTGACCTAAGGTCATGTGCAGAGCATGACCTCCCCATTGTAAATACATGGGGAAAATCACGAAATGAGCTTTTCTCAGTAAGTATGGATGGAATCAACTTCAAACATCGGTTGCGACTTGCTCTTAGCCCATTTCTGAAGCTGATGCCAAATATGTTGACTTGTGACCTGTAAAAGGTCACCTTAGGTCAAATAAGCATTTTTTGGTGTTTTTCTCTATAAATTTTGAATAAACTAAGATAGAGCTTTTATTTTGTCACCAAAGTGTTTGTATAGTCACTGGAAGTCAAATGATATATATCATGACTATACCAGGTCAAGTTGGGTCAGACTGTTGACCTGGATCAGGTCAAATTCTTAAATTTGACCTGGCATAGCAATATCATATATCATTTGATTCGTATTGACGAAAGGATTGCAATGGTGCATAAACTATGGCTGTATCTTGTTTGGTTTGGAAGCTATTAGCAAAAAAGTAAACGCCCTTATGCATGGGTGGCCATGGACATTCCCAAGAATATGCCCAATATTTAGTGACCTGTAGCTCCCTAGGCTTTGACCTGACACGAAAATGAATGCCACTGTCATGAAAGCGCATCTCAAGAGCTTTCGAATGGTGTTAGAAAAATGTTTCTAGCTATCATAGTTTCTGAGATATATGAGGTTTTCTTAGTACACCTCATATTAGCGATTTTTATTTATTTATTTATTTATTTATTTATTAATATATATCACCAACAGGCGGTGCCCACTGACAGGTGAAGTCAAGCAGCTAAAACACATGGTTATTTACAATGAGCGAGCATAAATAATAATACCACTAAGAAGACAAAAGCATTAGAAATCAAACAAAATGACTAGATGCAGGTACAATCATGACAAAATGACATACAAATGATGAAAATGGAGTTCGCTAACATGATTCTCCACTCGGCTGCGCAAATGCTAGTCATGTCTCAATAAGATGGCTTTAATAGATGATGCTGGTGAATCTTAAAAGTCAACATCTGGTTTCCTGGTGATCAAGTTTTTTTACCTATTTTGACCTCTGGTGACCTTGATATTGACCTGACAAGAAAAATGACCGAAGTATTTTCGATATCATTTTCGAAGAGCTTTCGATTTTGTGATTTGTTCTAGCTCTCTTAGTTTTTGAGATCGTGGGGGTCTTTTTTAGCCCCCCACCAAGGCGAAGGTGGCTCGTACCCGCCACCGGGGCAAGGGTTAAGCACGTTGGCATTCCCTCTGTTCAGGTCCTCGTCCGAAATATCCTCGCCTTTCAGGCTTATTTTCATAATTTCTTCTGCGCATGCGCTGAGCAGTGCAGCTTCAATGACATTTTTGACTTACATTCCGTGCTATTCTTTTGTTCACAAAATTTCAAGACAATCGACCCGTAGGTTGCCGAGATAGCCTCTGTTACTATTAGTTCCAGTGCGCATGCGCAGTGACCTTTTGTTGACCTGAATACCACATTCGAAATCTGCATGGTCGATTGCCTCTCATTGATATTGTTCGGTAATTTGGTACGGAGTGCAACGAAATCTTCAATCTTTCATATGCTTATATACATACATGGTGGCTATTCAAATGGTGGTAGATACAATGGGCGGAGCTAGGGGCTGAACTCCCCCCGAATGTTGAGCCCACCTCAGGGATTTCAGGGCCAGTTCATAGTGTTGTGGGCGTTTTCAGTTCTCGGAGTTTTAGCCCTGAGAACGATGTTTAACGCTCTTTTTGCTCAGCATGTTTTTTGTGTATGTACGTTTCTTATGGAAACTTATACCTTGCTGGTCGGGCCCCCAAAAGCCATTCTGGGCCCCCTCCGAAGACACCGCCCCCCCAGTCAGGTTTCGCCCCCTCCTTGAATAATTTCTGGATCCGCCCCTAGTTAAGAATCTCTAATGTAAATGACGGATTGCCCCCTCCCCTCTGTTCCCTCGTGTATGTGGATAAGTAATAGTTCTCTGGGCAGCACTTGCGATTTTAGTATCTCTCATAAAAATTCTTATTTTTTACCGCATTGATCGCCCACCAGGGCGACCAATGTCATAGAGCGTCGGCGCAGTCAGAATTGCTGCTCCCATGAAGGTGAAAAGTGGAGTACACGCATAGTCCTCGAAAGCGGGAGAATAAATAAAACATTTTTTTGTTCCCGAGAGTTTGGACTATTATACACCATTCCATTCGCCGTGATGACAGAAAGCGAATGGTGCCTAAAAAAGAAACTCACCTCTGTCAGACGCTAGAGTGCAAGAACTCTACTCAAAATGTCATTTTCTCTGACCTGTCATGACCTCAATATTGACCTGAGCCAAAAAGTGACAGCTATAGTTTGTTCATGATTTTGTTGCGTTTTTTTTGCTATCCTGCATAGGGGCCAAGATCGAGGAGGTGTTCAAACCCCCCTCAGCCAGGGCGAAGGTGGCTCGGAAGCCCATCGAGGCGCGGGTTAAGTCACCCTCACCTCATCATAAAAGTGTTTCCGCACCCGGTGTCAGTCCGCACCGTGGTGTTCCCACGTGGGACACACAATAATCGTGCTCATATCTTTAGTCGGTCTCATCTTATCATCAAGTTAAGAGACTCAAAACAGGTCATTTTGTAACGGATGTTAAGTATGTCTGCGGTCCAGCAACAGGTGTGGATACGCTCCGTGGTGTTTCCACGTGGGGAAAACATAATAGATAAGTGTCTAATTTAGCTGCCAAAATAATAGGTAGAAAATTCCAGTTTCTCTGCCGGGATGATTCAAAACACTAAATTAACCATCTAGCTGATATGACGAAGGAAACCTTGTTTCCATCTCTCATCCCGTTGCCCAGGGCGCCCGGCGGGGACGGGAACTGGTAGCGCGCCCCATAAATTTTGCCTGTGGCAATGCAAACCACTTAATCAAACTAAAAATAAGAGCAATATTGTAATGTTTTGCGCTGAGCTTTGCTCAGCATCGATTCCTAACCTTAGGCATGTGCATGCCAAATGTGTTCCTGATCTTTAGGCCTAGAGGGTGGTAAAACTACTTATAAATATTTATAGAAACATATCTTTCTAGTGACGAGCTTCCAGCGCGCTGATATAACATCACTCAGTGATGTTGAACGGAGACCTGGCTCTGCTTTCTTTCAAGCGAGCTATGTGACCTCTCAACTAGGGGTGGGCTCCCCTTCCACCGAGGTCACATCATATTGGGGAGTCGTGCGACCTCTCTACTTGTAGCGAGCTCCCCTTTCGCTGAGGTCACACCATAGTTGGCACACCTTCTCGTGGTGTATCTCGAAGGTCTCCGTTCCTGAGGCCTTAATGCCTTCATTGGTGGGTTGGATAGGGGGAGGCTTATATTTTCCAACCCACTCTCAGCGGCTTGGGTACCGTACTCGCCACTGGAAAGACATCTTGCAGGTATAAAATAAAACCTTTTATTGTGGATGATCCACAACAGATAGGAACACAAATAGTCATACAACTGAGCGTCAGTCTCTTTTCACGTATCAGAATCCAGCCATTTCACGCCAAGCCCATACTGACAGCCAAATAAAAGCTACAATGCTTTTCTGTCGGCCGATTTGTTTTCTCTCGCCAGCATCAGCTGACGGGTCTTATGCATTGTAGTTCATGTCCTTCCTTGCAGACACAAACCTCAAAAGGGCCGTACTATTGGCTTCGCTGCCTTTTTCAAGAGCTCTGCTGTCTCTTGCAATCGCCCTGAGAGTCACAGGGCTCCAACCATTATTGGCAGCTTGAACATCGGGCATTGACTGAATTATCTGGCCCTTGTTAGTAAGCTGCAAGCATTAAGCTGCAGAATATTCACATCAGAGTGCCTTATTCCACAGCAAGCCATGTGATACCATCCAATTCACCGTAATTGCCACCAAGGTCCAAACTAGAGCCCATTGAATTCTGTTTCATCTCGGCACCAAAGGATGAGCTCAGGTTCAAATAGAAATCGATCCAGTTTCATTTAAAAATCTCATTGATTTTAACGTCGCATTGTAAGCAAGTGGCAAGCATATTTTTCGGCTGCCTTTGATGAGTTTCTCAGCTTTAACGCACTGTTTCAAAGAAATTTTTTCCACATTCTCATCTAGCTCACAATCATGCGATCAGTTTTACCTTGACCATTATGGGCCAGTGATACTGGGTATTGAACGGACTCCAGAACACCATAGCTTCAACAGAAATTGAGCTTTTGCTTGTACAGTATACTGTATCGATGGACGTGCCGCCATGCGTGGTGTTCACTAAATCGTTATCGATAATTCGTTTAGCACCCAGTGTATCGTTGAAAAGTTTGTCAAATGCCGAGAAATTAGATTCCGAACCAGTGTTGAAATCACCAACCCCAATTATAGCGTCATCCACGGATACGTCACCCAGTCCGTCTCTGCAAAGAATGCTTTGCAACGCTGTACAGACGCGATGGTCGGTTGCTTTGTTATATCTGTAAATACTGATAATGACAATCCTTTTCTCGTTCCGGCACAACCTAACAGCGTTAATTTCGAGAACAGGTCTCCCTTTAGCCGGGATTCTCTTTTCAAAAATTGTTTTACTGTTGCTCTCCTGGAGCAGAGCGTTCGTTACATATATCCGAGATCCGAGTGTAATCGAACCTGAGGATGGAACATGGGCAGCAACCATAAACTGTCTCAGAGGCGAATCGCTGCGCAGTTTGGCCCTGCTCTCGACGAAACAAAGCACGTCACAACTCTGAAAACTCCGGTCACCATTTATATATTCAGAGTATTTTGCTACGGAGTTACAGTTTTGATAGCCGATGCGCAGAATCACACTGTCATCGTCATCCTCGATGTATTCTAAGCTGAACAAATACGGTCTATTCACAACCATTTTCTCCACTAAAGAATCTGCCTCTTTTTTCTCTGACCCATCGGGGGGACGAAAACAGCCTGTCTGAGACACGTCAATAAAAATATTCTTCTGGCTGGTAACCCTGCTTAAAGCCACATAGTAACTTGCCAAAGGCATCGGACTTTTACCAACATGAAAACAAAGTGGTGCGTCAACAGTTTGGCCTTGGGATTTATGAATAGTAATCGCCGTTGCTGGCACCAGTGGCAACTGACGGCGCATGCATGATATACCATTTGAAACCTGGAAAGACTTTTCGGTTGCTTCCACGACAACACACAGTTCTAAGCCCGTAATTTTGTTATTTCCAGGGTCTACTGATCTGCCTTTATATTTGCTCCCACCCACCATGGGATCTTTGAACTTCAGATAGGCTATCGTCGTACCGTCAATTTTTTTCCATGCGTGAAAACACTCGCCCACAGATCCATTGGCGATCCGGTCCGTTACTGAAATATTCTTTGTGACCATGTACTTTAGTCCTTTTACCAGCACCAATTTCCTGGCAAGATTTCCAGTTTTAACAAGCGGCATTCTCTCCACGGCCTTTGCCAGGTCTGATGCTTTAGCAGCGTCCAAAGCAGCTTTGCGTTTGTCTTTGAAGTGGTCTACGGCAATACTTTCCCAACAGGGCGACTTAGTGCGAGCCTGATCGATTCTATTAGCATTATGTTTATCCACTTCTGCATTAGAGCTATACAAATGCACACAGTCGAGCGGAACCGGCCGCTGAGGGCTCACAACACATTGCTTAAACAATGCTAGACTTTTTGAGTCCAGTTCCCGTCTTCCCAACTTTACCAGAGCACTTGCAAAGGCTCTCTCATCAGGCTTCACCCTCATGCACTGTGTCAGCTCGAAAACAACAAAATGTAGCCATAAGTTGTTAAAGAGTCTGGCATACGGGTCATCGCTTAAATGGTAGACTGGTGGGGCAAGCACGGGCTTCAGTTGGTTGAAATCTCCAACACAAAGCACTGATATGCCACCAAAAGGTCGATCTACGCCTTTTAGCAATCGCAGCCTGGTGTCAATGTTCTGCGGGATAGTCGAAGACACCATGGATATTTCGTCGATTATCAGCAAAACCAAATAAGCGTACTTGTCGGCCAAGCTCTTACTGTAGGTGTAATTCAGCGGTTTCAAGGCTTCCCCGGGGCTAGTCTGCAGGGGAAGTGAGAACGCACTGTGAAGTGTCACTCCCCCAACTAGATTCACCGCGGCAATCCCTGTGAAAGCTGTTGGCAGGACTACAATAACGTCCTCGGATCGATACTTAAAACGACCGATACACTGCTGCAATGCAAATATTAACCGAGACTTCCCAGTTCCAGCCATTCCGGCAAGATACGCTAGTACCTGGTCCTCTCGATCAATGATCCGATGAGCCAGGTCGAAGACAAACTTACGCTGCAACTCATTAAGCGACAGGATCAGCTCTGTATACTCGGAATCGGTCACCAGACTAGGTATCTTATAGACTACAACAGGATTTGTCCCATTTTCAACATCATTCACATCACCGCAGCCTGGCCCAGGAACGTCCATATCGGGCTTGTTATCATCTGTCTCTTTCGGTAGGCGGTTATCAGGATTTACTTGCATGTCTGTCTCGCAATCATTTTTTTCATTGCTATTGTCAATCATATGTTCCTCCTCAATAAGCTGTGACATGGTCACACCCATGTCACTGAGTGACGTCAAACCATGATGAAACATTTTTCTATTCTCCAGGATTTCGTCATAGAACTTCAGAAACTGCGATCGTCGCGCAGAAATGTCCTTATTAGATCCCACTAGGGGTGGAGAGTCAGTTTCATCCTTCTCGTTGCGGAAATGTTTGAACAACAATAGGTGCTGTCGAAAATATTTTTCTGCATCTACTGACTCTTTGCATAGGTTGTACAAAAGAACACGGGGCCTACGCCGTTTTTGTATGCCTTTTTCTATCGTATCTATCAGATTTTCATCATCATGTCCGGCAACATCATCGTCGCAAGGTGCATCAATATTGCCAAGTAGGCGATTATTCACCCGAGGTTCACTCTCTTTCTGACGCGCATTGTGATAAGACGCCACATACTCTGCGAGACACATACTCTCCAGAGCCTTTGGTCTCTTGGTATACTTTGCAATGAGACTGGGTTGCAAAACATCTGTTGACTGATCATCGAGTTTCTGAAATTCAGCGAAAGTTTTGCGTATATAGACCCGGTCGGATTCTTGGTAAGTGCTAATTCTCGTGGTTCCACGGCTGGAAATCACATATGGCAGCTGACACAAGTCCACTGCACACTCCTCAAGCGGAACCTCAGTGCTCCCCATGAACTTGGCTTGTATTTGGTTCATTTTTTGTAGGGCGGTAAGCTGCGGATTCTTATCGAGCTCGCGCATCAGCTGTCGCATGAGCGATGAGACACCACGGGCAGACTTTGTAAGGTAATCTGTCAGGTAACGAGCCACTGCATATACGTCCTCACAATATGATATGTCCATATTGGAGAACCAAGCCTTTAACAGATCTGCCGAGTAATTGTTAACCCTTGCCTCGCAAAGCCGACGCTGTAAGTAAACTTTCTTTCTCCTGAGAGGCACACGCAAGCAGTTGATATAGTCATTCTCGTTCAAATCTAACTTCCTCAAAAACTCATCGAAAGTGGTTTCAACTTCGCATAATTTGTCATCCTTTGGTAGGCCATCAAGCGCAAAAAGACTCTGTTGTAACATTTCTCCAGCCAAGTCTTTTTAGTCTCCCCAAACTCATTTTCGCCAAATGGAGAAAGAATCATGGTCTTTTTCATCGGCGGCCTCGGAAAACCAAATCGGCAAACTAGCTTTCGGCCGGGTCCTCTTACTTTTTTCGTGTGGCATAGGTTTGTATAGCATTTATGGAACTGGAACAGTCTCACTTCCTCCAGTCCATCCGGTTTTCCCGGAGGTAAGTGGCATGTCGATACTTTATCAACGAAACGAGTAATCGCAGCCTCTTTTTCAAGTTTGCTCAGTTTCTGCCAGTCAATACTTTCTACTGGGTCATTGTCTGTAAAAAACAACCCATGAAAATGAGGCATACCACGTTGTTGGTATTCCACCCTTACAAAATAGTCTGATACATTTCCGATGACAGAACTGTTCGACTTCATGAAGGCCAAAACCTTCCGATACCTGTAAAAAGGTATCGACAGGTGGTGATGGGATCCCTCTGAATCATCCCTCGTATTTCCGGATTTCATTTCTCTTTGAGAAACAGAAATTCGGATGTTGTTCTCGGCTTCGGCAATCAACTTTGCAAACTCCTCATCAGATTGCTCCATATGCTTTTCACTTTTCACCTGTTTCAAAAGCACGTACAAGGGTGTCCAAAATATTTCAACGGGTGAAAAAGTAATAAAAAAGTAGGACGCCCCAGCTGGCGAATGAATGCAAATACCTCCGCTTTTTTGGCTGACCAGTACTGAGGAGAATTGCGAGAAGCTTCTAGAAAGGACGTTACAACCTCAGCATTTTGCAGAGCTGGTATTCCAGCCCTGCAGAGACCAGCTGTCAAAGGAACGCCAGACTTGGTTTTCGACAGGTAAAACCAAAGCTTGCCCTCGAGCAGAATGTACTGCTTAATACGGTACAGCATGAACAAGGCCTCATATTTTCTGGCCAGTCTGGCATCTTTTGACATTACCATAAGCTTGGCAATCGTAGACAGATCGAACTTTTGATCACCCTTCGTAATTAGCTGATTTTGACCTTGAAAAATATCAGGGAAACATTCATAGAAAGCAGATATGTTTGATATTGGTACAGGCTTTCCATTCTCGGTGGGGGCCAGCTTAAGGCTTTCATGACCCTGGAGCCCAAACCCATGGTGACGCCCGTGGCTATCAGCTGTCTGATGCTGTTCTGAATGTTTCACCACAAGGGTATATTTCGTGCCAGCTCTGTCACCAGCATTGACGTGATTACCAGAGGGCAATTCACTATCACTCACGTCATCATCCGGCCAAATTAGGTCATCAGGAAAGGCGGTTTCGCACGGGGGTTCGAAATCTTTCAAGTTAGTCAAGCGCTCTTCATCAAATATTACGCCCTCATACGCTGGTGTTGAACGCAGCTCATTCACAGCCAATTTCATTTTGGCAATGTCGATGGTGCCTTCCTCGTAAGCTCGGTCGTCCGCTAATCGCCTGTTCAATATAACGCGCGTTTTCAAGTCCAACGTTGTAACGCTCAGATCTTTTGCAACGCGAGGTAAAATCCGACTCCAAGTGTTTGCCACTTTGTGCGGAACCAGAACGACGCTACCCACCAGACGATATCCTCCACGAACCCGGCCAGTTCCCAAAGGTACAGGGCGCTTTGAGAACGGCATCTGTAATCTAAGAAAAGGATGGCATACCGCCAGAAGTCTCGATTCCATCCAATTTAAGTCAGACACGTGTGGCTTCTTCCGGGGGAATATACCCTCTCCATTGTAAAAGTTTTTGTAATACCACGAGGGTGTCTTTCCTTTCTTGATCTGCCTGGCACATGTATGACAAAAATTACCACCCGAATCGACATACGGCGTGGCGACACGGCCCGGGAGGAAAACTCTCTGAGCAGGAAACATCATGCGCTGACAGCTGATGCATGGCATCAGAGTAGTGATAAGCTCTTTTTTTAGTCGCAGCAGATTTTCCCTCACCATTTGACTAGCACCAATAACAGCGCTACGCTTTCGGCCAGCATCTTTTCCTGAGGCAAATGTGGGGTCCATGCGTCTACGCCGCTCAACGAGTCTCTTAAGATAAAGAAAACGTTCTCTGAACTCAGGCCGTCTGTATTTATCACGGAACAGCTGTCTTTGACGAGCCCTTTCCCGAATGGACGCACGCCTCAGCTGGCTTTGCGTCTTCTCTTTCAACTTTACTTTCGGATCTGCACGCCTCAGCTGGCTTTGCGTTTTCTCTTTCAACTTTACTTCGGGATCAACACGCTTTAGACGTTTTGATTTCGCGTCTAACGCTCTTTCACTGGCACGGAAAGCGGGAATAACTCGTTTGGAAGCAGTGGCCCGCCTTTCAGCCTCCCGAAGCTCAGGGTTGTTAGCTCTTTTGGAGGCAGTGGCCCGCCTTTCAGCCTCCCGAAGCTCAGGGTTGTTAGCTCTTTTGGAAGCAGTGGCCCGCCTTTCAGCCTCCCGAAGCTCAGGGTTGTTAGCTCTTTTGGAAGCAGTGGCCCGCCTTTCAGCCTCCCGAAGCTCAGGGTTGTTAGCTCTTTTGGAAGCAGTGGCTCGCCTTTCAGCCTCCCGAAGTTCAGGATTTTCATCCCGTCTTTTAGCAGCAGCTGTCCTCTCAGCATCAACAATTCCTGCCTGTTTTCGTTTGGCACGTTTTAATTCAAGGTCACGCATCTTTTCCCTGCGACGTTGAGACATATTGGTCTCTCGACTTTGACGCATACGCTCAAAATCCCAGGAAACGGTTTCTGTTTCATGGCTCTTAACCCAAGATGCACTACTCGACACATCATCAGAGCTTGCTAGATGAGAGGGCGTGAAGGCTTCGATCTCCTTGTTACCCTTTGATCCCAGAATTCCGGACAGAATATCAACAGAGGACGCAGGTGAACTCTGAGATTGAGACTGAACTATTTTTTTTACATCTCGGCGCGGCCTAATGCTCTCTGTTCCAGTTTTAGCCTGACTACTCGCGCCTTGAGCTGAGTTAGTGGCTACAGCATCTTTCTTTGACGCCTGCCGGACCTTTCGTTTCGTTAGGGGCCTTTTTTCCGCCGCTTTGGTTTGGTAACTGACATTTTAGCCGGAATCATCGAAACGTTTACACTGTCACTGGGCACTCTATCTTTACCCAGGTCAGACAGTGATTCCGAATCCCTCTTTTCATAATTATCCGAACCATTCATTTGATTCTCTAAGGAGATAACAATACAAGCACTGTCATCGGATGCCTGTTTCTGAACTCTGCGCTGTTCTGGATCACTTGGACGTGAGCTGGGCACTGCGTGGCTTACTGCTCTAGCTATCCGCAGGGGAAACGGATCCAAAAGATTCACCTGAATAGCTTGTAAAAATCAAACCTTTCTGGCATTGTTGGCACGACAGTCCGCGCCGTTTCACGTAGCCATTCATAGTGGTCGCTGCAATGAAGTATGTAAATACTACCAATTGGCCCATCCATAATTCCAGGCTTCAAGAAAGAGGGGACCCACTTCCATCTCACGCCTTCTAAGCAATACACAAACACTTCAACACCATAAATATGCGGCACACATACCTGATGCAGGTTCGAAACCCAGTGCTTTCGGTTCAGAAAAAGACGGTCTCTCAATTGACAATTGGCGTAACTCGTCTGCATATACAGTATGGGACTCAGGCGTGTCCTTGAACCTCATCATACTGTAAAGCCTCGGGTTGATGGCAATAAAATCCGCTATATTGCGCATCCCTATGTACTGGTCCAGTCCTAGCGCTTGCGCGATACTGATATATCCGCACCAACCAGCACCTGAATTTTTTTCTAACGTAAATCGGTGATTTCCACATACAACATTTACTGCCTGATTCCTGTGTACTGGGTGGTGCCTTCCACCTCCGCCTCGCATTAGATGTACCGACCCATCGCCGATTAGCCTCAGGAAAGATTTCATTGCTGCGTCATGAGTATCAAGGGCAGTACGATGATGTCCATTCAGGCCTATTCGCAACCGATATGTTTCGAGATCCACCATGGTAATGAATCGTTTCCTTGTTTCTTTGGCCAACAGAAGCAACCAAGACTCTGGACAACAAAAATGCTGCTTATTTGTTGTATTTTTCTTTTTCTAGTTTTGTATGTTTTGTATTTTTTGTTTTTATATGTTTTTTTATTTGTCAGTGATTTCCGAAGGTAAACCGTTGGTCAGGAATGAACAACAAATGAAAACAAAGAAAATGATTTCTTTGGTATATGGCTCACTTCTGAAAAGATCTGCAGCCTATCCAGTCCAGTCCAATAGATGTTAAAATGGCATTGGATTGTTGCATTTGGCCTCCAGTATCTCATCTGTAAAGTAGGAATAGTGTTAGTGCTTTTAATATGACAGTAGGGTTTTCGGCTTCGTGCAAATTTCGGCTGGATGTGCCCATGTGAAGAATCCCTTGCTAAGTAGTGCACCACAACAGTTCCCTCCCTGAATCAAGTTATGCAGGGTCCTGTCTACTTCCCGTTCCCTGAATCCGCGCATGGCTTAAATCCCTTCCCTGGACGCGCTTGAGCTAAGAATGCCTTGCTCTGTAGTGCAGCACAACAGTTTTCCCCTCCTGAATCCGCCTATGACAAGTATAATTTATTATAGTATCATCTCCTTTCCCTCCCCTGTATCCGCGTAAGCCAAATATGCTTTGTTTTACAGGGTCCCGTCTACTTACCAGTTGCCTAAATCCCTTTCCCTGGACGTGCCTATGCCAATAATCCCTTGCTCTGTAGAGCGCTGCAACTTTCCCCCTCCTGAATCCGCCTACGCAAAGCAGACTTTTTATACAGGGTCCCATCTACTTCCCCCTGGATCCGCCCATTACCTATGTGCCCTTCCTTGGATGTGCCTATGCCAAGAATCTCTTGCCCTGTAAAGCATAGGCGGATCCAGGGGGGCAAGGGGGCACGTACCCCCATCGCCCCTCGGCGCCCCCTGAAAGGTCGATGGCGCCCCCTGAAATGTCGCTTCCCCCCCCCAGGATACGAAAGTCGGCGCCCACCGACAGGATTTGGCGCCCACCTGATAGGTTTTGCCGGTCATAAGTGGCGCCCCCTGGTCCGGATGGCGCCCCCTGGTCCGGATGGCGCCCCCTGGTCCGGATGGCGCCCCCGGGAAGGTGCCCCCGATCGGCAATCCTGGATCCACCTATGCTGTAAAGTGCCGCAACAGTTCCACGCCCCTAAATCCGCCTACACAGGGTCCCGTCTCCTTCCCTCCCCTGAATCCGCCCACGGCCGAAATCCACTCCCCTGGATGTGCCTTTGCCAAAAATTTCTTGCTATGAAGAACACCGCAACAGCTTCCTGTTTCTCTCCTCCAACCGCCTGTGACAAAAATCCCTTGAGCGTTCCTCTTTCATGGGGATACCGTAGGAATCTGACGAAATTTTGGGATCTCGGGAATTTGTTTTCCCCAGGAAGAGCCCAATGTCCCTATCTGGCAGTGCTAAGACGTCTGGCCTTGTTATACCGGTTAACGCTGGCACACAAGCCCTATACAAAGCCTATTAGACAACCTATATCCAAGAGGGCTCCTGACCCCCCCCCACCCCCGATCTCCGCCCATGATCAGTTTCCATTCTTTGATGTGGTAAGAGCTAAAGAAATGTTATATTTGGATTCAGTTGTTAAAAACTGATTATCAACAGGTTCAAAAACTTCATATTTACTTTATCATTCTTTGAACTTCTTTATCATTCTTTTCGTCAAACTTTTTGACACCAACCCTGCCCCTTATTGAGGTGATTTTCCAAATGTCAGCCTTGCGACGGGCTTCTGAAAACAACATCAGACCGGGCCCCGGCCTGAAAAAATTGTCCGAAACTCCCACCTTTATTATCAACGATTTTGGCTCTAAGATTGAAGTAACACTTTTGAATTCCCTTTCATCGAATATATACCTTATGTTTTGACCAAAAATTAGGTATACTGATAATTACGCCAGACACTATACACCAGTTGTCCCAATGTCCCAATGGCATCTGATACCCTCCAACTTAAGCAGTGTTAAACAAAGTCCACAGATATTAGATAACTGTGCCTTTGTACTTAAATATCTTCTAAAAGCTCAGAAAACGTTTCTCCTTACCATAGCACAGCATCACAATTCTAAATACGACACATTAGCACTAGGAAAACTGAAATACCACCAGGACGTCACCCATAACCCACCAGTGCGATGCAAACACTAAACAAAGGTATTCCCCCGCGCGGCGTGGCGCCAGTGCTGCCAGATAGCCATCGTGATAATCCTCCACATTTAGCTTTAAAATCCCCAGATTCCACTAGACTTGACGACGAGTCCCCGTCTTTTCTCCGCTAGTTCTGTCGTTTTGATGCGTGTGACCATATGAAGAGTTTGGCACTAGCACAGCATTTTTTCGGCTCCTTTATAAGGATGAGGCTGGTGAGGATCATGCTAAAAAATTAATATACAAAACAAACAGTACAAGCGTCGCCACTAGCAAACGGGGTGGAAGCACAGGCGGATCATGAACTGCCACTCAGGGGGGTATTTCCCCGGGGGCGCAGTCCGGACCAAGGGGGCGGCACTTTTGGCCAGCAAAGCCTATAAGGTGGGTGCAACATCATATCGATGGGCGACGATTTTCACATCCTGGTGCAGGGTGGGGGAGTGGGAGGTGATATTTCAGGAAGCGTAATCGACCTTCAGGGGCGTGACGTAGCCATTTCAGGGGGCGCCGAGGGTCGAATGGGAGGCGGTCACCTATCCACTTTCCAGAGGCGGATTCCAGGGGGAAGGGGCCCTGCCCTGGGGCCCCTCCGATCGATCCTCGGAGCTCCCTGTAATGGCGACGGCGACCCTGAAAGGTCAGTAACTCCCCCTCAAATTTCTCTATCCACCACCCCCTACCCCAGGATAAAAAAATCGCCTTCCACAGATAGGAGTTTTCTCCACCTGGTTTTTCCCGTGAAAGGTGCCTCCCCCGGTCCGGACTGTGCACCCGCCGGAAGGTGACGCCCTCCCCCCGATTGGAAATCCTGGACCCGCCTATGCCCCATCCCCTTGATCTGCCTATGGTCCTAAAACCGAAGTGAGGTACTCATTCTGTACACTCTACGAACACCACAGATCTCCTTTATACAGGTAGGTAATTTTTGTGTTTTCCAACCCTCTCTGACAGCCCAAGACACATGTGGATCCAGGTTTGCCAGTCAGGGGGAAGGAACCTTGTGGGGGGGGCACCATCCAGACCAGAGTAATGCCATTTTTGACTGGCAAAACCGATTGGAAGCCACCAAATCCTATCGGTGGGCGCCAATTTTCGCATCCTGGGGGAATGGGAAACGACATAGACGGATAAAAGGAGACAGGTGCCCCCATCAAACCTCAGCGTCCCCTGAAATGGTCACAGAGCCCCCCGGAAAACTCGATGATCCGCCAGGATGCAGAAAGCGGCGTCCACCGATAGGATTTTGCGACTACCTGATAGGTTTTTCCGACCAAAAGTGGCGACCTGGTCCGAATGGTGCCCCCAGGAAGGTAACCCTTCCCGTTCGCCCCCGGTTGGCAATCCTGGATCCGCCTATGGGAAGCGAAATTTCAGGGGGCGCCATCGCCTTAAGAGGCGTGTCTTTGCAATTTCAGGGGGCGCGCCAACAGCTGACAACTGTGGCCGTCTGGCTGGGGTACGTTTGGGATACATTTCAGTATAGGCAGATCCAGGCAGGGAAGGGGAAGGGCACTTCCCCCCAATCGACCCCCTCGACGCCCCCTGCCCCTTGGTCCGGATAGCACCCCCCTACCCCGGGAAGCTGCCCCCTCCCCGATCGGAAATCCTTGATCCATCTGTGCATTTCAGGTAGGTTTTTAAACTTCTTCTTCAGGGGAATGTTTAGTTTCAAGACAACTGATCTATTTAATACGGGGTTTTCCGGCATGCTTTACAACTTCTCTTTCTAAACACGCCACTGCGCCATTTTCCTAGCTATTTCCACCCACCCTCTGCATGCTGCCTCCCAGCCCCAGATAAAGCTAGTAGCGTAATTAAAGTACTTTTGCATTCAGCTTCACAATAAGAAAGCGTGAACTAAATGGAACTCCCATCTCCTCCCGAGATGCCTGAATGCGCCTCTGCACCGTCCTTACGTTCAGTACATGCCTGAACCCGACTTCTCCTCCCCTTTCCAGGAGCTAGCCGTACACTCCTACCCTGTAAATACGCCTCTGCGCCACTTTCCCTAGAATAGGCGGATCCAGAGATTTACAATCTGGGGGGCGGTACCTTACCAGTGGGCACCATTTCTGGCCAGTAAACCTATCAGGCGGGCGCCAAATCCTATCGGTGGGCGTCGATTTTCCGCATCCTGGGGAAGCGACATTTCAGGGGGTGCCGTGACTATTTCCAGGGGCCCCGAGGGCCGATCAGGGGATATTTTTCCCCCTTGCCAACCCCTTGGATCCGCGTATGTTCCCTAGCTGTTTGAGTATGTCTCTGCACCATGCTCCTCATTCCTAGACAAGTAAACGCGTTTCTGCCCCCTTCCCTGTGTCTAAAAACGCCTATGTTTCCCCTGCCCCTCGCCTTTCCCCTCCGATCGAACACCTTAGATTTGCTTAAGACAGATTATTTTTCGTGTCGTGTTTCCCATCCATCCCCTGACGGCCCCAAAACACATGCGGATCCAGGTTTGCCAATCAGGGGGAGGCACTTTCCGGGGGCGCCATCCGGACCAGGGTAGTGCCACTTTTGACCGGCAAAATCTATTAGGTGGCCACCAAATCCTATCGGTGGGCGCCGATTCTGCATCCTGGGGGGATGGGAAACGACATAGGCGGATCCAAAGAGGACAGGTGCCCCTGATCAAACCTCAACACCCCCTGAAGTGGTCACGGAGTCCCCTCGAAAGTTCCATGACACTCCCTGAAATGTCGTTTTCCCCAGAGATGCAGAAATCGACGACCATTGATAGGGGTTTAGCACTCTACCTGATAGGTTTTTCAGGCCGAGCTCCCGAGCCCCACCACCGTACTGAATGTCCTGGATCCGCCTATGCTCGAGCTCCTTAGCCCCACCCCCGTACTGATGTCCCGGATCCGCCTATGCTCCGAAATTCTTAGCCCCACCTCCGTACTGATGTCCTGGATCCGCCTTTGCTCGAACTCCTTAGCCCCTACCCCCTATTGATGTCCTGGATCCGCCTGTGCTCGGAGCTCCTTTACCTCCCACCCCCTTACTGATGTCCTGGATCCGCTCTATGCTCGAACTCCGTAGTCCCCACCTCTGTACTGCCCTGGATCCGCTTATGCTCGCGAGCTCCCTAGCCTCACCCCCCGTACTGATGTCCTGGATCCGCCTATGCTGGAACTCCTGAGTCCCACCCCCGTACTGATGTCCTGAATCCGCTAATGCTCGAGCTTCTTAGCCCCATCCCCGTACTAATGTCCTGGACCCGCCTATGCTCTAACTCTCTAGCCCCACCCTCGTACTGATGTCCTGGATCCGCCTATGCTCTAACTCCCTAGCCCCACCCTCGTACTGATGTCCTGGATCCGCCTATGCTCGAACTCTTTAGCCCCTACCCCCGTGCTGATGTTCTGGATCCGCTTATGCTCGAGATCCTTACCCCCACACCCGTAACGACCCCACCTCCGTCCCCCCCCCGAAACGACATAGGCGGATCCAAGGGGGAAAGGGGACAAGGTGCCCCCATAGAATCTTAGGCGCCCCCTGAAATTGTCCCGGAAACCCCTGGAAGAGTTCGTTGGCACCCCCCGTGAAATGTCGTTTTCCCCGAGATGCAGGTATCGGGGCCCACTGATAGGATTTAGCGCCTACTTGATAGGTTTTCCGGCCAAAAGTGGCGTCCCTTGGGTGTAGATAGCGCCCACCAGGAAGTTTCCCCTTCCACCTTGCCCCCGATAGGCAATCCTGGATCCGCGTATGGAAAGCGACATTTCAGGGAGCGTCATCGACCTTGGGAGAGGGCGTGTCTTTACAATTTCAGAGGGCGCCGATGGTCGATTGGGGGTTGGGGGAGGGGGGATGTGGGGAGAAGGGTGGGGGGGGCACCTAGCCTACTTATTCCTGGATCCACCCATGGTCTCAAAAACAGAAACATAACACTCTTATTGTAAACCTGGACTCTTACGGTACTCTAATTACTTGTGATGCATTATGGGTAGTATTGGGTACTTTTTTACCAGACCATAACCACATAAATATAAACAGAAACGGCCGCTCCGATCGCCGGCGTTGCCGCG